>CM057162.1:22714401-22924401 GCA_029962745.1 Echinometra lucunter
ATTCATCAAAAATGAGCAGCAATTACTTTCATCTTTCCCCTGTCTTTTTCTTTCTATCCCTCTCTTTCTCTCTAAATTGGAAATGGAGCTGGGTAGTCCAAATAGAGCAGGTCTTCACATGATATAAATACACCGTCAATCTTAAATACCACTAATGACTGACAGCTTTATGTATCATAGGGACCATGTACAGATGCATGCAAAGTATGAAATATTGCTTAGAAAGTATCCTAGTCATAGAAATCCTGAATATATCCGCTCACAAAGTCTTTAATGTAATAGATTAATTACGGTCTTCTTATCATTCGTCTGCTTGTTCAACCTTCCAGGTCTTTTCATTGTTGTTAACCTGAGAGTTTGTAATCGTCGGAATCCTCCACCATTTGAAGTACAATGGTTTTGTGCAACCGCAGAATAAAAAAAAATAGAATGGCTTGGTTATTCCCCTGTACCTCATTTTTGTCTCCGTCTTCCTCCTCCCTTTCCCCATCATCATCATCATCATCATCATCATCATCATCATCATCACCATCATCACCATCATCATCGTCATCATCATCATCGTCATCACCATCATCACCATCATCATCGTCATCATCATCATCATCATTATCATCTTCCACTGCCCAACAACGTACCGCATCGGTACCATCCTCCTCCTCCTCCTTTGTCACGTTTGTCATCGTCATTCTCCCCTTCCTTGTCCCCCTCTCCTCCCTCCTTCTCCTTCTTCTCCCTCCTTCTCCTTCTCCTCCCTCTCCTTCTCCTTCTTCTCCTTCTCTTACTTTTTTTTTTTATTAATGACTCACTAGAAGAAGAAGAAGAAGAAGAAGAAGAAGAAGAAGAAGAAGAAGAAGAAGAAGAAGAAGAAGAAGAAGAAGAAGAAGTAGTAGTAGTAGTAGTAGTAGTAGTAGTAGTAGTAGTAGTAGTAGTAGTAGTAGGAGGAGGAGGAGGAGGAGGAGGAGGAGGAGGAGGAGGAGTAGTAGTAGTCGTCATAGACTCCCCCCCCCCACACACACACACACAAAACATAGTAATCGTCGCCAGAGTAAGTTCTGTTGTATGAAACGTTGGGGTAGTATATTCAGATATTCACTTGGCAATGTGAGGTAAATAAAATGTAGGCTACCTGAATTAAAGGTACAATTCATGGAGCAAAACTAGGCTACAAGAATGATTAAAGATTTTCCTTTTTTTTTTCAAATGAAAATCCCACATGCATACGAAGGAAAGCAACACGATCTTTTTCTCGTCTGGAACAGAAGATTGATGTAGAAGAAAACACTGGATGCAAGCTGACATACGAGACTTGATAACGACTTCAAAGAAACATTGTCGAGAAAGCTAGTGGTTAGCTGAGATTGATTAATGACCATAGTCACTTGTTAGAATCTACCCACAATGCTACCCCCTTCTGATTAGGGCGGTGGAGAGTAGATAACGTATGGGTGTGCGTTTCTTACTAGCTGCTTTCTAAAGTGCCTATTTATCATCATGATTGCTCGCCGCATCTAGCCCGCCACGCGACCGACCGCTAGGCGTCTAGCTTCATCCTCGCTGGAGATGGGATGAAGACGTATCGAGTTAATATGAAATACCTCGCCTGGGATACCGCCAAACTAAACCCCAATCGCGGCACGAGAATGACTGGTATCAATTGTGCATTAAAAATGTTTAACCACGAGTTTGAGAATGAAGAAGAGCCGGTAAAGTGCAAGCGTTTGATTTACATACCAGGCGGTGATCATAAAATATCCACAGCTCTCAATTTAACGAGTATAACTAATCAGAAACGATATCCGAGGCGATGATTTAGCTTTAATGAAAAGAAATCACTATGAACTTATTGCCGTCAGAACAATAAACCCTTGGGCGAAATCTGAATCAGACATTTAATTTAGATCCTCTACGATTATTAGGGCTTCTCCTTATCATTTGATTATTTGATGGTCATTCCGTAATGGAGATAATATTCATGGCTTTTAAGTTTTATTGCAGAGATACTGAACAATCTAAATAGGCACAGGTTTGAGAGTGTTTGATCATCTGCGCTGTAGCAACATGAATGAATAACTAAATTTAATGTAGAAACAAACAAGTAAGTGAATAAATAGGTAGATAGATAAATAATAAATATATAAATACATGAATGATGATGAATTAATATCTTTAAATGGTTATGCAAACCAAAGAACAATACATATTGTAATCATTCGACAAGCGCTGATGAAAGTCTTGTGATAATAATTTATCAGTTTTGTAAGGAAGTTAACATAGTTAAGACACAATCAAGGAAAGATGAGCAAATTATAAATTTGTTTAATTATATGTTAGGTTAAACTCACTGTAGAGCATTGGATAGAAAGGAAATCACTTCCGGTAGTGTATAGAATCTTGCAATTTTCCTACTAACTTTAATGACGATTTGGATATAGCTCTAATGTAGAGGCAAAATGCGCTTTAAACCCATTCGGATGACGTATATTCCTAATTCAAAATATAGGATCCATTACAGACATGACAGAGGTTTTAACTAAATTGTATTATTTGTATTTACGTCCTATAATGCGTATAAAGTTTCTTCTTTATATTCATATCTTAATCTTTATACACAAAAATATGATCCACCGTAAACATTGTAAAAACAGCATGTGGTTGGTCCCACTGCAGAGAAATCGTTTACCAAATCAGAAATGTGTGATAAGCGATGGCCGTGGAATATATTCCAGCAAATATCGACTCAATTTCCATATGATTATGAGATCTAAGCTTCTAATTTCCGTCAGGGGATACTGGGCGTTTCATTAATTCCGAATATAGAATCGAGTTTGAGCGCATGCGCGTGCCGTACGTGTGCTACCCTCGGGGCAGGCAAGTTAAAGACTAAATGAATTAAATGGCCCCCCTAGTCTTACCTCGAAAACTGACATTAAATAATTCTCTTATATTTAGGGATGATCTGTGAGGAAGACTGCTGAGCATTTATGGAGGAGGGATTGATAGAAATCGGTTCGGACGTTTTCCAATCCATGTCCTTTCCTACTTAACAAGACAAAACGGAGGGTTTTTTCACATCTTCCTCCTCTCCCCTCTCCCTCTTTCTCTTGCTCTCTCTCTCTCTCTCTCTCGCTCTTTCTCTCTCTATCCGTCTCTTTCTACCCATCTTCTCTCATTTCTCTGTTTCGTTTTGTCCTTTATTCCCCTCCTCTCTATATCTTTCTTTCTCTCTGTCTCCCCTTCTTTCTCCACCAAATAAATTATAAAGAGAAGTCCCTATTTCTACATCGTGTAGAAGACTATGCAATGTTTGCTTTGAACAAAGCGACGGTACAAGTAGGAAGAATGAATATCAAAAGTATGAAACAGACAGATAACGTTAAAATGTATTAGTATCAAGCCCATGACCGTGAGGGGATGATGCGATAATAATGAGTGCAGTTGTTTGCTACATCTGTGTTTCTCGTTTTCAATGGTGGATTGAATGGTGCTGGGGATCTTTCATGATTAAACTCCAATTATCATCATTCGAACTCCAATGAGAATCTGCATAAAGGCAGACATACGATTAGTGATACTTTGACATAGTCATGTTATGTTCTACAATGAGTTTCTTTTCTTTGTTTTCTATATTGATAATGACATGTTAAACAATAAACATACCTAACATGCTGATGAAATCAATATCTAGGCCTATTCGGTATCGGCAGCGGACAAATAACAAGGTTTTGCTGACTTATTGAAATTTTTCATTTTGTCCAATACTAGAATTAATAAAGTCGTTGTTGCTGTTTACTAGTATGTCATTAAGTATAATTAAAGTGTTATAAACAAACTTCCAAAAGCATACAATAAAAAGTCTAACCTTATTGGTTATGGGACAAGGCATTCAGATCGCGACCGACCCGTGGATAGAGATTTTTCATTCCCTTTAAATTCTCGTTACAAACCATTATTTTCGTTTGTACGCATTTTCACTTATCTTGGTATGATAGTGCGAAAGCCATTTTTTCTCTTGGAAACAACTCTGTCATACTTGAACGTGACAAGGTGAACACCGTGTTTCCATATTGATCAGATACCGGGAGAAACATGTCCGTTAGGCGAAAGTCTGATCTCTATAACATGGTAAGGTCATTGTTTTCTGAATAATTCTCTTCCCTACAAAACTAATTTTGTCAGCTCCAATACATTTTACTGTCGCAAGTCTTCGTGCCATGTTGTAGGGTTATGGGCAATGCCTGTAGATAGTTTCGTTGGTTGGTGGGCAATTGCTAGCTGCAGCTGCACGCTTCGCTAGTCTATACTTCACCCAAATTGAATTTTCTTTCCAAGCTAGAGGATACGGCATGCTATGCTTAGCATACCGATTGAATGCCATGAGAACAAGGCTTTCAATATGAGATCAAGGCCTATTGGGTGGTTATCAGGTGACTCACTCTTAATATCATTCAGATTCTACAGATTTCTGGACACACCACTAGAGTGAAAGGTAGATAGAATTTTCTTAGAACAAATAAAAGTTAGCCCGAAAAAATCTTATCAAAGTCTAGGAAAGAATAGAATTCGTCAAAAAAATAGCGATAGACACATGTGCAAAATCGAGATTTGAGGGAGGACAAGACATCTCAGGGATTTGTATGGTAAGGCTGTGTGGTAAGAGAGGTGGTGTGGTAAGAGGGATGGTGTGCTAAGATGAATAGTGTGGTAAGAGGACTGGTGTGGTAAGGGTGATTGTGTGGCAAGAGTTATTGGGTGGTAAGAGGGATGGTGTGGTATAGAGGGATGGTGTGATAAGAGGGATGGAGTGTTAAGAAGGATGGTGTTATAAGAGAGTTGGTGTGTTAAAAGGGCTTGTGTGGCTAGAGAGATGGTGTCGTAAGAGCAATGGTGTGGTGAGAGGGTTGGTGCGGAAAGAGATGGTGTGGTAAGAGGGACGGTGTGGTAAGAGGGATGTTGTGATAAGAGGGATGGTGTGGTAAGAGGAATGGTGTTATAAGAGAGTTGGCGTGTTAAAAGGGCTGGTGTGGTAAGAGAGATGGTGTGGTAAGAGCAATGGTGTACTGAGAGGGTTGGCGTGGAAAGATATGTGGTAAGATGGATAGTGTGATAAGAGGGATGGTGTGGTAAGATCGTTTTTGTGGTTACATAGATTTTGTAATAAGAGGGATGGTGTGATAGGAGGAATGGTGTGGTATGAATGGTGTGGTAAGAGGGATGGAGTGTTAAAAGGGCTTGTGTGGCTAGAGGGATGGTGTGGTAAGAGCAGTGGTGTGTTGAGAGGGTTGGTGTAGAAAGAGATGGTGTGGTAAGAGGGATAGTGTGATAAGAGGGATGGTGTGGTAAGATCGTTGGTGTGGTAAGATCCTTGGTGTGGTAAAATAGATTTTGCGATAAGAGGGATGGTGTGATAGGAGGAATGATGTTGTATGAATGGTTGGTATGAATGGTGTGGTAAGTGGGATGGTGTGGCAAAAGGGATGGTATGGTAGGTGGGACTGTGTGGTAAGAGGGTTAGTGTGGTAAGTGGGCTTGTGTTGTAAGAGGGTAAGTATGGTAAGAGGGATTGTGTGGTAAGAGGGATGTGTGGTAAGTTGGATGGTGTGATAAGAGGGATGGTGTGACAGGCATGATGGGAGGAATTGTGTGGTATGAATGGTTTGTTAACAGGGATGGTGTGTTGAGAGGGACAACTTTCGATGGGGCGATATTCACTGAAATGCGTGAAGGAAACCTGTTTTTCAAATAATGGCTTATATTCATGAGAGGCACTGCAAACGAGCTTTTTATTTGCGATAATGTAACCCCTGAATGGCCCTAATGCCTAATCATAATTGGAGGCTCATGGGAGTCAGTTTGTTCTAAGGACCAATTTGAATGCAATCGGTCGCTTAGTGATGGCCTAGAGTAGCTTCGGATTGAGCAAGAAACCTCGGATAAGAAGCAAAAACCTTAAAAGGGGTCTCAATTAGAGTCCCGATCCAAACTGGACTGCATGGCAACAACAGGCAAAGGCAAATGAGCTATCTTTATGCTTAGCTTGATCCAAATAAAAAAATATGTAAATGCGTAGAAATGATTATAGTAGAAGACCACTTTTCTCCGATACTATACACACTTAGAAAATGTGCCAGTTATAGAAATTTTTTGTCCCGTTTTTAGAACCTCCAGAAAAAGGGGTTCTTTAAGGGGTTCTTCATATTTTCAAAAACCTCAGAAAGTTCCTTGTACAACCAATAATGGTTCTAAAGACCCATGTAGAGCTCTGTCATGTCTTTAGAGAACCTGTTATAGGCTAGTAATGGTCCTTTGAAGAACCTTTAAACGTTCCAAGTGAGGGACAAGAAAAGGCCCAGAAAATGTTCTAAAAAGGCACCATTTTTCTAAGAGTGTACGTTGGTTCACGCTTTTCACAGAAAATTCCCATGTCGACGGAATCATTCTGAAATAACATATTTGGCGGGCTTGTTCCCCCAGTGAGGATTCCAACTCTTCCTAGCTTGATTGCAAGTCAAGTGAATCAACCAATATACCCGTATGAAAGTTGACGGTTCTTCTACTGTCTTTCCTCAAGTGCCCACATATAGACTTTGCTGTAACGTATTCGACCTTTCCTCCTACACCTCATTGTGGCTAGGCCTCGTTAAATCACCAATATCCGCATATCTTGCCTATTGTCAATGAACTCTACCCATCGAAATTCGATCAAATAGGAGTTAAACCAAGGCGAGCATTCCATCCATCTATATCAGCGCTAATAAATAATGTTGATTGGACTTGAGCCGCTGGCTTGGCCTCCTGTTTTTATCACCAAACCAATCCTCTCTTATACTGGCCGCATTCACACTAAATACTTCTCTCTGAAAAATATGAAATGTCTGAAGCTAAATCACAATTAATACCTGCTTTTCCTCCCTAACTGATGAATTTAAAAGATCTTAAGAACATCGTCTAGTGAGCCCTTTCCACTTGTACCTGTAGACATTTTCAAAGCACCCTACGCTGAAAGCCATAAACACTTCACAAGAGCGTTACCACAGTAATCAACTTATCTTATTCTTGTAACAAAACAAAACAACCCGATGTGCTGGCGCAGTAGGTAAAGCGTCCGCCTCACAATCGGGAGGTCGTGGGTTCGAACCCCGGCCGCGTCATACCAAAAGACGTTAAAAGATGGGAGTTGCTGCTACCTTCTTTGGCGTTCAAGAATTGAAAGGGATAGAGCAACGTCGATCTGGCGCTGCTCAGTGGCTGCCGGGCCCACGATCAATTGGGCAAAAAGAATTTCCACTTTCGGACAATAAAAAAAATTGGAGATGAAAGCCTGTGTCGTTCTTTTTCCATTGGGCACTAATAAAAACACCAACAAAAGAAAAATGCTGCAAGGTTGGAAAATGCTGCAAACGTATAAAGATCCGCACTACTAAAGTCAACACAAATAAAGAAAGAAAGAAAGAAAGAAAGAAAGAAAGAAAGAAAGAAAGAAAGAAAGAGCTTTAGTGTGAATGCGACTAGCACCGTACCGATTGAAATGTAATAAATGTATATTGAATCTCGAAGACATTCTGTAAAAAAAAAATATAGAAGAATGAAAAGGATCAAAATCATCATCGCCGATCATCAGACAAAGACTAAATAAACTGTGATGGCTTCTGAATGAGCATGAGGTGTGTGTACTTTAAAACAATGTGATCGGGGACCAATCCGCACTCTTCTTACCAGTCTTTTCTCGCCTTCTAACCAGTGTTTGTACGCGGAGTCACGTGACACTTATCTCCATCAGACCTGTCATTAGACCATGTCGTCTCTCGTAAAAGAAGAGATCAAATTCAATTCTTTTCGAACCGTTTTCTTTCGTTCAATATTTGTTCGCGTTGTTGAGATGACTGCAGTGGACAAGACCCCATCTCCCTCCCTCTCTCTCTCTCTCTCTCTCTCTCTCTCTCTCTCTCTCCCCATTTATCTCTCTCTCTCTTTACCTATCTCTATCTCTTTCCCCTCTAGCTTTACATCCTATGTCCCTTCTTTCTTTTCCCTTCTCTGTTTATCGTCACCTCCATTATGTGCCTCTATTTTCTCTCATTCCCTTTCATCATACCTTTGTCTCTCCCTGTCTCTGCCACTTTATGTTCTTTTTCTCCTCCTGTTTCCCCCTTCTCTGTTTATCGTCGCCTCTATAATGTGCCTCTATTTTCTCTCAATCTCTTCCATCATACCTTTGTCTCTCTTTCTCTGCCTCTTTTTTTCTTGTCTCCTCCTGTTTCTTACTTCTCTCCCCCCCCCCCCTCTACCTTTTTACATCCTATGCCCATTCTTTCTTTTCCCTTATCTGTTTATCGTCGCCTCTATAATGCCTCTATTTTCTCTCAATCTTTTGCATCATAATTTTGTCTCCCTCTCTATCTCCCTCTCTCTCTCTCTCTGCCACTTTATGTTCTTTTTTCTTCCTGTTTTCCCCTTCTCTGTTTATCATCGCCTCTATAATGTGCCTCTATTTTCTCCCAATCTCTTGCATCATACCTTTCTCTCTCTCTCTCTCTCTCTCTCTGTGTCTCTCTCTGTCTCTGCCTCTTTATATGTCTTTTCTACTCCTGTTTCTCCCTTCCCTTGCTATCGATAAGAACAGGAGATGAAGGAAGCAGAAGGTTAACTTTCATAAAGAGAAGGAAAGAGTCATCTAAGAAAAAAAAATGAGGCACTTTTTCACAGAACGTCTGAAACCTTTCGTCGGTTATTCAATTATGAACGCATTAAATGACTTTAAGATGCCATTTTCCCCTTACATCCCTTTTACAGATGCTAGTGCATATGCTTACGATCTGAACAGGGAAGGGAGTGAAGCACATTTCCGAGGACTACTTTTTATTCGACTAGTCAAAGGCCTGTATTAAGATAGGGCACCATAATAAAACGGTCTTGCAATGATTGCCGGAATTAAAGAAAACTTATTTTTTAACTTTTGTATCTGTCTCTGTGTTTGCGCGCGCATGTGCTCGTGCGGGTCGCGCTGATATGTAGTTGTAAGTCTTAACATAAATGTTTTACGTATTTTGTTAATAGTTGAATTAAAACCATTTTAGGACGACCATATTTTCTAACCTAATGAAAATTCAAAGCATGCAGGAATTTGTTTTGTTTTTGCTCTGTCTGAAGCGATATGATAAGCATTATGTACATCCTATTCGTTGTCTCTTTCTATTTTGCTTTTATACCGAATAGACGAAAAGGAAAAGCAGACGGGGGGGGGGGGGGATTCCGTTTCATTTCATATCGTCACTGTCTGAAGCACGGAGTAACCCTTCTTTTCTCTCTACTTGCAGGATTTGCATCAGGATTGCAGTCATTCACTTTTTAATCAATTTCACCTCTCACCTCTTTCTCCTCTCACATTGTTTGCAGAGAAGTCAATTGCCTTGAAACCACTTTTTATCTATAAAAACGTCAACATATCTGGTCTCTTTGCCATGGAATTTCTATTTTGCCTGACTAAAATTCACTAAGTTAGACTCCTCGCGCGCAAGCACACGAACGTACAGGTTAAGGCTCAAGGGCTATGCTGATTTTTCAGCTGTTATGCCACTAGTCTAGCCCAGAGTTACGGCGTGCTGATGTAAGAGTGCGCCGCTGGCTTGGTTAGGCAGTTAATTTGACTGGTGCTATTCGAGTCCCACTCTAACGAAATCAGACTGAAAACTCAGGGAAATCAATGAAATAACGCCTAGGCCCACTCATTCCCTTAAAGGTAGTAGAGACCATTCTAGACTGATTACTCTCATTCTGCGACTGCGAGTAACTCCCACAATGCGTGAATTTAATTTTCCTCCCCTATATCTGATGATAATTGATTTGAATAGATTATTCTAATTAACGACTTCTTAGATTATCCATTTTCATTAGATATCTGAAGTTTTGTTGACATCATCTAGCGTTCAATGAAAAAGGGTGCATTTTCGGGGGGGGGGGGGGGACTATAATCACCTGCTGGTTTATCTGGCCATTAAAAAAACCCGTATTTTCGAAAGGACCTCATTTCGTCATATCTTTTGATGTTACTTATTTACTGAACATTAATTTTCCTAAAGAATATCAGGCATGTTACAAGATATGGTTGATATTTTACTGTCAAACATTTACTATACTTTTCGTTTATTTATGTCAAATTAATTTAAAGGGAAGAATTGCCACTGGATTGTTTTATTGAAATCAGAGTCATTCACACTTAGAAAAAAATGGTTCAATCATGTATCCTTGAAATGCGATACCAGGCTGAGCTCCTTTATGGGTGCAACTTTGCACTCAAAGAAGCATTATGAATCATTAAGGATGCAGAGTCATGACCTTTAGGAAAGGTGCAAATTTGCATCTTTCAAGGTGCATTGATTGCACCTTTAAGGGTGTAGATGGGCATTTCCGGGTGCAAACAAGTACAACAGAGTGCATCTTTGCACCTTTATACATGTAGGGTGCAAGATTGTACCCAAAAAGGTGCTTTATTGTTGCATTTGGGTGCAAAACTGTACCTTTTTTCAGTGTTGTCATTGCATAATATAAACGACGCCATCGCACATGAAATTGGCGCCGTCTCACGTCAGATGGCGCCTTTACCAGACTGAGAAGCGTACATCGCTCTCTCCCGCCCCAACTATTGTCAAACCTCGGATCTGTCAGTGACATTTTTTTTTTGAACGCACATGCACACGTTGGAATCAATATGCCTATAGCATGTTCATTTATTCGATGTACGATAAAAGAGCAATGCCTTCCTCAAGGGAATAAGTGCCGTGCCGGGGATCGAACCCCCTGATTCTCGCCTCTACAGTCAAGCGCCTTAAACCACTCAACTACGGCACCTGTTTCTCTCCGACAATGTAGATAAAACGATTATACAATATTTTTATCTAAAATCTCGATAGATTATAAATAGTCTTATAATTCACTTCAGTATTTATAACTGTCAACGTGGTCAACGGGAATTGTTCTTTATAACAGACTACAGACCTTTATGAAACGGCAATCATTGTTGAAAGTTTTCGAAAATTTTGTTTTCTTGACAAAGAGGACACTCGAAGAAGCTCGAGAAAATGGTTTTTATCAGCACTTGAATTACGGAAAACTGGTATTCCCTCTTCGGTGTAGATTTCAAAGATCTCTCCTCACATCGTTGCTGTTGTATTATCTGAGCCTGATTTGTAGGTGTTTTTTTTTTCTTCTTCGTCGTCTGCAGTTCAAAGGTTTATTGAATACAGTGATGAAATAGTAGATAGATGAATGGTTTATTAACCCCTTCTTTGCCATAACCGCAAATTGGCACAATAGCAGACGTACCACATGTGCCGATCGGCACATTAATAGGAAACACTATAGGTTTGTTTGTTTTGTTTGTTTTTATTTTCCGTCATAAAAAACCAGTATACAATCACATGAATATACAAAGAAAATAACAAAAGTAATATGAACATAATGTACATATACAAAAGAAATACTGTACAGAAATGTGGAAACTCAGGAATTAACAAATAAGGAAAGAAAAGAGACGGCTGGATAACCCATTTTCAGTTGCACTAACATGGTGCCGCTGGTCTTCCATTGGGGACCAGATTGGAAGAAAAAGAATGGAAGAATTTAGAGGAAAAAAAAAATTAAAGAAAAAGATATTAGGTAAGAGAATGTCCACTGTGTATACTACAAGTTCTGCATGATAATAACCCACATCCAGTTTGCATTAGCAACCAGATAATGGTTTCAAGGTTGGTTGGTTAGTTGGTTTCATGGTTTATTTAAAAAATATGTCTTGCAGCAATAAAAACTTATCTGTCTGCTAGTCAGAACTGCAGTGAAAAGAAGTGCGCAATACTCTATAGAAATGGTCTTACATAACCAATATGTACGGTTACCAGATCACAAACAGGAAGGTTATAAGTTTTTAACCTACACAACATGAATAATTTTCTGTTACATTTCTTAATAGTTTCATTAATCACCTGTAACACGATAAAAACAACTTTCGAAAAATCAGCTTAAAAGACATCTTTAGTAGCCCTGTCTATATCACTTTTAGAAATGTGCGGACTTTACAATGGCTTATTACGTAATCCGAACATGATTTCTATGGCCAGTACAATAGGTTTTTCAAATTGCACTTGAGTTGATTTTTCGAAAGTAGTTTTTATCGTGTTCTGTATGTAGTAATTGTTTACTGCAAACTGTTGAATAAACCGGACATTGGTAAAATTCTGTCCCTTGAGAAATAAACTGTGGCACAGGCTTCTAATTTGAGAAGTACACAAAGAGCTTATAAAATAAACGTATACAAAATCCATACAACATAGTTAACGGAATATATCATGCCAGAGTATAGGATACGTGATGCAATTAATCAAAGACGCAGATTGTCGTCATTCAGTATAAGGCCTACAACTATTTAAAGCATTTAAGCAAAGAATAAAAACCACTGCACTGGAAAAGTCTGTTAACCATATTTTGAACACATTTTAAGTCAAGTGTATAAACCACCATTCCAATGTCCAAACATAAAAGCAAGTGAAACGTAATATTTTAACACATTAATGGTCAAGTGTAGAACCCAAACACCTTGGTGTTACATGATATAAACACAGAGTAAGTCAGGTATCCAGGTATTCATTAATTTGCGTGTAAACTACTATCCCACGGTGTAAATATACTGTTTGATATTATTACCAAGTATAAACAATTTCACAGTGCA
The DNA here is from genome assembly GCA_029962745.1 of Echinometra lucunter. Lineage (NCBI taxonomy): Eukaryota > Metazoa > Echinodermata > Echinoidea > Camarodonta > Echinometridae > Echinometra > Echinometra lucunter. The sequence goes on from CM057162.1 coordinate 22,727,123, forward strand.
GTGCTAGTCAAGTGTAAGACCGCAATACTTCTGTGCTAACCAATGCCAATAGTACCGCAATAGTCAGTTATGACAGTGTAGTGTCATTATTTAATCTAAGCATTATTTAAACCAATCGCGCAGCATAAGTAAAGTGAAAAAAAGATGAAGTACAGTGTAGTCTATGTAAAACCACAGTAATAAGGTGTATAGGAAAAACAATAAACCGCAATAACACACACCAAGTGAATGAATCCATATGCGCATAGTGGGAATATTTTATTGATGATCGAATCTTTCAGAAAAGTTCATAGTATGAACAGCACCTAGGGTTTTATGATTGAGTAAAGGATCTGGCCCGAGGGTTCTTAGCAACGATCAGAAGGATATTATTTCATTGGAGAGCTAGCCGGATACAGCCGCCTACGCCCTCAGGCAGATATAAGCCACTCTCCACAACAAATAGATATTAAATTCTCTCTAAATATGAAGAAGGCGAGATTGGCTGAATGGCTGGGGTTGGTTTAGATCTGCCCCGGTTAAGGTGAGAGGTCGACAGGGGGTAATAAGCATACAGAAAAGAGATAAGATTGCAACAAATAAAAAACAAAATCAGTATTGATAAATAAGAAATGCCAAAAATAAGAAATACCATAAATAAGAAATACCATAAATAAGAAAAACCATTAGGATGAAAATATTTCTGAATAGAGGAAAACTAAAAGCAGCATTATTTGAACTAAAACGTTAACTATTAACAATAGGGGAAAGAATGTTTTGATGCAATTGATGATACACAAAGTTACTGACCTGATGAGATTTTGATAAATTGTGAACGTTAATAAACACACAAGAATGCATACTGATTCCAGACTATGCCGCCATAATGGATGAGGCGGTTTGGAATATAAAAAAAACTGGAACACATACAAATGATGGTGGTGAATATTACGCGTTTGTGTTGCATAGCAGCGGTGTATAGGTAGGTAATTAAACGGGTGGATAGCCCCGGGAGCCTCGGGGGAATTACTGCGGCAAGACGGTGGAAATATCGATAGGGATTTTATAGAATATGAGCAAAGAAAGCTGAACTCATATACGTGTAGAGATATACATCTTCCTCACACCTTCATCAATTCTCCATTGGAAGTAATTGCACTTTATTATTAATACAACTTTCTTTCATATACATCCAACTCCCTGTACTTACACTAACTGTATCTCTCTTCCACATTTTACCTTTCCGATTACATTTTTTCCTCCTCTCCTCTTTCGGCCTGTCCCCCTCTCTTTATATCTATCTCTCTATCTCTCTATCTCTCTTGTTTGTCTTCCCTCTGCTATTCGTCACCCTCCTGCCCCTTTATCTGCCTGCATCACATTAGGGGTAGGCGAGGTAGGAAATAGGACATGATTGATACCCCCCCCCCCCCCCCGCCCTCGAAGTAAAGTGTTCACTAATATAATTTTGTCAGAATAACTCCCCTTTTCCTCCCTTTCTTTCAACACCATTCCATCTACTCTTCTCCCATCTTATCTGTTTAAATGACGAAGATATGTTAAATCTTATGTGTTTGTTATGTTCAGTATGTCACACTAAGTAAATCAGTTTAATACCTACCATCGTAATGTTGTTTCTTTGTGCTTTGATAATTCATTATGCTTTGTTTTATGTAGACGGACTTCCGAAAAAGCAGTCTAATTGCAAACTAATATAAGTTAAGTCGTGATTAAATAAATTTTGTTTATCTATTTTTTGTCTGTATAAATCTTATTATAAAACATTCATTTTATTTTATGAATTTTATGATTAAATGAAATAGTTAAATAAATTTTAAATTTTCAAGTAAAAAATAATCAGTAATAATGGAAAGGATTACTTTTGAACCAAAAACTTGAGACGAATTTTATCATGTCTTGGTCATAAAGCAAAAAAATAGGCACATGCGCTTGAACGAAGATGCTTCAAAGCTCAATTAACATTTAAGACGAAATATAATATAAAAGTTTTCATACATCGAGGTGAAAATGACAAAGCCTACACTATATCCAACATAATGAGCTCCACTCCTCTCATGTCCAAGACGTAGGTTGTAGTTCGAGGGGGTGAAACAACACATGTTTTTCCCTGTTAATGGCAGACCACGTGACATGTTTATTGAATTATTTGCTTTTCTATCATGTGTATCTGATAATGAGATGAATGCCTTACATTCTACCTTCTGAGACACATTAAGAATGAATTGGCATGTATTGGTTCGAAGAAGTTTGTAATGCATGTTCAACTTCACATCTTCCCTAGATCAGAAACGTACATTTCACGACTAAGAATAACCATCTTTCTTACTATAGGTGTTCGAAGAATTCAAGTGGGAAGGATTTCATGTAGATAAAGATATCTGTTACCTTTCAGTAATCACTAATCATGTAAATATCTATATACCGAAGGTATTTATGTGATAATGTGGTTCATTTGCTGAACTGTTCATCGGGAGAAAGAAGGTTCGAATTCCAGACAAGGGATTATTACTGGAGACCATTCACAGTTGAGTCCCATTAATAGGTTACTTGATAGCATGGAATTCCTTGACTATATCAGCCAGTAAGGCAAAAGGAGTAACACAATATGACGGACATGAAATAAGACGCTAATACTGATATTTGTATCTTTGTATCTTTTCTTCTCCTCAGTGTTATGCTTGGTAATAGGTAACAAAGGACCTCAATTCTACCAGGTACCACCTTCTGTAGTAGCCTTTGCTACCACCCAAGGAGGCCGTTTAACGTGCTCAGCCATAGGAGATCCTACACCAGTGGTCAGATGGGTGATGGCTGCTGATGGGTCCTCGGTTCAAAACATCGAACATGTTCGAATAGCTGATGGCAATGGCACCCTCTCATTTCCACCATTCTCCAGTAAGGAAATTCTACCCGAAGTTCATGACGGAGTTTACCGATGTATTGCGACGAATAGGATCGGAAGTATTCGGAGCCCCGATATCCGGGTCAATGCAGGTATGCATTATAAATGTATTATCAAAATAATTCGAAACCTTGTTGCTTGTTCAGCTGTTGGGATGAGTTTATTATGAAGTGATACAAACTAACCACTTATGGACATTCATGATATTCCCACTTTGTCCCTATTCCATACTCACTAGGAATAAAAGGTTCAATTTTGCAACCTTCAAATGCAACACTGGGAACTCCTGGGTACAACTCTGCACCCAAAGAAGCATTAAGGGTGCGGTGAGCTACATTTTGCACCCTTAAGGGTGCAGAGTTGTACCTTTTAGGGAAGGTGCAAATTTGCACCCTTTGAATGCAAATTTTTCTGCACCCTGAAAGGTGCAAGGTGCATAGTTGCACCTTTAAGGGTGCAGACGGGCATTTCTGGGTGCAAACATGTACAAAAGGGTGCATCTTTGCACCTTTTTCATGTGGGGTGCAAGATTGCACCCCAAAAGATGCTGCCAGTGGTGCATTTAAGGAATTGAACCTTTCATTCTGAGTGTGTATTTTCTTTCACTCAACGTCTCTCTCTCTCTTTCTGGTCTATCCTTGTATCTCTCCCTAGCTCATTTTCTTTTTCTATTTTCCTATTCACACTGGCTGTATCAAAGGAAAAATTGTCCAGACTTATGGCCAAGGTCTACTGTTCCAAATTCTTGGAATCTTCTCATGATCATACACTTCAGATACGTTAGAAGTCAAGTCCGAATCAGCAGAAGTCAAGTGGTCGAATAAATTAAGGGCATAGAGTGGGCATTGATTACAAGACTAACAGTTAGAAGACATACTCGTTGAGTATTGAGAGTAACTACTCCGGTGATTCCTCGATCGAATTACCTGACTGAATTGAAATGGGAGTCAGTGGTCTAGCAAACTGAATATGTCATTTAGAAGTAAATGGGCGTAAGTACCCACTCAGAAAATCCAAAATTTAGTAGGAAAAAAAATGTACTATTCAAAGTGAAATCAGTATTTTTTCAGCCTTACAAAGGAGTAAAAATATAAAGTTGGACGTTTATAACTGAAAAACAAATGCCAAAATGTGAGCATGAGGAGGAAAGAAACGTAAAGGAAAATGGAGCAGCCATTTTATAGAAAGTTGGCTCAGATGAAAACAGAAAAAGGAAACAAATCATTGAAACATCAATAAAAGACAAAATAACACAGTTATCAACAGTTGAATGTAAAGATGTGGATCGTTTTACTGGTCGTGGTCATGATGTAATACATCATACAAAGAAAACTCTCCCATTTATGCCATTTTCGATATTATCTATGGAATATAAATTCCTCTATGTTTTTGTGATAAAAACATACTGGTCTTTCATGCCGATATGTTTTTTGATGAAGTCTAAAATTCATGAAAAAGACATTATTCTTAGTTGAAATAATGAAAAAAAAAGGAATATGGGGAAAGAGGGAATGATTTTCGCTTGCAAGATTTGGGAGACTTTGCCCTGCATGAATGTTGCAACCATGAGGAGAGAAAAAAAAATAAAGAATAAAAAAGGGATTTCCTTGCATTATTATAAAGTTTTTAAGGCTTGAATAGAATAAGCAAATCCTTAACCCATTCGTGACAGGAATTATTTAAAGCCTAATTTGATCAGCTTTTATTCTTCAAATTGGCAACACCAACATTTTTATTTTATTGCTACATTTTTCTTATAAAACGTCATGTATCTGAAATGAATATAAATTGACAGAAATTATGGTGAGAAGTCAAAAAGTTGCCAATTTGCAGGGGAAAACGGAGATTTCAAACCTTTTATGACATTGCCAATTTAAGGATTTTAATGCTTATTTTCCTTTTAAAAAATTTCAGCATCAAACAACGAATATTGACACAACCAAAATGGACACAGTTTGTGTAGAATTTTTTTGCTCTTTCTGCTCATGTATTTGGTATGATTTTTAGGGCTTTGCATCAAAAGATATTAGGCCAAACCACAAAATGTGGACCTCTGTCGCGAATGGGTTAAATGGAGATTGTGGAGTTATTACCTTAACGTAGAGAAGCTGAGTGTCTTTCTAAACAGTCACAGATTTCTTATGTCTACGGACCATAGTCGACTCGTTACGGCCGAGTTCCTGTCGGAGCGGCCACATTACGCGCTAAGACGGTTCGTTGATTTGATTAGTGTTACGTGGGCCGGGACAGAATTCACTGCCTGAGATCTATCGCAGTCTGTCCATAGACTGACTATATTCTACCACATTCATAAGGGAAGGGGAATTGTTGTCTTCTTTTCTTGAATAACAACTCTGCAGTGTAAAATTTCTTGGAAGATAGTGAAGCGAGCGATATTTTTAGACACTTTTGACGGTGATAGCCCATGTCGATACACTAATGTCCCATTATACTTTGCATTGGTTTTTTTCCATCGGTTTCTAAATCACTTCTTTTATTTGATTTATTGATAATTCAGTCATTCGATTTTTTTTAATTAGTGTTTGGCTTAAAAAGTTTATCAAAATATAAGTATCAATGATGTTACCACTGAATTGTGATATATCTATAGGATATATCTTAGAAAATGCTTCTTATCTTGAGAACGTTTCATCTAACCCATCACTCTATAAAAATGGTTACAAGTGATTTCCCCCTGTGTCTTCTTCACCGTCATGACCGTCATGACCGTTGCGCCTACTTCCTTTTCTTTCTTTTTTTTGCAAATAGCAAAGCAAACATTTGTATTTTGTATATGCGATCACACATCATTTATTTGATTTAATGCAGATTATTGGTTGATATCTACTAGCGACGTGGAAGTATAAAGCTAGGCCAACTTACCAGACAAAACAAAATTACATGAGGTCTGATGTGTAGGCTACATGCTCAATGAACCAAAAGATCTGGCAACAAATCAACTGTGAGGGAAAATAAAGGAAAAGAAGGGAATAGAAACTGAAGGGTGTAAGCATAAAAGAAAAGACGCGATCAGAGTGAAAAAACGGAATGTAAAGTGCATTAGCACAGCCTCCTCTTTGAGAGGAATTAAAATGCGTAAACTGTTATACGCCATACCATTACACTTGCAAACCAGAGACTATGAAAGACGCTGGTGGAGAATACAGCTGGGAGGTTTACTTTTCTGCCAAGCGTGAGTAAATACACCACCGTGCACCCACTTGTGAAAAACGATGTACAAGACTTTTCACTTACCACAAATATCCTTCCGCCTCACCGCCTTCGATCTCCAATAAAGCAAGGGATCGAATGTCCAATATCTATTTTCTTATTGGCCCGATCAGGGGAGAATACTATAGCACAGAAAGGCATTAGCTGAAGAATGGAATGCATTATATAGACTGAATGTCAGACTATAGCTATTTCGCATTTCATAGGCGGACCCGGCGTGTCCGCCACGACTAAGGCTCTCATAGCTGACAAAAAAGGGAACGAAAATGGGAACTTGTTTGTATATTGAATTTGTGGGGGGAAAAAAATCATGCTATGATAAACGGAAAATCCCTGTTTTGAATATGACTAAATCTTTGCAAATAGATGAACTAAAAAAGGGATAGTTTTTTGACGTCCCTCAAATCTGTGTTTCTTTTTATTCCTTCATAATTTTCTTTCATTAGCTTTTAAAATCATTATTTTTCTTTTATCCTTTTCCCTACAATTCCTTGTGCAGATTAATGAAGAGCTAAATCAATCAAAGAACTGCCAGTACATAGCTGATCAACTGCAACTTAGAAAATCCATACTCACTCCATCATAACACTTTACGTTTAGGCCCTGCCTTCTCTTTCTTTTGAATCAATTTCTGATTTTATATAAAAAAAAAACCAACTTAACTGAGGGCTGATCTTCCCTTTAATGTCTAAAGTAACTCATTACGTCTATTCATAATTTTTTTCAAGCAAAAGGGAGTGAAGAAAACAACTAAGAGAAATGGTTTAGATGGAAAAGAATCCAATTTTAATCATGAAATGTTAGAACTGACAACCGGAAGACTTTCCTATTCTGTGTGATTTCTTGTAACTAAACACTTTTGATATAATGATCAACCCTAATAGATAGCCGAAGTTATACAACCAGTAATTCTCTTTTATCCATTCTCTCTCTCTCTCTCTCTCTCTCTCTCTCTCTCTCTCTCACTCACTCACCCACTCTCTCTCACACACACTCAGTGCCCTCTCCATTCCTCCTTCCATTTCTCTTTATTTTCCTCTTTCTGTTTCTCTTTCTTTTCCCTCTTTCGGTTTCTCATTATATATTCGAGAATCCATTTGGTATTTTTCATCTTCTCCTGTTTCCTCATCTCTGTCCATATGCTAATTTCTAATGACGAACGTAGTAATGTCTCATTTACTTATACTGCTGGGAAATAAAATACTTTTAAGATGGCAATCAGAGATATCTGACTTTAAAAGAAATCAAAAACCTCGGGTCAAGTAGTTCTTAAATCAAAGTCATGTCAGAATAAAACAGATCAGCGAAAATTTGAACGAAATCGGACACGGAATAAGAAAGTTATGTCCATATGAAATTTTCTGTTTTTGACACTACCATAGCTATTAGTGATATGAGTTGTGAACAACTCTCAGTATGTTTTTATACAGAATTTCACATATTCTTTCTTTTCTTGAAGACCACATTTTTTTTCATTTGTCCTGACCCCAAATATGTTGTGGAGGAAACAATCCTACATGATATATCTTGGGTTTGGCTAACAAAATGTGCAAATCTTAAGCAAAACGAAATTGTTAAATCATGTGTGTACAAAACATACTGAGAGTTGTCCAAAAATGATGTCATCAGTAGCTTTCATGGTAGTGTCAAAAAATGTCAAATAGAAAATTTGATATAGCCATAACTTTCTCATTTGGTGTCTCATTTGGATTTTAAAACTACTTGATTTAATGGTGCTGGTTTCCTTTAATTCCTATTCCAGGGACTTGTTTATGAGGATTGATATCTTGCACAAACATTGTCTTGGATTTGAACCTGGGAACTTTCGGTTATGATACCGCTGCTCTGCCGCTGAGTCTTCACCTCCCCACTTTCTTCTTTCAGGGGCGGCGCTACGGGGGGGGGGGGGTAGGGGGCGGCGGCCCCCATAATTTTTTCAAGTGATGAAAAAAAAGAGAAAGAAAAAAGAAGAAAAGAGAGGAGGAGGAAGAAGAAAGAAGAGTATGGGCAAGAGAGGGCAGGTTCACAGGTTCATGAACGTAACTATATGATAATAGCTCTAATTGTTCATCTAAAACGTAAGTAGAAATCACCTGTGGGTCATCTTGCCCTCCACCCCTCCCCCATCAAAATTCCCAGGCGCCGCCCCTGTCTTATTTCATTAAATCTTTTCTCTCTTCCTATACCCGTACACTCTCAAAACACTGGTAAATAATATAATGTTGGTTAATATATGAACCGACCAACTGTTGGTTATAAGAAATCTCCATTCGTTTTACACGCAATTTTCTTTTGACCAACAGTTGGTCGGTTCATGTATTAACCAACCTTATATTTTTTAACCAGTGTTTTGAGAGTGCATACAATCCGATTCCGGTTATGTCTTGTATGGAGATGATGCAAAATTATCTTGCATCCTTTTCTCTCACCCTTTCCCTCCTGCATGCACGCTAGCTTTAGTTGTGTGTTTGATGGAATAGACAATTATTTCCTTCCCTGTAAGGCTAGCTTGCAGCGACCTCCGGTCCCGGATGAAGTTCATTCAATATTGCCCTGTATCTAACTGTCGCTCTGTAATATCGTTCATAGATGTAGCTCGGATAAGGTGGGATATTTTCGAAAAAAAAAATTATTGATGAATAGCAAGGTTAGACAGGGGAAAGCCTTGAATCAACGCCAAATTGAAAAAAAAAAAAGGATTTTGCATATTTTGTTTTATTAATAACATTTCATCTTAATATCAAAAAGAGGAGGACCTATGTTGGTTCCCTGCGGAAATCTACTGTTAACCGGAAGTGTGGAAGATTTACATTTATGTGTGCGCGTGTGTGAATATCGATACCGTATTCTATATGTATACTCCCTGATCCATGTCAAACCTTATGTTGTGATTTTATTCAGTCTTACGAAGCCTTTTATGGTTTTTCGGAAAAGTCGATGAATGCACCAAACGAAGTATTGCTCAATAGACAGATGGATTCAAAGATTTCAGAATCTCATTTTACTACTGCTAGCGTATTGGTCAGAAATATATACTGCAGGTGCTTTTTTCCACATAACATAAGAGCATGATAACGCGTCAATAATAATGAATATCGAAGCAGTCTGAACTGATTGTTTAATTCTGGCCAATTTTATTGTACCTGTAGACTCAAATTAAAGTTACTTATGCAATCTCACGACTTGTCTTCATGTTAAGACTCCGTGGAAAGGGGAAGGATAAACTCGCTTCTTGTCAGTATTAAGGTGCGAGAAACAGAAGCTGACGTTTCAATTTGAAGTTGGTTAAGATAAGTTAGATACGAAGCGGATGCACGGTGCGTGGTGTAGCATCATTACTCTGCAGTTAGGGGAGAATGTCATTGTAATACATGTCTGTCCTTACTTGATAATGCATTGCAGAATTCAACTGATATACATTGAAAACATGATGTGATATAGACATGATAGATATAAACTACTTTCATATCAGCATTAGATATTAGGCTCGCACAACCAATATTAGGAAATTAGACCCAAAATATACAATGCATATACTACTATACCGGTTTTGTATCATACTTTTTAAAAATGATTATTTAGACAATAAACGAAGTGAATGATGTAAAAAAAAAACTTCTTATCATGCCCTATTACCGTATCTGAAAAAAGTGTACTACAACTGAAAAAGAGAAACGCACAATATTCCTTACTGAAATATTTGAGACAAATGAAGAAGAGAAACAAACAATTCCCTTACTGAAATATATGAGAGTAAATAATGATGGAAATGATGAGATATAATGGATTTTAGATTTATACGTAAAGCAGAGATGATTTCGGATATCTTGATTATTACATAGGACAGAGAATCATTGTGTCATTGAGTCCTTCAAATGACATAGGAAAAGGAAGGGCATGCTAACCTGGTTATAAAAATCGCACCGTATAGAATGCCAATTTTACACTAAAGTCTATAATGAAATCATAGCATGTCAGATGGAAATATCCCTCATTGTATAATATTAAAATCACAGTGAGGAATTAGCACCAAGTAAGATGAAAAAGTGAGAGAGAGAGAGAGAGAGAGAGAGAGAGAGAGAAATGGGGAGGGTAGGGAGAAAGACAAAAAGAAAAGAGAAATATTGTGCGCGAGGGGTGCGTATGTGTGTATGTGGGTGGAAAGGCAGAGATGAATGGAAGAGAGAAAAGGTGAGGGAGGGTAGGGAGAAATATAAAAAGAAAAGAGAAATATTGTGCGCGAGGGGGTGCGTATGTGTTGTATGTGGGTGGAAAGGCAGAGATGAATGGAAGAGAGAAAAGGTGAGGGAGGGTAAGGAGAAATATAAAATGAAGAGAGAAATATTGTGCGCGAGGGGTGCGTATGTGTGTATGTGGGTGGAAAGGCAGAGATGAATGGAAGAGAGAAAAGGTGAGGGAGGGTAAGGAGAAATATAAAATGAAGAGAGAAATATTGTGCGCGAGGGGTGCGTATGTGTGTATGTGGGTGGAAAGGCAGAGATGAATGGAAGAGAGAAAAAGTGAGGGAGGGTAGGGAGAAAGATAAAAAGAAAAGAGAAATATTGTGAGCGAGGGGTGTATATGTGTATCTGGGAGGGGAAGGCAGGCATGAATAGGGGGGGGGGAGAAAGAGGGGGTAGGCAAAAAGATAAAAATTAAAGAGAAATATTGTGCGCGAGGGGTGCGTATGTGCGTATGTGGGAGAGAAGGCAGAGAGGAATTGGGAGAGAGTGAGGGAGAGAGAGAGAGGGGAGAGAGAGAGAGAGAAAGGGCGTATATGAAATATTGAGGGCGATGGGGTGCGTATGTGGGAGAGAACGCAGAGATGAATGGGAGAGAGGGGGGCAGGTGACAGCAGGGATATGATAAGAGAGAGAGAGAGATGATTGTGAAGAAGAGAGAAAGCGAGAGGAAGTTTAAAGGAAGTCTACGATCAGAAATGTCGTCCACATGCGATGAATAGTTGGCGTGTCTTATTCATTTAGGTAACAGATTCAAAACAATAGCTGGTCTAGTTATTAGAGATATTTATTAGGTCGACATGAATGGAATATGAAATGAAGCAGAATCAATTAAATGATATAAAGTAATGGTATTTCCTCTCTACAGAGACGAAGCATAATACTTTATAAGCGTTTAAGCCTGACAAGGCCGAATAATCGTATATTCTAGTTTCCAGGTCCCCTCCTCTTTCTAATTTGTTTCGGTCCGCCCAATTATTTTAATTTTTTTTAATTTTTAATTTTGTTCAAAAATGAAATCCAAAAATTTTGACAAAATTAAGAGGTGATCTGTTGATGACAGACCACCTAATTAATCTAAGTACAGCTGGACAATAAGGTTACCAAAATCATTTATATCATTAATTATTTTGTACATTGTTTTTAGCTTCTAAAGTGCTTATGGCAAAAAAATGATGTGTGTTAACACTAGCAGAAAAGTATCTTTATGAACAGGAATTATAACATCAACTAACACGGTATCATTCTCCTCAGTCTGAAAATATCCTGACGAGAGGCAAGGAATTAATGCTTTCTGAGCCTGATATTCAAATATCCAATTTTTCAAGTTGTAGATAGAACATATAAATTAAAAGGAAAATGTTTGTTAATTTCAATTTTTGGACTGATGCTAAAAGTTGACCGAATATTTGAAGCAAGATGAGATTATTGGTAATTTCATAGGTTTTTGAGGGAACTGATGATAAAGATAAGATAAAGGATTTTAGAGTTATTCGTATATAAAGGAACAGTTAATGGAAGAATTAAAATCTCGAGGAAAGTCAATAAATTGTCCTCATTTTACGCTATATACCAAATGCTTGTCTATTCTTAAAGATTAAAAGAAAAGTCGACTCCTATATATATGTCAAAATGACCTTTACCGTAAACATATCGACACCCGTAGCAGTAAAGGAAGAATTTAAACCAGCCAATCATACAGTAGCATTTGACCTGGTTGCTATGGTGATAGTTGATAGACACGTGAAGTAGTGTCTGCATATCGATTTACCCGAGGCTGAGAGGAAATTAGATCCTGATATGGTGAATAATAATTATTACTTCAACCAAGGGCCGGTTGCAATCTCTATCTAACCTCTCGTTGCCATATAGGATTCCTTGAAATTTAGAAAAGTTACAAGATGGCTGAGAGAGAAAGAGAGAGAGAGAGAGAGAGAGAGAGAGAGAGAGAGAGAGAAAGATTATTGTGCGTTCTTTTCTTTCACTCTTATAAATTTTTTAAGAGAAGCCCCCTTTTGCCCCCGCCCCGCCTATCACACAAGACCTGTAAAATACGGAAGGCCCATGATTGTTCAGCTGGAGCACGTCGAAAAAAACCCCTCTCTACTTTATCATTTGAAATGTTTTCTTGTTACCGTTAAAGGGCCTATTTGATAAAAATCAGACTGAGTCAGAATTAGAACATCTAGAAAACATTTGCAATATTACCTCATTCCATTCATTATTATTTTGAGGACTGTATAGGTTTGCAGTGAGCTTAGGAGAAGAAACTCTTCTCGTTTGTTAAAAAAATAAATAACCCCCCTTAGCTCTAACCGATTCTGGATCATTGATAGCAAAGATTAGCCTGCTCCATTATTGTTATTACTTTAACAACATCCGGGGGAGGGGGCGTGTACAATTATACCCCTACAATTTTCAAAGAAGAAATGATGTTTTAATCACTCGGTTGTTAAAATTTTTGATAAATCTATCATAAAATTTAATGCTATTAAAAACCAGAGATAGGATGGGAGAGTAAGAGTGTGGGTGTGTGTGTGTGTGGGGGGGATGTGTGTACCCCTATGTGAATTCGCGCTTGAAATTTCGACAAAAGATTTCGAACATTCCCCACTCCCGAAACGGATTTACGCCGATTTTAACGATCTCTGTCTGTTAAGAATAGAGAATTAAATCTTTTCCTTAATCTTAGAGCAATAACGATCTTCTGACTGACAAGAGACGCCCTGTGACTTCATCCTGGCCCTTTAAGGCTGCTTATTAAAAATAATATTAGTTCCGGTTTTTGCGAGAAAGACATAAGCTCCGGAATCAATTAAACTGCCATGGATCCCTGCATGATAAAGGTAACTAGAAAAGATTTGATTGAAGTGGATATTGCGGTAGATATTGTCAGTGATAGTATTAAAACCGCCTTTCATATCTAAACTGCATAGCTCCGGGCATACCGCACTGGAATCATGTTTGCACTAGAGAAAAGTTCAAGAAAATTCATTTTGTGGAAAATGGCTGCTAGAGTATCCCGAAGGTTCACACATGATGGGCATACCGCACTGCAATCATGTTTTCACTAGAGACAAGTTCGAGAAAATTTAGTTTGTGGAAAATGACTGCTAGAGTATCCCGAAGGTTCACACAACTCTTTTCTTAAATTAAAATGTTAAGGTGGAAAAAGATTTATTTGGAATTTAGCTAAGGTAATCAAGCAAGAGTGTTGTTCTAAAAGATAGATGATAAGCACTAGGACAACATTATCACCAACCGATATTATGTTCTAGTATGTTATTTAAATTCTAAAAAGAATAATTTTCTGTTAGATATACGATTTGAAACCTAAGTCTTTAAATATATGTTTTAAGAGGTAGAAAAAAATCTACTAAAGATAATGTTTCAGGAAAATTGAAAATATTTAATATGCGCGATAGCTGAGATGGTATTTTAGGAGACAGAGAATATGTATTGCGGATGTGCCTTGAGATATGTTTGGTCAACCTTAATAAAAGGTGACAGATTATTTTCATTGTTCCGATGACGTAATACAATGTCCTGTTATATATCATTATATTGCAAGCTACTCACTGACAGAACTACTTTAGGCTAGGGATATGAGATTTAATGAAACGGTTTTAATATTGTACAAGCGCGGAGCTCAAGAAGCTTATATATCATCTGCAATGGAATATAAGCTATGCTTATGGCATCCTTTTCATTGTGCGTATATATACACGAGTTAGATACAATTATCAGTCCATATCTACAATACATTCTTCTACGGAACTCTTACCATTTAAATGGCAAGTCCACAGCAAGATGAAGTTCATTTGAATAAAAATGAGTAAAAATTTCCAAACAAAACGGTGAAAATTTGATGAAAATTTGATGAAAAATAAGGAAGTTATGATTTTTTTTTGTATTTTTGCTCTTTTCTGAACACTCCATATTCAGTGAGCAAAATGATGATGTCATATCCTCACAATTTTCCAGACATTATGTACACAGAAATGACAATAATTTCATATTTTAGCTATAAGAATGTAAAATATGTCCTAAATACCTAAATACTCCTTTACTTACAAAATCGTATTTAGTCTAACATGGTAGTTGACTTTTCAGTGTTATTGAAAAAAATAATGAAAATTTTCCGACATTTTTGTATAGATTATATGGATAATAATAGTGAGGGTATGACATCACCAACTCATTGGTTGAATATTCATATCGACTGATCAAGAACTGTTTGGCGAGAAAAATTGTGAAACTATGAAAATTCATTACGTCCTTATTTTTCGCCCAATTTTTATCAAATTTTCACTGTTTTGTTTGGAATTTTGTATTCTTTTTTTTTTTTGATATAAACTTCATGCTGTGGACTTGCAATTTAATAGTTGGATCATGATCATTAACTCCTCATTAAAAGATATGTTTCAAAACACATACAAGAATGGAATGACTATATGGTTTGAATATTGGTGGACCGACTGTGATTCCTGAAACGATAATCATCTTTCTAAATACGGTTTGACAAGTCTCAAATACTGTGGAAGGGGAAGGGAGTTGCAGTCAGCTTCTCCTAGATGATGACATATTTAAAAGCTTTAGTTGATTTGATCTTGTTCATTTTCTCCTTTAATTCCGGCATTTTTCTAATTTTCTTACTCCTCCCTTGGTTATTATCATGTATGGCTCTCATTACGATGCAATATTCAGTTTTCATGAATTACATGGACAAAATGACTGGTCGAACAGTCCCTATGAATAGCCGTTAAATCATGACGAAAAACATATAGGAAATTTCAATGTACATTTGTTTAATTAGAATAGCACTATACAACATCAATAACTTCTCAAAATCTAATGTTTAGAAAGTGAAAACATGATTAAAATGTGTACTCCCTGTTAGTCAGGCCAGCCCTGTGTGTAATGATTTCGTGGAAAAATTGCAAGAATAAAGAGGCGACTACAATATGAAATGTTGAAGCAATTATCATGACCTTACCACTGATAATTGTATTTTCATTGGCCAAGCCTCAGGACGAATCGTTCATAAAGAGATACTCCATAGCTGAGTTGATATAGCTTAGCTAAGAGAGAGATAGAAAGACAGAGAGAGAAAGGGAGAGAGATAGAGAGAAAGAGGGGACAGAGACAGAGAGAGAAGAGAGAGAGAGAGAGACTCGCACACACAGGGAGAGAAGACAGAGAAATAAGGAGAAAAATGCTAATATAACCATTCTAATGGTGATGGTGCTGATAATAAGGATGATTATGATGATGATAATGATGATGATGGTGATAATAATATCATTATAATTATCATTATTATGTTATAATTGTTATTATTGTTGCCATATTTTGATTATTATCATATTATTATTGTTGTTATTGTTGTTATCATTTTTTATCATTATAATGATAATAACAATACGATGAGCAGGATTGTATAATTTGATAATAATGACGATATCATCCTTTCTATCATACAGTTCAACTGCAGGAATATCAGGTCCAGCTTCATGATAATCACGTGATGCGAGGAAACACGGCAGTCTTCAAGTGTAACGTACCTCGTTTTGTCAAGGACTATGTCAATGTCACAGCATGGACAAGGGAGTCGAGTTTACTACAGTCAGGTACTGTCCAGCAAATCCATTGACATGATCACTGGCGTACTGATGAGGGGAGGGGGCGCAGGGGCAGTTGCCCCCAATAAAATTCAAATGAGGTTTATTTCTAATTCGATACCAGATATTTATTTTTTTCAGTGATAGGGGTATTAATGACTCATTATTTATGTTAATTTATATAGATAGCTTGTTTTTGTTGAGGGGTTTGCGAAATACAAGCTTGGCTTTTTAGCATTCCTTTTCATTTTCAACATTTATTGATAATATCTAATCTTGAATATTCATTGTTTGAAAATTATTCTCATTTCGTACATTTATAAGTTGATGATATAATTATTCCAGATATATGTATTTTAATTTAATGTGGAAAAAAACAAAATCATATGAAATGAATGTTGTTGAAATGACATGATTTTCCCGGGGGTTTTCCTCACTTTTTGCCACCGGTGGTGATGCGGATTTTTTCTGCCCCCCCTCCCATGTTTTTGCTCACTACGCCACAGGAAATGATGGAATATACTCAAATGATTGATAAATGTACCATGTCAGAAATATTAAAATGCATAATTATATTACATTTCGAATACATGTATCAATCTGTGTGGATTAATAATGCTGAATTATAAACTGAATGACAATGAATACCTATGATCTAGCAATTAAACCGTAGAGATGTGTGTCTAGTGCATATCATTATTGCGTCACCGGTGCATATAATTACATCACCAATTCCCCACTGATCACCAAACGTTTGGGTTCTATTATTTCTTGCAATAAATTGGCAATTAACGTTGGTTTGCATGG
This sequence comes from Echinometra lucunter, assembly GCA_029962745.1. Lineage (NCBI taxonomy): Eukaryota > Metazoa > Echinodermata > Echinoidea > Camarodonta > Echinometridae > Echinometra > Echinometra lucunter. The sequence goes on from CM057162.1 coordinate 22,743,925, forward strand.
AGTATAGGCAATATTAATGTATCCTTGGAAATTAACGAATCATGCTTTTGTGAGGTAGGTAAATATCTTTAATGAAATCGTTTTGATTCGTTGAGAAAAGAATGCAGACCTAAGGCTGGACCTTCAGAGAACTGGTGTACCAACATTGAATCATAAAAAAAAATGACAATTCAAACTTCTCCATCATCATACCACTATTATGATGCAAAAAGAGATAGGAGAGAGTAAAAAATAGAACAGAAAAAGATATTCGTTTCTATTTTTTTTTTCATGGAATAATTCTTATATCACAGCGAAACAAACATTTTGTGAATGATTCATGTCAGTGTTACAATCGGTCGTTTATTGACCGATCTCCCCTATCTATCCGTCTGTCTATCTGTTTGTTTGTCTGTTTTTCTAAACATATCTGTCTGTAGAAGGTCGATTCAGCGTGTTACCAAGCGGTGAGCTTCACATACGTGACGTGCGTGATCGTGACGCAGGACAGTATCGATGTACAGTACGTAACAGACTCACTAGTAACAACAAAGTTAGTCCTCCTGCCGTTCTTCATGTCGCAGGTAAGTCGTCACTCTACCAGTCATAACAGAAAGATGTTAATTGAGACTACATGTTGATCGATTTTAACACGATAAAAACTACTTTCGAAAAATCAACTTAAGGCAAATTCACTACCACGTTTAGAAATGTGCGGACTTTAAGGCCCCGTCACATATTAGCGCATAGAGATAACGAATGCCTAGCGAACAGCTATTTTTTGGAAAAGTCCAGATACGCTCAAATACGCTCAAATTCTTGGCCACAATAGGGTTCTAAATTTTTGAACATGTCCAAAATAGAAAATCGGCTCCAGCGTATCTCTGCGAACACCTACGAACAGCTAACGAATACCACATACGTCAAACGTGTCACGAACGAATGGCAACGAACACGAACGCATGTCCAAATTTTCGAATACGTTAGGTATTCGTTGGCTCGATTCGCTAATATGTGACGGGGCCTTTACAAAGGCTTATTACGTAATCCGAACATGATTTGCATGGGCAGTACAAAAGGCTTTGGAGTTGCACTTGAGTTGATATTTCGAAAGTAGTTTTTATGATTGTGTTTTATGTACTAATTTACCTCTTACTTGATAATATTGCTTTTATTTGAATTCCACTTGAAATTATCAACAAATGATAAGACCATCATGGATAAAAGAATAGTGAGGCATGAAGTCTTTCAGAAAATCTAGCACCATGTTAGGGTGTGATTTCCTTTGAACATTCTTCTTGTGCATTATGTCTGTTTGTTATTTTTCGGAAGAAAAAATAAAATTTTGAAATAAATAGGCATTCTTAAACAAGCTAATAGAGAGACTTCCGGGGGATTGTTTTATCATGTTTATATGCCCCTTTAACCCATTCGTGACAGGAATTATTTAAAGCCTAATTTGATCAGCTTTTATTCTTCAAATTGGCAACACCAACATTTTTATTTTATTGCTACATTTTCCTTATAAAACGTCATGTATCTGAAATGAATATAAATTGACAGAAATTATGATGAGAAGTCAAAAAGTTGCCAATTTGCAGGGGAAAACGGTGATTTTAAACCTTCTATCACATTGCCAATTTAAGGATTTTAATGCTTATTTTCCTTTAAAAAAATTTCAGCATCAAACAACGAATATTGACGCAACCAAATGGGCACAGTAAGTGTATAATTTTTTGCTCTTTCTGCTCAATAAATATGTATTTGATATGATTTTTAGAGCTCTTCATCAAAAGTTATTAGACCAAACCACAAAATGTGGACCCTCTGTCACGAATGGGTTAAATTGTTGTAAAGCCAGAAGATTCATATTTTTTCCTTGTACATTTAAATTGTGATATGATATTACACATGTCTGTCTTGCTTCCTTTCGTACACGAAGCCAGGAAGAAGGTTTCCTAATTATACTCATTTTTAGAACGAAATTGATCTCTGGTGAATTAATGATAGCAATATAAGATCCACAGGGAATCTCAAATGCAGTGAGGCGATTAAAGAAAAGAAAAACCGTGGTTATCAAAGCGAGTAAAACTGGGAATAGAGCGAATTATTGGCTTCCCGTAGCTCAGTATATTACTGCCTGTCCAAATGCAGTGTGCCGTTACATACATATTAAAGATACATTGTCAACGAGAAATAGGACATTCAGATTACAATTATAATGATATAAATTTTGAAGTAGAACTGCTATAAAATTCATTGTAAAAGTCTGAATGTTTGTCCAGCTTACAGTCATTCATGCTTTGCGAGTATTCATTTTAATGAGGGAAAAGTCATTTTATATTGTGAACCAGTCAGAAGACAGAGTGTCCTGAGGTTCCTGGCGGTGTATCATAAACTGGAAACCCAAATTCAACTATCAGTGAATCAACTGACCATTTAATGTTAATCATATACTTTCCATTCATGTGTTATATATTCAGCTTAGTCATTTGAAAAATCGGTAAAACTGAATTTGAAGAGTCGCATCTCTATACCTTTGAATGAATGGAATGATTTTAAGTAACCTAAGAGAAAGCTGATGAAACCGTCGACTGTTTTGTAATTTTTATGCCTTCAAAGATGTTGAAATATAATGAAATGTGGTTTAGGCATGTTAAGAAAAACATGTGATTTCAGCTTTCTCCTGTGTTCATGTACAAAACTGATAGAGATATTTAAGGCAATGATATGCTATTGCATGCAATACACACTTCCTTAATTCTACGTGGTGATGCAGGCAAAAAGACTTAAATTATGATATGATTATTTTGAGGTCATGGGTAATAACATCTTGAAACCAATTCCGTTGGTTACATCGTCATGTCAAGAATAGGTGATTTACATGCAGAGAAGACTGAATGAATCTATTGTAATTGTAATTGTTGTTTTGTAGATGGTAGTGAATACATTTGTAAGACATGATTTAAAATCAAGAAATTGCATTAAGGGAAAGCGTACTTCTTATAAAGCTGTATATTGAGAGGGTACATCTTATAAAGCTCTATATATTTCTTGTAAAGCTTTATATTGAGAGTGTACTTCTTTTTAAGCTGTATATTTTTCCTTATTATCCCTTTGATCCTCAGAGCCAGTGAACACTGCCCCAGAGATGATCCAGTCCAAAGCTGACTTCACCTTACGTGTCGGTGAGACCGTAGAGTTGCCTTGTGTCGCCAGTGGTTATCCCTTACCAACCTACCAATGGACGAAGGATGGCATCCCGGTCACTCCCGATGCCAGCCGGAGTCTTCGTGGTGGGAACCTGTTACTTAGCAACGTACAGCTGGATAGTGCTGGACGGTATGACTGCGAAGCAATCAACGAACTGGGTGCAGTGAGTACAACAAGGACGGTTGTAGTCAGAGGTAGGCTACGTCTAATGATAAGCCCAAGATCCAGTTTTAAACTAAAATCAAGCCCTAGGAACGTTTGAATAGTCGATCGTTAGACAGAGAACACTATCTTTCTACTCTTGACACCAGGCACATTAATGTTGTATGATTATGCGATCGTATAGACCATTAATTGCTTTTATCTTACAGAGGAAAAAAACCCTATTTGAATGGAACATATATTTGTTGTTTAGTCATGTATTGAAATGAGGGGAAAATGTTTACTACAAGTCCAACAATTTCTTCAGATGTCTTTTTTTTGGGGGGGGGGGGTGTTGTGATTTTAAATTTCATTACAAAGAATAGTAATCATGTAGAATTCACCATAGTCCAGATTCAAATCATCTGTTTAGATTTTGAAAGAGTTTTCTTCTCGTTGTGCCGGTTTTTATTTCCAGATTCCATAGCAGTGTACTTTTATCCTCAAAAGCGGAGTGTCGACGTTGGAGCATTCGCGACCTTTAACTGTTCCGTCTCTGGATACCCAATAGAACAGGTCACGTGGTATAAGAACGCACAGCCATTGGATGGTGACGATCGCGTCACTGTCTATGAGAATGGTACAATGGTAGTAGCGGGCATGCGCAGAGACGACCGAGGGATGTACCAGTGCGTGGCCAGTAATAGCTGGCAAACACAAGAAGCCACAATGCAACTATCTCTTGGAGGTCAGTGTATTAGACTTTTATTATTTAATCTTTGATCATCATACCCAAGCTTCCGTTTCATTATAATAATAATAATAATTAGACCATTTATATAGCGCAGTCACTATGTGAATATACTCTACTGCGCTGTAGTGTAACAGTGTACAGAAAGGAAATAGAAACCATTATTATTATTTTTTTATTTTTTATTTTTTTACTGAATAAGACCCATTACATTTACACTAACAGCAGTGTACAGCCCTGTAATTTTCTAATAAATCTGCATACAGTCAAGTCTGAAGAAAGAATATAAACTTTCTACCAAAATCTTAGGTGCGATGTCTTAGGTGCGATATAATTTGGTGACTTTGAATACTCTGCCAGTTTGTTAAAGTCGTACTTATCTTTTCTTTATGCCGATGACACCGTGATAACAGGCTACCTGTTCAATGACCCACATGAATATATCTCTCAGGCTGAAGATTTTGTGCGATGGTGTAACCATCACTACTTGTCTTTGAATACTAGTAAAACCAAAGAAAATGTCTTTGACTTTCGAAAGAACAAAACACAACACGAACCTCTTCGTATTCATGGGGACGTCATTGAACAGGTTCATGAGTACAAATACTTGGGAACCATAATCGATGATAAACTTTGTTGGAAGGAAAACTGTCTGGCAGTCCAAAAGAAAACAAACCAGAGGATGTTCTTTCTCTGTAAACTAAAGAAGTTTCACATCGATAAGACCATATTAACCCTCTTCTATTAATCCGTCATCCAAAGCGTCATAACATTCAATCTGATTTGCTTTTTTGGTAACATGTCAAATGAGCAAAGATAGAGAGTAGATCGAACCAGAAGAATCGCTCAGAGAGGCATAGGCTCGGAATTGACCCCTGCTCAAGAGGTCTATGGAAAACGCCTTGTAGCTAAAATTCAGGACATTATGGCAGATACTACTCACCCACTTCACGAGTGCTTCAGGTTTAACCGATCTGGGATACGATTGTGCCCTCCCCGTACTCGCCTTTCACGTTTTCGACATCCTTTCATTCCAAATTCTATACACATGTTCAATTCTACTGTGACACGATGACTTTAATGTACGGATATCATGTTATATTTAGGCATTATCTGATTGAAATTACTATGAAGAGCAACTAATTATGAGATGGGACGAGGTCCAAGGGGATAAGGGTGCGGGGGGGGGGGGGTCTGTGGACTTAGCCTGAGGGGAAATCGGGATTGTAGAAATAATATCTGAATTCAGTATGCGTCATTATTGTTCAATTCATCAAAACTGTGAAGTCAATAACAAACAACGGACAACTGAACAATTGGGGGTTTCAGGGGAGGGTTGGGAAGGGGCCTGAGAACTGGAGAGTTTGGAGAAAGGATCTACTACTAGTCTACTATCATTCTACAAATTAGATAAGAACATTTGGTTAGTTGTAAATGATATTAGGATGTATATGTTGCTCGTTCATTCATGTATGTTCTTACACTGTCTTTGTTTTGTTTATTCTTGTTGTATTGTGTTGAAAGCCAAAGGAAGCCAAATTTCTTTGTAATTACTTACAAGGACCAATAAAGTATCTTGAATCTTGAATCTTGAATCCTTGGGCAATAATTCTTTAAAAGTAGGTCATGTCGTAATCATCTCATCTTATGAAGCCCAAGATATGTGACATAGCACCTCTACATGAAAGCACTATTAACATGATTAAAGACAACTGACCATTGATCAGTGGTGATGACTGACCTTTAATAAACTGTTGATTACAGCTGCTAAACCGATCATGTTGGCACACTTCACGAACCAAACCCTTCAACCAGGACCCAATCTACAGCTCTCATGTACGGTAGCCGGTAACCCTACACCCGATGTCACGTGGCTCAGAGATGGACTACCGATACCAGCCGATCCACGATACACATTCAGTGACGTCATCAATGAAGATAGTGACGTCATCAGTCATTTGAATATATCTCGTCTGGTCAGTGAAGATGGTGGATTGTATCGATGTGCTGCATCCAGTGAGCTCGGCGTGGTACATCATGAAGATCGGATCAATGTTATAGGTATAGTATTGATTGCTAGTTTGATTGCTAGTTTGATTGCATGGCTGATACAGTATAATATACGGTATACTTTTGATTGCTAGTTTGATTGCATGGTTGATACAGTATAATATACGGTATACTATTGATTGCTAGTTTGATTGCATGGTTGATACAGTATAATATACGGTATACTATTGATTGCTAGTTTGATTGCATGGTTGATACAGTATAATATACGTTATACTATTGATTGCTAGTTTGACTGTATGGATGATTCTTTCACTCATTGATTTTTTTTTCAAGTTCCGATATTAATCAGTGGATGAATTTGCATGAAAGATTGATTGCTTGATTAATTATTTCAATCACTGATTTATCTAATACATTGATTTTTTAAAATTTAAGATCGTATGTGACCGAAAAAGTGTTTTTCTTGATTGATTGTCAGTAGAACGGGTGATTGACTGAAGGAAACATTTGAATAATTGATCTCTGAATATTTTTCTGAATGATGGCTGCTCTAAATGACTGACTTGGATAAATCAATCTGACTGTTGTAATGCTGCCAGTAGTTTTTTCTTGTAGTCAGGCTAGACATGCTGAGGGGTTGCAGTATCTCCGATTTGTTGTTGCTGTTATTATTATTATTATTATTATTATTATTATTATTATTATTATTATTATTTTACAAATTGCTGTATTAGCAATATTCGGGCAACAGCTACCTCAGATTTGTACATCGATTCATTATCTGTTCATTCGTTCATGTCTGGCCCAATGAAATTACTTCAAATTCTGTAGGATTATAAATAATGCAACACTAACGCATAATCGTGTCATCGATGACTAATAAGAGTTTTAAAAATACAAATTTTGCTCCTTGAATGAACGGTAGTTCAGGCTGTCCTCAGTATATGCGCACCAATGAAAGTGTTGATGCAAAAATCATTCGAAACAAAAGATGCATGAATATCTATTATCCGTTCTGAAGCAAGAAATATAGGAATGAAATGCTGGAAAGGGGGAGATGATGCAAAGTAAATTATCTAGCTGGGATGGAAGGTGACACTTGTCACCCATCGATAAAAACCCTGTGAACTTTGATATGCAAATGACAATTTAAGACATGTAGTTTCATCGGGGGGGGGGGGGGGGTGAGGTTTCTAGTGGTAACCTAGCAATATGACAGCTCGATTCGTTCTTAACACAAGAGCCCGGATGTTAATAACATGGGGTAAGGCAGGACAAACATTGTGCTGTGTTTACTCATCTGTTTGCAGGGTGTAATAGATAAATGCGTCATTCGTGTGAGTGGCGTAGCAATAGGGGAAAGGTAACATGTGCCCCCTAAAAATCGAATGCGGGGGTAATGAAAAAAAACTGTCAGGAAGAAAAAATGGCAAGTGGAAAATGGGAACGTGAAAAACCTGATAGCACATGAACCGTTCCATCCGATGAACGTCCATGTTAATTCACTTTCCTTCTCCCTAGTAAGAAGGGGGCCCTCGATGATTCAGTGCCCCCCCCCCCCACCTCAACGGCTAGGTCCTTGCTACGCCAGTGGATCTTGTAACTCCCAGGTTAGCCCAATCGTAACACCTTACATCAGGGATGGCCATGTTAAGTAGTCTCTACTGCAGCTCATATTCTGGTATTTCATAAACATGACATTATTTTTTTCCCCATACAATATGCACTATGAACATAACGGACAAAGAAAGCGGACAAAATAAACAACCCCTCATTCTACCCTTCACAATGGTTCTGTTAGTCAAAAGAACATCCCTTCACTGTTATTATCTAAAATATGTGGAACAGGTGTAACATGCATATTCACCTGGAACTACTGATTAAACATAATAGCAGTAAAGGGATGTTCTTTTGACTACCCGAACCATTGTGAAGGGCAGAATGAGAGGTTGTTTATTTTGTCCACTTTCTTTGTCGGTCATGTTCATAGTGTATGAGATTCTGAAAACGTGTAAGACTAGTGCAAGATAGGGTCCAACATTCAAGTAAGTCATAAGTATCTGTCTGTATAAATCAAACTAAGGGTTAATGAATGAATATATGGAGAAAACATAAAAATTAAGCCGCATGGAACCCCAATCGAACTTGAGTTCCGTGTGTGCCTCATTCTGACAGAGTGCAATTAGGAATTGGGCGCCGCGGCGCGCCGGCTGGTTTCCCCCCCCCCCCCCCCTTATTTGATTGGTCCCCTGTTAAGCGAAAGAAAGTCTGAAAACATCGAGATGCGATGATTTCTTTACTTCTGTTTTATGTATGATGATGAGTATATGGTTGAGTGGCTATGCATGTAAGTCAATCTCACACACGTGTGATGAACAAAGGCCACAAACAATAAATATCCCGCCACGCGAGAGGGCGGGTGTGTGCGCGCGATGTGAGGGTTTACACTAGAGCTAAGCTGGCGTATCAATGGCATTGTACGTGTTAGGGTGGATGGTTATGAAAACAATATTCTACACGATGGAACTTTTCATTTCGTCATGTATTGTAATAACTGGTGGTTAAGAAGTGGTGATATCTTACACTGAGCAAACAGATCTTAACAAGGCGAAATCCAGCTTCTGATTTCACGATGACCCGTCATTATACGACACGCCACAAGCAACCCCGGGAACCCCGCTGCTGAGCTCTGCTCTAGTACGTTATAGGCAAACATATGGACTATGGGCTCTTTAAAAGAAAGGCGGGATATTTCCGGCTATATTTGGAAGACATTGGGAGAAATGGTATAACAAGTACCATAAGGAAGAAATTGCTAAGGTTATTTAAATCAATTTAAATGAAATCATTATTCAGGAATAAATGATTTTAACATGCACGGATGAAACTCCCTCCACAATTTTGCCTAAAGCTTTGTAGACAACTCCCTTCTTTTCACTAGTTTTCGAAATATCATTTTAAAACTCGATCTAGGTTACGAAAAAAAAACCACAATCTCTTACACAATCGCACATGCAGAATAGGGTTGAATGCTACAAGAAAGCAAGCTTTTATTAAAATGAGGAGAGAACAATCGTAGGGAAAAAATAATGTAATGAATTAAGAGAAAGTCAGAAGAGAGAGAGAGAGAGAGAGAGAGGGGGGGGGGGTGGGAGTGGGAGATTAGTGGACTGATAATATCCTGCCTTGGCTAACATGAGAATGTTTCAGATGTTAGAAAAAAACACCGTGAGGACCTCAGTTTCTTTTTCTTTTTCATTCAGAGGGTATCAATCCTAAGGAAGTTGAAGTTGAATGACTATTGTGATTCAGTGAGACCAGTCTTGATTGATGAAATTCATACGTGATGGCGCTCTTTGAATTCTTCGGATAGGCATGTTAACTCTTCTGGATGATTGAGTGAAGGGGTGGGTCCAGTAAGGCTTGGTTAAAAAAAAAAAGGCAGAAGTGAAGAAAGAAGTAATAACCAGCGTTGTTGATGGTGTTGTTGTTTTAGGCAGTGGCCCTTTGTTAACATTCTATTAAAGGAAACAAACAAGCCTCAAGTCAATTAGTTTTCAAATCAAAGCTAAGAAGGAATAAGATACATCATCAATGAAAATTTGAACGATATCGGACATGGAAAAAGAAAGTTATGGCTTTATGAAATTTTCTATGTGACAATTTTTACACCACCATTGCTATTGATGACATCATTTTTTGTGAACAACTCTCACAAAATGAAACATCTCTTTTTTGCTTAAGATTTGCACGTTTTTCTTAAGCCAAACTATAGATATAAATAATGTAGGAGTGGGTTTTTTTTCCCCACAATACAAGAGTTAACACGCTCATCCTAACATTTTAAAGAGCGCCATCATATCGTATGAATTTCAGAAATCAAGGCTATTTTCACTGAACAACATTTCATTCAAGTTCAGCTTCCTTATGATAGGATTGATATCTTCTGAGTTAATAAAAAGAAAAAACAGAACAAAAACAATAACAAAAAAGCCTGAGGTCTTCACGGTTCATTTTTATACAAAAAGAGAAAAGTATAACCTTTGATTTGCCTGCAGTTAAAAAAAAAAAATATGATCATTTATGCATGAATGATTATGGCTCATGCTCATTTTCATTTTCAGACCTTTCTGTGGTCATTGAAGCATAAATTGTATTACAAGCAAGCCCTACTAAATAGGACTAATTTAGTTAGCTTTCGAGATTGAGAAGTACATTTACAAGAAACATGATAATGTACAAAACTGCAAAACAAGAAATCTTCCCACCCCCCCCCCCCTGCGGTAAAGTGTGCTGCACGCATCAGTTTGTCACATACGGTCACAAACCTACTTACCTATGCACACACACACGCACATATACGAGCATACACATACAATGGCTGGCTAATCCTCACCATGGTACATGAAGTACACAAAGTAATATTGTCAATCTGTTTCAATCTATCTAACGAATATGATCTAAATCAAACTTAGAATCTAGTTAGAGTCGTGCTGTCATATATATATACACATATATATATGTGTATATATATACAAAGAGAGAGAGCTTTCTTTTTCCGTATTCGATTTCGTTCAAATGTTCGCTGATCTGTTTCATTATTAAGTAGTCAACGGATGTAATATTACGAATACATGTGCCTCTTTTTTAATTTCAGGTCGTCCTCTAGTACGCCCTCTACCCAATGTCATAGCTATTGATGGGACTGATGTATCTATTCATTGTCACGTGGTTGGATTCCCCATCACATCTATCACGTGGTATAAAGGGTTAACCACTCTACCTTCTTCGATGCGTCATACTGTCTACCCGAATGGAACACTCGTCATCGCTGACGTCACATCTTATGGGGATGGTGGAGAGTATACGTGTGTAGCGAGCAACGCTCGTGGAGATCGATCAGCTTCAGAAATGGACCTCATTGTCAAAGGTATAACATAAACTAAATCATATTGACTGGCCTCAAGGGATACATGATATTGCACAAGATTAATAGTATTTCACGAGTTGAGACGAGGGTAAACTAAACTTCAAACGAATAGGCCATTTTCGTCCTGTACTCAATTTATACACGTTTGCCTATTGACAAACTATTACAGTCATCTGTAAAAACCTATTTTGATAGGTTTGATAGACATTTTGGGTTGCCCACCCTAGCAACGCTTGATGTAATACTAGTAGCAATCTGACAATTAAAACACAATGACTTGTTACAGGTGGGTGCATGTAATAGTTCATTACTAGGAGTTTGACTGACAGGCAGGCCCCTAAGCATAAATTTGAAAAATTTTGAAAAAAGCCTATTAAATTAGTAGATACTCCAATAATAATTCACAATGTGGAATATTGTTTTTCGCCCTCTACCGTATTAAAGATGGAAATAGTAAATATGTCTTTTAAATGTAAATTTTTGATTGAACAAACTGCTATTTTATCCCTCCAACAGTACCTCCAGTTATTCAGCCCATCGAACCTCTCACCTTGAGGCAAGGTCAACGAACTCAGCTTATGTGTATCGTGACTCGCGGAGACCTCCCTATTCACTTCCGGTGGCTTAAAGATGGTGAAACTATTCCTCATGGGGTTGGAATCGAATTTGTGAATGGTACCTTCTCCAGTTCCCTGGTAATAGCTGATGCTTCTACTGTACATGATGGTCGCTACACATGTGAAGCTAGTAACTTGGCAGCTGCAGTCAACTATACTACAGCACTTACGATACAAGGTAATAATATCCATAAGTGTCATGTTAGTCAGCCTAGTATCACCAGAATATTGACTATCGGTATTTATCGATCTAGTCTTCGATAAATAATACACTAAGGTCCTTTTAGGTGGTAGAAGAATCACGTTGCTTACATTTCTTTTACTATATTCTTGTTTGATTTCAAGTTCTTTCTTCAAACGCAGGTTCCCACGCCACAATTAGATAATGTAAGATCCTAGCATTTACGCTATTATGGTATCGGGAAGATTCCTTTATTAAAGTAAAAGGCTAACATTGTGAGAATCTTTAAAAATCTCATTTTTCTACTTGACAATGGTATAAATACAAGAGTTATGGTTTAAAAATACCAGTCTGAAAGTTTCACAGTATAATGTCGACTGAAAGTATTTTTAAATATTAAAAATGTAAACCAATGTTTGAAGAAAATATAGTGGTCGGTTGCACAGACTGGACATAAGGAGCGCGCATGCGCACAGAGTTCACCTGAACAGTGTATGTGTATGCATATCATGTATAGTACGGTGGTGTATGTATGTGTGTATGCATATCATGTATAGTAGTAGTAATAGTACAGGGAGAGAGGTGAAGCCAACGGGTTTTTTTTTTTAATTGGTTGAAAATGCTCCTTTAGTAATTTGTCTCATGAGCCCAACACTAATAACATCAGCGTTTGCGTCTTATTAACAATCTTTCATTTCAAATTACGGTTGGTTTCAGGGTTTCTGAGTACAAATACAAATACTCATACACATGTTTCATCTTAGTTTGAGAATTTTTAAAATCAGCTGCTCACAAAGTTAGCCGATGCCTTTAACCCTATGGTTCCTTTCAGCTTTGAGATTCTTTAAGCCATTGTGGTAATATTGATTACTTTTTGCTTCATTATGAAGATTCAATCAATGTTATACCATGATGATGACATTAGGATATATTTCTGCCGTAATGATAATCAGAAAATTCCTGCATGGTCATCATGACGACATAGGAATGATTCCGCGATTGAAATCTAATTACTTTGCCGCATTAATGATAGGATGTCTTTGGCCCATTATGATAAATGTGTGTTTTCATATTACATTATATTTTATTGAAAATTGTATGATTCCATTTTATCTTCTTGATAATGGCATGATTTCTTTCTCCGTTTGATTACAATGGTACAATTTCGTCATACCTTTGAATAACAACAGCACGATTATATACGACTTTACTTCATTAGCTCACTTCCTTCGTACAAATAAGCCAATATCGGCATTCTTTTATTCCACTAACATACCCATAGTTATTAATATTCCATTTTCGTTAAGATTTTATTATGATTAATATAGCAGTAGTTGGTACATCAACTCCGTACCCCCTCCACTTTCGGTCGGGTTGCAAGAGTCAAGCTTTTGAAACACCATCCCACACTAAAAAAGAAATGGTACTGATGTGAACCACATCTTATCCCACATTTGGAACCTTTCAAGGTTCTTCAAAGAACCATTAATATCCTATAAAGGTTCTCTAAAGGGTTCTAAAGGGCTCTCTGCAACCAATATTAGTTGCACAAGGAGCCTTTAATTCGGGGTTCTTGAAAATATAAAAGCCCTTTACAGAACCCCTGTTTTCTGGAGGTTCTAGATACGGGACAAGAAAAGGTTCAAACAGGCATATTATTCTAAGTGTCCAGTTCGCTTCAATACAATATTCATTCAGATTTCTATCTTTCTCTTTATTTGATATGACAGTACCTCCTCGATTCGTTGTGGAACCTCATAACACCGCAGTAGTCCTCAATCGTACAGTAGTGATTGCCTGTATGGCTGATGGTAAACCCAATCCAGATGTACAATGGAAGAAAGCTCCTGGTAAACTCTTCTTCTGTTCCCTCCTCTATCTTTTTTCTTTCTCTTCCCTCGTCATTTTACTGCCAACCTGGCCAAGTTTCTTTTCTTTATCTCTTTCTACCATTCTACCTCTTCGTTTCGTTCTTTGAAGGTGAGGTGAATTTTTAGGAATTTTCGTGACCATAATTAAACGATTTCAGTGTTTGAACAGAGTCTAGTATGGCGGTAGAAGGCTTCACGGTATACCATGTACTCATTCTTGGAAAAGATTGTGGCCCTGAAAAGGACCTACTCACTCTCGACGTTTAGGAAAGCATGTTCTTACCGACTGTCCTTCTACCGCGATATGTTCTACTACCATAATCATGGAAATCTTCGAAGGATATTAATGTACATTTGCCATTCTCCATCCCGGTGTAAATGAGTACCGGCAGGAGGAATTCCTTGAACGCTGTGAGCACTGAAATTGGTAGCCTAGCTGAGCCGGGGTAATACTTGGAGCTCCTTGAGCACCTTGTTTGCTGGATATATGTGCGCTATATAAATATACAATATTATTATTGTTACTATTGTTGTTGTTGTTGTTGTTATTATTATTATTATTATTATTATTATTATTATTATTATTATTATTATTATTATTATTATTATTATTATCATTATTATTATCATTACCATTATTATAAAATGAGTCTCTTTGCAACTATCCTTGCATTTTTAATTGTTGCTTTATTACGGCAAATATATTCATTCATGACAGGTCCAACCGCAACGAATTTCCACGACCTTCCTGACGACTCGAGATTTGAAATGCAGGAGAATGGATCTCTTGTAATCCGAGAAGCACGGATAGAGGATGATGCTTATTATCTATGTCATATTAGTAATAGTGTCGGAATGGATAGTAAGACTGCCACACTTACAGTTTTCGGTAAGTTATCATTTTTGTACAAAGCGTAGGAAGTACGTCAAGAAATGACAATTCAGAAGATGCTGCCTCGTCTGCTCTAATATTCCACGTATCTGTTGTCATGACGTATACTTTTTTGTCAGAGACTCCAATAACATTCAAAGCGTTCGACTATGCTTTCTGAAAATATTGAGAAATACAACTAAATTTGAATGTGTTTGTGACATAACTTATAGATTGAGCATTATCACGTATTGAATCACTGTATTAGGTGTCTTTTTGCTTAACTATATATATATGCACCTAGAAAGGTTTTGATTGGAAATGGGGATGGTACATTCAAAGTGCGTCCTATCTTGCATCATCTGTATGATATCGGGAATTCGTTTACATAAAACCCACTTACCAGAAATATATATGGCTATTTCCTTTCTGTTTTCGTTTCCAGTTCCTGCGACGTTTGAACAACAACAGCAGAATGTGACCGTCGAACTGACTCAGAGTATTACCTTAGAATGTGTGGCTTCTGGTCATCAGCCTCTAGAGATCTTATGGTCAAAGAATGATGTCCCTTACAATCGACTGACCACTGAGCGTTATGACATCGAGACAGTGACCGACGGTGAAAGCGTCCTGTCGAGTATGACCATCTTCTCAGCCATACGTGATGATACAGCAACATATATCTGTCTGGCTCAGAATCTACATGGTGCTGATGAACATGTTATTCAACTATGGGTACAAGGTATCACCGGCTGCATCCACTCCTCATATTCTTGAATTAAAGTTGTGATTGATTGCAAGGGTGATCCAATTTCATTTCATTCTTGAATGGATTCGATTATGAATACTTCTGATTAGAACTCCAAATTTGATTGGCAATCATATTGTCACATCATTCTGTTTGGTTTTGTTTTAGTTACTTGATGTCCATTAAATCTTATATTCGTGTATAGTATGAAAGGGTTTTTTTTGTAGGTAAGGCCGTTCATTATACTTTCTGCAGTACTGAATACTATAACATGTATAATAAGCATGCTTTACTAAGGGAGTTCTTTCAGGACGAGTCATTAATTAGTTTGAAACTGAAAATCCAGTCAGTAGCATTATTTTGTTTACATTACGCGTCGGTGATATCACGAGTAGATGTGAATATAGGCCTATGTATATAGAGTAGGATATCATTTTGTTCCAGGGATACCAACAAAAAAAAAGAAACAAAAAAGAGACGATCTGTGAGAACAAAAATATTGCTTTGTTACAGAAAAGCCGGAGCCTCCTACAGACCTGCACGTTGTTAACAAGACAAGCAGGAGTATCCTATTATCATGGCAACCGGCATTTGATGGCAACAGTCCTGTGACCGGTTTCACACTGGAGTATAAGAACGCGTCAGGTGAGTTTTATTCATGTAATACCTCTGTGATTAGTATGATTTCATCCAGTTATGGCTTCTACATCTCTTCCCCTCCATCTGTATGAAGACATATTTGGTGCCGGGCCGCGCAAATAAAAGAAGAGAAAAGGAAGAAAAAAGGGGGAGAAGAGAGAAGAGTTTGGGGAAAGAGAGGGCTGGGTCATGCAACTATATACCCCTATTCACTTTAAAACGTAAATTAACTCAGCTGTGGGTCATCTTGCCCCCCCCCCCCCCCCCCCCCCCCTTTCAGAAAACACTGGCACCGTCCCTGATTTGTTGCACATTTTACTTATCATTTAATTCAGGATATATCAGTATTTTATTAGTTATGTTTTACATATAGTGCGGGATTTCTACATGTTAAATAATGAAGCTTATTGGAAAATGTTTTGGCTTGTCATGTTCTAAGGTATATAATAACTTTACTCAAATATCAATAAATAGTTCATGGAAATGATCTTGTTTTGTTTGTTAGATGCGTGGCAAACAGGCCTTCCCCAGGAACATGTTCCAGCAGACCTGATTGGATATCAATATACTATTAAACATCTACATCCAGCTTACACGTATCATGTTAGAATCTTCGCCTTCAATGCTATAGGAATTAGTGAACCCAGCAAAGCTATTCTATTCGATACAGAAGAAGAAGGTTGGTACATTTTAAACATATACTTGCAGATATTAAAAATATCCTAATCATCCTGTTTGATATGTCATCTACCTCTCGTTAAAAAGGACTATGGATTTATTAGGATGTCACAAGTGATATTATCTGGAATGAACGTATGTCCATGGAGCACATGATGAAGACTTCTTATAAAACACCTGTATCCACCTCAGCTGGGTGCTCATGGCGCTTGCTCCGCAACGTCTCACAAATTTCATCATTTAGTCAGAGTGTCAAACTCATATAGTTTATTTCCAATAAACTGCTAAAAAATCATCTGGAGTAGAAATCCTTGAAAGCCCAAGTGTTTGTTATAGGGTAACCCGTGTAAGCGCACTCTTTGACAAGATAACAACATTTTGAAGTCAGTTCTGTTTTGTGTTTATGAGTACTGGGAAAGATATAGAAGAATATATTTATCATGCTTTTATTTCAGCTCCATCTGGGATTCCTTTGAATATTGAGATAGAAGCCCTGACCTCCCAAAGTATCAAAATAACATGGCGGGTAAGTGCACACTATTTTTCTCATTTATTTCATGTCTCTGAATATTGATCGTGTTTACATTTTCAAATCCTTTGGATTAAATTTGACGACGTGATCACTTGTTTGGTACAATGCAAGTCGTATCTTGTCTTCAGTAGTCATGAAACTCGAGATTCATCATCTACTCTATTCATTATCAAATTATTCTTATGACCATTATTTATCATTATTGTTACTATCATTATTATGATTATCATGATCATGATTATCAATATTATTATTATCATCATTATTTTCATTATTATCATTCACTACAATCATTTTTATTACTACTACTGTGTTATTATTTTTATCATTAATGTTATCATTATTACTATGATTACTATTTTTGTTATCATTATCATCATTTTTATTCTTATTCTTCTTATTGTTGTTGTTGATGATGTTGTTGTGTTGTTCTCTTCCTGTTGGTTATCATCCTTTTATTCTTTTGATCTACAGCAACCTCGAGCAGATCTTCAGAATGGTTTTCTTCTTGGCTATCACATTCAGTATCGCGATCCTGACTCACCATTCCAATCTAGAATAGTTCCAGTCGAGACTAATTATATTGAGAGTCGTACACTCACCAATCTCAAGAAGTTCACACGATATACCATCCAACTAAGAGCTTATAACCGGGTTAACGTCGGACCTTGGTCTCCTGAACAGTTTGTTACTACTCTTGAAGATGGTAAGACTTGATATATTCTCATAAAAATAAACTTGAGATAATTACGGAATAATAAACAAATCTCATATACACTCTTCAGAAATTAGGAGAATTTTATGATGAAAGATTTTGGATTTTTTTTTTTTCATTGTCTACGAAGTTTTATCCTTGTGTTAATACTTCAAAATCTGATAGAATTTGATGGCATATCAAGTTCTTTTTTAATTGAGGAAGATTACGGAATGACAATTTCCCCCCAGTTTCGTCTCGTCCGTCATCAAACCTGTATCCCCCCCCCCCTCTCTCTCTCTCTTACTGCACTAAAAATTATTTTGTCTATGTTTTTTGTTTTTCTCTGTCAATTTCTCTGTCTCTGTTTTAAAATCATTCATTGTCTTCTTTTGCTCTCACTTAATTGTATATACTTGATATGTCTAAGTAAAGATTGATTTTACTTCCTGTTGATTATATCAGTTCCTAGTGAGGCACCACATGACGTATCTGCACGATCAGTCGGATCCACAAGCATTATGGTTTTCTGGAATGCACCTGATCAAGAATCTTTGAACGGAATCCTGCAAGGCTACAGAGTCTACTATAGACCAATCAGAGAAAACGAAGGTAGGTAAACATCTATTTTATGTGTATAATTCGGTTTTTATAGACCTGCATCAATCAGATATGACTGCAATGTCTGGGACCGATCTCTAACGTCACCATCCGAAAGTCGTGACTCAGGTTCGAACCTGGGCCCGATCAGAGTCAATTTTTAGGTGAAGACAACAGGCTGACCGCGGATGTTACCGCTGGACCCACTCCACCTCCCATGGATCCAGAGTCCGTCAAGGAGCAAGTACAGAGTACGTTGGAGTGCGCATTCTTTGATACACTTCACTTTATTTTACAGTGACTTGATACTTTAAGCATGCACTCGTATCTATCATGATTTGAATAATTCCAAACAAAGCTTACATCTCATGTTTCTTGTTTAAAAATGGTGACAGAGTTGGCTTGTTTTGTATATATCTATTCTGTGATGTATGAAATTGTTTTTTTTTTCCCCTCTCAAGACGAATTAGATTACCAAGTCTACGAAACGACGGAACTCTTTGCTGAGCTTCACAACTTGCAAAAGTTTACCAATTACAGCATCTCCGTGGTAGCTCATACACGAGTAGGAGAAGGAGTGAGAAGCGAGGAGAAGATTGTCAGGACGGAACAAGACGGTAAGATAATTAGAGAGATGTTGGGAATGGGAGAGCTTTACATTACAAGGATAAAGGTTACATAAAATGTCTGAATTAACCACCCAAGAGGGCATAGTAGAGTAGGAAGTTGACTTTAAATCTTATCTTTCACTTATGACATACTTATTGGTAAGCATGTTTCATATGTAGTTTACCCTTTTTTGTATCAATGGAATTGTGAACAATAGCTGACCAGACTTATAAGAGAATGTCAGGCGGCCAGTCTATGGTTCACTGCATCTCGAGAAATGAAATAGAATTTACAAGGAAATCAATGATTAAATTTACGAATTACTTTGCGAGAAATCTATGTGTTTTTGTCCTGAAACCCACAACATCGTCTGGGAGACTATTCCAGACTCTAACTTTATGAAAATAGTAACTATTTAGCAGTTTCACAAGAATGAGTTGTGTTCCTTAATCACTTCTCCCACCTTACTCATTCTCTATATTCTCCTTCCTCATCTCTCTCTCTCTCTCTCTATCTGTAGTTCCTGAAGCACCAGCTGATATCAAAGCCCATGCTGCATCTCCTACAAGCATCATGGTGTCCTGGCTTCCTCCACTCTACCTTAATGGCATCATCACTCATTATCATCTCAATATCCAGTATCGAGAAGGAGAAAATGAGGTTTGACTCGACGCATTGCCTACTAGTGGTCTTTGTATAAATCCTATGGGGATCAGAAAATTCAGGAGTAAACGGGTTAAAAGAAACAAACTAACAAAAACCCTGCTTACCATCAGTAACATAATATGAATTGTTTAGTTGTTTTTTTTTAAACTGACTTGTCCATCACTGGCGTAAATCCGGGGGGGGGGGGAAGGGGGTAATATCCCCCGCCCCCGACTTTAAGAGAGGGATGGCGTGTTCATATTTCTTTTCAAATAAAGTCTTTATTCATGTTTTCTCAGTGCATGAACAGTTTGATTAAATTTACAAAATGACGTGTTCAAACATCATACCCCTTCTTTTTAAAGAAGAAAACAAATATATTTCAGTCAATTAATTTTTCAATTTTTAAATCAATCTATCATAAAGGACGGGTTTACTAGTAAATTAATTTTTCATTTGAAATGCTATCAAAAACCAGAGATAGGAGGGGGGAGTATGAGTATGGGCCTGTGGGCGGGTGGATGAGGGTGTGTGTGTGTGTACTCATGTGTCAGTTCGCGCTAGAAGTTTCGGCAAAAGATTTCGATCATCCCCCGGATTTACGCTGATGATGTCCTATATACCGTTGTGCTCACGGAATCAAGTCACCAGCAAAGAAACATTGTCCTTTTATTGTTCTTTGACAAGAAAAAACTGACTGTTAATTGAGGCATCATCATTTCCCACATGTTTGTTGGAAACACCAGCGCCAATATGTGTTTTATAGTTGGTCGGCTATGATCAGCCTTGATTGCCAATGAAGACGAAACGTTCTAATGCAAACATGTGTAATGTGTTAAATTCCACTTCATGGCGTGGTGGCAGCGGTGGGATACGAACCCGGGGCCCCGTTTCATAAAACTTGTTATCAGTAACAACTGCCACATTTCTATGACAAATTTGCTGTCATCCAATCAGATGCAAGGATTTCAGTAGCTGATAACGGTTATTGTGACTTGTTACTGATAACAAGTTTTATGAAACGGGGGGCCCACGCCATCGAAATGATTGAAAGTGCCAATAGAAGAGAATATTAGAGAAGCGTGTAACATTACAATTTTGGCAGATATAGAAGGAATATTTGGCAGATCATTAAGAGGCCATTTTTTTTTTAGCCTGATCGGTTAAAAGTGGCATTGTTGTTGGTCCGTGACATTGATCATTTTAGTTCAACTAGACAAACAGGATAACAAAATTTTATTGCATTTCAACTCCTTGAGTGATGCCCTTCGCAATAAAACATAAAACAGTTCAATACATTTGTATTTCTTATTTTCTAAAGGCCTCCAAACTTTCGAATTTTGTGAACTGTCCGTAATAAACTGATCAGGCTCATTTCGTTTCGGTGCACTTTTTCATTTGATTGAAGTGTGAGTAAAAATTAAAGGAAATGTCTTGATACTTTTTACAGGTCCGTCAAGAAAAGGAGTTGGAGCCTTCCACATATTACTATCTAGTGCAAGATTTGCAGACGGATTACGAGTATGACTTCTGGGTGAAAGCAAGTACCATAGCTGGACAGGGAGAGTCAAGTAGAATTGCTACTGAGATACCAATGTCGAGAGGTAAGACATGACGAATTGTCAATGCTTGTTCTAGACTTTGTGACAGTTCACTTAATTGAAAACAATCAAAGCCTTAAAGTTACTAGGCCTACATCGGTCTTTAATTACAACAAATCTCGTTACCAGAGAGTTGCCTTGTTTTACGAAACCGGAGAACGTATCTTAATAATAAAAGAGAAATGAACATTTTGTGGTACACTCATGATATTGATGATAGGCTCCTGTAAACTGTTGAATTTTTTATGCTCTTTCTTGCGATATGAGTGCAAGACGAAAAGCCTAATTATACATAAATATGTCACTGTTTAATATACGATAACGATCATCTGAGGGTTGTTTTGCAAAGTTTTTAACAGCCATCGTCACTTATCAAAGGTTCAGTGATTGGAAAAGATAATTTCCTCATGTGACCGAAAGACACTGCCTTTTCACCCAAATTTTCATGCATATGAACCTAAACGGTTGAGTACATATATGTATTTTTTTCCATCCTTGAAATCGAAAATATTATTATGCATTCCAATTTTTTAGGCGACCATGGCAGCTGTATCTCATCAAGTTTTAACTCCTTCAGTGATGCCTTTTACAACGAAGCTAAAGCTTTCTCTATTTAAGCATTCATTTTCTACAGCCCTTTAAACTTTTAGAAATTGTCAAATGCCTATCCTTGACGGTGTGATCAGGTTCCTATGTATCTTTTTGGTAGAATAAATCAAACCTGAAACTTCTTATCGTCCTCAGTACCTGCTCGCATCATGTCCTTCTCTACGACGTTAATGACACCATGGAAACGGGCTGTGACATTAGATTGTCTCCCCGTTGGTGATCCTGTACTGACTGTAGAATGGAAGAAAAACAGGTAACCCTTTTTCATACCAGGGGCAGGCCGCTACGGGAGGGGGGGGGGGGCGGCCGCACCCTATGATTTTTCAAGTCATTCAAGAAGAAGAAGAAGAAGAAGAAGAAGAAGAAGAAGAAGAAGAAGACGAAGAAGAAGAAGAAGAAGAAGAAGAAGAAGAAGAAGAAGAAGAAGAAGAAGATGAAGAAGAAGGATAAGAAGAAAGGAAAGTACGAGGGAAGGCTCATGCAACCATATGATAGACCTGTTTGTTCACAGGGCCTGTCAAAATACCCTGTCGCCGCCTCTGTTTGATACCATGGCATTTGGAATATCTCGGGATGGCGTAATGTCTAGCCTCGATGTCGGAACAATACCCTGCAGGAGGTTAATTATCTGAAGGATTCCAGGTAGCCTATTGTGTTAAGATGGGAGAAAAAGTTAAAAAAAAAACACTTGAGTTTATATATTTTATGGTATGATGCCAAACGGAGATAATACTAGCATCTCTTCATGCTTAACCCACTGACCACTAGAACCGGGTGGCTACGGTATAAAGTCTGTGGGAATACAAGAATTCAGTAGCCAACGGCTTAAGATCACTGTTCATGTCCGTTACACATCTTGCTGGGATAATCAAGAATCTGATGTATTATGTTGATGCCTATATCTGAATCGATTCGTTTAACCCATTCGTGACAGGAATTATTTAAAGTCTACTTTGATCAGCTTTTATTCTTCAAATTGGCAACACCAACATTTTTATTTTATTGCTACTTTTTTCTATATAACGTCATGTATCTGAAATGAATATAAATTGACAGAAATTATGATGAGAAGTCAAAAAGTTGCCAATTTGCAGGGGAAAACGGTGATTTTAAACCTTCTATCACATTGCCAATTTAAGGATTTTAATGCTTATTTTCCTTAAAAAAAATTTCAGCATCAAACAACGAATATTGACGAAACCAAAATGGGCACAGATCGTGTAGAATTTTTTGCTCTTTCTGCTCATGTATTTGGTATGATTTTTAGGGCTTTGCATCAAAAAATATTAGGCCAAACCACAAAATGTGGACCTCTGTCACGAATGGGTTAAAAGTATGTATATTTTAAAAGTCCAGACTCTGATGGTGCAGTCAATCTTTGATCGTAGGTTGCCTGATGTGTTAAAACCAGACGGACGAATCGACATCTTAGAAAATGGCTCTCTGGTGATTCAATCTGTGCAATCAACTGATGCAGGAAACTACACATGTCGTGCGATCAATGCATACGGGTCTTCAGATTCGATTACTGTACGGGTGCAAGTATTGGGTAAGTAGAGAAATAGAATATTATCTGCATGCGCATGCGCACCAGTGCATGTCCAACTGGTGCAAGCATGAAAAGATTGTTGCATGCCATATACTTGCATGAATATAACAGGTTTATCTTCTTTTATCATTTAAAATTTGAAAATGTAATTGATTTGACTTCCCAGACTAATTTTATTAATTACTTAGATTTTAAAGGGTTGTTGTGACTCAGCATGAGAGGGTTACATAGTAAAAATGATATTTGATAACAAAATAAAATCTTAAAAGTAAATTAATGAAGTGCATTTAGCAAAACGAATGTTACATGATTTAGAAAAGTGCATGTCCAACCCTTATTTGCATGATTTTCGATGTATTGCGCATGACATCTTTAACTAAAGAATTTATGAATCAACCCATGTTACAATATCTAATGTGTTATATATTACATTGTGCATGGTTGGACTTGACCTAATTTGCATATTTCTCTGACGTCATGGCCGATGCAGTGGTGAACGATACGAGTGGTAGTAAGTACTCTATGACAAGTGTTTTATTGTCCCCTCTGAACCAAAAGAGTTTTATCAATATCGATCTGTCCTGTATTAAAAAGCATAAAGAAGGGAATTTTCAAGTGTTAAATATCCTTGGTGTTAACAGATTGTAATATCCTTCTCACTAAAAGTACAACTCCTTCCACGTTTTGGCATGTTACTTCCAACTGAACCAAACAAACAAACGAAGAAAATTACAGACGAAAACAATAATCACAGTCAAATAGCATTGCAAGAAGCTGTCGAGATTACATAAAACCTTTTGGTTCTCACGAGGCACGTAGTTACATGCAAGTCCGAACGGCATAAACGCTACCTACTAGCTAAGTATCTAATGTCTCTATAAAGACTAGCTCTATAAAAGACAAAATGATACATGTTTATGTTGTTCGGTGTAATGGAGAACATGCTTGATCTGATAACATTTACTTTTGTTCAATACATTCTTGCCTCACAAGCTTTTCTTCACGGGTATTCCAGCTTCAAGCTACCATTTAAAAAATTGTTATGTAGTCATGGTAGTCTACGCAGGAACCAGGGGGAAATGACCCCCCCCCCCTTTCGCACTGTCACATAGAAAGTTGTATTTCCGAAACTGAAGTGGGTTAGACATGTTAAAGTTTGTGTGAAAAAGACGAATGAGTCAAATGTTTGATAATTTTTCGATCAAGCATGTTGCTTCTCCATCATTGTTTCATGGTAACAAAAGTTTAGATATAGAACAGTTGAATGTCTTGAGTGTTGTTCTGTTATCATACGCTGTATGGCTGCTTATGTTGTTTGCTAAAGAGTTACTCCTTCATAAATAGGGAAATAGGGAAGCTGCAGACAACCGTGCCCCATATTATGATGTCACACCCATTCTTGTCCTCATATAGTACAGTACTGGATGTAAAGCTATTTAAGATTCGAGTTGTTGTTGAATTGTTTCTACGACACATTGTCTAGTTCAGCAACAATTTGTGATATTCTGATGTCAGTAACTTAAAGAATGATTATCCGCCGAAATTGTTTCTATTTATATTGTATATAAGATTTTATGCACGTTCTTGCATGTGTGAAATTTGCATGATTATGTATACTTTGATCTTCTTTTTATTATGCAAGTATGAACATAAAATGATTAACTGTATATTGTAATGTCTGCGATAACTTTACCTACGATCTGTTCAGCACTAACTGTTGTTATTATGCTTTTGTATTTTCACGAATTCATTGTGTACAAATTGATATTAATGTGGTTTGCCCAATCTTGTTGGGTTGAGAGATCAGGAAGGTAAGACCGTGTACTGAGTTATGAGCTGAAATTCATTCATGACATTTTCATTTATGGTTATGAAATATATTCTTTGTCTGAGACGACATTTTAATTCGTTTTCCAATAAATACCTAGAAAAGACAACTTTCCAACAAAACAATAAATATCCAATGCTCAAGAGTATACATTTACATGTACTTGCGGATGCCATTCTAAAACTTGCTCATTTTACAATTACTTTGAAAAAATCGCTTTCTTTTGACTACCTTCCACTTTATACAACACTTTTACCTTTGAATAATTTTGTTTAAAAATTCATTGGAGGTAGACAGAAAAAAGAAAGAAAATATACTCTATTACATTGGATTTTTCGGTTTTACTTTAAAAGCAGGTATAATTGCAGTGAATTGGTGTGTATTAGTTAAGTTACTTTTCTTTCATTTGAAATAATGATCAGAATCAAGAGCATTGACGAAACTCTACCAATATGCTTTTTTGATGGATTATCAGACGTATGTATACTTTAAAGTGAAAATTACCCAAGTTGCTATTATTTGTGTTCCAAGTACAATTCCATTCGTGTTTTTTCTGATAAATGACTTCTCTGGTCATTAATATTAATAGCCCCTCCGAATCCACCTCAACTTACCATTGGCTCAACCTCCAACAACGCCATCAAGGTCAACTGGCGGTCAACCGGAAATGGTGGTTCGTCGATTACGGGTAAGTAGGTGAACGGCATTAAACACGATAAAAACTACTTTCGAAAAATCAACTTAAGTGCAATTTCAAAAGCCTATTGTACTGCCCATACAAATCATGTTCAGATTACGTAATAAGCCATTGTAAAGTCCTCACATTTCTAAAGGTGATAGACAGGCCTATCGGAAGTTGCCTTAAGTTGTTTTTTCGAAAGTAGTAAGTTTTTATCGTGTTCTACGTAGCAGCAAAAATGTATTTAGAATACATGTATAAAAAAACATTATTACCAGTACCAAAAAAGTAACAAATATGAACGAAATCTTTACAAAGTTAAAAAGATCAGAAATTTGAACGAAATCGTCAAATCTAGCGATCATACAAACGATTATGTTGTATGTCGTCTAATTGAAAAACGGATAAATCATACTTCGATATTTCCTTTAAATAGATAATCATTCAGTTGAATTTCTATTTCATTCGTATTATGTTATGTAATTAGATTTTAAAACTCTCTTTTCGCCTAATATATCTTTTAATGCCCTGCATTTTCCCGTATTTCGATATGTCCTGGGCTCATGTATCTTTTTTTTTTCTCCTTTAATGTGCAAGTTCAATCTGATTCAATAAAGTGATATTCAAAATCAATTGTACATTCCGTGCACTGTTTAGCCGTAATTTTTTGTATTATTCAACCCTCATTTCGTTACATGATTTGATCATGGCTCCCTTGGATGATTTGATTAGTTTCCATAATATCTTATCATCAGGGAAATATATCTTATTTTTTCTTGAGCATATCATGATTTGATCATGGCTCCCATGGCTCCCTTGGATGATTTGATTAGTTTCCATAATATCTTATCATCAGGGAAATATATCTTATTTTTTTCTTGAGCATATCATGGACTTGTTTTAGGAAGCAAAGCCGTGTCATCTGTTATCATATTTTGTTATTTCATCACTTCTGTCTATTGACGACTTTATGATTATGCACCATGCCCGTTAATCGCACGTCGGTTTCATTAATATAATGTTGTTCGTTTCCAAATGAACGACACGACAATAACTTGAAAATAAAGATGATAAAAATACATAACTTTTTAATGAATTGTACATGTTTTTCAACTCAAAATAAAAGAAGGCCTTTACATCAAACTGGAACAAACCTTACCAGCAGGTGTACAATTATCATGATTATCAGAAAATGCTGTCCTTTGCTACTAAATGTAATGTCATCCCCCTTGATCAGTGGTCTATTAAACGGATTCCATGTCATCCCTTGTAATTGATCACATAATGTTCCTTCTAGTCAAACTAAATTCACAAAATATTTTTAACCAATAAAATGTATGATTCTCGTTGTAATCAAAGAGTATAAGTTGACTCTGACTGAATATCTCAGGCTGAGGATGAAGTGCGCCAACTTCGAAACATGTACCATTCATTAAAAAAGTTATTTGGGTTTTGTCATCTTTATTTTCAAATGTTGTTTATATTTTATAGCCTTCCAGTTATTCTATCAACGCACCCATGAGCAGACGTGGGATCGCTACGACTTGAATGCATCTCTTCGTAGTTACCGTGCTACTGATCTGCTTTGTGGTACTGGGTATCGGTTTTATATCACTGCTCGTAACAAGCTCGGTATCGGTAAACCGAGTGATATACTCTCCGTTAGTACACAAGGAGAAAGTAAGTTGATACCTTCACAGTCAGTTGGAATGCAAAAACTGATGTATCCCGTTTTGTCAAATTGATATATTTGCAATCAAAATCAAGAAAAATATAGAAAATAAAAAAATTATGCTACTTTTGACCATAACTACAACAGTATACCTTTATATATAATAAGCAATGTATCATTTGAAAAGTATCATTTTTGTCTACTATATTATGACGGTAGCCTTACTTTAAAATTTTCATGAACTGGGTTTATCGGTTATTGCATAAAATTTTTTCGTATATTATTGATATTACAGATTAGCACTGCTAATTACCAAATATATAATCTCATGTCCATATTGAAAGAAAGAGTTGAGATTAAGAAAAACACTATTCCCATATTCATTTGATCAAGCAGAAGAGGAGAGAAATATTTCTGGATGAAGATACTGTTGGTGTAATAAAAAAGGCCCAAATTTTTAAATAGTGAATTACTTAGGTTTTGATGCTGATCAGCGCTTATGAGATCGCACAGCTTTACCGAATGAAAAAGTGACTTTCTGAATCCCACATCGACTCCGACGATCAGCCGAGACCAGGGGAGCGTTTCATGAAGTGTCTTGTCAGTGATTTTTACTGACAAATTTCCTCTCAGCCAATCAGATGCAAGGATTTCAGAAGCTTATAACAGTTGTCGGTAAAAATCACTGACAAGTCACTTGATGAAACACTCCCCCGATGGAAAAGTAATTGCGAAGGACTGAGACGGTACTCACTGAACATGATAGGAGAGATAATGCATTTACTCAATGGAAATGGGTATTTCTTGACAAAAATAGGCATCTTCAGTGATACATGAAACATGTAAATGTGAAGCATCAATGCCGTTGACCGTTGTTCCATCTAAACTTTGAATTGTTTTATTTTTTTCATTCTGCTCTATGTCTTTACAGTTCCCATACCGCCCTCAACGGATAGGATTGTACCATTCACCAATGCTTCCAGTATAACACTAGTACTATCAAGCTGGCAAAGTGGTGGATGCCCTATCGAGTCGTACAGCATTCAGTACCAGGTGTGCATGCTTATGCTTGTCTATCTGTCATGTCAAAGAGTAGTGTTTTGTAATAGTCATGCTGAAGTCAAAATGCACTGTATCTCTTTAAAGATTTCATTCCATTTTGTCAAACTGATTATGCTTCGAACTATGTCGTATAGTAATCTAGCTATCGAATGCTAAGGGCTTAAAGTTCAGGAAACTTGATAATGTACTTAGTCTAATCCTTCATTAGTTAAGCCTCCACACATTAGAATAATCTTTTTCATATAATAAGCAGAAAATGTGAAGAACAGATTGTTGCTTGCCCAGTGTTGCTCTACCAGACTTGTTCTTCGACGCAGAACATATCTTTTTGACAAACTGAAGGCTTTCAGTATGGCCACGGCACACCCTGCCTCAATGAATTGCTTCTGAGGTATAGCCCCATACTGTACATGTCCTTCAGTGGCGTACTGGAAAAGGCGCCACGGCCTCTAGGTGGAATGTAAATACTGTGTCATCAATGCCTTTATGAAGATGTTGCCTTAAACCCGTAAAATTGTATATGAATATCAGATGGTAAGCGATAGATAGGAAAATTGTTGTCCTTTTCATTTACATGTTGCAAGTCATTTTATTGTGGCTTTCCTCACAGATTTTAGCTCAAGATGATTGGGTGAATATTGCAAATAATCTTCCTGGTAACACAAGAGATTACACGGTGGATGACCTTCGACCTTTAACGTGGTATCAATTCCGTGTCACAGCAGTGAACACAGCCGGTCCGAGTGTGTATCCCTTCCGGGTCTCTACCGTCGCATACAGTGGATCAGGTAGGATTATGCAATTTCTGTTTTACTATATAGGATAAAGTTGTAATCTGGAACAACAGGTACGGCGTTACTTCTCATGAACATCGGTTTGTGAAATATGCAATAAAATGTCTTTTTCAAGTTGCCACGTTAATAATTGTTGCAGGCTAACACAGAGAATAATTGTGAGAGTCACATAAGAGGCATTGTGGGGATATGGTGCCATATTAGGTTAAAAACGGCGGAAATCTAATAATAATGATGATGATAATATTCTGGATTTATGTAGCGGCTTAATACGTCTCGGATGTCTTTAAACGCTTTACAGAAATACTGGCGCTAGAAGTAGAAATGTATCTAGACAGTGACCCAATGTTTATTTAAAGGAAGAAAGAATACAATTCTTTCTCTGATTGGATTTTAGCTACTTTTTGCCGTGGCATTGCGTCAACTTTTGTAGATACCCCGGGGGATGTGTTTCATTGAGGCCTGTACATCATCCGCGTAAATCACTTTCTGAAAAGCACCCTAAACGGGGATTAAGGTAGGGGTGATTTTGATACCCTAAACGGGGAAACCCATGAACGATCTCAGATTTTTAGACCCTTAACGGAGATTATAAAACTCTTGCATTGTTTTTATATACCCTAAGGGGGGATATCTTCAACTAGACGTTTTTTCCGTTTTTCAAGTTAAAAAAAAAAAAAAAACTGCTTGTAAACACATTAAAGAATATATTCTCATTAAAAGAGAGGTATTTTTTTCTCTTCTTTACAAAATACACACAGTAACAGCGATTGATTTGCCATATTTTCATTCCATCGTCAGGGTCTTTCAAATTTCCTACCCTTTTCGGGTTCCGGCATTAGTGAATTTGATACCCTTTTTTATTTTTATTTTTGCTGTTTATGATACCCTAAAGTGGATCCCCGGGTTCCCCGCCCGGTGCTGAAAAACGACCCTTTTTCTACGTTTTTCTTTACGCGGATGATGTACAAGCCTCAATGCGACACATCCCCCGGGGTAGATACCAAAGTAAGATCCGTTAAATAATGGCGTTTAATGTGTAAAAACTCCTGATGATAAAGAAGGAATTGTAATTGTTAATGTGGATATCTAACTTTTCTTGTATGATTGTAACCCTGTATCATGTTGTATTGGTGTAGGCACAGCACCTCCTATCAAGCAGAGTACGTCAAGACCTTTAGCATTCTATGAAGACCCTCGCTTATTTGGACCAATTCTTGGTATTCTTACTCTCTTCGTCATTCTTGGCTTCATAAGCTACTTCATCCACGGTTGTCGTCGACGTCGTAAGAAGGCAATCAAATCTCAACATGTCGTCGTGGAAACGCTGAGTGGACGCGAAAGTAATGGGAACTCACCATCGTAAGTATAATTTACTCGTTTTATATATCCAGTTTTTGTAGCAATCAAAAATTGTAGTAACCCTGGGGCAAAGGGGCGCAGTCAGTAAAATTTCGATACATACCTACGACGACCTATTACCCTCGCTGGGTTTTAATGGATGCAGCTGTAAGGCGCAGGGCTGTGCAGCAGTTGTGATCTCCCACCTCCGCTGCAAGTTGGCGCTTTCGTGCTAGGGTTTTCAGAAGAAGGACGTATCTTACCTTCTTGAAGTTGTGCCTTCTCATGGACCCTTCCTCTTCGGTGGGCAATTCGCCCAAGTATTCCAGAGGGAGATAGGGGCGGAAGCAGGCTGCTGAGATGGCGCAGCAATTTCGCCACCCTGGTACCTTTGTCCCTGCCTCCTCCCCATCCCAACTCCCAGGTCACTCAGTCACTCTCCCAGCCTCCACCTCCTTCAGCCTCTCCTGGCGTAAGGGACGTAGTGGTAAGGCGAAGAGAGGAAGAAGCATGCGATGCTCCTCCAGTGCCCTTTCCCAAAGGAAGCAGTGTTTGACATTTTGCATTGTCCTCAACATCAAGAGGATAAAACAAGTTCATTCCTCCTGCCTATTTCAGGATGGAAACTCTTCCTCGGTTCTTCCCTTAATCAGAAAGAACGACCTCGTTATTTCTTTACATCTGAGAGATTCTTAAGGATCTTCTGAGGTTCGTTTTTCCAGGTAGATGCCTTCTGGTCTCGAACTTTTCTTTTGGGTTTTGGCCGGCTCCGCGAATGTTCTTTCGCATAGTGGCGCCTGTGGTTGCCTTCTGCAGGGACCGTGGTCTACTCCTTTGTTACCTAAAACGACTGGCTTCTAGTCGCGGAGTCGGAGGCACTAATTGCCAAGCAGACTCAGTTCTTGGTACAAACAACCAGAGCCTGGGTTTTCTGATCAACTGGGTGAAGTCGGAACTTTCTCCTACGCGCTATCCAGTATTTCAGGGCATGCAGATAGATTTTCCTATTAACTGGCTCGTCCCAGTCAGGACAGAATTCAGACCATAGTTTTAGCCGCCGACCGTTTACGCAACGCCCGCTGAGTCTGGGCCAAGCGAAGGCTCCAATACTTTCGTTACCTGGCCAGTCTCGTAGATGTCCTAGTGGACTACATTCATGAGGCCTTTCCAGCGGCAACTCCTCGTCATTTCAAGCCGGGCAGGGATTCTCTTGCGACTTGGATTCCACTTCCGAGAGATATCAGGCTTACTGTTATCTCGTTTGGCGAGCAGCTCCTTTCTGGGGACTGGTCTCTCCTAGCGGTTACCCTTTATATTAAGTTTTCCTCTTTCTTCAATATTTCATTCGTCGTCTTCAGGTTCTCACAGACAATGGGCCGTATCGATAAAGGTTGCATTTGCTCAGAAGCTAAAGCTACCTAGTAATAGCTATTATGCCAAAGTAAAAGCTGAAAGCGACTACTTGCGCCGGACCTTTTTCTTGGCCAGAGATCTGTACCGAGTGTCCCAAAAAGCGGAAAGGCGGATTTTTATTTATACAGTATAAGGCATAGTTATATAACACTTACTTTACCTTTAAAAGTTGTATATTGTTTTTATACATACTATAAAATACTCTGCAATCTCTTGCCACTTTCTCAAGAAGAATGAAGAAACATCTCACTTTATCCTACAAATCAATTTCATTATGTATTCCTCCACCTTTCTTGGGATTTCATCTATCCGTTCTTTCGTGAGTTTCTCTTTTCTGTTGTACTCCTTTTCTTTTGCACCTCCTACTCTTTCTCTATTCGATTTCGCCTTCTTTCTCTCTCTCTGTCTCTCTCTATCTTTCTCAAGTTAAGCGGTTTATGATTTTTTTTTTTTTTTGGTCTGGTGCGTGTGGGTGTGCAGATGTGTGTGGGTGTGTGTTTTTGTGACTGATTTTTTGTCTTCACTTCTTTTTTCAATTTCTTTGTCTTTAAAAAAAAAACTTTTTCATGATTATACATGTACATATTAATGTCCTAGGGCACCTTCGACGCAAGCTCTTGCTTTCAGAGGTGTGTCCTCCAATTGTTTATGTAATTACGATGATTGTGCATTATGTCATATTTTGTTGTTTATACCAAGAATGTCAATTTGTTGTTTCATTATTTTGCTGGGTTTTTTTTAATGATTGGAAATAAATGTGTTTGAATTGCATTGAAATAAATCATTTTCAAAGCATCTTCTCTCTGAGAGAAAAGTAACAGGATCATCCATGTCCTTTTCCTGAAATTGCCTTTTCAACACATGTTTTATGTTTTATGTTTTGGGGTGTTTTTTTTTTGGTTTAAATGCATCATTTACGTCATTGGACTTTCCTCAAACATTGTAACCTGTTACATGAACACTTATAAAGGCCATTCTTGACACAACTCTGCTCTAATTGGTCGCAAAAAATCTAAATAAGAGGGCATAGAATTTCAGTGATCTTAACCAATACTCACAATGATGTAAAAAATACTTTTCGAAAGCTAAGTACTTATAAGCTGCCGTTAAGCATTTTTGACACACCTGGTTTAGCTCAAGCAGAGGCTACGGTTCAAAAATTCTTCTGAATGAGCATCTCAATGGGCTCTTAGTAAAACGTTATCAATCAAATATTTCTATAGGGCAAAGTATTGCCAGGCAAGCGGTATGATGTTTGACAGGTGGTATATTGTTTGAGAGTTTTCAACAGGTTATGCACTCCAACATCAGATTAAGATGCCCTCTGGTAAATAGTACAAAGGAGACTTGTGCTCCGATGCGTAAGCCTCCTCGAAAGCTTTACTGCTCGCTCACTTTCCAAATTTGATGCAGAAAACGATTTGACCTACTGCTTTTAAATGTAATCAAACTGGTTTAATATTAAATTTTTATAACAAACCTTTGAGACTGAAGATGAATGCA
Organism: Echinometra lucunter; assembly: GCA_029962745.1. NCBI lineage: Eukaryota > Metazoa > Echinodermata > Echinoidea > Camarodonta > Echinometridae > Echinometra > Echinometra lucunter. The sequence continues at coordinate 22,777,688 of CM057162.1, forward strand.
TGTATCGGCTTACTAATGGTCTTAAAAAGGAAGTGAGGGCAATTTGAAATTTGAAAATGAAGACGGTAATTTACATCATGTTTTTGCAAGAAAAAGCGTAAGCTACCTGCAGAGGAGCTTGCAAAAAAAGCAAGCAAATGCTTGTTGAACATGTTGAAGAAAGAATATTCCTCCTTTTCATACAGGCATTTCCTAATCTGGCAGGCCTTTGTGTACAAGAACAAAGCCTTTCCTTTTGATTTTCAGGAAATTTTGAATAGGAATGTTAGATAGCTCATGCTGCAGAAGAAACAAGCTCCTGCTTCTTTTTGCTAGCAATGACTTATCTGGATATCTGAAGATACAAGCCGAAGGTTAGAAAAAGGCATATGCTGGTTTTATTGTGGCAGCCTATATCAACCACCAGGGCGGCACTCAGTCATCCACGCTGTATGTCCTAGCCGCGCAATTATGAAAGTGTGGTATTCATGCTGCCTCTTACATGACAAACTCGGGCACGACATAGTCATTGCGCATTTCCTTTCGCGGGGCAGGTGTCTTCCCTCGGAGTGGATATTCAAACCACAAGTTGTGGATCCCCTCCTGGGCAGTTGAGGTCCTCTGGGTATGGACTTGTTTGCCTCAACTCTTAAGCAACCGTTTCCGAGATTTTGCTCTCGTATTAAGGATCAGAGCTAGAGCGTGGACGATGGACAACGGTCAGCATGGTCAGCTTGGAGAATATTCGGGGTAAAACCTTACCTCCGATTTCTGTAATCCCTCAAGTCTTGAGGAAAATCAAAGAGAATCGGGAATTGGTTTTTCTATTGTCCCTTACTGGCCTAGGAGACCCTGGTTTCTAGAGTTGACAAGTCTCTTGGTGGGTCAGCCATTGATGCTCCCCGCTCGAGCAGAGTCCTGTTAACCGAACCCCTCTCGGGAATATTCCATCAGTGGCCACCCTCTCTTCTTTAGACTGCTTGGCCTCTTTCGGGGAAGCAACAGGACGACTGGGCCTCTCCGATCGAGAGCCACCGATTTTGTAGTTCATAGCCGTAGAGTTTCTACTAGGGAGGTTTACAACTCATCTCTCAGTGCCTTCTTGCAGTGGTATGAAGATCATGCGGAGGTCCCGCATACTGTTTTGTTAGGGCTAGTTGCTGATTTCCTAGTTCCCTATTTGACAAACAAAGGTAGATTCGTCTCCACTATTCGTAGTTATTGTTCTGCCCTTGCAGCCATCCATACTGGTTTTCCGGAACTGTCAGGTGTTTCCAACTTCTCGTTCTTTGGCAGAATGATGTGGCCTTTCTACCTGAAATCGCCCCTATCTAACAAGTTGGCGCCTGCTTGCAGCTTGCCTAGGGTCTTAGACGCCCTAACTAAGCCTCCTTTGAATCCATGGGCAAGTCATCTCTTCACTGTCTCACAGGGAAGACTCTGTTTCTGATGGCTATAGCCTCTGACCAGAGGCATGGCACTCTTCAGGCTCCTCACTCCAGGTCATGTCCGCTGGGAGAGGTGCGGTGTGCGTCTTGTTTCTAAAGCTTCGTTAATTGCCAAGAACCAGACGGCCATTTCTGGCCCAGTTCAGGTGTTTCGGTCCCTTTGTCGTCTCGCTCTCTATCCAAGAGGATAAGGACTGGTGCCCGTTCAGGGCCTTTAAATCTTACATTGACATAATTAGGACTTTTAGTTAAGACAATTAACTCTTTCTTGTTACCTGCGAACCTTTTCCCCCTGCCTTCTAGTGGTTTATCTCCGGATGGATAGTTGAAGCTATTCAGAAAAGATGGCGTTCCGCGCTGCGATGCATGTGCGGGGAGGAAGGAGAGGTTATAAGGAGTACGACTTCATTGTTAAAATCGTTGTGCAACTGGTATATTAGGGTGGTAGTATTTACGCGTACGTCACTTCACAAATCTGTTGGTCTGGCAGAAGGGCGTTAACGCGCGCGCACAATGTACACTTCGCGTAGCGCGCGCTCGAGCTACCGCCCTTCTGCCAGCCGCGTGACAATTTTATTTAATACTCTTGTAGGCTTGCGTTGTCAGACACTAGCAAAATAAGTAGGTGTATAAATTTATTTAGCAAATAAGAAAATTAGTACTGATTCTACTTATTTAGCAGCGAAACAACGTTTAAAAGTGTTTCTTTCAGCACTTCGGTAAGACAAAGGTCACGTGACAAGCGCTGAAATAAAAGAAGCACATTTTTTCGGACCTACGGATTGACTGTTTATGTTAATAATATCCATTAAAACATTGCTCATGGCATGCGAGCTTTATTGTCTATGATTTGACGATGTCCCCATTGTGATAACGACAGAGATACATGTTTTGTGATGTGTATTATTTCTAAATCAGTCATCGATGAGGTCATTGAGACATCCTTCATTGTCATCATTACTACAGGCAGCAGAACAATAACCGTCCGACTGTCCACTTACCACCGGAGAGGGAGCCTTTCTTGGGAGGCTATGAACGAGCTGAGACGATAGCTGTAAGACAAACACCTTGGATATTCAATGCTGATGAAGGTATAACATCCAGTCATTTCACTTCACGTGACTGTTATCATCATAACACCCAATCGTTGGCCCACTTCACATTTCTATTATCATCATAACATGCGATCATTGTCCCACTTGACATGTCTATTATCATCATAACATCCAACCATTGCCCTACTTCACATGACTATCAGCATCATAACATCCAGTCATTGCCTCACTTCACATGACTATTATCATCATAACATCCGATCAATGTCCCACTTGATATGTCTATTATCATCATAACATCCAACCATTGCCCTACTTCACATCAATATTATCATCATAACACCCAATCATTGGCTCACTTCACTATTTTCAAATGTTTTTAGAGCAGCGACTCCCTCTCTCGTTTGATTCTTTGTTAGCTTTTTCAAAGAAAAAATAGATGACGAGCCTGAAAACACAAAATTGTTTCTATCGATGAAATTCCTACGGCTTGAAGTATCTGTATTAATCCTTTGACTACTGAATTATTTCATTCCCAAAGTTTAAATGCTATTTTAAGGCTATTCGGCTCTCATTAGCAATTAACCAAAGACCGGGAAAAATTAATGTAAGCGCCGTTGTTATATTTGATAATCTTTGTTGATACATTCTTGATCTTTGTTAACGTCCTCTGACGGCGAGTTGTGTTCGTCTCGGTCTTGGCATTAAACTCGGCCCGAAAATCCTACTCAGAATCGTTTGGTGTTTCTCTGCTGTTAACTGGCGTGGTGGCAGCAGTGGGATACAAACCCAAACCATCGAAATGACTGATGCCTCGAACCAGACTTTTGTCTATTCCTTTACCAACCACCTCCTCCGTGAGCCAACGATGGGCCTTAATCATACCTCTCAATTCTTTCTTAAATACCTCTCAGTTCTTTGATTTTATACATCGCGCATTGATGACATGAGTATTTCTTCGCTTCTGCCAATTAACAAACGAGTGAATAAAGTAATTATAGAAGCTACATGGTGGACCGACTTACTTGCAGGCATTAACCACATGCCAATAAAGGGCAAGATACATAATACTTTCATATCTACACAAGATCTTGGATTACCAAATGCCCCTGAAATGTCTGAAGAGTGAAAAATAAATGGGACCCCCCCCACACACACACACACACACACTCAAACCTTTCAACAACAACAAAAAAAACTTTTGGGAGGCTAGAAGAATTCCCCAAATATTGTGTTTTTTTAAGCTAAAATCCCTCTGCTTTGATTGGGAAAAACAAAAAACATGTAACCATTCTATATTAGTCTAAAATATAGATAATCTTTCAAAAGTGATTTTGAAATTCAAATAATTGTCTCCTGTTTATTTATAACAGAAGAAGGAGACTATGCCAGTGAACCTCGTCGCCACCGTGGTTTAGCTGATCCCTACGCTACCTTCGATTACCATGATGGATCTATCTATCCTAGTATGAGTACCTTTAGATCCGATGGATCCAGTGGGAGTCTCAGTGATTGTGGAGGCATGATGCACGATGAACGACTCTATGATATTCCTCCTGAAGAGATCGCTAGAAGAGGTACACCACAGTGGGTGATTTCAAGTTCGGTGTCGGTGCAGGTGTTGGTGTTAGGAGCACAATTTTGATTGCTTTCCATAGCTCCAACACTTAATCTGAATTTACAAAAGTGGTTCAAATGACATTATTGACTGCTCAACTCCAAGTGACAGTTGTCCCAAGACCAGTTTTATTTTTAATTTGGAGCTGTGTTGATGTAAAAATCAGCCTAACTCTAACACCAAAAGGTCAACACCAAACTTGAAATAACCCAATGTATTCAAACTGCGAGCACATTGTAGATTATAAAATAAAAAAGAGAGTTATTTTCCTTGAGGTTTTCTACTAGATTATGTGATGTAAAATTATTTCATGACGTTTTCTTATGGATAGTGTTTTGACAAGTCCTAAGAACCAATGTTGGTTATTCATTAGAGAGATAAAACATAATGTTCGTTTGCTACTTTACATTTAAAAAAAAATGGCGAGCAGTCGGCCTTCTTTACACTCTCGTACTCAAATAACCTCCTTTGCTTATTTAGATTTCTTTCAAAAGAAATTTTACGTTTAGCTTATTTAAATCTCTTGAATATTGTTGTTCTCTTACTGTTCCTTGTTTGTCAAACATATCATGTATTGATCATTTTGTAAATTTGTTTAAACTGTTCATGCGCTCATGCAGTGAGAAGACATGAATAAGGACTTTATTTAACAAAACAAAAAAAAAACCCCTCGTTTACTCTTTTTCATCCCTAGGATATTGTCGTCGTTATCACACGTATGCCCGTCTTGATGACGTCAGACCTAGAGATCATAATGGAAGTAAATCAGATGGTCCTGGGTCACAAGCGGACAGTTCATCTTCTCCATCACGAGGTATCTTATTAATCTCAAATTAACCCGTTGACTACGGAATTCACTAATTCCCATAGATTCAGTACAGGGACAACCCGGTTCCAGTACATGCAGTAGGCAACAGGTTAAAGTTTTAATTCGGATTATGAATATATAAAGTATATGAATTCGTATGTATCGTCTAATGGTCATGATTTATGGAAATCCCGGGTTCACGATACTTCATCCCGCAAAGGTGGAAGTAGGCTACACTTAGGTATCAAATTGGTTGTGAATTAAGAAGAAACTTAGAAAACGAACAGTGAAAATTTTGATAAAATCCATACATTAGAAATAGTATCAAGTATAGCAACGGTAATAAGTAATCGTTCTTGTTGATTTACAGATACTGTTAAGATTTCTGATCATTACTTTACAAAGCCTTTATGCATTCCGTATTACCAGGTAACAAACGACCGAGCAATGGCTCTCTGTCTACTACTAACGAGTCATCCAATCGGGAAGAACTTGAACGGGCCTACACCACTGGTATGCGCATAGAGGCTGCGCAGTTCGAGCTCATTCAGTGCGCCAATAAGAAACGCGACGACTATTCCCCAGCATCGAGTTCCAGTCGCTCACATGCATCACGTGATCACCCGATAGTGACCAATAGCGACATAGAACATGGGATCAGGAACTTCACGGCTTCTCCGCCTATGCCTACTGTGCCCGAAACCAACCATTATGCGCCTAGAAGATATGTACATACTTTGGAAGGTGAGAGTCTAAAAGAGTATCAATTTAGTAATCATAATAATGATAATTGTGAAATATTATAGAGCGCACACACCGTCCAAGGACGCTCATGGCTTCAAGCCCAGCAACAGATCTCTTTAATGGAGGTATACTAGAAGTTAATTTTTATATCTCATACAAAAAACTTAAATTAAATTCACAACATTTGCAAAACCCATTGGAATTCTCAGCTCCACCCGGTGAGGCCTGGTGCCCTCTTGCTGCTCCGTTCACTGACAATAAGGGACAAGCTCAGTCAGCACATCACTGACAGGAGCTCTAGCATGTCTTTGAGGTCACCAGGCCCCAGACGGGTAACCGATAAGACCAAAGGGTGATCACAAAATACGTTAAAATGTATAAACATATAAGTATTCAGTGACCTTGTCCGCTTATTAGGAAAGGCAAACCATATTTACATATAACTGAGGAAGAACTTATGGGCAACAGTCAACAATAAAATGATCAACAATTAACAAAAAATGATGATTAATCTCATTGCTTCTTTGTGTGTTAAATCAATAGGAGCCAGACCACGTGACCGTGCCCGCATGTCACTCACGACATCGCCCTCTCTTGTCCGATCAAGTGAAGAATCGAGTGATGTTGACTTCGAGATGGAATCGTCTGAACGAGGAAGCATTCATGTTTATCGTCCTAGCCGATATAGATCAAATCGTCGGGTTCCTAGACGTGGTTATGTCACTGCACGGTCTGTCATCAGAGCTGCTCGTGTACCTGGCAGAAAACACAGACAGTAAGTTATGATCTATCCAGAAAATGAGTGCTATTTACACCATGCATGTCCAGTTCCCTTCTGTTCCGGTTATTCACCTTTCTTTTTGGGAGCATACGTGAAGAGTTTATATGCCAAAACCGATAAACACCATTTTTGAAAATTTTAAAGTAAGGTCGCTGTCATTCAAGGCCGTACACATGATTTTTTTCCTGGGGGGGGCAAGAATATTTTCAATATTTGAGGGAACACTCTTAAGCGAGGGAGACGTGAAGCGACCGAGCGGGAGCTTTTGCATAAGTTTAGAACTGAAATTGAACGATCTGGTGCACATTTTCCCTGCCGTCCAATGACAAAAGGAAGCAACTCTGTAGAATGAGTTTTTGGTAAATGCAGAAGATATGTCACTGTTCTATGTGGAAATCTATGAAGCTGCTTCCTTTTGATATGCCTGTTTTTTGGAAAGTGGGCTAACTGTTTTATATTTCGTGTTCTTTAGTCCTGGCTCTCATCCGCATGCCCGTCATCATCGCGGTACACCAAGCAGCAGTTCTCCCGAAACCGTACGATCTCATCCGATTCACTACCGAGCACCTTCGAGTCCATCCGAAGGCTACATCTCATTACCTTACGATAGTTTTAGTGCTGCACATAGCGGAGTAACAGACAGTGATGCTGAACCAAGAAAACATTATGGTTACTACAGACGTAGAGGGAGACCTCAACTTATCTGGACTCCAAATGATAACTGTAAGTAAACGTAGATATGCTTTCGTGAATGAATGAAAAATGTAAATGTCTATATATGGATGAATAATCCTGGCTGAGGATTTTAGAGCTGGCAACATTCAAGGGAGCCGAGGATTGAATGGTATTAATCTGTTTCGTTGCTCCGTGAGCTTCCTTTCAATTGGCCTTATAATGAAATAAATTATGCCATCATTCTTATGAGGGTTTTATATTTATTGGCTGTTGTTGTTGTTTTTTATCATCTAAAGCCATCTATTTCCTTTCCGATGAAAAGTTTTGTCGTCGGCAGTAAGTGGAAATTGACCAAACTTTATACTTCTAAATAATGGATGTCTCGGCATAGGATTAGACTAGTTTTAAAATCCAGAGATCATTTGGTTGAACTGGCAGGATATGCGAATCTATTATTTTTTTTTTCCCCCTATGAAAAGGACCCTTATCAAATTTCCATTATTTTTTGTTCTGTTTAGTGCCTCCGGGATCTATAAGTGACCCTGAAAGAGGGCGCCATCTACGTCACATGAATCCTAAACGTCACGCCCCATCAGTTGGAGGTGTGAAAGTAGTACATGCCATTCACCCGGAAACAGTTCGATATCACATCCCGTCAGAGATACGTGAAGAAGGTGAATCACCTAAGAAAGATCCTCGATCATGTAAACCTGTGATGATCCCTCCATATCCTTCACCGCCACCACCACCTCCCCCACCACCGCCATCACTACCACCTAAACGGAGAGGTAGTCCTGAAGGAAACGAACAGGATGTGGAAGAAGATATTGAGATTCAAGTCATCGATGAATGCAGCAAGGCTAGTCCAGTTGGAGATCCGTATAGGGAAAACATCTCGGTGGTTTGAATTTATCCTATAAACAGTGCGGATGACTCCTCCAAAATACTTCAGATCATGTACAGTTTATGTTGGATTTGCAGTACGGACTTCTCCCACTCGTCGAATTTGGAGTTGAAAAGCTGGAATTGTAGTCCATTCAAATTAACCTGTAAATATAGGTGCAACTTAACTGAGATGACCCCACCTATTGGGGATTCAGTAGTTGTTCCACGAAGATAAAAGTTCATGGGAAAAGGACACTTCACGTGAACTACTGGAGAGTCTGCGAGGTCGGTAATCGTTAATCGTTTCTGGACCTATTAGGCAATTTGTAAGAGACTCGGAGGGCTAAGCGTCTTTTGTTGTTAACCTCCTCGTCGGACTCACCTGCAGCTTGAGACGCCGATTATATTTCACGACACATTCTATGACTATAACAGAAGCAGCCTTATATAACTGATCTGTAATGCATTATTCTTAAAAATTTATTTATTTATTTGTTTTATTTATTTATTCATGATTTATTTCAATGTTTTATTTGGAGCCAATGGCTGCATTGCTCACAATTTGCATTCAAAAACATACAAATTTACAGTCAGCATCACTACGACAACGGATCAAATACATGCTTCCTAATGAATAATCACAAATTAACAGATAATGTTGAAAAAAAATCCACGGAGAGAAATCATTATATTGATCGTTTAGACATTACAGTTTTGATGTTAAAGATTGTGATATAACGATATTACTGGAGAGCTTTTTAGGAAGTGTCTTGTCAGGATTTTTACTGATACATTTGCTCTCAGCCTATCAGATGCAAGGATTTCAGTAGCTTACAACAGTTGTCAGTAAACATCACTGATAAGACACTTCATGAAACGTTCCCCAAGTATAGCGATGAAAATTGTAGCAATAGAAAGGAACTCAAAGGGTGGTATTCTGATAGCGCGTACTAAGTTAAGCCTGGCTAAACTTAGTCCACACTTTTATGAAGTGCCTGTTGCCAACTCATTTACCCTGTACAGATTGTTTTAATCCTGCAATGAAAAGTGTCAAAATTTTTGATTTTGCCATGAAATGGGAAGAAAATGAAAATATGAGTATGAATTGAATTTCAATAAAGTATTTGGTACGGTACATTATCTTTGTCATGAATATTGAAGGAGGAAGATGAAACCTAGCATTCCATAGAAGTGTGAACTAAAATTCTTGATTAGTCTGGACTTAGTCCCGGCTTAACTTAAGGGAATACCACCCAATGATATTAAGAGGAATGTGGGTATGGGTATGGTAAAATCTACTCAATGACAAAATTAACTCCTTGACTATAATTGCATATGACAGGCTGGATTCATGGAGCCTATGGATTAAAAAAAGATAAAAACAAAACAAAAACAAATACTCGAATTACTTATCATGATCTGATAATGGCTGTTTATGGTAAATCAGACCTAATGCATAAGTTCGTTACCAGGGTAACTAGCTTTGCCTTTCCATTCGTTCATTTAAACATGAAGCCTCCTACCACAAATCGATCGTCACTTATCAATATCGAATGAATCTGGGAGAAAATGAGCATAATATTCAAGTCTCCCACTGAAATCTAAGTCCTCTATAATGGATTTGAAGAAGAATCCTAGTATATTAGTTTTGTGTATGCCTTATAATCTTATTAAAACCTTACTTGACTTCCTTCGTCAAACATAATTATTGTTAACGGAGGGGGGGGGCGAGGTAGTGAGGGAATCATCAGTTTGTAATGACAAGGAGTGTATAATCATATGAATATGATTTGCATGAAATCTCAATTCCAACAAGTTTACTGCAAAATTGTTCATAGGTTTATCAAACGTTTACAAGAGTTAAGGACTGAAAGAGGTGAGTTGACGTACTAGAACAATAGAAAATAATGAAAGAGTGTGTTTAGGACTTCTTGCAAAGGAAAAAAGTAGAACTCACAATCATGACAATAGTCAGTAGTCAATAGTACGGTCAGTAGTTTGCTGTGGTTCTTTAAGTTGTCATACCTCCAAGACCTGCCACAACAACACGTCACCTACCAAGCATCTGAAGAGGATGTTAAAATATAATTGTAGGATAATTCATGAAACAAAAAGCTTGAAAGAGTGTATGGCTGATTGAACGGAGTCAATGAAGCGAGCTATCTGTCACAAGTCACCTCGAATCTTGTTCTTTATCTTGACGTTAATGGCAATATGTTCACTGAGACATGGTGCACCCCTTCACTGTCCTATCGATCGTTTACAACTCTTGAAGTGTATTATTTGTTTAGATTGCATGAACCTCAGCGACGTTAAAAGTGCACCGCAGTCAGGGGCAAGGTCTGTAAAGATTAAGTTTTGATAATCAAAAGTTAACCTCGAAACGTTGTCAAGGTGAAACCCATGTTCATCTCCAGAGGTGAACTAAGCTGTCATAAATCATAATGTTGCAAAAGGTAAACTACTTTGTCAGTTAAAATCAACAAAAAAGTCATCAAAACTTCGGGTTGTCAAACACAAGCCACATTGATGTTAAAAATAGATATAAAAGTTATCAGAAATGAAATAGTATAAATTTTATGTGGCATTGAACTTAATGACTTTTAGTATAATAGTTTCTTTCAAAACAATTGCTTCCATATTTTGCATTAGACTTAAAATTTTGAACATGATTATACAGGCCGCAGAATTGACGTACATCCGATTTGATAATGATGCACGACACAAGAATTGCGCATGGAACCCAAAATTACACACAATCCTTCATTTTACCCACGAATTATTAATGACATTTGACAGAAAAAAGATGGAAGGCAACGACAGGTGCAACCATGTTATTGCTACGTTTTCAGTAAATCTCGTTTTCTTTTGTATCCCATACTTCTTGCTCTATTACGTACAGCAAAACAACACCTCTCCCTTCTACCTTGATAGGTCGGTTCCGTCGGTAACATGTGCCTCCTATTCCATTAATTTAAAGGGAAATTATAATCACAATATATGAGGATCTGAGATGTTGGGTGACTCCCCTTGCTTCTTTTTCGAAAGCGTATCTCTTGGTGTCGAGTTATAAATCAGCGCAAAGGTCAACAAACTTCCTCAACTTTTGCGCGAGTGAAAAATATGGTCGGCAATTCTCGGTGCTGTGTGTGTGGGTTCCGTATTGACTGTGTAAATCACTACGCAAGCGCAGTATACGGCCGAGGATTTCCGTTTCATCCCGAATGTGGACCACGCTAAATCCCGTAGACTCAGCACTATAATATCCCTTTAAATTCGCTCATTATCTCTCTCATATCAATGTGATTGACCCTTCTCAGCCAAAATGTATCTTATTGTGTGAAAAACAAGTTAAGAGACTAGCAATGCGTAAAGCTAGCTGCATACGACACTGCCTAGTACGACTTAGTATCGAGGAGTACTTAATATTCTAACAGCGACGTATTCATTCGTATTCATACTGCCATTTTTATTTATTTTTGAGAGTATGCATAATTATTCGAATATCTGTGGTCCATCTAATGTGCTTTGTCTTTAACTGACAAATATTAAATACCACTGATATTTCTTTATGATCCGATCTGTCCTTTGGATAGTCCCAGATTTATTTTCAGAATTCCTGACTCGGATATGTGCATATATCATTGTAATTAGCTGTGTATAGAGGAGAAATAACGGTTAAGATTGTAGTAATGCATGTTGTTCCTTGGAATTGTACAATGATACAAGCGCTATTTATATTCAGCAAGAAAAATGTTTGTAAGTTGCTTCGTTATTCTCAAATAAAAATGATTGAAGAAAAATCTCAGCCTTTTCTAAGTTTTTAAAACTTTATCATAATGTGTCTTTCCTTAACGGAAAAAAGTGGAAAAAGAGGTACTTCCTCCGAAAATATTGAAAATACAAAAGTTCCGGGGGTGTTATTCCCTTTCTGGCCATCGTGCCGTGATAAAAAACACGTTAATCCCTCTAACATTATCATTTCTGCCATCATCATCACTACCCTCCTCATTACCATCACCACCACCATCATCACTGCCACATCATCATCACCACAGTCATTGCCACCATCACCACCACCGTCATCATTGCCACCATCATCATTGCCTTCATCATCATCACCACCATCATCACCACCGTTCATCACCACCATCATTACCACCATCATCATCGTCGATCACCATCACCATCATCATCACCACAGTCACTGTCATCATCATTTCCATCATCATCACTGCCATCACCACCACCATTACCGTCATCATCATCATTATCATCACCATCATTATCACCACCCTGATTTATCACCACCAATCATCATTGCCACCGTCATCATTGCCACAATCATCATTTCCATCACCATCACTGCCATCACCACCACCACAACCGTCATCAACATCATCATTGCCACCATTATCATTGACATCATCACTGCCATCGCCGCCGCCACCAGCACCACTACATGACCCTTCAAAGAAGAAAATTTATCATGGTACTCATGGTACAAACACGGCAATGTGAACAATAACATAATAGGCCTATGTATACACGGTAATTTGACGGCATATCAAATTACCGTGTGTACCATCAAAAACCATGGTTTTCATGGTTTTAACATGGGTACCGTGTACATTCTAACAAGGGAATCATCGGCATCGTCATCATCATCATTGCCATCGTCATCATCATCATGACCATCGTCTCTTTCTAAACCATTTCGTAATTAAGGTCTGCCAGAAAGGATATAAGATATTTCCTGTACACTCTTAAAACGATTCTGTTAAAACTGAACGAAACTGTCAGCTGGGTGGAACCATTATTTTAGTAATTTCGGACCATTTTTGAGTCAGTTTTTATTTTTTCTAGTCGTATTTTGACCAGCAGAAAGTCAGTTTTTACTAGATTTTAGTGAGATATTGAAACAAAGCATATAAGTTGCACCCAGCTGACCCTTATAGACATTTTGACTGAATCGATTTAGCGTGTACCAATTTGTGAATGTCACCATGGTCACTGGACACTTTCTGTTATATAATCTCTATTAACTTGATTAATGAAACACGCACGTTGTATAACGAGAATCAAGAGCTATTCACAAGGCAATCCTCATTATGAGGGATATTATGATACACAAAGTGGGTCCTCTCCGAGACTGTTTAAAACACCTGTTCATATTTTTGCGTCATTTGGAGCGTGAGCTAACTGTGAAACTGTCTAAGAATTAAAACGGGTTAGCGGAAACCCGTCGTGTGCTGTGTGTGTATAACTGTTGTTGGTGTGCGTAATGAACTTAAATGCTGAAGAACAAGTGCTGCTTAAACTTGAACCTTGTAACGTGAATGAGTCCCTTTCATGAGCTCCTTCAAGCTGCTATTTCGGAAGGATGAAATCATGTTTGTGACGACGTTAATGCATTTTCTACTTACCACACGCACAGCATGATTGTGCAGTCAAATAGAATTCGTCGCCAATTTGGAGGAGCGATACGAAACAATCGCAAAGGTATCCTGATTGTTAAAGCCTCATCCGTCAGTGAGATCCCGTTTGGCTTTCTTTGCCAAGGAACTGTCTTGGGAACCCAGAGGCTGAAAATCTTCATGGATCAAATTCAGTAGAGATAGACGCTGTATGCAGGTAAGTTTCCGAACAAGGTTCTGGATCAGTTGTATATCTGTATATAGTTTTTTAAATTGCATCACTTCCCTTAAGATCATGTCTGCATTCAGAAACTTCGCACAATGAAATATAGTTTAATTCACAGGGAAAGAAATGGAGAAATGGAAAGAATAGAAAAAAAAATATCCATTCATATTGTATTTATTCTGCGAAAGTTATCAATGTTTAAATATATTTTTTTTCTTAACAATATATTTGTTTACTTATTTCATGCATAGTCATAAAAGTTGTTGGTCAACAGTTTCCTTTGACATCAGAGAAGCTTGTCTCTAGCTTGCCTGCCATAGCAACAACTAATGAATGTAAACTGGATTCCATCTATTCAGATGTCATTGTGCATAACAGTTGCACTGAATAGTTGGTAACCAAGGGTTCTAGATCGAGAGATCATGCATAAATTTGGACACATTAATAAAGAGGTCTTTTACATAAAAGTTACCCTAACATGTAAACGTACACTTGCATTGTAAAATACCACATGTGGTATTGTTAAGGCTTGTTCAGATACGAAGTGGAAAACCCCCGGGCAAACCCCACGGGTTTTTATTATATAATTTCGCACACAAACTCATGATGACATCATATTTTGCGCTAACTTTCTGAGAATTTATTGGTTCACAGGTTTTAACTCCCAGGAGGCAAGAAATATGCCTCTTGCCACTGCATTTTTCGTTTATATATATGTATATATATTTTTTTGGAGGGACCTGGAGTCTTTCTTTTTTGCCGCCTCTTATCCCATTAAATAGTTCACACACACACCAAAATTTAGAAAAAATAATAATAATAAAAACCGCGGGGGCTTTACCGCGAGAATTTTCCGCTTCATATCTAAACAAGCCTTTAGGAGGTAATAGAGATATACAAGAAAGCTTTAGTATAATAACATAAAAGCGCCTGTGCGTGTGGGTGTGAGGGTGTGTATGTGTATGTGTGTTCGATGCTATTTTCCGATTATGCAGTGCCAAACATCTGTCGAGTTTATAACTGTGTATGACAAACGATGTTACGCAATGACTGGTGTCATGAACTATGTGTCATGAACTTTGTACATATATCAATGCAGAAGAAAATAAATAAATCAAATTATAGTGATGCACGCATTTCAAGAGTCATCATTTCAGGCCAGTTATCATAACTTTGCTTATTAAACCACTTAATCAATTCAATGTTTGGACAGTTTATTTTGGAACAACTTTTATGACAATGTTATAGCGGGATGAGTTAGAGTCAGCACTGCGGTCTATTGGTGAAGGCTCTCGACTCTTATACGAGAAGGTCCTGGGTTCGATCCTCACTGGGTGCTTTCATCCTTGGGCAAGATGTTTTTACCTACTATTGTCTCACTCGACCCAGGTGTAAATGGGGACTGAGCCATAGCTGGAGTAATAATAATTTGCAGGGCCCTCAGGAAAAACATCACTGAAGCTGATGAGGTTTCCCTGGGTAAACAAGATTGTTATTAGTATTGACAGGAGTAGTGGTAGTAGTACTAGTAGTAGTAGCAGCAGTAGCAGTAGCAGTAGCAGTAGCAGTAGCAGTAGCAGTAGCAGTAGCAGTAGCAGTAGCAGTAGCAGTAGCAGTAGCAGTAGCAGTAGCAGTAGCAGCAGTAGTAGTAGTAGCAGCAGAAGCAGTAGTAGTAGTAGTAGTAGTAGTAGTAGTAGTAGTAGTAGTAGTAGTAGTAGTAGTAGTAGTCATTTTGAACGATTTTCGTGATTCAACGAACAAAACAGCCATATAGCCTTCTTTTACACCAAATCACATTTCATCATGATATGCAAAGTCATTTTCATTTAAAGTACTTGATAAGATTCACCCCTCCCCCCCCCCCCCCCCCCCCCTCACACACAAACACTCAAGCACAGGGGTTCCGTACTAACACTCACTTATTGCTCACACGTGTAAACGCCCCTTCACCCATACACACAGGATTACAGCCAAGAAAAGAAAAATGACTGGCAACACTGCTGCCAGTAATTTACTGCAAATTCCTACAGCATTTTTTTTTAACAGAAAAAAAAAATCTCACCTGAAGCTCCTTCAAGATAACGACAGCTGCACAAAGATGGTCTATTTCAGTGATCTTGGCCGCTTTAAATGATCTGTGTAGATTGCATTATTGCCCGCGTTCGATCGATTGTTTCGATTGTTCAAATCTGAAACCTTGCTCCAGTCAAACGGATCTCGTTACAAAGGAAATTTAATAAATACTGGACAAGGACATATTTTCTGGAATCATATAACAAATTAGATTTGAAAAGCGTAATGAAAATAACACATTGTGTTGCTGTGGTTTGTCAGAAAAATCGAAATATATTCTAAGTAAAGACAAGGCATTTTTTCATGAACGTCAGTGAGAAAATCACAAACGTACCCCTCCCCCCCCCCAAAAAAAAAAAAAACGTTCTGCGATTTTACATTGCAAAAGATTCCAAATATTATTCCTTGCAACTTTCTAGTGTAAATTGTTTGATGGTTATCAAAATGTATTTTGTGCAGCTACTACAGACGTATATTGCATAAGGATTCTTTACGTCATTAGTGACCTAAGAATTCATTAAAGAGACACTGACACGTGTGCGTGCACACACACTTTTTCCCCCATATTTTTTATCAGAGATTTCATTCAAAGTAAATCATTAGCACACATACACACGCATACCCACATGTTTTATTAGAGATTTGATTCAAAATAAATTATTACACACACAGACGCACCCACCCTCACACCCTCACCCACAAGCACATACACACATTAAAGTGATTTACTCTGATGAGTGCGTGTCGATTAGCTTTATTATGCGTGTGTTCCATGCTATTTTCCGACAGTATTAAACAATAATTCATGATTCTGCTCCATTATCATAATTACATAACGAACTAAAAATTCCATTCTCGATCACTAAATACCGTTTAATACCCGTGTGCTCACTTCATCACACTATAAAATATCTTGTAACAATCTATATTCATTTTATGATTATCACCTGCCTGTCGATCTCTGCTCTCTCTCTCTCTCTCTCAATGCTATTTTCATATTATATGAATCATATTAGGTTTCTGTTAATTTGTATCTATAATAATGATGATGATGATAATAATAATAATAATAATAATAATAATAATAATAATAATAATGATAATAATAATAATAATAATAATAATAACAACTTTTATTTACCCAGGGTAGCCACTTCAGCTATCAGCTGATCTTCCAGCAGGCCCTGCATAACATAATAATATGTTATTATTACCCTTCTCCATTCTATTATGCCGAGCGCCTGGCTAGAAGGCAGAAGGTCCCATTTTTGTAAGTCTTTGGCCGGGAATCGAACCCACGACCTCCCGTTCATGAGGCGGACGCTCTATCAATTGAGACACCATATATCTAGTACGTCTGTATATTCTTCTTTCCTTCTTTTTTTTTCTTCATTTTTATTCCGTGTCTTTTTTAACATACCCTGTCGATTTCTTTTCTTAAATAAATAACCTTTCTATATACTCTCTCTCTCTCTCTCGCTTTCTCTCTCGTTACGCTATCTCCTACATTTCTCCATTATTTTCCATGGGGGTGTTTCGTACAGCTGTTCGTAAACGTGGTAAAGTTACGAGTGACTTTACGAACGACTTTAATATGGCAAGCCAAATGGGATTCTCAATCATTATAAATCACATCAGCTAAAGGTGAAATATGCAGACATGGATTAACTGTTGTTTACAAACATTTGTATTGCGAAGTAAACATTCCCCCTCCCCCCCCCCTCCCAAATTTGATTAAGCAGTGCAGTCAAACTTTGTTGAACGTCAGATAAATTGTGGGCATCCAATTTGTCACATCATATTCAAGTCGAAATTCGTAAAATCATGCGTAACTTTACGAATAGCTTTATGAAACACCCCAGGCTCTCCATCAATTTATATATACCCTATCATGGTTTCTCACAAGCATTTATATTTATTTTTGTAGAGATTTAATGACCCTGAAGAACATTTCATTGCTCGAAAATGATGATAGTCCCATGATTTCCACAATATTTTATCATCATATTCCTATTCCTATATTAAACATTAAAGGAAAGGAAACCCCGGGTTAATTTCAATGGAAAGAGAGGGTATAGAAAAGGAAGTCATAAAGGGTTAAATCAAAATCAGTTACGAAATAAGAAAGTTATGAAAGTTTGAAAAGTCTTGATACACTTTCTGTTGAACTCCTCAAATTGCCAGTGTCGCTGCAAAATGGCAGCTTTTTGTGGACAACTCTCCATATGTTTTGGTCCCAAAATTTCAGATTTTCTCCATTACCTTTCAATGTGCAGCTTTTCTCTTTGTGAACTAATATAGGTTGTGTCAAATACATTCTCCCATGATATATCGTGAGCTAAGAAAGGGACAAGCTGCCCCTTGAGAGATAGTGGAGAAAATCTGAAATTTTGTGTACAGCAGAATGAAAGTTTGTCCAGCGCACATAAATCTGCCATTTTGAAGCAATATTGCCGACTTGAGGGTGGCCACAGAATTTTTTGGACGACTTTCCATAGGTTTTATTCACAAAATTTTAGATTTTCTCCATTATCTTTCAATGTGCAGCTGTCTCTTAGTGAACACAATATAAATTGTGTCGAATACATTTTCCCATGATATATCTTGAGCTAAGAAAGAGACAAGCTGCACCTTGAGAGATAATGGAGAAAATCTGAAATTTCGTGTACAGCATAATGGAGAGGTGTGTCCAAATAATTCTGCTATTTTGAAGAAATATTGCCGATTTGAGGATCGCCACGGTATAAACTGAGATTTTTTCAAACTTTTTTAACTTTCTAATTTCGTAAATGATTTTGATTTGAATTTTCAAGAAAATTGCTTTTCCCTATTCTCTCTTTTGATTAAAAATATACTCGTTTCCAGGGTTTCCTTTTCCTTTAGCATGCAACCAATATAAAGCCATCTCTCTATTGACACACCAACCTATAGGAAACCGACAGTAGATGTGGAGGACGGTTCACTTTATTAGTTACACAAGGCCAGTTTATATATTTATGGGAAAATATCATTCACTGTTTGTTGGTTCGCAGCAGTCGCAAATCAAAACGCGATAAAATGAAGATTTTTTCTTCTTCTCTCTCTCTCTGTAGCCATAGCTTTTTCATACCATCAGACCGACTCCGAATCTACCAACAATTATAATGATCTGGCTTTTCTGGTAAATGTATCTTTTTTCAGTTTGGGGGCGGTTTCACAAAACTGTGCACAAAGTTACGCATGACTTTAAGAATGACTTGAATATGGAAAGCCAAAGGGGTTTCTCAGCAATATTCAACCTCATAAGCTATAGTTGAAATATCTAAGTAGATTAACATTATTTATTAGCAAAACAGTTTTAATATGAAGTACATTTTTTGCCAACAATTTAATTGAGATTATAGAAAACACAGACACACACTTCGTTAAAAACAAGAGACAAAACTTGGGCAACCTATTTGGCTGTTCATAGTTAAGTCGTTCTTAAAATCATACGTAACTTAACGCACAGCTTTGTGAAACACCTCCTGATCTGTTGCGGTCTGATGTCGGGCTTTGTGATTGGTGTAAACAGGGTATTGTATTTATTAACTATTTATACCACTGAATGAAGCCATCGGCAGCAATATAGATTCATTATTAACAGTTGCAACCGTAATATAAAACCATCAGAAGTAATATCGCTTATTTGCTTTGGCTCGGCTTTCATCGCTTTGTGATCTACATGATGCCGTGTATTGATAAATTTTTATTTTTCTTACATGGTGTAATTTTTTTGTAGCATGTTATTAGGTGCGAAATAATTTCATTTGATCGTTAGAGTTTAAAAGCCATATCACACTTTTAAAATTGAGCTGAAACATTGTGAGTTTTGGTTATTTCAATATTTCATTAAAAAGAACATTGCACTCGTAAAAGAATTGGGGCAAAAATACATAACTGGTAACCAACACTGGGCAACATATTGTTCACACAGCAATTAATTGGCTGAAATATGCCTAAGGGATGTTTGGCTTAAAGTTTGCTATGTGGCTGAGCCAATGACCCATCAGTTGGTGACCCATCATATTTTACCCAATTCCCACTCTTGCCTAACCATGTTAACAGAGGGTTAAATCTTCAATTGCCCAAACGCTGTTTTCCCTTTCCTTCCTCCAATCTAGGTTTAAGAATAAAGATTCATTTTGAATATCGTTCCAAACCTGTCTTCCACATTATCCCACCCTTTGCTATATACCACCCCATTCTATCCTTTTTCAGGTAATCAACTCAAATGCAAGCTCTTATATACCTCTTACAATTTCATATGTTTTTTTTAACGGTTAGTAAATCGGGCAAACCTAAACCATGCGAAAATAGAAATTCATGAATATTCATATTTTACTTTAACATGCAGAAGAAAGTTTTAGCAACAAAGGGGTTAGTATATCCGATATACGTTTTCCTAATTTGTTCCTGTGATATCAAGCTGGGTAAAACAAAAACAAAAAAAAATCAACCCTACCCTCCCCTCACACACAAACACAATCACACACTTTTTAAAAACACACCTGTATGCACAGATTGGCAATGATATGCCTATAGTACGTTAATTCATTTGATGTATGAAGTCATCAAGCACGCACACGCACGCACACGCACGCACATACTCTTAAGCAAGTTTCTAACCAACCCTCAGTTTTCCAACCAAAATTCACCCAACTCGCAAAATGGATGCATAAGAGTATAGATTTTCCTCTATATATATGTATATTTCACTCTTCAAATCAAGAGTTTTAAAAAATAATATTCGGTAACATTGCAGACATAACCATCTTGGAAAAATCCCCTGCAATGATGACAAAATGGAAAATGCTAGATTCCATGCGGATGAATATTTGTTGAATGAAATCAGTTGGGAGTGTATGATAGTTTGGCGATATGCGACAAATGGAAAACACTCTCAGGCCGGATAAGTTCTCTCAAATAAGGAGTTCCTCATCGAGGCTTTTTATGGTACATTCTAAAAAAATATTGGGTAAAAATGTGCCATGAGGGTAATATGTGTTAACCAACTTTGGGCATTTCTTGGGGCATTTCTTTCTATCCAATTTGATGGAGATTTGCCCACTCTAAAGTACTTACTGCTCATTTTTACCCTAACTGGACAATATGCTTTCCACATTGGGTAAAGATATTGCCCAAAGTTGGTTGGACATGTAATTACCTGCTGGTTAAAACTTTACCCAGTATACTTTACAGTGTATTTGATTCACACTGTTAAATTTGAGCGTTTTAACATTGTGAATCTCATATTCACAGAGTCCACTATGTGAACACACGGTGAACACTCACATTGTGGAGGTGCCCACAGTGTGAAATTATCTTCACACTCTTAAATTTGAGCGTTTTAACATTGTGAATCACATCTCCACATAGTCCACTACGTGAACACACTTTGAACACACTGTGTGGCACTGATCTTTCCAGGAGGGTTATAATGCTTTAAAAACGATTATACCCCGGTATTCGACCCATTTGTGTCATTCCGTTGGGATATGATAAACAGGGAAAGGATTTCATTTAATTTCACAAACTTGTCACTTTTTTGCGAGCATTGGTGAATGTATCTTCTAATGCATTGCCGTAATCATTCTTATTCTTTCAGACACAATTAGTGTCATAACCTGTATTTCATTTGTAGATTGTATTCACCAGCCTTGCAGTATACCAGTAGTTATCGTCACATTAGATTTTGGCTCAATAAGGAAAAGGACTAGGAAAAAATCAAACAGTTATCTTGTTCGGAAACTAGTGTCAAGTTTTCGTGGTTTATTGTCTACTCACAGAATCCGTTAAAGAGAACACTATTGCTTCATTTTACCTCATCTCCTTTCCCTCTTTAATGCTTAATACCTCTTCTTCTCTTGTCCACCTGAGCCTCTCTCTTCATTTAATTTACGCTATCATAACGGGGCATGCTTTGCCATTCCTTTGCTTTGCTTTTGCATATCGTCGATGAGGTGATAAAACATTGTATCACAATTTTGGTGAAAATTGTTGTTTTTTTCTTTTTGTTTTAATCTCCAGATAATCAGCCAAGTGATTTCCTGTCCAAATCCCAGCTCTCTAGTTACCCCCAAATGAAGCCCCTAAGGCATGTCAAAGGGAAGGCGATCCCATTCCTTAAAGTGTTTAGACAGCCATTTTTTTCACTGGCCCCCACATTTTGTTTTTGGAGATACGAGGTTTTGTCGCCCCACCGACAATAGAATATAATGGTTGTTCGCGCTCGTTTCCTCCTGCATACACGCAGAGTGAGGAAAAAAATCCCTGAGTTTGAAATTTGTCGAATATGCCTTGCAGCAGTTTATGAATAGCCAGTCAGTTTGTTCGGTGCCTCTAGTCACCGTCTGTCCTACCGTAATAATCACCAAACCATTCCATCTCTCTTTGTGCTTTGTTAAAAGGAGAGGCATTGACTGAATTCAAACAGTACTTCTAGGAGATGGCGATGATGTAGTACGAGTAAGAAATACGCAGAGGAAGAGCATTTCATTCGACGATCAAAAACAAACAAAATGGTAAGCTGGAATTTCACTTTCTCTAAGCTGTTGCGTGCCTTATTTGCTACGCTTTTAGGATAACAGTAGTGGGAATTTGCAAGGTCATAATTTCATATTGTTTCATAATGATTATCCCCTGTGTTACCCAAGCCTTCTACTTATTCACCATTCTAATATCTTTCTTCATCATCTTACATTAAGTAATGGATGGCCTTTACCTTGGTTTTCTCTTTCCGTCGTTATGGTCAGTCCTTTCTTCATTTTCTGACCGTCGTGGTATTTAGATTTTTCGTCATGGTCGCCTCCTGTATTCTCGTCCTTATGTTGATGTTTTATAATATTTTATTTGACATTCCTTCGTTTCATATCATTCTCCAGTATTCCTTCACTTTAACTCATTATTTCTAGACTTTTTATAACTTCTGTCCTTCTATCCTTACCCAATGTGGGAAGTTATCACTGTCTGCTCAAATCATAACTGTTTATCTTATACTTCATTATTTTAGATTTCCCTCCTGAAAAAGGAGGACGTTCAAATTTGTATTAAAGAAGATAATAATATAGGCATAAGGCTTTTCACTTGTATATATGATCCATGTGTAGCATGCCGTGCTATCAACTCCTACTACAACTATTACTTCTATACCATGATTGTTATTGTACTCATAACAATTCTTTTATTACATTGATTGTTATCATTATCATTGCTATTATTATCATTAATATTAATAGATTATCATTTACTATCTCTTTAAATCATCTAAATTATTTTCATTATCATTATTATTATCATTATTATTATTATTATTATTATTATCATTATCATTATTATTATCATCATCATTATTATTATCATTATCATTATTATGGTTATTATCATCATCATTGTCATTTCTAATGTTATTATCAATATCATCATTTTATACTAGTATTGTAGATATTTTTGTTTATTTATTTTGTGCATAATGGACAAAAAATCATATCCATGTATCGAAAGAAAATTAGAACAAACTAACCATCTTGCCCAAGAATTGAACTAAACATGACTAAAACTTGCTTTAATTCCTCTCAAGAACTTCCAGTCAATATCAATATTTTACTTTTAAGAGTATATCCTATAAATCAGTTTGTACGTGTGACTACGTATTGTTTTAAATCCATTTATTTGTCGCACACATACACACGCGCACCCACCCTCACACACACCCGCACACCCATTCCTCACACACATATGCACACATATAACAAGTGTTTAAAAAAGAAAACCCAAATTTGAACAATTTCTTTAGATAGCTTATGTATTTACCGGCATTGAATTTTATATTTTATTTTATATAAATGTGTCATTCATATGCTTTCGAACTGTAACCAGATTACGTTTCCAGGGCCACGCAATACTGAACACCATTCTTTTCAAAATTGTATGCAGAATCCTACGTGTCTTACTTTCTCGTAAAACATAATAGACATCTTCCACAGATTTTCCAAAAAAGTGGCATTTGTAGAAAATTAGCAAAGTCAAATCTTCACATAGAAATATCGATTATTGCCTTTTCCTTTTTCATTGCCTTGAGATATTTCCATGATGCAGGTTCTTTGGCGGGCAGCTTAAAATACAGCCAGACTCTCTTCTTGCAAATGTTTCTCATGAAATGGTTTCCTAAAGCAGAAATTCCAGACGCATAAGCAGAGCTGGGTGACTCGAGTATGGACTCGGACTCGAGTCCGGACTCAAGTCCAATTTTTGATGTCTCGGACTCGAGTCCAGTTTTTCTCACTTTGACTCGGACTCGGACTCGGTCCCAAAAATCGTGACTCGTGACTCGGCGCCGAGTCATGCACAAGTCCAAGCAGTAGCGGCTGTGCCGTGTTGCGCCTTTTCTAAAGTATTGACATTCAATACATTTTTGTTTGTATTTTGTTGCTTGATGAATTGCTTGATGAATTGCTTGATGAATTAAAATACGTATAGGCCTAGTGTAATATACTCCACTACTCTTTATTCAGTGTGTTTAACATTCAGCGGCCTACTGGTGTTGCACTAGCTGTAAGCTGAGCATGCACAATAATGCTCGCTAGCGTACAGGAGCTAGCTCGCAGTGCAGCATCACTGATTGGTACGCATGAGCTGCGCTGCTTTTTGTATCAGTTGCAAAACTTACAAAAATTGCCCGTGCATATAAGACCTTGGTTGGTCGACCACTCGTCCTCTGGGTTGGGGGGTTGGACGTACCCAATTACACATAATAGTTTTCTCTTTGAGTCACTGGTGCTTATCAGTTTATCACATTTGTCATTCTTTCATTGCTAGGTATCAATGAGTTTAGAATGCAAAACTTTATAGCAAATGAAAACTAAAAATACTGAATTTAATTGTATAATATTCATTGCTCACTGGTTGACATTTGATTTCTTTATAACAAATGACTGTATAATATTGAAATAAAAAATAATACATATAATCATGTACAGTACAAATTAGGTAGATAGAACATTAATACAATAAACGAAACAATGCATTTGGGATTGATTGATAAATATGATTAATATAAATATATTAAGAGGATTCATTTGAAGTCCTGAGGGGATATGTCTCATTGAAACCTGTAGGCCTACATATCCGCGTAAACAAAAACCTAGAAAAAGAGTTGTTCTTCAGCACCGGACGGGGAACCCGGGGATCCAGTTAAGAGTATCAGAAACAGGAAAAATCAGAAAAAAAGGGTATCAAAATCAGAAAAATCTTGGAAAATGTTATTCAATTGAGGAGATTATGATGCAATCCTTGCCTAAAATCCCCGTTAAGGGTATTAAAAAATCACTCCTACTTCCGTTCTTCCTTATCCTTAATCCCCATTTAGGGTGCTTTTCAGAAAGTGATTTACGCTGATGATGTACAGGCCTTAATGAGACATATCCCCCCCCGGGTCTGAAGTATTGGAATCTATTTTGAGGGAGGGAATTACAGCGATCATTCTTTGTAAGGAGGTCCTTGGGACCATGGAAATTGCCTCGTTATATCAGGAATGAAAAAAAAATATCCAAGAAATATAAAGAGTTGGAACCAGCATAATTATCTTGTTATAAAAGCGTTTTGTTATATCTAAACTCTCTTTTATGAGGTTCGACTGCAGATGTAATTTGTTTTCATGTTGAGGAAGATGTCCAATGTAATGTGAACTTAACTTGTGACTCGGACTCGATTTTTTTTTTTGACTCGGACTCCGACTCGGACTCGGACTCGGACTCGGACTCGGACACAGCACTGCGCATAAGTAGATAATATCTTGACACAAAATTAAAGAAGAAAATCGTCCATGAAAAAATCTCGATCACCCAGACAGTATGACAAAAGGTTTCTCATGAATATCTTAATATCATTCCTGTCATGTTGTGCGAGAAGGTGAATTCTGCACGAAATTGTGAAAAAACATTAAGTGTTCAGTGATGCCTGACCCTGGAAACGTAAACAAATTACCATTGAAAAGCATGTAAATTACCCTGTCGTATGTCATCAAATTTGACCATAATCCATTTGCATGTAGTTTTTAAAGTTTAGTTTCTTTTATTTCTGGAACGCGTACACTTTTCCCTATATTTTTAATTAGAGATTTCATTCAAAACAGAAAAATACATAAAATGAATTTATATAAATCAGTACTGTGACACAAATATTCAAGTACATATACGCACACACTCACACACGAACATACCCAAGCGCACACACCCGCGGCACGCCCAAATATATGCATGGATGTACTCAGTGAAAATGAGAAAATGAAAGAATGTATTGTGGGATCACGTACCTTAATCATTGACACTACATTTATCTTTTACATTTCACCTGTTTGCATTAGTATGGGATCATCAACATTTGCGCCAAAGACCTTTTCACTGAAAAATATGGAGAGGCAACGTGGGACAAAATAAGGTAAGAAACCAGAATAATTTTCTTCCTTTGTAAGTTTTAAAAACATTGACATTTTTTATACCTTTCAACACGTATATCAAAAACACCAAAAATAATGAGCATGTCTTCTATACCCATGCACATGGTGTTGAAAGAAATAAGTTGTTTGAAGAAAGACAGCAAAAGATTTCTCTTTTAATTCCTTGAAAAAAAAAATCGACTACAAGGAGATATTTTTACGTCGACACTGGCAGAGCTAAAAGGAGGGGGGGTGGGAGACAATGGGACCATGCCCACTGATGATCGGCGAGCAAAAAAAACAAACAAACAAACAAACAAACAAACAAACAAAAACTTTCATCGAGTCCACTTCACAAAGCGTACCCTACCCCTACCTTGCGAAATGAAAGTAAAAGGTAAATATCCCACTTCTCATATAAGTTACCTCTAATAGGCCTACTGAATTTTAATGTGCAGAAAATGACGTTTTCATGCACGAATTTTCAAAAATCTCCGTCCCCCGCTCGGTCGCTTTGCTCCGTCCCCTTGCCCCCCCCCCCCCCCCCCCACTATATGGCACTTCTCATATAAGTTACCCCTAATAGTAAATTTTAGTGGCAGAAAATGACATTTACATGCACGAATTTTCAAAAATCTCCTTTCCCCCGCTCGATCGTTTCACTCTCTCGCCTTGGCCCCCCCTTATATATATATATATATATATATATATATATATATATATATGTCACTTCTCATATAAGTTACCCCTAATACTGAATTTCAGAATGCAGAAAGGCCATTTTCATGCACGAACTTTCAAAAATCTCCCTACCGTGGGAGGAGGGATACCCCCCCCCCCTCCACACCCTTATATGTATTTTAAAAAATAATGTTGAAAGTTCTTAACAGCCATTTTAATTAAAAGACTGAAAAGGTTAACCTACATCCTTGGAGGGATTTCTTTCTTTTTGGGGTGGGGGCGGGGCATGAGAGTAAAAGAGGTATTTCTATTAAAAGAAAACTTAGGTAAAATGTTCTTAAATACGAAAACCAGCTTATACTCGTTGGAAAGAGAAGATACTTCAGATCGTTATATAAGTCAAAACTTATAACTCAGTGGGGTCAGAATGAGATTTTCACATTACAAAGTTCATGGATGTTCACTTGTGTGGCATTTGTTTAATGAATTTCTTCACATAATATTTGTAATATTCAATTGCACTTTGACTTTTCGAAAAATCAGTGGTAGAACATGGCAATACTAATTTTACATCTACCTATTTTTAAAATTTTCATATTGATTCATGACTCTTCGTAAAAAAAAGGTGCTCTTAAATTTAGGTTCAATACACAATGTAACTGTAATGCTTTCAAACAATTACTGAAACGTGTAGATTTAATAACTTCTCGAAAAATCAGTGGCACAAAATCTCATTCTGTGTAGAGCATGAAGAAATACAGAACATGGCAATACTAATTTTCTATCTCATCTACTTTTTAAATTTTCATATTGATTCATGACTCTTCGTCAAAAAAGGTGCTCTTGAATTTAGGTTCAATAAACAATGCAGCTGTTATGCTTTCAAACAATTACTGAAACATGCGAAACGTGTAGATTTAATGGCGCCAATCTTTCGAAAAATTAACATCTCACTAAATATTCAAAGATATGTGTCGTGGAGAGCATTTAAATGTATTTCATCAAACTTACTCCAACTATGGAGAAAAAAAACTTAGTCTGATACCGATTAATAACTAACACGATCGAAAACGTATTTTTTGTTTGGTTTGTTCTTTTTTGTGTACATCTTGCGGAAAACTATTAACTTTCATGACCTATTTGATTTTCATTTCTCAATCTTCCTTCTCTTTCTGTTTTTTTTTCTACTTTCTCTCTCCATTCTTCCTTTCCCCTCTTCCCCTTTCTAATTATCTCCCTATTTTAACTTTAGTTCATTTTGTATGTAAGTTCAGAAATATTTTATAAATGATGGCCCATTTTCTTTAAACCACTCCTCTCTCTCTCTCTCCCTCTCCCTCTCTCTCCCATATTCATTCACAGAGAGTCTGCAGGAGTGGACGACAAGTTTGTTAACTATGACATGTACGATGATGAAATCACATATAAGATAGTGCATGCTGCATCACAATTACTAGGTAATGTCAATAATTACTTATTTTTTCGATCATGTCGATGGCGCCCCGCGAACATCACTCACGTAGATATTGTAAGCATAGCCTATAATATTTACCTTTAATATTTACTGGTGCAATAACCGTGAGTCTTAAATGGGGAAGACTAAAAGAGACCTGTTTTATAAGTATTTGTCAGTCTTTAATAACTTTTCTAGTTTGGAAAGTATGAATAACAAAATTGATGAGCAATTCTATCGACTTAACGGATTATGCTTGAAATGAAATGTAGATAACGTGTGCGTATGTTGATGAGAGAATACCCATTTTCTTACTTTAAAGGATGGTGCTAACACCTTAGTTCTAGTTAAAGAAACTACCTGTTTGATATTGTAGCATTCAACAGAGAACGAATGCCATCAGTTGTAAAGTATTAAAAATGAGGAGTATTCATCTTATAAAATATAACTCTGTGCTTGAACTTAAGAATGAAATGAAGATGATGGAAGATAACTTAATGTAGAGAGAACTCAGGAGGCACAGGAAAGATGATGTGAACAAGAAGAAGTTTGGTAGTGCTCTGCATTTATTGAACTAAACTAGGGGCTGATTTGCCCCAAATCTTCAGAACATAATTTTTATAATGTATTTGAATATTCAAATGAAGAGATAAACAATACCTCAAATGGGGGAGTCTAACAAAATGGAGAAATCCAATCCAATAATGAACAAATAGGGAGGGAAGGGATGGGGTGATTTAAGTAGGTTGGAATGATCACACAAGAATAGACATGTTTAATAATTTATGCATACTTGTTGAAAACATTATCCCTTGACAACTAAGAAGCTTGCCAGAGGCTTGCCCGATATAGCAACAACTAATGTATGCAAACTATTCTATTCAGATGCCATTATGTATAACAGGTTAAATGAATAGTTGGTAACCAAGGGTTCTGGAGAGAAACGTGCATAAATTTGAATACATTAGTAAGCAGGTCTATATGAGAGCTGTCTGAGCTAAATTAAGGAATCAGGGCCGGTATTCAATCGATACTTGGATTAAGTAAAACTTTTACTAAGTATTTTACATGGCTTAGAAATTTGCTTAATAATAATAATTATAATAATAATAAGCAGTTCTTAGAGACGCATAATACCATATAAATAGTCTCTATGCGTGTAGAAGAATGATTGTTTTGTATAGGGCTAATACATGTGCTTCTTAAAAAGGTACGTTTTTAACACAGATTCGAACCTGTTGAAATCAGTTATTGATCTTATATTATGAGGTAGGTTGTTCCACAGCTTAAGTCGTATTCAATTCGATACTTTGAATTTTACTTTAGTAAGCTAACTTTAAGCCAAACTTCTTACTGACAAGCATTGTGACGTCATATTTTCAATGCGCAATTAACATGTCGCATCAAATAGCTCGAATAAAACTTTGTTTTCGTATTTTGATTTTTGCGGAAGGATGGATAGTAAAAAAAAAAAAAAAAAAAAAATCATGAAACTTTATTTTCAATAAATGGCACTATAAATCCCCAGGATCATGCCTGCTGTTTGACAGAATCACCTGCCATATAGGGTTAACACGTGAAAAAAGGGGATTTTAAGATTGATTATAGTTCCCCTATTACCACTTTGAATTTATTTCAAATGTGATTTAGATGTAATTTGAGATTTTGCAGAAGATTAGTAAAGGCTTTGAATTTATTTCAAATGTGATTTACATGTAATTTGAGACTTGGAAAAGATTAGTAAAGGCTCAAAAATTCAAAGACCACCTATAAATTTCGGGGCCTATGCATGCTTTTGACCTTCGAGCTGCCATAGGCTAACACGCAAAAAAAAGAAGATTTTGAAATGACTTTAATTCCCCCTAACGTTATTTAAATTTATGGACGAAGTGATTTGCATGAAATTTCAAACTCCGAAAATGTATACTTAAGGTTTCATGAGTCAAATAGACCCCCAAAATCTCCGGATATATGCATATTTTTAACCAAAAAAGTCTCACCTGCCAGAGTTTACACGTGAAAACAAGCCATTTTCAAATGGTTATTCCCCTATTACTACTTTGAATTTATTTCAAATGTGATTTACATTAAAAAATAAGACTTTGGAAAAGATTAGTGAAGGCTCTAAAAAAATCAAAGGCCACGCATAAATTTCGGGGAGTATGCTGCATGAATTGACCCTCTAGTTGCCATAGGTTAATACGCAAAAACAGGGAATTTGAAATTAATCGAATTCCCCAAGCATTTATTTGAGTATATGGAAAAGGCGATTCACATGAAATTTTGAAAAATGTAATTATAATTGAGCCTCGATGAGTCCAATAGACTCGCTATAAATTCCCAGGAACATGCATGCTTTTACATGTTTTAACCAATTTGTTATCGATGACGTGATATGGGGTTTGTACCACGTACCATGTACTACAATATGTACTCGTGCCTTATTTCGGTGCTAAGACTCTTCGTATCAATATTCTTTGGCTTCTGCAGTTCGATATCTTATGGCATCGGTGCGACGGATTTGCACATTGGCCGTCCTATATGAAAAAGCAGAGTAAAAGAGCCACTTCCGAATTTCGCACGATTTAATTTCCCCAGGCGGATGTTTCATAAAGCTGTTCGTAAAGCTACACAGTCATGACTTTACAATAATTGACTTGAGTATGAAGTGCCAAAATAGGATGCCTGAAGTTTTTCCTGACGTTTTAACAAACTTTCATTGCATTTTCCATAATTTATATTAAACTGTGACAAAAAATTTACTCCGAAATAAAAATTTTCTTAAGCGAAAGTAATGTTTATCTATATATTTCACCTTTAGCTGATGCGATTTATAATGATTGAGAATTCCATTTGCCTTCCCATATTCAAGTCGTTCGTAAAGTCATTCGTAACGTTACGATTTAGCTTTATGAAACATCTCCCGGGAGTTCTCAGTTGAATGCCTCTTTAATTAACCCAAATCATTTGTAAGGTCCACTTCCCATATAGAGGTGTAAAAATCTACAGTGATTTTTATGAAAGTAGGTGGATTTTTATCAAAGTAGAAGAAATTGCCCTGGAATATCTCCGTAGACTGATTAACCATGAAACGGTGTGGCGGCAGGTGTCATATTTGAGCAATTTAATTGTCCCTTCTAGCAAGGTTAGCTTAACTACGCTTCTGGGAATTCATGTAAGAATAGGCCTACGTGTCATTGATGTTTTATGGCTGATGAAGATCGAACGCTTGATTGGAGTGTGGAGGTCATCGTTTCCATCCCCATCGCCGCTTATGTCCTTTAAGGAAGAACATAATTAATCTACACCGGTATCTCTCCATCTGTTAAACGGGTGACGGGTAAATGTGAGATGACATGAATGTTGTGCAGGAGCAATCATCACTGAAATCAAGCTATAATCCCACTCAACAGGAGTTGATCAGGATCTCGATGCATCCAATTTAACCTTCTGAATTCGC
This sequence comes from Echinometra lucunter, assembly GCA_029962745.1. NCBI lineage: Eukaryota > Metazoa > Echinodermata > Echinoidea > Camarodonta > Echinometridae > Echinometra > Echinometra lucunter. The sequence goes on from CM057162.1 coordinate 22,809,444, forward strand.
CACATTATCATGATACAGTTAAACAGGGAGAAAATTATGCGAACTGCTTATGAATGTATGATAGTTATACTGATATAGGTTAATTTCTAAGACAATTTTCTCTGCTACGATTCTGTAAAGTCGAACGCACACGATACGATCCGTTTGCGATGCGAAAAAATCGTTAAAACACTTGATATGAATATTCAAACAATATAAAGTCTTACAGATCAAAATTTTGAACAGTAATATGAATATTAAAATACCTTGAAACGTGCAAACCAGATTATTTCCCTTAGCTCTAATCATAATTCATTCAAAAAATATTTTCCCTATGAATATGATTAAATCATATTCCAAAATCTTTATTTTTCACATCCAATTTCTTTATCCTACCATCGATATTCTTTGAATAAGGTATCTAGAGTTTCGTTATGAATGTACTATTTCAATGTTTTTAAATGCTATTGTCTTTTGTGTAGTACTCTTATTGATGTAAATTGTACCCAATTCAGCCGCAAGGCTGCCATGTGCAATTTTTTAAAATACCGCAATAAATAAATAAATCTAAATTCCGGGCTATTATTGCGAGCCTCCTCGGTGAAGACAAAACGAAATTAAACCTCGAATCGTGTAGTAGTCTTGCGACTGTCCACGATTTTAAGCCGATTTGGCCTTTACGCGGAGTAAAAGGCTTGCAGTAAACCAAAAGTTTGATTTTAGTATTAATATCATTATTCCGAATAGTTTCACTTTTCAAAATCGCTATATTTAATACAAAATTGGATTTCTTCAAAGTCGGATCGCAGACCGACCCTATAGGGGGCGGTCGGCTGAAGAAATGAGACTTCGGTCCCTAATTCTAACGTTGGTTTGTACAAAAGGTGAAGACGTGAAGATGGCGTGCATTATTTAAAGGTCAGAATCTTAGAACCATTGGATGATATGAATGGAGATAAAGATTTAAATAGAACAGTGCATATTCTGATTGTATCGAAGCTAAATATTTCATGTAAAACTGGGAGGATTTTTTTTCTCCCGGCCTATTTTGTTTAGATGTAGATGGGCTGACAAGTTTAATACGTAAAACTAAAAAAAGGATGAGATTCATTTAGTTAAGATGAAGACTAGGTATTGCTTTCCTCAGCATGCTTAGCGCGACTGCATGCTCTTCATGGTATTGTTGTAATGAGCTCAGACAATGCTTATAAACAGTATTGCTCAAAAGAGTCAGTTAATAGTTTTTATTTGTATTATTAGACCAAGTTTGGGTCCAAGAATCATACATCTAGCTTGAACATGTTGAATGTTTTAAAAGACAACCTATTACTGGCAATAAAGGAATTTATCGTCTAAAATGTATTGGAGATTTTATTCCAGAAATATAATATATCCTATGACCTACAATATGCTAATTCCCATATGAAAAGGGGCAAAAATGTAAGGTGGTTTTTTTTTCAAAAGTAATGATTGAGTTTTTACAGCTACTCGGTATACATGTATATGTACATCACCTTTTTCATAAAGGCATTGGTAGTATTCAGAAATACTGGCAAGCTGGCGTTAGAATTTTCTGGAAAATTCCATGGCAGACAGATTATCATGGTCTTTAAAATCATATATCCTAAGTGTAATTGATCCACAGATATATTGATCAAGACATGTTGATAATGAGAATTCCCAAATCGACTTTCGTCCATCCATCCATCCGTACAAAAATTACAAGTGCATACACATAGCGTCTTTACATAGTAGACAACATGCTCAAAGCGCTTTACAGCCACGCATGTAACAAAATAATTATTTTGCTCTCTAAGGGCATACATTGTAGATTTGTTGTGTAAAATTTTGTGAAAATTTATTTAAAACAAATCACAAACTATGTCAAAAGGTAACAATAGATAGGCCTACCTACATGAGAAGTACTCACTGCATTAGAAAGAGATTTTAAAATGTAAGAATTGGTTATTCCAGTGCTGTTTGTTATGAGACAAAACCAGAGTTAAAAAAGTAGAGGATGTCATTGCTGGTATGATATAACGGATTTGTTATCTTGAGAATGGGGAATAAATCATCGGAGTCATTTACATTGTGATTTCACGTCAATGCGTTTTGCTTTTTTTAAATTTGTTGACGTTTACCCCCTTTTAAAGTTTTCCCGGTCCAATTCATTAAAATATCAGCCGATGTGCCACATAATCGTTGTATTTCTTTGTACTCAGGTGCTCATCTAGATGAATATCACATTGCATAGCATTCGAAAGACCAAATACTCTCATAATCCATTTTGTCAGGACATGCATTCAATTCCAATTTGGGCTTATGTCGAAAGGGTGCGTGCGCGGAGCGGGGAGGGAACGGGGATGGCCGCACCCTTTCGAGAGAAGCCCCCCCCCCCCCCCCCTGGTTGTCTCGAAAGGGTGGGTTGCGTGTGGGGAGTGAAATTAACGCACCCATTCGTGGAAACCGGGGGGGGGGGGGGGGGGCTTGTCTCGAAAGGGTGTGTTGAGTAGTCTGATGTACCAGCCTTTTTTTGTTAATGTAAGTCCAACGATCCCCAAAATATATACGAGGGAAAGAATTCCCCTTTTCTGTCTGCTAGAATATTATGGTGGGATGCATAAAACGGGAGAAATGTATGCCCCACTCCCCCCCCCCCCCAAAGAAAAAGAAAAAAAAAGGGAATAGGCATGAGTATTCTTACACTCAAGAACGCAGAAGCAATCTTATGAAGCCGCACACACACATACGCACGCACCCTCACTTGCAAATATCTTCCTTCAGTTTCTTACTGTCGCAAATTAAAGATGTGCATGAGGCAGATTTCTTAATGGAATGCGCATTTCCAAACGACAGATGAGGCAGAATAGAAAGTCATATTTCCAGTTTATTTGAATTCAACATGGAGGGAGGGACAACAACATGTGCACTTCAAGCAATCAAGCAATCACAAACAAATTAGACAAAAATTTTCTGCGTTCTTGAGAGTAAGAATACTCATAAACAAAATGCCTATTCACTTTTCTTGGGGGGTGTGGGGCACACATTTCTCCCGTTTTATGCATCACACGATAATATTCTAGCAGACAGAAAAGGGGGAATTCTTTCCCACATGTATATTTTGGGGATCCTTTGACCAGCCGCAGATCCAGGATTTGATGGGGGGGGGGGGGGGGGCATGGCCATGGAAGATTTTTTTTGTAATCTAGCGACTAAAAAAAAAAAGGTACATTACATTTCTCATTTCGACGTTCTTCTTCTTCTTTTTTTTTTGGGGGGGGGGCCTTTGTTTTTCAGGGTGGCCGAGGTACCCAAAATGGTCAAAAATGGGCTGAAAGCAAAAATTTTGGGTCGGGGGGCCAAGGCCCGCTCGGCCCCCCCCCCCCCCCCCCCCCCCGATCCTCGCCTGCCTTAGACACCCCAATCAGGTGATAGCCAACTGCCTGTCTCCTTTCCTACTTTTTTCTTTTTTTACTTACATTAACAAAAAACGGCTGGTACATCAGACTACTCAACAAACCCTTCCGAGACAAGCCCCCCCCCCCCCCCCTCCCCCGGTTTCCACGAATGGGTGCGTTAATTTCACTCCCCACACGCAACCTATCCTTTCGAGACAACCGGGGGGCGGGCTTCTCTCGAAAGGGTGCGGCCATCCCCGTTCCCTCCCCGCTCCTATCCCGCTCCGCGCACGAACCCTTTCGACATAAGCCTCCAATTTGTGTCCAATTTGTGTGATTTTACCGAAGCTTTGGAAATGCAATCATTAGGGAATTTGAATTAATCAAGCGATATAACCATGTTCGTTATTCAGTGAATTCAATAATGCACTCCATTTTTTTTTAAATTCTGTAATGCTCTTACATATTGATGAGATGAATAGTGATGGTTAGCCTACAAAAATGATATAGTCAGAAATAGAGCACAATTTTAAAAATTAATGTTGACTTTGACATGTTTGAGTCCAAATGATGAATCGTTACTGCCATGCACAATTATTGTGTGTTACATTATGAAGATTTTATCAATCTGTTTATTCAACATTTATTTTTCAATTTATTGATATTTTTCCACGGAAGCCAATTTAACAAAAATCGATCTTCCATAGGGGCCTGGATAAAAACAATACAGCGCTATACCTTTGAAATATAATCGAAAAATCATTAAACAGCCCATAAAGTCAGAAATAGAGCACAATTTTAAAAATTAATGTTGACTTTGACATGTTTGAGTCCAAATGATGAATCGTCACTGCCATGCACAATTATTGTGTGTTACATTATGAAGATTTTATCAATCTGTTTATTCAACATTTGTTTTTCAATTTATTGATATTTTTCCACGGAAGCCAATTTAACAAAAGTCGATCTTCCATAGGGGCCTGGGTAAAAACAATACAGCGCTATACCTTTGAAATACAATCGAAAAATCATTAAACAGCCCATAAAGTCAGAAATAGAGCACAATTTTAAAAATTAATGTTGACTTTGACATGTTTGAGTCCAAATGATGAATCGTTACTGCCATGCAACAATTATTGTGTGTGTTACATTATGAAGATTTTATCAATCTGTTTATTCATCATTCATTTTTCAATTTATTGATATTTTTCCACGGAAGCCAATTTAACAAAAGTCGATCTTCCATAGGGGCCTGGATAAAGACAATACAGCGCTATACCTTTGAAATATAATCGAAAAATCATTAATCAGCTCATGACATAATAGTACAAGTAAAGGTCAGCAAACACCTACCCCAATCTAAAGATGCTTGAGCCCCAAGAGCCCCCCCCCCCTCCTACCTCGGGGCCTGCAATTATGCTGCAATATTGATTGTTAGTTGTCATGCCAGCCAATTTTTAAAAAAAAAACACTTATGTTTTGCTCTAAATCTTTAAAAATTGAATATCAGTAATTCTGTGAGCAGGGAGAAAAATTTTATTTTCATATAATGTCACGTGATATTGCATAGATGATTTCAACCTTCTATAAAGCTTGAATATAACATAAAATCATATCTTAATCCAATTTCCCATCGGCATTTTTTTCTTCAAAAACTCAGTATTTAGTTTCTCATTTTTGTTTTGCTTCGAATCAGAGAATCGGAGACACCATGGAGATTTAATTATCGAACAATGTTTTACATTTATAATAACTTATCTTTTTACAGGTAGCTCTGTGGACGAAGTATGGGAACTATTTGGTGTGTTCTGGGTGATTTGGTGTATGCGCAATGGCTACGATGCTCTATTCAGGACATTGGGTGGTACATTATCTGAATTCCTGGCCAACCTAGACTTCTTACACAGTGTATATATGAAGACGATGTATCCAAATATCATCGTACCTTCATTCAGAGTGGAAGAAAAGGATGAGAGTAATATCATTCTTCATTATTACTCAAGCAGAAGAAAACTTGGTGGCATCGTTCTTGGTAAGCAACACATCATTACAATATTTCCCAGCTTTAAAACCACAGAAGTGCAGTGTCTTCATTTTTAGGCTTTTAACTTGTAGTATCTCTTGATCCAAAATGCTAGGAATTACATACCATAAATGATCAAAAAGAGAAAAATTCACTAAAAATTTGATTTCGTTTTCAATAAAATACGATGTATTGTTCCTCAATGTGAGCGATTTCGTTTTTGCCGGTCATTAAAATCTCTAAATTGGCAACAGAGTGAAAAATATATGTTCAAACTTTGCGTGTAAAAATGGGCTATGATCTTCTGTTCAGTTTTACACTTTCCATTCAGATTGGTTTATGGTGTATACATGCTAATTTCTTTCAAACCAATAAATGTTGCCAATTTGAAGATGGAAAGCTGAATGACTTAGTTCTCGGGTAAACCATACTGCAATGGGGTAAGAAATTCTCACAGCAGCGGCCGCGACTGCCATTCATTATGGGATAAATAACGATTAGATTGGTTAAGTTTTATCAAGAGACATTCTCATTGCCGCTTTCTACAATCGCCACAATTCACCCGTAGGTCGAAACGGCGTTTTGAATAGCGAAACAAATTGCCGACGCGAACGCGAAATACATTGACTTAGATCTCCTATTAAAGAGAAGAAAAGTTTTGATTTTACTTACCAGCAATTATCATGAGGCTCTCAATTTTCCCCTTCCTGCTTCATATCTGATGAATGAACTGAAAATGGTGAATTTTAAGAAGAAAACTGACGCTTATCAGACTCGTATGTCGACAGCATATCGTCGAGTAACCAATAGAAAAGCATGCTATGTAGTTTCGGTATAGACTTGCCACATTTGGGGGACGAGGTCAATTCATTGACTGAGTACACAGGATAGGTGCCCCAATTAACCCCGTCCCCACTGAATGTGGAAACAAGGGAAAATTTTTACTGAAAAAAAGAAGGGTTAAAACCTGTCCAGTAAAGGTACTTTGGACTTTTCAAACCTTATTGTCCGTCATTATGTCAAGAACAGTTGAGAAGCAAAGTTTCAGTTTAGGGCAAATGAGATCCATGTACATCTGCCCGGAGGAACACACGAAAACGTTTAGCCAAATTGACTTTTAAATGAAACCCCCAAGCGTTCAACGGGCTAACAATCTTGAACGGCATTAGCTCTGGCGAATCTTGTTCTTCGTGGTCTTTTTAAAAGGTTTTTTTCTGAAAAAAAAAATTATGACAATCGTCGAATTTAAAGGAAAAATTGTCCGTAACATAATTTAATAAGTTAATATCTCTTTTATACATACCTACAGGGGTCGTAAAAGGTGTATCTCGGATCATCTTCAACACATCCATCAGCATGCATATCATAGATCACCATGAAGTCATCCTTCTCGATAAGAAAAAGGATCATTATCGATTCTTCGTCAGGATTACTGAGAATGGATTGCCATCCATTGGCTTAAATGGAAATATAACAGATCAAGTAAGTACCTCAAAGCAACACAAAATTATATATCCTATGATGGCTCTAGCAGTAGCAGGTCCGTAATAACCCATAGAGGTACAGTGTCTCCTTTGGGAGACATTTTTGCAGTATCTGTTGGTCCAGAATGCTGGGCATTACACATTGTACATGAGCAGAAGAGAAAAATTCACTGAAAATTTTGAGTCCATTTCCAACTTGGTGTGGTGTTCTCAAATTAGAACAATATAATTGTAACTAATCATTAAACTTTTTGAATTGGCAACACAGAATTATATAATCACCCTTTCCGCGTTCAATCGGCAATTTCCAATTAAAGTTTATAATAATGATGCATTTTGGTTCATGTTATATATCCATATTTTTTTTCAAACTATGTAAGAGTGGAAAAAATAATAGTTGTTGCCAATTCGAGGATTGAAGGTGATTAATTTAGGCCTCAAGAAAGCTCTGTACTGCTACATGGGTTATGGGAACGAGGACGTCGACCCACATCCCGGCCGGTCCTGGAAATCTACAGCCCCGGGACACTGTATTCCCAAACAGCCTGCTCGCTTGGTGGCTTCGCTACCTGAAAAGGTCCACCTCATGTGTAATGACTGCACTCCCGGTATAAATTCTAGTTCGTGCTTGAGCTAGGGCATTGATGGATCGTTGTCAGAAATGTTTTTAAGCGACTCGAAAACATTGGATTCTATAAAGACTTGTGAAAGACTAGTGGCATTGTGAGCACGAAAAAAAAAAAACTTGAATAATGCACAAAAATCAGTGCTAACTAATGAAATCTTACGACAGTCTACTATCGTTATTATGCATGGTGAGTTTTCTTTATGGTGTCGTAGAGATTCCCCTCCCATCACTGCTTGCTAGTGTGTTGGTTTTTTTTAGGGGGGGGGGGAGATTGTAGCTGCCGGGGGTGGGGGATGGAATAGCGCAGCCCCCTCCATTTATTTATTTATTTATTTATTTATTTATTTATTTATTTATTTAGAGAGAGAGAGAGAGAGAGAGAGAGAGAGAAAATAATAGCGTACTAGCATGAATCAAAGTTCCCCAGAGCTGGCCTACCAATTTTGGAATTTTGCAAAGGTTGTAAAAAATGTCTCCGCCGGGAATCGATCCCCATATGGCTCATTAAGTCATTGCCCCCCCCCCCCCCCACCCCATCACTGGTAAATTTACAACACATGTCAAGGAACCAAATTTTTCTAATTGATTGACTCTCCGTCTAAAGCAGATGTAGAATAATCGTATATTCTTGATTTCTACCAGGAATGGAAAACCGTGATAAAGGGAAGGATTGGCTCTCGCACTCGTCATGGATCCATAGGTTCTTGCTGTCCAGTCCAAATCACCACCACATCTAACTTTCCAAGCTATGATCTAGCTTTACCTTGTCGACCTAGAAGAGTACAGTCATTTCAACCAAACCTACCGGACAAGTAAGTTATTTACTCAGTAAACTAGCCACGTTATAATAATGCACATATTTAAAGGATCGGGGGAGGGGGCAAGTCAGTATATATATATATATATATATATATATATATATATATATATATATATTCCTGTACACACGAGGACCACAGGTTTTCCAAAACCATCTTCAACGAGTTAAAGTAAAAGGCTAACATTGTGAGAATTTAAAAAAAATCTCATTTTGCTACTTGACAATGGTATAAACACAAGAGTTATAGTTTAAAGATACCAGTCTGAAAGTTTCAAAGTATAATGTCGACGGAAATTATTTAAAGTATTTTTAAATGATAAAAATGTAAACCAATGTTTGAAGAAAATATAGTGGTCGGTTGCAGAGACTGGACACAAGGAGCGTGCATGTGCACAGAGTTCACCTGAACAGTGTATGTGTATGCATATCATGTATAGTACGGTGCGTGTGTTTGTGTGTGTGTATGCATATCATGTATAGTACAGGGAGAGAGGTGAAGCTTTTTTTTTAATTGGTTGAAAATGCTCCTCTAGCTATTTGTCTCATGAGACCAACACTGATAAAATCGGCGTTTGCGTCTTATTAACAGTTTTTCATTTCAAATTATGGTTGGTTTCAGGGTTTCTGAGTACAAATACAAGTACTCATACACATGTTTCATCTTAGTTTGAGACTTTTTTAAATCAGCTGCTCACAAAGTTAGCCAGTGCCTTTAATTTATCCAATTGTCAAAATCACCCACTTATCTTAGTTCGCCCCCCCCCCCACCGTCTTCTCTTGCGATGTTGTCGACTCGAGGTCTGCCGACTTGACATGCTTGAGGTGGCCAGAGCTCAAGTCGACTTTCACGTGGGTATTTCCATTGCCGCATAATATTATATGCATCTATAAAACCCTAACCATAAATGTATGTGTAAACAGTTGCTTGCAAGTACAAAATGTTTTTTGAGAATTCTACCGGGGGTGATGCAATTATCAGATTAAAATGAGCTTTCCATTCGCATCTTGGCATCTAATGGCTGATTTTGAATAAAAATTATTAAACATTGCACGGAATATCAAATGTCTGTTTTGGGAATACAATCTTGATAATGCTGCTCTCACAGCTAAAAAATAGGACAGCTTTTTTTTTTCTTTTTCTTTCTTTCTTTTACCTTGTGACTTGCGTGATAGGAGCGTACGTGACTTGTATGATATTTTTTACTTAAGCTGTCACTAAGAAATTGATACTTTGTATTAGATGAATAGTATTGAGCAGTAGGATGTATACAAGTTCCCTTCAACACAGACTTTGCATTAAAATTTAAATGGTTTCGAATTTATTCTGTCTTTGAGCACATGCACGTACAAAGGAATTCAATTTTCCATTCGCATAGAATCGATATGATTATTCAGGTAAGGGAACAGCAATATTGTAGAATATAGAAATAAAAGGGAGAAGAAAAAAGAATCGAGATTATTCAGGTAAAGGAGCAGCAGTATTTTCATGATTGTAGAATATAGAATTGAAAGGGGGGGGGAAGAAATAGAGAAACAAGGGGAAGTAAGAGCCTGAAATCCTGGTGATGTACATGTTCACTTTTGATGAAGTTAATATATAATGTACACCATGTATGCATTTCTTTTCTCTTTTTTTTGAAATGAAAGAATCGGGAATAAATTAATTTCTGAACCCTATAAGTCGGGTAGGGGTGGGGCACAATCTTATACCAGGGCGATTGAACCTACAGTATGAGTGGAGTGGATAAGTAGTGTCTTTCATGATTTTTGACACGACATGAAAGACACTACACGACATGAAAGAGAGAGAGAGGGGAGGGGGGGGGGGGGACAGAAGGCCGAGAGATACAAAACATTTGCAGCTTGGAAAATCTCAACCATCCTGCTTATAAAGAGAGAGAGAGAGAGAGATACACTAAAGCACGATACAAAACATATATATCAAATATAAATTAAGTTACATACACGGAAAAGCTGAATGATGTGCTATAACCTTTCCGCGCGCGCGTGTGTGTGTGGCGCGTGTGGGCGTGTGTGTGTGCGTTTGGTTGTTTGTGAATAATTTCTTAACAAAGTGGTGTTGCAGAGTATGCGCGAACAAAAAACAAAATGTCGAATTCCTTACTTTGAAATCGTAGACAATCGTAGAACTTCGGTGACGTCACAACGATTCGGAATAGATTTCCCTTCTCTTCCTAAAGCCCACCGCTTACTACACGATCAGCCTGAAATCGATTTGGGGAAAAATCTGTTAAAGTATTTAATATGAGCATTCAAACATGGAAAATCATATTAACCGAAGTTCTAAAAAGTCGGATGAATACCAAAGTTAAAACTCTGGGCTTTTATAAGCCTCCTTGTAGGTATAAGAGCGAAATCAATTCCGAATCGTAGTGACGTCATGGGAATCTTGCTATCGGCTACGATTTGAAGCCGATTTTGCCTTTGCTCCTACCTTAAGGTCAACTGTTAACCAAAATTACCACTTTAGTATTCTTGTATTTATTCCAACCGTAAATAAGATTATTTAACTTATCTTAACTTTCATTTTTAATGGAAAATGCCATTTATTCCAGAATCTGGTCACGGTCGGATCGTGTAGTGTGCGCTGGTCTTAACATGCAAATTAAGGAGACTTTCAATTCATTAATAGCCCATAATTTCAATGCTTGTATTCGTACACTACCCTTCAGAACTTTAATCTTTAAGATCATTATGTTTGCACGTTGATAGCAATTGCTTTAACAAGTATTTTCCGCCAAATTATATCGCAGACAGTTCGTAGGCCCATTATGTGCAGACGGCTTTAAAGAACTTTAACAGAGAACTAAGTTGAAAAGGCCTTACGGTCAATTTATTGAACGTTTCTCTACATCTTCTAATTTTCACCATAGTTAATGTTTGCTTTTAAAGTCTTATGATACATTTATTATTTTTAGTCTACCCACAGATTGCTATTACAGGTTTTCTGTGTAATGTGTAAAAATCATGATGTCTTTATTGTCTCTACTTTTTTTCTTTTTTACTTATTGATTGATTTTAATGGATAGTCAGAATATATGTATATATTTTTATATAAGTGTAAATACACATAAATTTTACATTGTTTGTTTCTGATTTTTATTTATGAATTTTGCTGATTTGCTTGGTTTAATTATATTACATTAATATCATATCTAAATTTTTAATCGTCAGGGGGTCTACATCTTACAAGCTAAGCTTCCCAGTAGACCCCTCCATTTTGTTATATTGGTATACATTATGATCTGTATATTGGAATATGTATTTTTCCCCCCAAACTGGAGTGTAAGATATTATGATATTTTCTTGAACGATTTGTGGAATATGAATATGAATATGAATATGAATATGAATATGAATATGAATAAACTAAACTATTTTAATTTTTTTTCCTTTTTGCATCGTATTTTGATATACACTCTTTATTCACTCTCCTAGGGGTGACCTCAGTGATCACTCAAAATTCTTGAGTGATCACGGAGTTCACCCTTCATATAGTGAATATCACAATTTTTGCTCCTAATTCACTCGAAATGCACTCTCTTCTGAAATTCACCCCTAACAGAGTGAACACGTTAACTCTTCTTTTTTTTCCTTCTTTTTTTTAAGAGAGTAAGGATTGTCTACGGTGTTAACACGCGGTCTTTGGTGGAGCACGGCGATGTGTAAAAATCCCTATGGGACACCACACAATGATTCGCGCTACAATCCCCCCCCCCCAAAAAAAAATGTTTGTGCATGAATTTGTATCTTTGTTTTTTTAAAACTTATTTGAAGATACCTCGCAATTATGCCATAATTATGCCTAATTTCATCATATTATGCTAGGCATAGATTCCAAAAGGGGTATGATTATGCTAAAAACATAATTATACCAACTCTTAGAACTCGTGTCGGTAACCATGGTAACGTACGAGACACAATAGCTTAGACTTGCCTGTATTCTAATCATACAAAGCATTCAGAATTTGTAAATTACTTCATACTTCTCGATAGAGTGAAGTGAGATCGGAAAAAAGAACAAAACATAAGTCAGTTTGTTTCTAACGTAGACCAGTTTCATTTCAGTCCATTGCATATTAGCTAACTCATAACAATGATCATTTGCAGCCTAAGGTCATCAGCTCTTCTTCTTTAACTTCATTAAGGGGCATCACTAAAAGTGTTATATTGCTACATTTTTCTTAACATGAAAGAGTCATATATCCGAAATGAATATAAATTGACTGAAAATATGTTGGGAAGTTGATAAATTACCGATTTTTATGGAAAAACGGGGATTTCGAATTTTCATTGGCGTTGCCAATTTAAGGATTTTAGTCCTGATTTTTCCTTCAAAACTCTTAGTATCAAACGAAAAAATACACAACAAAATTGGGCACAGTAATGACAGTATGTACATAATTTTTTGCTCTTTCTGCTTTCTGTATCAATTGTTATTGGGCGAAACTACATGATGTGGACTCTGCCATGAATGGGTCTATTGCATAATGGTATTATCATTCAATTCGAAAGATGATAACTTATCACTTAATGAATGCTTTGCATATACAAGTGCGAAAGAAGCTCTGTGTTTGAAAATGAAGGTGTGTTTGTGCTTTGATAAAAAATCAAGCAAAATCTCTTGGTATCAGAGTCAAGATGCTCAGTTATCCCTGTTATCGCAATGTCCTTTAATCATTACGAAATTCATGTAAATTAATTAGACACTCTACTAAGACCTTGCATAATCAATGTCCGTGTGAAGAGGCATGCCTGCGATAGAATGAGCTTATGAAGGTGCACAGTTAAGATAAAATTAAACAACATGTATAAATTTTATACAACCTGGTTTTCTATATGAACTGATAAGGTATTGTTTAAAAGTTTAAACAAGTGTTTGAAAAGTTGAACAACAATGTTCAATTTCTTAAACAATAAATATTAAAAACTGAACATTGCTGTTTAAAACTTTGAACAGTTGTTTAAACTTTTAAACAGTACCTGATCAGTTCATATAGTAAACCGGGTTGTATAAAGCTTTTTTTTTTTTTTTTTTTTTTTTTTTTTTTTGCTGTGTGTGTGTTTGTGCTATGATAAAAATCAAGCAAAACCTCGGAGCATCATTTAAGATGCAACAGTTACCCCTGTTAACGCAATGTCCTTCAATTACTACGAAATTAATGTAAATTAATTAGACACTCTACTAAGACCTTGTATAATCATTATCCGTGTGAAGAGACATGCCTCTAATAGAATACGTTTACTAGCCGCACTCGACACGTTCGAGTGCAGGTTGAGTGCCTGACGTGTACGAGGCCGTCAGGCTGAGAACGATAAGTTTATATCAGGCTCCAATTATGAAATTATGTATGTTTAGGAGTCATAAAAATGTGTGAATAGAATGCAGGATCTTATATGCCATCATTTGCAAAAGTTTAGGACCACCTGTATTTGTGGGTATTTCAATACATTCTTTCGTCTCATTGAATGAGAGTAATGTAAGCCTACATGAATACGTTGAAAATTAATGTTATGTCTGACAGTCTGAAAATAGATATGTTTAACTTTCCTCTTTCTTGAGTTATTGCATTCTGAAAGGGTGGTCTAAAACTTTTGCAAAATTAATGATAATATTTTACTTTCATTTTACCGTAAAGAAATGATTAAAACAACAATAGTTTGTTCCATAGCAAAGGTCTTTAAAATATCACCTCCACTGGCGTAAATCCCCCTCCCACACACACACACACACACACACACACACACACACTTTTTAAAGAATAGATGATTTTATTAAAGAAAGGGAAATAGAAAGAGAAAAGGGGAATAAAATAAAACGTGAAGGAAAAACCTAGAAGCGCTCGCTCAGATTTTTAGTATCTTAACCTATGCCCGATATATTAGCCTATTATTCTCAATAAACATGAGAAAGGAGATAGGTTTGCAACTTGTCTATCTATCCAATATCATGCTATTCTCCTACTCATAATGATGTAAGAATTCGAGCGGCAAGTTTACCTGAAATAAATGAATTTTCAGGAGATAACGATGACCATTAGCTTATTCATAACATACCCTCTGTGAGAACGGAAGATACCGATGATTATTGTACGTTACTAAAATTACGAGAAGGGAGTAACAACACAGGCTATGCGCTTTCACACCTACCCGATCAGGAAAAATAACTGGTATTTTCTGCTCCAGTATTCTACCCCGATCAGAAAATACCAGGTATTTTTCCAGGGTGAAACGAAAATTCTAGTAATATCCCCAAAGAAAAATACCTGAAGTTTAGTCGGTACCACCGGCGTAAATTAACTTTGAGGAGGGGGGGGGGGATGATTGACTTTTTTGCCGTTTGTTTTTTTTTTTCTGTCGAACTCGCGCTTTTAAGTATAAACACACACCCTCACCCACCCGCACAGACCCCTTACACACGTTTTGATCTTTATTTTGCAAGCGAGCGAGCCAAAAATAACCACTTTTCTGGTTTTTGATCACATTTTCAAATAGAAATTCAAAAACATGATGAGCGAGCGAGCCAAAAAATAACCACTTTTCCGGTTTTTAATCGCATTTTTCTAAAATATGACGAACGAGTGAAGCGAGCGAGCCAAAAAAGTAACCACTTTTTTGGTTTTCAGTTGCATTTACAAATAGAAATTCTAAAATAAGATGGTTGTTTATGACAGATTATTAAAAGTTTTAATAACTCATTAATTCGAATATCATTTCTTCCTTAAAAATCGGGGGGGGATATTTGTACACGCCATCCCCCCCCCCCCTCGAAAAAGTGGTGGGGGATATATATATCCCCCATCCCCCCGGGATTTACGCCAATGGTAGATACTTTCTCCAGTTCCAGGTATTTTCTCCAAGGTCGCAGGGAGATTTCCTGATATTTGTAATGTGAAAGCAAATTACCAGAACTTCTATGGGCCTTATGCACATGCTCATAAGTACTAGAACTTTCCTGTGAAGGTCTGTTTCAGGGAGGTGTGAAATTAAAGCACGAAATAATTACTGGGTATTTTAAGGCCTGAAAAAGTTCCTGTAGTTTACAGGTATTTTTCTCCATCAGGTAGGTGTGAAAGCACCTAGTGATCCATTTTTTCTCTGGCTCATAAAAACTAGAAACAAGATGTTTTCGATCAGCAAACACCTTATTGTGAATCGCCTTTTATCTAGACTACAGTGAGAGCTGGAAGTATAGACTAATAGCATTTCTCACATTGATATGACATTTGCTTCAGTAAAAGATGCCATATTTACTGTCATTTTACATGCGATGTCTTATATTGAGGTTTAATTCAACGTAATATCTTCTCCTTAACCGTTGACTATGGGTTAAGTTACTCATGAATTCATATCAGAACATTATAAAATTAGGGCTGAAAAAGAAGACTAAACCAATGCTACACTTGATGAATACTTCATGGTGGTGGTATTACAAACTAATTGTCGAAATAATTGGTTTTAGCTTTAACCTCTGCTTCTAATTATCAAATGAATAACAGCTGCTCAAATAGTGGTGTAAGATTGATTGATAATATGAAAACGCAATGTTGCTATTCATTGATATGCTATTTATATTATATTAACAATGGGTAAAGTAGTAACAACCTATATCTATTAAAAAAAAAAACATGTTGTGGCCTAATACTGACATGGAAAAACAACATTGACTAATTTTGGTAATATTTATTGGACATTTCAGGTACGTTCCATTGCTCTAACCTGAAAAAAATCTCATCAAACACTTCGAAAAACGTATCTTGACCTTATTTGAAAAAAGGGGCTGAAAACATAGCCTAGGGGGACATGTCACCTCGGCGACATCATTTTCCATAAGAAGAGATACAGATGAAGAGAATGTTATGATGTTTGCCGGAAAATATATCATTGGTAGTGCAGGTAAAAGAAAAAAAAAACTTGTAATCGATTTTTGAAAGTACTTAAAGCGGGGAATCTCCACATTTATATATGCAAATTTTATGGCCTAATTTGCATATGAGAATTATAACACAAATGGTTGAAATTTTGTGTGTTGATTGCTGATAATTTAGAAATTCTGTGTTAAAAATTTCAACAAAAATGAGCCCATTTTGATGGAGATATAGCCCACATAAAGAAATTGGTCATCATTTGAAAAAAAACGTTGGTTTTGACATAGGTTTTAAAAAAATGGCTTCAAAAACAGTCTAATTGAGTTTATTCTCGGAAACATTCGTTTTTCTTACACTAGAGATACTAACAAAATGATACCCGAGGGGGGGGGGTCAGAGGAGGGGGATTCACGGTAGCCCCCTCGGGTCCACGAACTAAGTGTATTTTGATGTCAAAATATACTTCTTAAAGCAAGAAGTGGTCTTAATTTTGGTTCGCTCGCTTCACTCTCTCGCAAAATATGAAATTAATACACCCCCAAAAAGTTGGTTAAAAAGTATTAGGTTACTTAAAATATGAACCGACCAACTGTTCCTATAGAAAAATCCCCATTATGTGTTACATGCATACATTTTTTTAACCAACAGTTGGTCGGTTCATATTTTAACCAACCTAATTATTTTTCTTGGAGATTATGTGTGTGTGTGTGTGGGGGGGGGGGGTATTTGCGGGATGGTTAGAGGGTGTGTATACTTGAGTGTGAGCAAGAAATTTCTGCAAAATATTTCGATTATCTCCCCCCCCCCCCCACCTATGCACTCCTCGACACAGATTTACGCCCTTGCACACCTCCCTGGGTCGAGGGTGAATAGGTGTTTATCGTTATTGCTGAAGACTGGCATGGTTGGTGACTGGTGTAATGATTATGACGTCATTATTTTTTCTCTAGGAATTTACTGGATGGACGTACATTCTGCATGGCTTTCCCATATCACGTGGTATTTAACAGTGATCTGGTTATCATGCATTCGGGCATCAAGGTATTGATATTTCAGTTTTGTAAAATACACCGTAAAAAATATTGGGTGAAATTTCAACCAGGATGAGGGTAATTATGTCCAACCAACTTTGGGTAGTATTTTTACCCAATCAATGCAGGAAGCATATTGTCCAGCTAGGGTTAAAAAAAAAAAAAATAAGCAGTTAATATTAATGGGGCTAGACTAGGCAAGCTATGCTTTTTCTAGCCCCGTCCACATTATCTTCTATGTTCCTTTTCTTGTAATGTTTAATGTTTGTATATCCCGATACAGATTCTTCTTGTTCTCTTTTGTTGTTTTACATAATTTTTTAATAATGTTTCATGTGCCCAAATTTTTGCCTTGTGTTACTTTGCATATTTTTCTGATTTTTTAATGTGGAGAAATAAATGAAATCAAATCAAATAATTGGGCAAAATTTTCCATTGACACATAATAACCCTCATGGCACATTTTTACCCAATATTTTTTAGAATGTAGCTGATACAGATAATAATAGGGAGATCATGAGTCTGTATCCCATAGAATATTAAAATATCCCTGTCCAAAATTGCTACAACAATAACCGTCAATTACGGAGAATAATGACTCCAAGGCCTATTAGTTTTCATGGTTAAAGTAATTGTCGAGTTAACAAACTGTAAATCAGTTTTTTTCGAAGTGCACTACATTATATATTGCTTTCGTACAAAGATTGAATTGAAAACTAATTTACATTAATATCGTCATGCGACTGTCTCCCTTAAACTTAGTGTAGAAACATCAAAATCTAACATTAATATCGTCATGTAATTGTCTCCCTGTAACTAGTGTAGAAACATCAAAATCTAACATTTTCATTTTAAAGTGATTCAAAAGTCCACAACTTTATTAGCTGTTAGGTGTTGCTACTTTTTCAATACTACACACTAAGAAAAAAGGTGCACGTTTGCACCCTAAATGCAACACTGGCAGCACCTTTTTGGGTGCAATCTTGCACCCTACGTGAAAAAGGTGCAAAATGCACCTTTTTGTTCTTGTTTGCACCGTTTGCACCTAAAAGATGCCACTTTGTACCTTTTAAGATGCAGAAATTTTTGCGTTCAAAAAGGTGCAAATTTGCACCTCTAAAGGGTACAACTCTGCACCCTTTAGGGTGCAAAATGTAGCTAACTGCACCCTTAAAGGTACAAAAAGCTTCTAAGGGTGCAAAGTTGCACCCAAATAGGAGCTCCCAGTGTTGCATTGAAGGGTGCAAAATTGCACCTTTTTTTCTTAGTGTGTAGTTAAAGGACAAGCTTTGAACTTTAAACCGTTGGCTACTGGAGCCAAGTTGTCCATGTGTTAAACCTATGGGAATTACAGAATTCATTAGTCAACGGCTTAACTTACATTTTCAATTTTGACAAACCAAGAATGCCTAATTATTTTTTTTACATCAACAATTTTGTCAAATAATTGCAATCTGAAAGCTGCAACAGTTGTGCCCATTGGCTAGAAGGCAAGGTACAAGGCTCAATGAGGTCATACAACTAAACCATCCGGAAATTGAACTGACGGCAACAAACATCCGACTATTCATCAACATGATCTTCATGGTCACCTTGAAACAACTGAACCGGAAGAAATTGTGTCTGTCTTTAAGAGGTAATTAATTCCATTAGGTTATCATAATCCAGTAAAACTAAATTATGATAATGAATGGTTGGGAAAAGGTTTTTTTTTAATCCGTTGAAGTATCGGTATAGACTAGCGGTATATGAATTTCTTGAAATTTTGCCTAAAACCAGAATAGTTTCACTTGGGCCCCCTCTTCTTACCCTATACAGCTATACCCAGGTTCTTATGACTGACTCTCAGTGGAGATATGAACCAAATATTTTGGAGAGGCTGTGCTATAAAAAATCTAAAAATAAGAGGGGTGCAGATGCTGAAAAGAAAGAAAAAAAAAAGGGGGGGGGTTCCTCAAGGAAAATGAAGATGACCGAATGAAAGGGGGTGCAAATTACTAGATATTCCAGAAAATTCAGTGCTAGGTCACTGTTGAAGAGATACAATAAATAAATGAAAAATCAAAAAATTGGGGAGGGGGGCAGCCCACCCCCCCCCCCCCCCCGCATCAACACGCCGGTGCTGACATTAATCCCTAAACCACTCACATGTATCTATAGACATTATAAGAGCTTGAGGGAAAAGGGCGAATATAAGATAAGAGGTGGTACTAGGAGTTTAAAATGAACAGATTATCCTTTTAGCGAACGAGCAAGACAGCTGTGAAAACTAGCTCTTTCCAAAATTACAATACCCCAAAATGCTTATATATTCACATGAACAGTTTGAACATTTCAAATGTCACGAATGACGTCAGTTGATTGTGTGAACTAATTAATCATACAGTATAGTGGTTGGAATCCAGCATGTATAGTGTTGAATCTATCATTTTCAAAGTGTTACATTTTGAAAAAGTAGCCACTCCTCTGCCCTTTTGAATAGTGATTCAAGATTTTAGAATTTTAGAGTGTATTCTTCATTTTCCTCTTATCATTTTTAAAAAATTTGTCAGCTGCTGCTGCTGGACCCCTCTCATTTATTTTTTCAGTAGCGCAGCCCCACCCCCCGAAAAAAAGGCTTATTATACCACTGCTTGTTATGAATACTGCAATAGAATAAAATAAAGTGTGATTCTATTTTCTCCTTTCCAGGACAAATGATAGAAATGAAAGCTACGGGTCTCTTCATCTTTCTGTGTTCACCTGTGCTGACGTCATTGACTGAGTTACGTACCAAGAACATGCATTTCTCTGACATAGCACCTCATGATATAACAAGGGATCTGATTCTCTTCAACCAACAACGTATAGCAGAGGTACGTACTCTCACTAATAATAATATATAATGATAAATATGATATTTTTTTTTTTTAGGTATAGCCTCTGTTTTCCCAGAGGGCCCTGCAAGCATATCATCACCTCGGCTTTAGCACGGCTACCGTAGCGCTCAGTGCATTCAAAGAATAAATCTCACCAAGTACTCACCCACTTATCAAGTTTCAAGATTTTCAATAATAAAAAATACCATACATAAATCACTGAATACAAAAGGAAAAAGACGGATTTCCTCCGGTGGGGGGGGGGGGGGGATAAGCATCGTTTTCAGGAACCGAGGACAAGAGATAGAGGACACGGTGGGGGCGGGGGGGGGGGGTCGGTCGGATGGGTATTTCGAATCTGTCAGTATATTCACAAGCAAAATACTATGAAATAGGGATGTTTAACTTCACGTGAATCCCCAGTCAGAATTCAGAATAAGCCATCAACACTGCGAATGGTAGCGGTCACATTAATTTTACTGACAAATTCAATCTACCCCCAGAAATCTTTATTGATCGCAGCAATTTATGGAATAACGACCATCGTAAATCTAGATCATGTTTTCTAAAAGCAATTGAATAATAAATAGAAATTGCCCTAGATATGATTTCATTGAGTCTTTTTGAGCTACTTAAATAAGATCATTTGGATATTAGCCATACTAAGGAACTTTTGGAATGCGGGAAAGGGTATATTAAATTGAAAACTTTTCCATTGTTCACTCATGATAAAGTAAGGCTATGGTTTCAGACGTTATAGTCCAAATTCATTATGAAATGAACACAAAAAGAAACCAAGGCACATGCTTTTTCTCGATGAGTTAAATGAATGCATGAAGAAGAGGAAAGCTAGGATAAAAAAAGGCCTTATGCATATAGAGACTGAGCATGCTGAGGAAAGATTATCAAAGCCATACATAGTTGCTTAATAATGATTAAGATGAAGGGTTTGTTTTCATGATGACTCGAGTGGCTATATGCCATTTTTTATTACTCCACCTATCACGTGTATCATGTCTATTGCTGCAACAGACGCATTAGCTAAAAATAGGTAGATATACTACTCGGATGTTGATACATTCATTGCAATAAATCAGTTTTTTCTGAGTGAACAGAATGGCATCGATACCGACAGTTTAAAGAAGCATTCGCTAATAATACGTTCAATAATACATTTATCTCCATTCTACATGTTCTGTAGCGGCCTTGCGGTATTTCGTTGAAAGAAAACTTAGCTGTCTATCATGTCTTTTCGTTTCCGCTATAACATCTAACTCTGATCTGCAGTGATATAACTTTCTTTACATGCATGAGCTTATTTCTTATTTTTATTTCTTATTTTATTATCTGGCGGTTTCCATTCGGTCGGTTTAAAGATTTGTCATACTTTATGGACCATTAGGAGCCTAGGAACTTTGGATTCTTGAAATGAAATTTAACAGTCAGTACTATACTCACTGTGGTATTACACTGGGAAAAATTGGAATAATATTGATGGAAACCCCCAAATGAACATACGATATGGACGATATGATAGCGACTAGGGTTACTGGTGAATCACTTAATAAGAAACCGGTATCCTTAATGATAATAATAATGTTACTATTCCTATTTTGACTATGGAATTGTTAAAGAAATGTGTATACATTGATTATAAGTTTACCCTTTTTTCAGATTTGTATAATTGTATACTCAAAATGTTTATGAATGAATTTGAACTGATTATGTAAATGATTTCATGTAAAATATGATTTTCTTATGTTGAAGAAGAAACAAAATATCATTTAAAACAAAAATATTCTTTTTTTTTTGGTCAAGCTCATGATGTTATAATCCAAAGTTATAAGGCCATATAAAACTAATTCCTAGTTTCTCGTCCCCTCCTCCTTTTTTCGGTGAGCCTCAAATTTTTTGTTATATTGTTATTTTTGTTCTGAAATGAAATTAATTTTAATCTGAGTACATAGACATTGAGGTTGCAAAAGGTAATCATTCATACCATTTACTTTAACGTTGTTATAGCCTCTTAAGTGCTAATATCAGTGAAATATCAAAAGGAACAAAAAAGAAGAAATTTGTAGTAAAACTGTCCGAATGGCATTTCATGTACAAGAAAAATATCATAATCAAATAATATGGAACCTCCTCATCATCAATTTGAAAATATCCGGACGAGAAAATAGAAACCGATTTTACTTGGCCTGATGCGCCTCCAAATGAATGTCCCGACTTTAGCCAAACTACTAGCGTATTATGCAGCGCTTACGCATTCTCATGAATCGATTCCAGCCACGTCCCCCCTTTCTTCACCTGAGTCTGGTTTGACAAATGTCTTGCCACAGGACATTAGGCCTAGTAATTGAATACACTGCCTGGAAACGAATCCACTAGATCTAATGGTTCATGAACTGTATTGTCGGATTATAATACGTCATGACCAGCAAAATGGGTACCACAAGACAAGCATCAAAAGTTACATAACTGAATAGTGCCAAACGATTTGTTTTTCAAATAAAGTTTTTATTCAAGTTTTCTCAAAGCATCAACAATATAAACAAATTTACAAAATGAACGATACATGATATGTTTGACAAACCAGATAGAATTAAAACAAAAACAAAAACAACAACAATATTCTAGAATTCAAAAAGCTGGAGGTGCCTCCATCTGTCAGGAAATAAAATAAACTTATCTTGTTGCATATAGATTGTTTTCGATTGCATACTGATATTTTAATTTCTTCTGGAAGGATGGAAAAGATAAAGAACCCTTCAAATATCTAACTGAATGTATATAGTATCTTGCATACAAAATTAAGAAATTAAACGATAGGGACATGAAAATATACAAGAGAAAAATAAATAATAGCAGACGGTAAAAAACAAGACTTGTGGAACATTGTTGATATAAGAAAAACAGGGAGTATTATAAATAGGGTGAATTTTAAAAATTGAGCAGTTACCATGGAAAAGATTATTGAAAGGTATTACTGCTGTACGAACCGTATGGACTATGAAACAAAGAAATACGCTTTTAATACAGGGACAGCGCCTGGGCATTTTGATAGGGGGCATGAGGACCCATAGGTGAGTTTTAAATGAACAAATATGGGTATTATATAGTTACATGGCCCAGCCTCTCTTTCCACATTCTCTTCTTCTTCCTCCTCCTCCTCCTCCTCCTTTTTTTTTTTTTTTTTTTTTTTTTTTTGCTTCTTTTTCTCGTCTTTTTTTTTCTCACTTGAAAATTCATTGGGGGCGACCACCCCCTGCCCCACCCCTGTCCATAGCGCCGCCCCAGCATTCAGCCCAAGTGCTTCTATGACTGTTATCATTCGTTGTCAGCATTATCACTTGTCTCTTACTATTGTGCAGCCAGCACGTAACTGCACAGCAAAAAGTGCAATTTGCAATAATGCAATTAATTCAGTGTATCATACGATTACGTGTTCATCCAGGTATGAGAGAATTCGAAGAGAGAGAGAGAGAGAGAGAGAGAGAGAGAGAGAAGAGCAGAAGAAAAGTGAGCAGAATGTAGATAGCAGAAAAGGACTATAGGAAAGAAAACTTAGAACAGCTACCTGGGCACACATGATAAATGTAGCAAGCAAGTGACCACCCTGATGTTAAACCAGTTGTACTATTAAAAAAAAGCGGGTACCATGGTTACAGGATTTGAAGGATCATTCATAATTCTTAATTCCTTGAGACCACAATAGGACCTGAGGTGTCTCATAAAGCTGTTCGTAAAATTATGCATGACTTTACGAACGACTTGAATATTTATGGAACGCCGTAATGGCAATTCAATTAACACAGCGTCTATCAATTTATAGTGACATGTTTTTAATTGAAGAGAGTGCCTTTTTAATCAATGATGGTTAAAATAAAGTTGATGATGATGAAAATCTACTTTTTACTGATTACTATTCATTCGACTGCGTTAAGTTTTGATTAGACGGCTATACTTTCACGTCAATGGGTAGCCTATTTTTGTATGGAACGCCGCTGTCATATTAAAACATGACGCTGATTGAAAAGCTGTCATCAATTTCAAAACGTATCATCAAATGAAAAATTAGCCTTCACTTTAAAAGGCCCTCCTCTATTTAAAACCTGTCATCAAATAAAAAGTTGTCATCACTTGAAAAGCCGTCATCAATTTAAAACGTATCATCAAATCAAAATTAACCTTCACTTAAAAAGCCCTCATCTATTTAAAACCTGTCATCAAATGAAAAATTACCATCATCACTTGAAAAGCTGTCGTCAATTTAAAACTTATCATCAGATCAAAAGTAGCCTTCACTTAAAAAGCCTTCATCTATCTAAAACCTGTCATCAAATGAACAGTTGTCATCACTTGAAAAGCCGTCATCAATTTCAAACCTGTCTTTAAACAGAAACTTGTCATCGATTTAAAAACCTGCACATCACTGAAAAAGTTGCCATATCAATTTAAAAGCTGTCATCGTCGATCCATAACTTATAATGTCAACTTGAAAAGAGATGAGTTTTGCCGTATCGGCATCAACAGTTGTGCGCCAAAAGCGCAAAACGGTTAGCATGACGAGAAACAAGTTGAAATTATGACGAAATTGCAGTTGCTGATTGCTTTATGCATAGCGCAGAAGTCTTCATCACCTTGATTTATGTCATTATCAACTATATTTTTATCATCGTCAACGTTATTTTAACCAGCATCATCGATTAAAAAGTCACTATCTCCAATTAAAAACATATCACTGTAAATTGATAGACGCTGTGTTAAATTGAATTGCCGTTATGGCGTTCCATAAATATTGAGTACCAACTGGGATGCCCAATTTCTTTTCTGACGTTTTTAACAAAGTGTGACTGCATTTCCCATAATTGATATCTCAATTAGATTGTGGCAAAAATATACTTAGCAATAAAATATTTGTAAACAAAAGTAATGTTAATCTATGACTGTGAATATTTCACCTTCAGCTGATGAGATTTATAATGACTGAGAATTCCACTTGGCTTGTCATATTCAAGTCGTTCGTAAAGTCATTCGTAACTTTACGAACAGCTTTATGAAACAACCCAGATATTTTTAAAGATTTTAATTGTTAATTGCAATATAGTATATTGGCAAGATTTGATGATTCGTGATTTGGAAATAGAGAATGCAGATTTTAAAAACTCCAGGGAATGAATTATTTGTTGTTTACGATTTATCTCGATTGTGCCGCTAACATGTAACTGTACAGCAAAAATGAATTAGACTGGTGTGCCATAGAATTACATGTGTATCCCGGTTCCGGATCCAGGGGAAGTGGAACTGGGGGCCCGGGACTGGGGTCCTTTCATAAAGCTGTTCGTGAAGTTACGAATAACTTTACGAACGACTTGAATATGAAGTGCCAAAAGGAATGCCCAAAGTTTTCCTGCTTTTTTTTTTACAAATTTAGACTGCATTTTCAAACAATCTCAATTAAATTGTAGCGAAAATTAAACTTTGCAATAAGAAATATTTGTAAACAAAAGTAAAGTTAATCTGCATATTTCACTTCTAGGTAATGCGATTTATAATAACTGAGAATTTCATTTGGCTTGCCATATTCAAGTCGTTCGTAAAGTCATTCGTAACTTCATTAACAGCCTTATGAAACACCCCCTGGTTAACATGGTTAAAGACCAGAATAGAGAGTGCAGTGGACACCACAACACTGCTACAATACTGTTGTTGTATTTGTAATTATTCATGGAACTTCATTGACATACGCGCCAATATTCTTTTCGAATAGCCAAAAAGATATAATGATAATGACAGTAACATGATTATGTCAAAAGAGAATAAGAAATATCATAGCACAACACTTTTATGACATCAGTAATAAACACAAAATTTTTCAAAATGTCTAATCGAGAGTGCTCTTTCATGATTATTAGTGTATGTACAAGTAGCGCAAGGCAATGAAAGTGAGTTAATAATATCCTACTCATGATCTTATAACTTAGCAAATAATATAAAACAGACATTTCAGAGAAACAACGTTACAGGTTACCACGCGTTCATGGCGTTGATCAATAGTTTATATATATATATATATATATATATATATATATATATCGCAAAACATTGCCATTTATGTTAGCATTACTATTTTGATTATATCATTATCATGGAGTTGTTATATAGATATATTATTATTATTATTATTATTATTATTATTATTATGATTATTATTATCATTATTATTATTATTATTATTATCATTATCATTATTATTATTATTATTATTATGATTATTATTATCATTATATTATCATTATCATCATCGTTGTTATTGTTACCACCATTCATATATATCATATATTATTAGCAGTTCTATTATCGTTTTTTTTTTATTAGTAGTAGTATTATTTTCAATTATCATTATCATCATCATCATCATCATAATTATACGATTATAACAATTTATAGCAATTATCATTATCATCATTGTTATCATTATGATCATTATCATCTTTATGACAAAACTTTAACAACATTGCCTTTGCCTTATTGATAATTAAAGATTTTAAAAAAAGAGGATGACTGAACGACGCTGGTTCGGTATAATTCTAATTTTGCATGATGTTTTTAAAACTAATTTGTCTTTCTTTCTTTTTTCTTTTTTTGTTTTTTTTTTTTGTTTCTGTGGTGTAGGTTGGGCTTGCTAAGGAACTAGAGCAAAAGAAAGAAGAATTGCGTACGTTAATGAGAGACCTAGAAATGGAGAAGAAAAAGACGGACAGCTTGTTATTTTCTATGCTACCAAAGGAAGTTGCTAATGACCTCAGAGAAGGGAGGCATGTTCAAGCTGGTAAGTTAAAAAGTATTTCATTGTATTTTATTTATTTATTCACGGTAAAAACTTACAGTCAGCACGATCAGTCAGAACAGACTGCTTTTTGGCGAGTCTGTGACAAAGATAATGTACAGGTAGAAGTGAAACTACAATTTTTGATAAACAGATAATGAAAAAACATTACAGTTAACACATTAAAAACAAACATAACATACAGAGAAATCAAACTATATTAAACAAAAATTGTTATGAGAACTCTCAATTTAACCCCCCCCCCCCTTCCCGCAGATGCGTCAGAAATGCGTCAGACTAATGAAGTAAACTTATCCAATTGACGAGTATGACATGGTAAAAATCAAACAATTTAATACTTGTATATAGACCATCATCTCTTAGGTTTTTTTTTTTTTTTTTTTTTTGGTTTGTCAAGGCAATCTTACGTTCATAATTACGAAGCAAATGTTTACTTTTCTTAATTATAATTATGGAACACAGAGAAGGGGACTTAAACAATAAGATGACCTAAACAACATAACCATTAAGTTTAATGAATCATTACGTTTAATGATAGAATCAGTAAGTTTGAAAGTGACTTAACAACAGAATCATTAGCACCGGCGTCTGGGCATAGCTGATTGTAATTTATGTACATTTTGCCTGTTCTCGTTAAAAGATTTTGTTTTGGAAATGCCCTGTTACATGTCATTTCATTCACGACGTCCAAATATCTGTTCTAAACAAAGAAGTTCCTTTGAATAAAACATTTCTTTCTCTTTAGTTTCAGAGAGTGAAACGGCAAGCAATTAAAATTCAGATTTAATTTCGTCATTAGCAATATAATTGTTTATTTAGGTAAATGGGAAGTTGAGCAACTGATGTAACCATGTTTGTTTAATGATAGAATCAGTCAGTTTGAAAGTGACTTAAACAACAGAATCATTAGCACCGGCGGCTGGGCATAGCTGATTGTAATTTATGTACATTTTGCCTGTTCTCGTTAAAAGTATTTTGTTTTGGAAATGCCCTGTTACGTGTCATTTCATTCACGACGTTCAAATATCTGTTCTAAACAAAGAAGTTCCTTTGAATAAAACATTTCTTTCTCTTTAGTTTCAGAGAGTGAAACGGCAAGCAATTTGAATTCAGATTTAATTTCATCATTAGCAACACAATTTTTTATTTAGGTAAATGGGAAGTTGAGCAACTGATGTAACCATGTTTGTTTAACTATTACGTCACGACATTTATTTGTTCGAATCTGTTGAATGCATATGTTCTAGAATGATTTAATAAAATCTTTGGTTTTTAATAACATTTCAAAAAGAAATGCTAATACTTTAACCGTCATTTATGACAGATTTATCGAAAATTCCAACTTCCGATGGAGTATTATATGAAATTTGGGCGATAAATTTGTAAACGTCATCCTTCCTTTCTAAAAAGTTGGGATATATACCCCCTTCTACTGGGATTTGCGCCAATGATCACTCGTATTTTTTCAAGTAGTGCTCTCTCAATAACAACTTTGTAGTAAACATGGCAAGGACTCTTATAAAGGGGATAATGATCAAGCCCCGTTTCGTAAAACTTGCTATCAGTAACAACTGCCACATTTCTGTGACAAATTTGCTCTCAACCAATCAGATGCAAAGATTTCAGTAGCTTTTAACAGTTATGGCAACTTGTTATTGGTAACAAGTTCTATGAAATGGGGCCCTGTTCTTCTATATCTTATCAGGTGAATTTCCAGAAGTGACTGTCATGTTCAGTGATATCGTGAAGTTCACAGACATGTGCTCCCGTTGCCAACCAATACAAGTCATTCACTTTCTCAACGATATGTACAGCATGTTTGACAAACTAACGACTGTCCATGGAGTCTACAAGGTGAGTACATAATAGTCATGAAAAATTCTTTTGGTGTTAACTTCTTGTAGCTTGAGCTTATCGGTGATGGTCAACCGGTGCTATTTTTTCCTCTTACGTTTTTTCCCCCTTTATTTTTTGTTGGCATGCCTTTTATGTTTAGGTTGGGACGACCAGTGACATGGGTGATGCTTTTAGTACGTTGTCTTCCCATTTTATCACCATCATCAGCCCTTGAAACTTTTCAGTGAGGGGTCGGGTCTTCTTGTCACCGCCCTCATCTAACTCCAAATCGTTTCATCTCCATCCTCCTCAATACAATCCATCCATCTCTTCCTCGGTCTTCCCTCTCCCCATTGTGTTCTCCTCCATACATTGTCACTGGACGAACCATCATGACCATCGTCTTGTAGATCTGGGCCTTCAGTTTCAAAGGCATCCTTTTGTCATGAGTCACTCCACTGTAACATTTCTCCCTGCCTTCCCAGTTCCTTTTGTGTTTCCAATCTGTGCTTTCGTACCTCCACTGTAATAAGTATAAACTGGCTATCTCTATTATGAAACGTACCGGCCATCATCCAGTTATTTACGCCACACTTTCCAGGGGTGTTGCTTATCTGTATATCTGCTACCGGCCTCTCAAACTTGCCAATATTCTCCTCCAAACCCTCCCCGTTTGTTCCAAAATGGGCATTCATGTCGACAAGCACTGTCTTGTAGGCGGCATATCTCTTCGTCTGTAGATCTGTCACACAGGGCTTGTAGCCCATCTCTAAACTGCCGTTTCACTGTAGTCTCACTGTAGTCTCACAGCCATTTTGTGTTGCATTCTCCTGCCCCACAAAGATCATCCTTTCTTTGAACTGTATTCTGGCTACCATCAACCTATCATTCACCCGTATAATTTCAATAATGGTCTTCTTCACCTCTCCTCTCCTCACCAGACAGACACCATTTTTCTTGTCTTCACCTCCAGAGTAGTAGACCTTCTAGTCTAATCCCAACTCCTTTGCTCTCTGACATTTCCACCTCACTTCCTGCAGGCCCAGGATGTCTATCTTCCTCCTACCCATCAATTCTACTTCCATGCCTCTACATGTCAGTGTAGATTTGTTTAGAGACGCCACTCGTAGATATTGGTAATTCCTAGGTCATTTAGTTTTACCTATTTCGCCTTTTCAGGCTAGCTCACCCAACCCTATAGGTTTTGCCATATAGCTAGTTGCCAAAGAAGGCCTAGTTGCAGCTCTCCTGCTGCTCCGTTGACCAGCAATTTAAGGGGAGACTGAGCTGGCACATAATTTATAGAAGCTCCAGCACTTTGGCACCGGACCCCACCCAGGTTACTCCACAGCACCAGTCGGCGTGGCACAGGTATACAGGCGCTAGATGCCATCCCAGTATTCCAGAACTGTATTTTCTTGCCTGTTGCCTATTCCATTTTTAAAAAATGTTTCTTTTAATTTCTTGATTAGATTGAGAAAATCGCCGATGCTTACATAGTAGTGGTCTATCAGTTTTTATTTTTTATTTATAAATTCTGTTTTCTTTGTTCAGGTTGAGACAATCGGCGATGCTTACATGGTAGTAGGTGGTCTACCAGTTCCTAGTCCTACACACGCTGAACGTACTGTATCATTCGGTCTTGATACCCTCGATGTGATTCCCAAGCTGAAATCACCAGTACCTGATCACCGAGTACAGGTTAGTTTCTTAGAACGATTTCCTCTGATAATGGTTTCACTGAGCTGTCATGGCTAAACTCACCAGTACCTGATCAGCAAGTACACATTAGTTTCTAAGAAACTGCTAATGTATCACTGTGCTGTGTTATAGACTGGTCGGAATCCTACGACGGTATTGCCAGCAGTCATAAAAATCATTGAATTGCAGTGCCTCGACATGGTTTCTTCCATGTCTTTTATCTTTGAACATTTCATCCGATCTTTGGTTTTATATCATTCACAGACCTAATAAATTACTGAAGGATACTGAAGGAATTGGATGAAAAGAATGAAGATTGTAGTGTTTTGATGTCTCTGACTGGTCTTTGATTACAGGTTCGTATTGGTGCTCATACTGGGCCAGTTGTAGCGGGTGTAGTAGGACTGAAGATGCCTAGGTACTGTCTCTTTGGTGATACAGTGAATACAGCTTCTCGTATGGAAAGCCATGGAACTCCAGGAAAGATTCATGCAAGCTACTCAGTGGTCAAGTAAGATATATGCCTGATAAGTCATTGTCAAGAAGGATACATGCATTACAAGTCAAATGATTGTCAAGTAATATAGATGCATGCCAAGTCAAATGATTGTCAAGTAAGATACTTTTATGACAAGTCAAATGATTGTCAAGTAAGATACTTTTCTGACAAGCCAAATGATTGTCAAGATCGATGCATGCCAGGTTAAATGATTGTCAAGTATACGATCCGTGCATGACGGGTCAAGTGATTGTCAGGTGAGATACTTGCTGGACAGTCAAATGGTTTTCATGTGATTGTCAAGTAAGATGAAAGATAATATTATTGTTGGGTAAGGTACATGCATGCCAATTAAAAATTATTTTCTAGTAAGATCCATGCGTGCATGACTGGTCAAATGATTGTCAAGTAGGATATTTGCAC
Source organism: Echinometra lucunter (assembly GCA_029962745.1). NCBI lineage: Eukaryota > Metazoa > Echinodermata > Echinoidea > Camarodonta > Echinometridae > Echinometra > Echinometra lucunter. The sequence continues at coordinate 22,840,866 of CM057162.1, forward strand.
GACAAGTCAAATGATTGTCAAGTAGGATATCTGCATGACAAGTCAAATGATTGTCAAGTAAGATATATACATAGCAGGTTAATTAACTTAACCAACCAATTAACTAACTTTCCAAAACCATTTAGCGGCACAACTTTCGATGCATTTTAAGACGGGACCTACATATCACTGATTATAACTATTACTTACAATACTCTCTGATCTCACATCTTAATCTGTAACATCAATATCATTCCAGTGCCTTATCACTTTATATTAAAACTAGTAAAACAATAAAAACTAACAATATCTTTCCATATCTTACCTCATAACTAAAGCCAGAAACAATTTGATAATTCTGACTTCCCTTTACACTCTTAACTTAATTTGGAAATTACACATTATTTTAACTTTCCTTTCCCTCAGTCTTCTTTGTATGAGAGAGATAAGAAGGGGATTAAAACTAAAACATCAAGAAGAAACCCAGGAAAATGGCATACATTGGTCACCAAGACAAACACAACTGATTTTGTAAGAGACAAAAAATTAATAATTAGTAAGTCCCCCGTAAGTCCACATCTACCAAAGACAAAAATGTAACAATGAATGCATAATATAAAAATACATTATAATAACAGTAGACATGTTCCTATGAAAATGAAATAATAGGTGAGCATGAAAATAAAAACAGTGAAAATGAGATGTTTAAATAGTCGAATATACGAGTAGATCTACAGTCCATAGAATTCGAACGGAATACCGGTCACTGGGAAATCAAGCGATTGGTTGTGGAATGCAAAATTTTGGTTGAAGGTGCACTGGCATGAAGTTAAAGGCTGACGCTAAGGAGGGACGACATGATGATTGGAGACTGTGAAGTAAAAACAAGATGAGGAGTCAGTAGAGTATCTAGTTTATACTTGACTAGGCCTATTCGAACAAATTAAGTTGTCATCAACGCCATTGCTGAAGTCAAAAAGACGAGCTCGATCGTGAAATGAGGGGCCTAGATGAGCTGGTATCGGGATCCGACAAGATGGAGTTGAACTAGACAGAGGGACGACAGATCAGAGGGCTGGAAACTGGATGATGGAGAGGGACATCTACATAACTGCAGCAGCAAAGCCGGGTCCAGGGTCGGTGAGGTCCTTGGCAACAGCCACTGGGCCATCTCTCTCACACCCTTCAAATCTGCACGGCACACCAACCTCTGTCATACGTTGAGATGTTGAGAGAAGGGGAACAGTCGCCGCTGAACGGGTTATAAAAGGAGGAGCTGAGGACTTGGTGATGATGGACCTCGGGGGACATGGCGAGCACAGGTCGGGGGAGGCTGGCATCACATGCGTCGACGCCTCCCAACACTGTTGTATGCGGGACCATGTGCACAGGAGCTGTTGGCTGCAATACCTTTTATCACAAGTCACACATGGTTTCATCTCCTTTTTACATTATTTTTGCCTTTATTAACAGGGCAATTTGTCATGACAATCGTTTCCATGCTGAGATTAGAGGAGATGTGCAAATCAAGGGAAAAGGCAAGATGGATACATATTTCTTAATGCGTTCATCTACGGCCCCCAAAACAGATTCCGTAACGTCACATACGTGTGATCAACCAGCTTCGGCGACGTCATCTGCCTTGAACATGTTGAGAGAAGGTAACAGATCTTTATCTTTAAAAATTATTTTAAAAATCAAATGATTGAGAAGTAAATTACAGCTGAACATGACGGGTTCGTTTTCGGACCGAAGACGTAACACATTATTGTTGCGGAAACGTGATTCAAATCGTTTCAAATTCTTTTAAAAATGTGGGATTTTTCTGTTACCTCAATATCATGTTTTAATAATTCAGGATGCAAAGTGTTGAGTGTCTTCAGTTAGTGCAGAATCTGTCTTCATCATCCTGAGCTTTACCCACAATGTAATTACACATCAAGTATTTCAAGTTCTTGTTTCTTTATATTGTTACTATCTATCTGCAGTTTTATATGACCAAGATGATCGTGTTACATTATTAATATTCATCTTCACTCTTAGTTTTACCATGAAGTTACTAACTTTGTTTCTATCTATATCAAATCTTGCTTGACTATGCTGAATTATTAGTGTTCTACATTTTCAATATTTATTGTCAGTTTCGTTACACCATATTTACCCGTAATTGCTATTTGGTTTAACAGGACGGATGGACAACAGGGACGAGCAGCTATCGGGATATCAATCCTCATCTGAACGCCTTGAGGTTTCAGTCTTATCAAGTTCTGCACATATTTCAAACATCAAGGTGTCCTCGAACATTTGTGCGATTTTGTAGAGGGCGACAGAAATGCCTTGTTCATCAGTTGTTTTTCGTGTGATAAAAATTCTCCTAATAGCACTCGATTGTCCCCCCCCCCCCCCCCCCCATACTCTTTCGGTTCCCCAGAAAGACCATCATACCACTTCCCGAAATCAAAGGCCGAGGTAAAAGTCGATAAGGCTCAGTTCATTTTTATTTTCATACTATGGTAGAAATTTTTTCGGTCATGTCTTGTATGAAGGCGTTCAGATACCTCGGGAATCGTGCGATGACCGCGTGTCCGTAATCAGATTCCGTGCTTCAATTCAATTTATTTCATATTGCCACGTTAGGAAAACAAGGATAACAATCCAAGGATAGGTAAGATGTAAGTTTTGTACAGACTAAATGTGTACAAAAAAATCCCACAAATTTAGACCATTATTATTCCAAGGCTATTCACTAATCTCTTGCATGATCTGTATAGCGTATTAAGAAAGGTGAATTCTTACTCTTTCCATTGATGCTTAACTTGCATCACTGCTGTTACACTTGAGTGAGTATATTGTTAATGAAGATGACAGGAACAGATTCCATTTTGCATTTTTTGTAAAATTAATGAAGTGAATGCTTTCATTGATTTCACAAGTATGTTCACAGTGCTGCTTAATATGACACATTCTGTGATATTCGCTATTAATAATTGTCTCAAAAAGATAGTGCTCTTCTCATTTTGTCTGTGGCTTATTTTCTTTACTTTTAGTAGTATATCCTGGGGAAATTGATGCCTCATCGTAGCATATTTCTCCTCTGAACACTCCTACCAGACTACCATAAATGCCTTGGGTTTGGAGTAAGGCTAATACCATGCTTAGCTTGTATTTCCTATAACATTTTCGAGTTAATAAAAACTGCTGGAGACTGCTGGATATTTTTTTTAAAGATGTTCCCAGAAATCCTCACAAATTCACTTCAAACTTCCTTTCTAGTGAAATGATGCCATCTTGAAAGCCGAAAGTGTCATTTCTTCAGTCAATTGACCCATATTTTGAAAGATCACTGATGATAACTAATGAGTTTTAACAATATTTGAGATCAGCTTTTTGGATTTCATCCAATATTTTATTCTATTCAGTTGAGTATTTACAAAATGAAATAAGCCTGTAGGATCAGGTCCACAAAAAACGCTTTATCATCTGCAAATGATATGAATCCCACATTTTGGGATGAATGTGGCAAATTACTGATATAAATCAAAAACAGAAATGGGTCGAGAATTTATCGCTGAGATATTCCGCAACCGAGTGTTTTTACTTCAGGTTTATGTTAAGTGTTTACGATCAGTTATATAACTTGATATAAATGTTCTAAAGGCCTTTACGCTATTGCCACAATAATGCATTTTTGTTATAAAGTGTAATGATTTATGTCATCAAAGTTTTTTTCAGGACTGTAAATACATAGAGGGTGTATTTCTTCTTATCAATGGCTTGGTTTTTTTTTACAGTAAGATCCAATATTGCTGTAGCTGTAGTTACGTCTCCGCCTAAATGAAAATAGGTTTTCAATGAGAATGTCTTTCAATAAACGTCTATACTGTAAATACACTTTTTTCAAGATTTTTAGAAAATGGTTATGACCGAGATCGGTCTATAGTTATTTACCTCATCAGGTTTTCATCTTTCTGTGTATATACTCGAGCAATTTCAATTTTTTAATGGAAATGTACTATTGATCGACATACCTGCACTGATCAGATGAATAACATCTTGTAACTCTTCTATTACTGTTAATTATCACCCCTGTACTATGGGGGTGTTTCATAAAGCCCTTCATAAGTTTACGCATGACTTTACGAATGACTTGAATATGAAGTGCCAAATAGGATACCCAAAATTTTTGCTGACGTTTCAACGATATGTCACCGTATTTCCCATAATTTCATTTAGATTGTGGCAAAAATTATACTTCGCAATAAAAATGTAAACAATATTAATGTTAATCTAACTCTGCATGGATATTTCACCTTTAGCTGATGCCATTTGTAATATTTGAGAATCCCACTTGGTTTGCCACATTCAAGTCGTGTGTGAAGTCATTCGTAACTTTACGAACAGCTTTCTTACCCCCCCCCCCCCCGTATTATTTTTTACTACAATCAACTCTCGTTATTACTTCACTTTTACTGATTGACAGAATTAGGGGTCTCACTCCATAGTCTACTGTGTTACGGCATGCATTTAGGCCTACGCCCATGGTCTCAATCATGAGTGTCGATTGCGAGGGAATTAAGAATTTATAATTTATACCCCCCCCCCAAAAAAAAAAAGAACAAACAAACCAACAAAAGCAATGCGTGGGGTGGCCATTTTTTCACCACTTATTATGACAAAGATTTTGAATACTTTTTCCAGAGCATATAAATTGATTAACCTTGTGGACACACAAGGATCAGACTTAGAGTGCAATTAGGGGAGTGAATAGAAAAGAAGTAAGATAGTGAAAGTTGAAAAAAAGGTATTAAAGTTTTGAGATTTCTTTTAAAATTGGATTTCAATAAAACTATGATACAGAAAGGTTAAATGTAAATCAATCTCACATTATGTCCGTTAGTTCACCAGAAATATTGGTGGATATTTAATACAAGATCAACAAGTTTATTGTGACCCAATTAGAAGAAGATATTCTAAAACTAGAATTTATATCAGACCAAACTGGCAATAGGATTCTCTAATCAATGGATGAATAAAATTTCCAAAATACTATTTTTACTTGAAAATTATATATTGGTCAGCGTTATAATTGCTATTGTGATTTATGTTTTGTTATTCTGGACTTGCAAATTAGATTATTCTGGATTTGCAAAGGAACCAATATATTTAGATTCATTATGCAAGGTTCTTTTAAATCACCTGAAGTTGATTTCGATCTTTGTCATGACACCTTGCACTTGCATTACTCTGAACCTGTTCAGTGTCTTATCAAAAATAACAATGTATATTGTGTGTACTGACATGTTATATAGCACTTGCCTCCAATATGTATATAGTGATCATAAGTTTATATGCGATACTTGCCTACGTGAATAAATACATACAGTGTTTGACATGATAAATTGCCTTGTTGGTTTTTGTCATTAAGAAATAAAAAGGAAAATTTCCCTTTTCTCAATAAGATGGTAGATATTCTTCTTCATTTCCATAATCATCATTATCATCTTATCATCATCATCTTCTTCTTCTTCTTCTTCTTCTTCTTCTTCTTTTTCTTCTTCTTTTTCTTCTTCTTCTTTCCCTTTAAGTTTCTTATTTCTACACTGTAAAACGCTGTTTAAATTGGCGATGCTTAAAATTGTATTGTTTAAAATTTGAGCAATATTGTTTAAAAGTCATACCCTGTATTGCAAAAATACGTTGTTAAATGCATCGAGCGAATTTCCAATGATATTGTTCAACAATTTTAAACACTATTGTTGGAAATTCGCTAAAAATATATATATATATAAAAACTTTTTCAAGTTTAAACAATATTTAGTTGTTTAATAGTTTAAACGATAGTTGTTAGCAGGGGCGTAAAAGGTACCTGTTATCAGGGGGGGGGGGGGGGGCAGAGCCCAAAATTTCCCGGTAACTAGTCTATGTCTAGAATCTGTGGCGTAGCTAGGACTGCATTTTAGGAGGACGGTAGTGCTCCACCGGCGTAAATCAAATTTGAGGAGTGGGGGATGACAAACTTTTTAAACGATTTTTTTTTTCCCTGTCACACACATTTTCATATCTATTTTGCGAGCGAGCGAAGCGAGCGAGCCAAAAATAACAACTTTTTTGTTTTCAATATCATTTTCAAAAAGAAATTCTATTATAATGGTTGTTTATGATAGATATTCAGAATCTTTACTTACTGATTAATTGAAATATATTTACTTCCTTAAAAAGTGTCTGCATGGGGGGGGGGGAATTTGTACACACCCTCCCCCCTCTCCCCCAAGTGGAGGTGATAGATCCCCCTACCCCTTGGAATTTACGCCAATGTAGTGCTCCCTAGAGGGGAGGGTGCAGGGAGGGGGGAGTTTCCCCCCTCCCGCGCGAAGCGCGGAAGCTCCGACGTTTCTTTGAATTATTAGTTGTTGGTAATAAAGTCTATCTTCTGCGGCGTAACTAGGATTTCATTTTAGGAGGACGGTAGTGCTCCCTAGGGGGGAGGGTGCAGGGAGGGGGAAGTTTCCCCCTCCCGCGCAAAGCGCGGAAGCTCAGGCGTTTTTGCGCTGTCAGTTCCCGCTCTCTGCCTGTTATGGGGTTGGGGGGGGGGCATATGCATAGCCAAAAATTTCCCGGTAATTAAGTCTAGAATCAGGGGTGTGATTCTCTGCATGTTTTTTTTTTTGGGGGGGGGGGCAGAGCCGAAAATTTCCCGGTAACTAAGTCTTGAAAATAATATGCGGAGGTGAGCCCGCACCGCGAGTTGCTTGTTTTGAAGCCCTTAGCGGGTGGGTCCCAGGGTTCTGGCTTAGGGCCCCTGATGGGGGTCTACAGGGAAAGCCACTGCGGGGGTTTTGGTACTAAATTTTTCCTCATTTCTTTTGTTTCACTTCGCTTCCTTTTTTTTTTTCTTTCCCTCTTTTCCCTCTCTCTTCTTCTTCTTTCTCCCTTTCTCCTTTTTTCTTTCCCTTTCTCCTTTTTTCTTTCCCTTTCTCCTTCTTTCTTTTCCTTTCTTCTTCTTTCTTTCCCTTTCTTCTTCTTCCTTTCCCTTTCTCCCTTCCTTTTTCTTCCTTTCCCTTCCTTTCATTTTTTCCCGGTGGTCTGGTGGATTTTCCCGCTGAAATCCTTCAGGGGGGCACTCTGCCCCCCCCCCCTGCCCCCCGGCTGTTACGCTACTGGTTGTTAGAGTGACTGGCTTAAACAGCGTTGCTTAAGATTTTAAACAGTTGTTTAAAACATTTTTTACTGTGTACATCTTCTTCTTTCTCCTTTTTCTTCTTCTTTAATTTTCTTTCTCCTCCTTCTCCTCCTCCTCCTTCTCCTCTCCTCTTTCTTCTTCTTCTACTACTTCTTCTTCTATAGGCCTAAGTTCTTTTTTTTTCTTCCTCTTCTTTTCTGTGCTTTGATTTTCATTCAGCTTGGTAAGCTGTTTTACTTACCTTGAAAATACCTGGAAGCGCACTTACTGATGTATACAAGAAAAGGCTTTATGCTATTATTTCTTTTCGTCAATCATCCCCCCCCCCCGTATTGCAAAGTATTGGCGCAAATCCCAGGGGATGGGGTGATATTATATCCCCCCACACTTTTTCGAAGGGGGGGGGGGATGGCGTGTACAAATATCCCCCACCCACTTTCTAAGGAAGAAATGATATTTTAATTAATCAGATAGTAAAATTTATGACGAAGTGTCATAAATGACCATCATATTTTGGAATTTCTATTTGAAAATGCGATTAAAAACCAGAGAATTTGTTATTTTTGGCTCGCTCCCTTCGCTTCCCCGCAAAATGAAAATTAGAATGTGTGAAAGGGGGACTGTGCGGGTGCGTGAGGGTGTGTGTTTATACTTAAGTGTGAGTTCGACAGAAAAAAAAAATCGGCAAAAAAAGTCTGTCATCCCCCCTACCCCACTTCTCAAAGTGGATTCACGCTAGAGTTAAAATCACACTATTTTCGATTTTATGTTGTGTTTTTTTTTTTTTTTTTCGTTCCCTGAATCTGTGCTATATTCCTGTACACTCCACTTCGCGGCTCCTAAACATTCCATTCAAGTAATGAGGATCTGATGCAGGGGGAGATCCAAGGGGGACGAATCGGCCCGCCCCTTCCTCACCCCCTCCCCCTTCTTTTGAAACCGAGGATCCCCTCCCCCCCCCCTTTTTTTTTTTTGCTTTATGCACATTTTCCTCATGTTTAGGCCTATTTGACATCCTAATCGCGTGACACCCCTGAATGAGCTACCCTTTCCATGCACTTTTATGGCCGTGCGTGGGTACAACAATATTTTTTCTGCACCCCCCCCCCCCCTCAGTTCTTCCTGGTTCTCTTTCTCCCCCTCACCCTTTATTTTCAATCTTACTTGCAATTTGCTCTCATCATACCTTAATGAGTTTGGTTCGTGCGGAGGGTGTCACATTAAAAAAACAACAACAACAAAAAAAAAACACATGCACACCAACGAACGTAGAGGGCGTCAACACTTTTCAGTGTTGCTATTAGGAAGGTTCACTTCATACGCGCAAGCAGTTGAAGTGCGCGCACATTTTGGTGGTCATGCCAACAAAACCTTAAACCGACATAATACAATGACGGAGTAGTAGCGACATGAAAACAAAAAGAGGGATTATGACAAGAATAAGATTTTTTGAATTATAAATAAAAATATATATTGAAAACATAAATTATGCAAAACAAAATTAAGTATTTGATACCTTGAAAGATATGTTTTTAAAATCTATAATCTTTCAGTACTTAGTGACCACTGTTATCAGTGATTTTACCAGTGTGCTAAATTCATGACGTTTTTGCCAAGCTGATTTTGTGACCACGCGCAATGCATTTCGGGATAGGGGGTACCTCTCCCTCGCTGCGGGCGTACTACTGAAATTGAATAAAATCTGTGCGCTGATCCATCAACATGCAATATCAATATGATGCGTCGTCTGCTAAGCTTTGTTTACGGTACAGCTAGCGCCTGCCCAGGCGCCTGGGTAAGGTACAGAGGGGTAGACTAGCTCCAAGCACTGAACTTAGGTGCCCGAGGACGTAGAAGCGCTGACAGGGCATGAATTTTCCATACTTGTAATTTACTATAATGACAAAAGAAAACAAGCAAACGAACCACTACAACAAAACGGAAAGCGAATGTTAGGGGCAAAAATTTGACATGTATTCAATTTCTTTTATCTTTTTTTCCAGCCTATCCCTGATTTTGGTTATTTATGAATTCATTCTGTATTTCTTACCCATTTATTCAAATATTTACCAATTCGATTAATTTCAGAGTTTTTTTTTCATGACATGCATGAATGAATTAGTTAATTACTTTATGTATTTATGGATTCATTTATCTTGATTTGATTATTTTTTTTTACGAGGAGAGCAGAGTTAATTTGAGTTTGACATCACCACCACTTCTATTGAGACCTCATGTGTCATTTTAACCTTCTCCAACAAGGCTGCCGGAAAGGCGAAGGAGGTAGGGTAATTCTCATTAAATAGGGAACATCACATCGAATGATGTTGGTACCCCTCCCCCAACTCAACCTCTTTGGAAACTTTTTTTTTTTCACCTTTTCTCCCTCTCTTTATATTTTTTTCTCTCTTCCTCCCTCACTCTCCCCCACTCTTTCTATCACCCGACTTTTTTTTCTTCTCTCTCCCATTTTTATCAAACTCACTATCCCAGGTATTTAATATTCTCTCTCATCTTTTTTTTTTTCTTTTGCATACTCTTACTCTCTCAGATTCTATTCCCAGGCTCTTTTGATTTACGATTCAATTCATCCAAGTTACGCCCAGAATAAAAGATAGACAGGTGTAATTGTACTTTCAATTATAAAACTATTTTTATTTATTGTGCTTTAAACATCATCAAGGCTACGACTGTGATTACATATTGCGAGTTGAATTATTCACTGTCACTGATTTTATTAAACCCCAATTACTTGTACAATTTAAAAAATCAAACCAAATTTAATAACAGAAGAATAGGATACAATAGAAAAGGAAGTATTTGATGTGAAATGGCAGTTTCTGTTTCGCTTTTTATGGGGAGCTCCCTTGGCTCAAATTGGTTATTTAGGTGTTATCAACTCAATATCAAACCGATTTCGGTTATAGAGGTTAAAATGGTCAGCTTGATAAGCTAACTGATGCATTGCCATTTCATTTCTCACAACTGACCAATATCTTTTTTATGGGATCTAGTTATATTCATACATTTATATTTCAAAAGGTAAGAGAGAAAGATACATATAATACAACGTATGTATAGTTAAGAAAAGTAAAGCTAATTTCTAGAGTTATTTGAAAAATTAAATAACTTTAAGAAGACTTAAGAAATAATCACAATAATATAAGTATCATAATAGAGACAGTTAATTCTAACTACTGTCTCACAAATTAAAATAGTTTGTACAAATGAAGTGAAGCACTGAACGAATTTCCCATCCAATCAAACCCAATGGAAGAACTGACCTAGAACAAATCTGTTTTCCTAATCAAAGGTGCTGTAAATTTTCATGGGAATCTGACATTTAATTTCAAAGTATAATTAGCTTTGAATTTCACACATTTTAAACTTATAAATCACTAAGCCAATGGCCTTATCGTGAAATAAGTCACCTCTCTTCTCACGTGTGCGCTCGCACTGTGTACAAAGTCTATGAGAGTGGAAAGAAGTCACCAGCACTGACGAGATAAACGGCAGTGAATGGGCTGGTGACTTACTTGTATACTAAAATGGCAGGTCATCCTTACATTTTTTTAATGAATAAAATACTCAAAGAAATGGGAGTGTGCAACATCATTGGCTAACTCATTAGCATACTTATGAAACTATTTATTCAAATCATTATGGTGAACTTTCCCTTTAAGTCTTCTTACTTCGTCAAGTCTAATAAATGAAGATTTTCATATTTTGCACTGTCAATAAAGCATATCCATCCACCTGCTCATATTAAATCAAATAAACATTAAACACACTGAGTGATGGTGAAACATCTTACATTTGCTGAATCTCTTACACATCTACATAAGAATATTGTACCCCAGAATAAGTAATACTTGAGTTATAAAGTATAATGTATATACAATTAACATCAAGAAGAAAAAGTGGGAAAGGTACGTCCTAATGCAAACCCTTAGTTGATTAAGAATGCACTTCTAAATTCAATACTACAGACATGTTAAAATGAACAAAATCTGATATTGCACAATTAGGAGTATGGATGGAAGGTGATGGCCATCAGTAAATTGTGGCTAATGTTTTAATCATTTACATGATTGGAAGCAATAAGTTAACCTTAATACTTAAACACATTTTTCTCTGATTATTCAATTTGCTTGAAAAGCAAGTAGGACTTGACCTAAAAGAAATAAAATCTACCAAGCATTTTCTGAACAGCATCTGGTTCAGTATCAGCAGCTCCTTACATTCGAACAAAGGCCGTGATGTGCTCTGGTCTTTATAGGTGGTGAAGGGTGGCATGGCAGGTTGAGACTTGAGCAATTATTTGATTGTCTAGGGGCTACAGTATTTTGATCACCAGAATCTTCTGCAAAGAAAAAAGAGAAAAAATAATATAATATAATAACAAATAAGTCTTTTTTAAAAGAAGTATGAAAATATTTTTGCAATAGCTCAAAACTAAAAGTGATATAATTTTGTAAAATATATGAAAATGACTTAAACAATTAAGTGATATTAATTTATGTTGAGGGGGGATGTAAAAATTTTAAATCATACATGTACATGCAATATCCTTGTTTAAATGTAAATTTTTGTCATTTTGGTGCAATCATGCCAATGGTTAATTTTACTCAACTTTCACTCTTCTGAGGGGGGATATGAAAATTGTTAAATCATACATGTACATGCAATATCCTTTTTCAAATGTAAATTTGTGTAATTTTGATCCAATCATGCCAATGGCTAATTTTACTCAACTTTTACTCTCTGATTCTTATTTAATTTCCTTAAAAAGAGGGTAGGAGCACATAAGATCAAACTTGTGTGTGACTGTAGGCTATCAAACATTCACCATTGCATGGGTCGAAAAACAAACAACAGCAAGACATGATTTTCTTAAATTTGCTAGATTATCTGATTCAGGGACTCTTCAACTCTTAATGTGCCACAGATTTGGGGATTCAGACTTGAAATTGAAATTTTAAATGATTCTTTTCCTCTCATGTATGAATTATCGAGCATACCAAAATGCAGGCCAATACACACAAAAGCTCTTGAAGCTTTTTCTGGCGGTAATGACTAGCCAGTAGGAGTTTAAAAGCTGATGTGGGTAGGACTTGACCTAACAAACATAAAACCTACCAAGCATTTTCTGCCCAGCATCTGGATCAGTTTCTTTAGCAGCTCTTTTATTCCAGAGATAGGCGACAATGTTCTCTGTTTAGATGGTGAAGATTGGCTGGGAGGTTGAGCCATGAGCAATTTGTTGATCTTGCCTGGGCATAGGGGCTACAGGAGTTTGATCTTCAACAGACCCTAACTTTGTTACTGAAAAGAAAAAGAAATAACAATGTCAATGATGGAGATTTCTTCAAAATTTTGAAAAACAAGACATAATTTCATGTTCAAACTTTAAATTTCATGTGAATGGCATTCAGAGGTTGACAAGTCATGCAAATTATTTAATTTTTTTTTTACATTATCTATGTCCATGACTTTAGATTTTTTTTCTCCAGATATCATGTGTTAACCCTACAAAAAATTCAAATGTAATTTTCATTTTCATTTCATATAACTACAAACCACATCAAGATAAAAAGGTATTTACAATCAAACAACAAAATTGTACAAATTAGTTGGAGGATCCTTACAAGCATGACTAAGTCATAAATGGCTGGTCTCTCCTATCATAAAAGAAAAGGCAAAAATGAATCTGGTATGTCTGGCCTATAAAGTTATGGCTATGTTACTGCGGCAGCCCGAACGCGTAGCCGTAGCAGCGTTCGTTCCGATATCCGGGGCTAAGTCTAGATCTACTCAAGACGAGTTAAACGTTGGTGTTGTTACCCAACCGGCCAACCCTCAAAGAAACTTAGAACATTTTTAGAGCGGGCATATTTCACGATACTGCTGACAGTTTTAATGAGTTATTGGATTTGATCACAAAGAAATTGCCTAATAATAATTGTCTTGATTGACTAGACCTAGACTTAAGTTTTAGCCCCAGAACGATCGGAAAACGGGCCGAAGGGAACGCATGCAGACTGCGGCAGGGGGCCCGCAGGCACAGGCGCGGGTTGGCAAAAATTAAAGTTAGGAGGTTAAGCTTAGAATCTAGACAATAATTTGCATGCAGACAGTCGGTCCCTTATTCCCCTCAATTGCCAAATTTGATTAATTATCATTTCAAATAAGTAAATCTAACATTAAATTTCATAATTCAAATTATACCTGGTCCAACTTTGTTCACTTTCACGGACTCCGACGAGGCGGTCATTTTTCATCGCATGATGATAAGTCGCGACACAGTATACACAGAGTACAGAAGAAGAGTGGATCTATTGTAGTAGCAGCGAAATCTAGCAGAAGACCGCTATCAACCTCACAAATCCATATTATTGTATCAAAAAGTAAGATTATAAAATTATCGCTATTTTAGCTTTTTTTCTTCCTTAAAATAAAATAAAAGCATTAAAACATTATTTGCCATAAGATTTTATTTCAAATTTTTTTATTCAAAAGTGGTAAAATTTTCAAATAGAAAAAAAAATCAACTCTACAATCTACTAAAAAACCTCTCTGAGAGAAAATCCGAGAAAATGATGGTCACAAAAAATAAGCGCAGTGAACCTTCCTTATATGCTCAACACTGAAAAGTGTTGACGCCCTCTACGTTCGTTGATGCACACGTTGGTATCAATATGCACATAGCACATCAATTTATTTGATATATACCCAGTTGTTGGGTGTCCGGACGGGTTGTGTATCCGGACAGTCGATTTTAACCAGCCAATTGAAAAAGTTCACAAGCAAATCTCTTAACTGTTTTAGCACAAAATGTTAGACAATATTATAGAGAACAAATATTGATGATGATTAGCACAAATCAATGCATAGTTTATGTTAAAAAAGGCGGCTTCATTTTTGTTACCCGTCCGGACACCCAACCCCCCATCCTACAATAAAACAGCAATGTAGATAAGATGCCTTGCTCAGGGGCATAAGCGCCGGCCGTGCCGGTGATCGAACCCCAACTTTCGCGTCTCCACTCGACTACGGCGGCACCTCCACTTTGCAGCTAGCAGGTAACTCGAAGAGCGCCATCTTCATGAAATCTTGGGACTTTTTCATCCCATCTGTTTACATTACCGCAATACCGGTATTTGGAAGCTCGAGATTTCAATAACTGTTTGACAATTGCACGGTCGTGTGAACTTAAGTTGGGCATGAGCGAGTGAATAACAATTAACAGCTAGGTCTTACGGTATACAGCATAACCCCTCAAGCGAAAATGTTCAACTGTTACTAACTTTACTTTAGTCATTCGCTTGTTTGATGCTTGATACCGTATTCAAGGAAGCCACCGTTCACCCACTGCCTGGTGCCCCATATCTCCGGGCTTGCAAATCTGCCAGCTAACCGTAGAGCCCGTTCGGCTAGCCTCAAAAAGACTTCTCTCTGCTTGTAAGTTGATGTAAGTATGATGTTGCTTGTCAGTCAACTATGCTAAGAGTATTTTATGTCTCCATTTATATTGTGCCAAGTTTTCTTTCATTTGATCGAGGTTATTCTGATGAAAAATCTTTATTTGTTAACATTTTTATGAGTTGACTGTTGAGTGAAAGTGATGACTGGTCTGACATGTCTGATGTCCGAGTGCTGACATGTCTGAGTGATGTCAAAAAAAAAAAAAAAATGAGTCTGAGTGGGCACTGCACCATGTGGCCTTGGCCTTGTTGTGGATGGTGTTTCTGTACAGTACAGCACTGTTTATAATCTGTTTGAAGTTATGTACATGTACAATGCACTCGCAGTCGGTAATGTGAACTTTATGTTTAACAGTTACATTGTAGGTCTAGTGTAACCTTGCACTTGCTTTTGCATTTAACCCATTCGTGACAGAGGTCCACATTTTGTGGTTCGGTCTAATAACTTTTGATGCAAAGCCCTAAAAATCATACCAAATACATGAGCAGAAAGAGCAAAAAATTCTACACAAACTGTTCCCATTTTGGTTGCGTCAATATTCATTGTTTGATGCTGAAAATTTTTTAAAGGAAAATAAGCATTAAAATCCTTAAATTGGCAATGTGATAGAAAGTTTAAAATCACTATTTTCCCCTGCAAATTGGCAACTTTTTGACTTCTCATCATAATTTCTATCAATTTATATTCATTTCAGATACATGACATTTTATAAGAAAAATGTAGCAAAAAAATAAAAATGTTGGTGTTGCCAATTTGAAGAATAAAAGCTGATCAAATTAAGCTTTAAATAATTCCTGTCACGAATGGGTTAATGCACTATTTTGGTCTGTACTCATGGTACTTAACTGTTCTACAGTACAGGGGCACTTGCCAACAATGATACCATGATTGATACTATCAATGATAGGCAAGCAGAGTTCCCATCATGCCCATTCTCACGTGTGTACTTCAGAAGTGTAAGATCGCCAATCAAAGTCTGCAAAGAGGAGTAGACCTAGCCAATAATAAATAAGTCTAGACTAGATCTAAACAGGTGATAAAAAAAGAAAAATGTGCATAGCATGGCACTGTTACTATTTGTATAATTTCTGGCTCCTTGATCAGGAATTCCCTGGTCTTCTACATGTCAGTCTCAATCATCACAGTTTATGCTTTCGTCGCTCCTTCCCTGTTCGAGACTGCCATTTTACTTTGGATGGCCCTAACGATCATGTTCTCTGCTAGTAGTACATTCAGCACTTCTTCCTTCTTCTTCTTCCAGTGCAAGTACAGTCCTATTGGCATCGGCCAATCACAGCGCACGGTGCACGCTCCAGCGGGCACCAAGCACCAACGCGGACCCTGATTGTCCAGCGGCTCCGGCCAATCACAGCGCGGCTCACACCCGAGTGGAGCCAGACAATAGCTCCCGACGCTATATAACCCGTGCGCAGCAGCGTCTTTGCTCATTGCCTGACGAAGTCTAGCAGTTTGCAGACGAAACGTCGCTCTCCTACTACGTTTGCTACATCGTGAGACAACTGGTTATTTCTTCTACTCAATCCTTCACCACGATGAACCTCTTCCACATCATCTCTACAGTCCTATTAATAGAGTATTGTTGTACTTTGTGCGGTGCTGTGAACAGTTCTATGCTGCATAGGTGAGCCTTCGTAAGAATACAAGTGATTGCTGTGCTAAAAGTGCCCCATGTGCAAGTAAAAAACAACTTCTCCTCCAACTACATGTAGTTCTTTCGTAGTGAAAGTCCTACCAGCTGCCTTTTGAAATTTTCCAGTGAAGGAGCTGTTGTTGCAGACATGCCTCTGAATGAACTGCAGTTGTCTTACAGCTTGTAGGATGAGCTTCTCCAGAAAACTTGTAATCATCATCATCATCTGGTATATGGGGGTGAGGTAGTCCTGTAAATCTCCCGTTAGTCATTGATTTGTGACTATAATGGTATGCAATATGGGTGGATGTGGGTGGATGTCAGTTAATGTAAAATTGTTTGCCAAGCCAAAGCTAATATCTAAACCAGTCTTAACAGTTTCTATGCTTGGAGCAGTGACTAAGGATTCTGACAGCTTGTTCCATAAATTGATGACACGTTTGCTGATGAAACAGCTTCTGACATTGAGCTTGCAGTCGGTCTGGATCTGGATTTGGACGTACATGTACATATGATGCAGGGCCCTTCTGGGCATAAATGCATCGCTTAAGAGAGGGCGTGGGGGTGTTTTAGAAGGTTCTGTCGATGGCCTTCTTGAAGGTGTTGATAGAAGGTGAGTTAACGATGCTGTCACTCAGGTGGTTCCACTCGATGATTGTAGATAGGAAGTAGGAGTACCAGAACTGATTAGGTTGTGCTCAGATGAGGTTATAGCACTTGCTGTTGTTTGTCACTTGTCGGTCAATAATATTTGATGCACTAAAGTTTTCAAATTGTCTTGCATGTACATGTATACGTCGTTTAGGTTTTATGGGTTGAGCAAATTTTTGGATAGGCAGAGCTGGCACCAACCCCCCAACCACCTTATGGAAGAGGGTGAGTTTGAGGTTCCTCCTTCGTTCTTTAGGGTTGGGAGCTGAAGTTCATTTAGTTTGCTAGTAATGAAGCCCTCGTCCCTGGATACGTAGTTTCCTGTGATAAAGCGTACTGCTCGTCTTTGCACGTTCTCAAGCCTGATTATGTTCTTCTGGAGGTATGGATCCTA
This sequence comes from Echinometra lucunter, assembly GCA_029962745.1. Taxonomy (NCBI): domain Eukaryota; kingdom Metazoa; phylum Echinodermata; class Echinoidea; order Camarodonta; family Echinometridae; genus Echinometra; species Echinometra lucunter. The sequence continues at coordinate 22,858,206 of CM057162.1, forward strand.
GGATGTCACTCCATATTCAAGAATGGATCTCACAAGTGCGGTATAAGATTGTTCTCTTGATGTTAACGGGAAAGAAGTGAAGGTTTCTGCGAAGGAGGGATAGCACCCAGTTAGCCTTTTGGGTTGTCTTGGCAATGTGCTTTTCTCACTTGAGGCCCTCTGGGATTATGAAGCCTAGGTACCGGGTGTTGATAGAAGTAGGATGACTTGCTGCAGATGCTCATGGTGTAGCACTTTGTGGGTATTGAAGAGTTTCAGTGAATGACCATGTGAGTGTTGGTACTCACGTTTACTTTTGAATGGTTCAACTCCATTTTTAATGGTTTTGAAAGGTATGATGACGATGCCGTCTGTTCGTTGATCCCTAGCCCTGCATATTGGAGTTGTCCTCATTGACTTCTAGAGCCGAGGTTCTGTTGGCCAAACCGAACACTTACTTCTCTTCTCTCAGCATGAACTCATCTTCTGTACTGCATGAGGTTTTTTATTTGCTGCCATGTATGATGCAGGCTTCAAGTTAGACAGATCACTCACATCACCTGACTGTTTAGCTTCCGGTATTAGGACACTCTGGTAGTAGATGAAATACGTGACCCTCTACGACTATATGAATCACCATCAGTAAGTCAGAAGTTTGGCATTTTTACATTTTAACCGTTTGAAAGCTTGGATTTAAGCTTTTGAATGATGTACAGTTGTATAGCTTGCCTTGTCAATACCATGCAAACCCTTTGAAATTACAATGAGAATGAGAGCTTGTCAGATAGGCTAATCATCAGAATAATAGAGAAAACAGGATGTAAAGATGAGTCAGGGCTCTACAAACCCACTTGCCCGCTTGCCCGGGGCAAGGAAATAGAGCAAGAGAAATATGTTTAAGGGCAAGCAAGATATGTTTTGGGCAAACAATTTTCAAAGAGACTTGCCCAAAGGGCAAGCAGGAAGAAAATTTTTTGTAGAGCCCTGATGAGTGATTATTCAGAAGTGCCGTACTGGTGTCCTTGTTTTGGGCAAGCAATTTTCAAAGAAACTTGCCCAAAGGGCAAGCAGGAAGAAAAATTTTTGTAGAGCCCTGATGAGTGATTATTCAGAAGTGCCATACTGGTGTCCTTGTCTGTCTCAATGAAAGGTTTAATGAAAATTCCCTATTGAACTTTAAGGGATAATCGGATTAGGCTCAACCTTGGAATAGTTTCAAAGGAGATAATTCTGTCCTTTCTTAGATTTTCAAAGCCACAGAGTGAATAACTGGTTACTACATGTACATTGTAGCTGTTGAATCATAATCGTAAGTGGAGTACTGACCTGTCCAGTCATAATAAATCAGTTTGTTTTTTTATGTGAAGGTTTTACCCAGCATGCTGGCATATTTTTATTTCATAATTCCCCCCAAATGGTAATTTTAAATGAAAGAAAAAACATTTTCTACATGACAGATGGCTCCCAAATTTGGTCAGATGGTAGATCAATAAATAAAATATTGGAAAATATAAAATATGTAAAATCATCTCTTCATCCCTAAAGCTCTCTATTTTAGCTGTCCCCCTTTAATTAAAAAAAAAAAGAAAAAGAAAGAGGAGAAGAGGAAGAGAAAATTGGGAGCAAAAAGGGGGAAGACTCTGGGGAAAGAGAAAGCTGGGTCATGCAAAGAGTAAAGGTGCTTTCACACATGATGCGACAGTGTGGTACCACGCTGTGGCGCCACACTGTTTCGTCTTCACACATGATGGGACTTTGTGTCACCACACACATGTATGCTAATGAACGCGCATTAACGCGTCAACTCTCAGTAAGAGAGCATATTGTCAAAACTTGCGCCACCAATCTCATGGCAACAATTTTTCCGCTAACTTTTTAGAAATTGATTGGTGCGCATTTTTTGTGTATCTAGGCAGCAAAAAAGTGTGTCCTGCCTGGGCAACATTTTTTTGTCGCCCTACACCCATAGGCTTGTACACAAAAAAGTGTGGTGACACAGCGTGGTACCACACTGTCGCATCATATGTGAAAGCACCTTAAAAAATACCGGGGGGGGGGGGGGTGACGGCAAATTCGCCTAGGCGGAGCCTAAATAGCGCCTTAAAATAATTAAAACCCAGTTCTTTTGGGCAACCATTTTCTTCAGAGTTGCTCTTGCCTCCACTCTGAATGTAAGCAATAAATTTGCGAATCATGATCAGCAGAATTAACATTTCTTGAAACAACATTACACGCACATTAAAGCATCATACTGATATTTGTACTCTCAAGGAGAAAATTGGGATATCAGAAATTGAAATTCAGCATAGCTCTCCTGGGCCTAGAAATAGCTTCTGTTTCTGTGGAAGCTTTTTCTTTTTTCAGATAATAACTCTCGTGAAAAAAAAAGTGTTTTTTACCCTGATACCATAAAAAATGATTATAGTATACATGTAGTATTAAATGTCACTCCCAGAATGCTACATACTGTATGCAATCATATGATTATAGACTGTGTATTACTTTATCCAGTGATATGAGATTTCCTGCTTTTCTTCCTCACTCCCAGAATACTACATGTATACTGTAGTGCACAGTTCATGGATTGTTGATTAAATACACCTGCTGGAAGATTCAACTAACAATAAGACCAAGGGTTGGGTTCTTTTGATAAATACCAGGGTGCGGGGACAAAGCTGATTTCTTTTCGTTTATTGTGTGATTCCATTGTGTGCATCACCACAAAGAGTGTGGTGCTATGCAAGGTTACCATGTTGAGCGTTTGATTTTGGCAATGTTACATTTTCCATAGACTCTAAATAAACCTGAGTTGTCTAGGGCCTGGTGCTCAGGTTAAAGAGATACATGTACACCCATTTACCTACAATTTGTAATGATGAAGGTTCAGAGCTTTGGGTGAATAAATCATGTACATGTATCTCTCAATAAGATGCCCCTTATTTTCAGATGCTTTGCTTTGAAATTTGTGTTTTGAACTAAGTACAAGGCTTTTTAGAGGTCTAAATTGATCATCTTCATTCCTCAAATTAGCAACAACTATTATTTTTTCCACTCTTATTTAGTTCGAAAAAAATAAATATAGATATAACATGAACCAAAATGGATTTTGATTGTAAAATTTATGCGGAAACTGTCAATTTGAATGCTGAAATAGGGATTATATAATATTCACTGTGTTGCCAATTTAAAGACTTTAATGATTAGTTACATTTAAACTGCTCTAATTCGAAAACGCAACATCATACTGCACTGAAAATGGACTCAAAATTTTTAGCAAATTTTTCTCTTTCTACTCATGTATAATGTGTGATGCCCAGCATTCTGGATCAGCAAATACTGCCAAAGCGTCTCCAAAAGGAGGCACTGTACGTCTATGGGTTAAGGAATAGCTATTTCCCCTGTGTATATCTAGCCACATGAGCATGGTCACTGTGTACACCAAGTTTGAATACATTCAAAAGATAACTGGATAACCATTGATCTGAATTACAGTATTTAGCACGTGTTCTGAGTGACTCTCTCTAGTGTGCCCTCAAAGTAGTTCTATCTGTTAAAGGAGAATGCAACCTTGACAATCAGTGTGCTTCCAGTGAATGAAGAAGACCAAGAAGAGTAAACAGTGAAAATTTGAGCAAAATCGGACAATCTGTTCAAAAGTTATGAACTTTGAAAGTTTAAGTTAATCCTTATTATTGGATCCTTAAATTGGCAACTTTGCCAGCATCTGTGATGTCATCGTGGACAACTCTCCATTCCTTTTTGTACACAGAATTCAACATTTTCTTTATTTTCAAGAGAAATAAAAATTCTTTTGATTTATTGTTTGAGTATGACATGGCTATATCAATTCTGCAAGTATACTGGGAAGAATTATATTGATTCCTGACCTGAAATTTCATATAAATCAATTTTTTTGAAAAATTATGTACAAAACGAATTGAGAGTTGTCCACTATGACATCACAGATGCTGGCAAAGCTGCCAACTCAAGGATCCTCATAATAGGGATTTACTGAAACTTTCAGAATTCATAACTCTTGAACAGATTGTCCGATTTTGCTCAAACTTTCACTGTTTACTCTGCTTGGTCATCTTTATTCACTAAGAGCACACTGATTCTTGGGTTGCATTCTCCTTTAACCCCCAAGAAGAAGTGACCGGAAGAATAACAGGAGTACATGTACATGAATTGAATTGAATTGTATTTATTGAACGCCATTGATATTCATCAATATTCTGTTCCGATATAAAACATAAACATGAATATTTCAACATAGATAATGTTAAGCTTTTAAATAGAAAAAAAATAAACAGAAACAAAGTAGAACATAAATAATAGTATTTCTAGCTATTGATGATATAGGTTAACATAAATTTAAATCCATTTTACTTTCCCTTTTTTTTTCTCCAAAATTGAATATATAAACACAATTTGATATATAATCCAAACGAAAGTGAAAATCACTGAAAATGTTATTGAACAAAAGGCAAAATTAACGAAAAAAAGGAGATGACAGAGGGAATATGATTGTAAACACATGTGAAAGTAAAGTCTAAATGTATAATAATGTTATATGTAGAAATCTGTATGAACATGTACATGTACCTTCTCTATCGTATACTGCTGATGCTAATGCTGATGCTGATGCTGATGCTGATGATGCTGATGCTGATGCTGCTGATGCTGATGCTGATGCTACAGATGCTGATGCTGATGCTGATGCTGATGCTGATGATGCTGATGCTGATGCTGATGCTGCTGCTGATGCTACTGATGCTGATGCTGCTGCTGCAGCTGCTGATGCTGATACTGATGATGCTGATGCTGATGCTGCTGATGCTGATGCTGATGCTGATGCTGATGCTGATGCTGATGCTGCTGCTGATGCTGATGCTGATGCTGATGCTGATGCTGCTGCTGATGCTGATGCTGCTGATGCTGATGCTGATGCTGATGCTACAGATGCTAATGCTGATGCTGATGCTGATGCTGATGATGCTGATGCTGATGCTGATGCTGCTGCTGATGCTACAGATGCTGATGCTGCTGCTGCAGCTGCTGATGCTGATACTGATGATGCTGATGCTGATGCTGCTGATGCTGATGCTGCTGCTGATGCTGATGCTGATGCTGATGCTGCTGCTGATGCTGATGCTGATGCTGATGCTGATGCTGCTGCTGATGCTGATGCTGCTGATGCTGATGCTGATGCTGATGCTACAGATGCTAATGCTGATGCTGATGCTGATGCTGATGATGCTGATGCTGATGCTGATGCTGCTGCTGATGCTACAGATGCTGATGCTGCTGCTGCAGCTGCTGATGCTGATACTGATGATGCTGATGCTGATGCTGCTGATGCTGATGCTGCTGCTGATGCTGATGCTGATGCTGATGCTGCTGCTGATGCTGATGCTGATGCTGATGCTGATGCTGCTGCTGATGCTGATGCTGCTGATGCTGATGCTGATGCTGATGCTGCTGATGCTGATGCTGATGCTGATGCTGCTGCTGCTGCTGCTGCTGCTGATGCTGATGCTGATGCTGCTGCTGATGCTGCTGCTGCTGATGCTGATGCTGCTGATGCTGCTGATGCTGCTGATGCTGATGCTGATGCTGCTGATGCTGATGCTGCTGCTGCTGCTGCTGATGCTGCTGATGCAGATGCTGATGCTGATGCTGCTGATGCTGATGCTGCTGCTGCTGATGCTGATGCTGATGCTGCTGATGCTGATGCTGATGCTGATGCTGCTGCTGCTGCTGCTGATGCTGATGTGGCTGATGCAGATGCTGATGCTGATGCTGCTGATGCTGATGCTGATGCTGCTGATGCTGATAGTATTCTGTAGACTCCTTGATAGGTGTCCTTGGCTTTCTTGTCCTTATGAGTGCAGTGTGGAGTCAAATTTACCAGAAGAGTGGTGTTAAACCTTGATTTTTACCTCTTGAGAAGTGAGAACATTGTATTCAAGTATGAAAGTCAGTGGTAGAGTCGGGGCCAGAGGCAGCCCGAGGTACATGTAATGTGTAGCCTGGTCTTCACTCTGTGGGCTGGGTAAATGTAGCTGTTGAATGATAATCGTGAGTGGAGTGCTGACATGTCCAGTCATAGTAAAGCAGTTTCACAGAAGGATATGTTACAGTTTTACAGTTAAAATTAGAGCTTGCCTAAACTGTTTGTAAACATGTACACATTAAAGCTTGTTCAGATATGCACAACAAACCCCTGCGTTTGTTGTTGTTCAGATATGCTACTTCTCCTTTATTTGGAAGTTGAAATGATGAATGTGCATTAACTCCAATAAAGGAGGTTTTTGTCATAAGTTTTGCAGACAAACTCATGACGTCATGATTCATGAGTTTGTCTCATCATCATGACATTTTGTGCTAACTTTTTAAGAATTTGATTGGTCCACAGCCTTGGGTTTTTTTGGGGGGGGTTTATTTTTTTATTTTTTTTTTTTTATTTTTTTTTTGCCACCTAATATCTCATTAATTTCTTATATCTCAACAAGCCTTTAGAGTATTCCTCATTTTATATCTCTCACCAAACAACATGTAAGGTAGAATTGAAAGCAAAATATAGGGCCAGCTGGCTAGTGGTACTAGTTTTGAAGTTATTTTTTATTTATTTATTTATTTATTTATTTATTTATTTATTTATTTATTTCATTTCATTTTTGCATGGTTCAACAGATTACATAGCATAATCATGACCACAGCAAACAGTAATAAACACAACTGGAAAAAAAGAAAAGATCATTATACATGTAACTTTGTAAATAATAGAGAAACATAAAGAGGTATGACAATATAAGCTAAATGCTTGAGACCTTACCATCCAAAAATATATATTTTCATGAAATGGTTGGGGGGGGGGGAAGAACTAAAGTCAAACTAACTAACTATTAAATACTACCTAAACTAATAAAATTAACTTTCACAACATTCAAGGATATACAATTATACATGTATAATAAACTTTTATGCCCGAAAATTAAAACATAGCATGTACAAAATAAATATGAAAGGTCTTACTATTAGAAATGAAAATGATCTTACACTAAGCATAAGCATTAGAAACAAATAACAAGCAACAATGACTGTGATACAGTAATTACATGTACATCTTTGAGATAAGCAGGTGCTTAACTGCACTTTTGAAGGTATACATGTTTGTATTTTACAGCCATCTTTGCATGTCACTCCGTTTTGCTAAGGTACCTTAGCACAATGGGATGGAAAGAAAATGATGCACCCAGATCACAAACAATACAGAGGTACACCATATGGACAACTGTGGTCTGTACCTTTTTATTGTTTTTGTGAATATAGTACCTTAGCAAAATGAAGTGATGTGCAAAGATGGTTATGAATACAGTAGAGTAAGCATTTTGCATTCTTTATGCTCATTTTGTGCCACTGCTTTTTGCTAAGCCAGGTAGCATACCAAAACCACCATGCCAAAACAGAGGGGCACACATGGAAAGCTACCTGAATAAAACTTTTCTAGCATTAAGGGAAAATATGGACTGTTCTATATTTCTCATATGATTGATAAGTACATGTAATTTCTGAAGATAATGAATGATTGTTTTATTTTGATCTTAATAGGACTGAAGAAAGATGGGCGGATCACGGGCATTGTTTTACCCTACTCTTTACTGGAATGTATTAATGAAGAATGTTACATCAAGGAACTGGTATGACAGAATAGATGCTACTGTCATTTTAGGTGCATTACCATTCAGAAGTTACATCAACCAGGTTAGTATCACTATCTTGGACTCTTCAACTGCCATTATACATGTAATAATAATTGTGTATACGTGTATGCAAATTGATAATGCGCCGTACTCTAAGATGGCAATGGGTGCCATGAAATCTGGCCCCCCCCCCTCCCCAATTTTATTTTTGGCAGTTACTAAATATTAATAGATCTGTCCCTTTGTTTATTTTTAAGTAAGGATAATTCTTTTCTGGTTTTGCTTTCTGCCTTTCTGGGGTATCTCAGTGTACATGTATATGTGCAGCCCAATTGCAATGCATAGCATGTATACATGTTTTGTGTTCAAGTCACTCAGTATCCTGGACAGCTGTCAATATACAGTGTAGCTTTTTTGGTCCAACAATCTAAAGAGTCAAAATGTGGGTGCATGAGATGTTGGTTTTTGAAATCCATAAAACTGCAATACACATGAAGCGTCACCAGCATGATGTCATCGTGCCCAAAGAGAGGTTTTCTTGTCTAATCTCTTTTGGAAGTGATAAATTTTGGAATATAGAGTGGAAAAGTGGTCATACATGTAACTAAAATTCAAACTTGCATCGGTTTGCGAAACCAGCAGCAGATTGCGTATTGCATATGTGTAGAAACAGAATTGGGGCGTGCACATAAATTTGGAAATGAAATATTGATATTTGAAAGGGCTTGCTGTTTGATGACTGCTTATGGGTAGGTTTTTTTCTGTGGGGACTGTGACTTTGAACTAAAGACATTCCATTCTGATGAGGTCATTTTTTGTATGGAACAAACAGACTGCAACCATTCAGAGCCAGAGGTATAATGAGAGGACAATGAAAGTGACTACTATACATGTAGGTTCCAAATGCATGAATGCTTTCCAGTCAAACAGGAGGGCAGGCTATTATATAAAGTCAAAAAGTATTTACAGTGAATAAATTGACACTAAATGTATCTCCCTACATCAGTATCAGGGTTAGGGAGCTCTCATATGGTTACAATTGCAATAATTGTGATAATGTCTGTCAGGTTTTCAAGCACAAGTGAATAGTTTGGCAATACAGTGGAGACTCTGTATAAAGAGGTCTGATATAACAATGTTTGTGATATACATGTAACACTACCAGTCCCAACTCTTTATTTTCGTTTTTTTTTTGTTTTTTGACTTGATATAACGAGATTCCTACTAGAACAAGGTAATTTTAATGGTCCCAAGGACCTTGTTTCCACTATATGTGAAATAAACTGTTAATTGATTTTGTGGTTCTCTTGTTCGTTTTTGCTTCAGCTGAAAGAGGAGAATGTTAAAGGTGTGATATCTCTGAATGAAGATCATGAGCTTAGAAGACATGCTCCAACTGTAGAGGTATGAAAACAGGAATCATGGTGTGGACATAAAGACAAAGTCATGTACATGTATGTCAGCCGTAACGGGGGGGGGGGGGGCTTCCAAAAAAGAATAAAACATGATTCAATGGATTATGCAATGAGTCAGGTGCGTTGAGATGTAAATGCTTTTGTTAGGCATGCTTGAACAGGTCAACTCACCTGACTCATTGCATAATCCATTGAATCATCTTTTATTCTTTTTTACAAGCCCCTCCCCCCAGTTATGGAGGACATAAACTACAGTGTTCTGAACCTTAATTTGTTTATTCTTGAGAACTGTGTTATCTTCAGAAGTACAGTGTATGTAAAACAGATACTGTCGTGTTGGCAAGCAGACTCTAAGTGAATCCAAAATTATTATTCAGCTATTTTTTGATGGCATGAGACAGAAATTTAAGGTTTAGTTTTATTTCTACCACCCTTTCACAGTTTAATGAATTGTCTCATTCCATTGGAAAAGAATCGATTCACTTCATTCTTTATTCATTCTTCGGTGTAAAAAACATGCAAACATTACAATGTACAAAACTGTACACAATTCTTTTGAAAGTAAAATACAACATACATCAAACAAATTCATACAAATTAGAAGAACAAAAGGATTCATCATCAAAAGCCTATTGAGGCTTGACAGGTTGAAGATCCCAAAAGATTGCAAATTTTAATTTATTGATTTATTTCAATGGAAGGAGAAAGGCAATGCAGCAAAGGTGTAGGGGTATTGATTTAGAAAATTAATTCCAGTATACATGTAGGAAGATGGTTTACTGTGTTTCAAAGAGTGTCGGTTGTCAGGCGTGAAGCAAAGTGCAAGTCATGCACTAAGTTCAAGCATTGGTTGCACCACATTCACCTTGTTATGTGACACACAGATTTGTATTCACAAAGATGTACTAAGTTTAACCATGGTTTGAATCAGTGGTCTGACTATGGGTAGCCAAATGTAAAACAAATCAATAAAAGTAAATGTTTGATTTATTAGTATTTTTGGTGCTCAAACTATTTAAAATGCCTGGAAATGATAAGTACAATAGTTTTCTTGACCATTGAAGCGCGAGACCAAATGTCTGGTAAACATAAAGGAACATACATGTAAGAGCATAGACAGAGTTGTCATATTTGGCTACCCATATTTAACCCATATACATTACATGTATGTAAACCATGGTTTAACTTAGTACACCTTGTGAATACGAGCAATACAGATATTAGAGGTTTAAATATCAGAGTAAATCAGCAATAGCCCTCTTTACTAATTTTCAGTTATTTCCACGTTTAAAAAACGCAAAGTAAAATAAGATACAATAATAGTGGTGGTATCCTATAAAGCACAGAAAGATTTGTTAAAAATGATTCCATTTTTGCATAGTTTTTGTCTCGCCTGCGTAGCGGAGCGAGACATAGGTATCACTATTTCCGGTGTCGGCGTAGGCGTCGTCGTCGGCGTCGGCGTCGTCGTCAACAATTGTGTTGTACACCCAATAACTTTCTATAGCTTTAAGGTGGGATCACCAAATTCATACCAGAGGTCCATCTCTTGAAGGCGCAGGTCAAGTTCGAATATGAGTCGAATTTGAATAAGGTCAAAGGTCAAAGGTCAATGAACTTTCCATGACTGGCACTGTGCTATATTGTACACACAATAACTTTTTATACCTTCGAGGTAGGATTGCCAAATTCATACAAGAGGTCCATCTCTTGAAGGTGCAGGTCAAGTTCGAATGTGAGTTGAATTTGATTAAGGTCAAAGGTCAAAGGTCAATGAACTTTCCATGACTGGCACTGTGCTGTGTTGTACACACAATAACTTTCTATAGCTTCGAGGTGGGATCACCAAATTTATACCAGAGGTACATCTCTTGAAGGCACAGGTCAAGTTTGAGTATGAGTTGAATTTGAATAAGGTCAGAGGTCAAAGGTCAATGAACTTTCCATGACTGGCAGTGTGCTATGTTGTACACACAATAACTTTCTATACCTTCGAGGTAGGATTGCCAAATTCATATGAGAGGTCCATCTCTTGAAGGTGCAGGTCAAGTTCGAATGTGAGTTGAATTTGATTAAGGTCAAAGGTCAAAGGTCAATGAACTTTTCATAACTGGCACTGTGCTATGTTGTACACCTAATAACTTTCTATAGCTTTGATGTGGAATCACCAAATTCATACCAGAGGTCCATCTCTTGAAGGTGCAGGTCAAGTTTGAATGTGAATTGAATTTGATTAAGGTTAAAGGTCAATGAACTTTCCATGACTGGCACTGTGCTATGATTTACACCACTTTGTTCCTGTAATGACATGAACTTTATAATTTGATACTTTTTAACACTAACATTTTACTTCAGTTCAACAGAGTTCATTCTACAGTTTACTGTATAATAGCAGTGAACTCACTACTCTCTATACCTGAACCAGATTTTGTATTTTACTTGTTACTGTTTGTCATATATTTGTTTATTTATTTATTTATTTATTTATTTATTTATTTATTTATTTATTTATTTAATTTATCCATAACCAAGCCTATGTAATGATAATTTGTGAACTCCCTTTCACTTATTATTACAATATGATTGTGCATTTTTTTTTATTTATTTACTTAATTTATCCATAACCAGGCCTGTGCAATGATAATTTGTGAACTCCCTTTCACTTATTATTACAATATGATTATGCATTTTTCTGTCTGTGTATTTTGATTTAATTAACAGTGAATGCAACATGGCTGAAGGATCACTATGTTTGGATGCTTTTTGCATCTGTTTGTTCCACTAATAGCATGACCTTTACAATTTTAATACTTTCTAACACTAACATTTTACTTCAGTTCAACAGAGTTCATTCTACAGTTTACTGTATAATAGCAGTGAACTCACTACTCTCTATACCTGAACCAGATTTTGTATTTTACTTGTTTATTTTTTAAATGCATTTGTTGTTATTTATTTAATGAGCTATAGTTCTTGGCACCATTTATAATATTCACACAAATTTGCCAATGGTACATAGAAAAGCTGTCAAAGTTTCTTAAATGTTACCCTTCAGATTTGCTGTATGTACATGTTCTGGTAATACTGTAGACTATACTTGCATGGAAATAATTATAGCTTCATAGTATTAACAGCATTCTTAGTGTTATCTGATTTCCTAGGGATAAAGTAGGCCTATACCATTATTGCATATGTAAACTGTCAGAACCACAATTCACCCCCTAAACTGCTGACAGCCTCAGAAGTCATATAGCATAGTTTTGACATGCAGTCTCTTCATGACTGCAGTATGCAGGCGAGACAACGCTTGGCGTTTGCCTTGTTTAACAAAAGCTTCCCTTGACAACTAAGAAGCTTGCCAGGGAATTTCCCCAACATAGCAACAACTAATGTACGTACATGCAAACTGGATTGCATCTATATTCATATGCCATTATGCATAACAGGTGATTTGAATAGTTGGTAACCAAGGTTTCAGGAGAGAAACCTGCATGAATATGAATAACATTAGTAAACAGGTCTTTTGTAATTTTTAACTAATAACATTAGTAAACAGGAATTTTGTAATTTTTAACTAATAACATTAGTAAACAGGAATTTTGTAATTTTTTTTATCATTAAGCCAATTTTTATGATTTATGAAAGCTATATTTCATCTGTGTGTTTGTTTTTGTTTTGTTTTTCTTATATGTTTAGGAGTGGAGAAAGCATGGTATTGAGCATCTTCAATTGCCTACAGTAGACTTCACAGAAGCACCAAGTCTTGAATACTTAGAAAGAGGTGTAGAATTCATTCAACAACATGCAAATAATGGTAGCAGTGTATATGTACACTGTAAGGCTGGAAGAACTCGGAGCGCTACACTTGTAGGTTGTTATCTTATGTCGGTGAGTTACCCTCTCTACTTGATGGTTGTTGAAGTAATTGATCTACAGTACCCTTTGAATATTCTCATCATCGTCGTTTTTACGAATTGGAAGCTCATTGCATAGGTCATACAGTGTAGCCAAAAATTATCTAAACAGACAGCACCTAAGTTTACACTATAGAAGGAAAAGATGAACTGTGCTTGAAGTGAAATATTCTCATATACATGTAATGTATTATAAAAATTACTAATCTTAAAACTGAAAAGAAATGATTAGCTTTTAATTTGCCTGTTTACAAATCCTGAACATTCATGGATGAATAGTTATGACCCTTACGTGAACTAATGCTCATTTTCGGCCTTTTCTCTGATCATTGAAGTGTATGAACTTACAATGCTTTAATGATCATAGCTCGTTTGTTCCTTTTTGTGAGAGATGAGCTGATATCCTTTAATTTGATGTAGTGATAGTAATAATAAGCGTTTCTAGTGTGTATATTCTATTGATTCTAGTACAGTACCACTCACGGGGCAGCAGAATAATTAACATGTATGAACAGGAAGTGTAATCTGAACTTTAAAAAAAAACACATTGTAAACAATGTACAAAAAGAGATTGAACAAAACAAAGAAAAAAGCAAAAATATCCTTCCTTGTAGCTTTGAGTGAACAGGAATAATGTTTGGTTCTTTAGAATTTTGTGAGACAATTATTATATACAAGTATTTCAAGTTCCATTACTAATGTTGAAATCATGTTTTTACTGAATGAATTTCTAACGAATATTGCCTAGATTCAGTTTGTACAGAGGTTATCGAGATTCATAAGTCATATTTCACTTCACGTTCAAATGAATTAAGTGAACTCAAATGCCAAAAATTGTACCTCACATTAAAGCATATCACCTCATCTCTCACAAAAGAACAAACAAGCCATGATCATTTTCAAAGCATTAAGGGTTATGCTTCAGTGATCACAGAAGGGTCCGAAAATGAGGTGGGGAGGGGGGGGGGAGGGTTCAAGTAACCTGATCCCATCCCATCCCCAACCCTGTGTAAATATCATTGTGGATGTAATCATGTTTATTTTAGTCTTTCTTGATGAGATTTTATCTCACTTTTTGAATCTACCTACAAATTTGCCCCCACAACAATTAATTTTGAAGAAATCCAGTCCACCACAGATTCATTTTTGCTGTGGGTTTTTTATACATCATACAATGTACATATTTCTTGCATGAGGTCCAAGCATTGAATGTCTTTCTTGCTTTTGTTTAAGCTTCATTTGTTTTTGTTCTTGTTTCAGATCAACCATTGTACTCCTCAAGAAGCACAGACCTTCATGCAGGCGAAGCGCCCTCATATCCTACTCAAAGACAAGCATTTCAGAGCCTTATATCGCTACTATGATAAGCACGTCAAGAACAAGAAACCCCGGGCAGTCAAAGCAAGTGAACCTCAGGATATCTAGGACCACTCTGCATACAACTTTTCTCTCCAAAATAGAAAATTCAACTATTTTTGTCACATAAAACACCTTGGAGCATGAAGGTAAAGATAGCGGTACAGTACCATTTGTGTATCACACTCATTTAGTGAGTGTAAGTTTCTGGACAGAGTGTAATCATTAAAAAACTTTCAGTTTAAATAATTTACTGCTAACATGCTGGTTAGCAGGGACAGTAGGTAACAATATATCCATGAAATGTAGACCTGGGCCTTGTTTTATAAAACTTGTTACCAGTAATAACTGCCACATTTCTGTGACAAATTTGCTCTCAGCCAATCCGATGCAAGGATTTCAGTAGCTTATAACAGTTACTGCAACTTGTTATTGATAAGTTTTATGAAACAGGGCCCTGTACGCTTGAATATCCATGCAATATTTATGAAATGATAGTAAAAAAAAAAGGCAATGAAAGCGGGAATAAAAGTCAACATTCTTTGATGCACCTGTACCTTTGTGAGTATGAAATTTTTATTCCACAAAAACAGTGTAGATTCTGGGGATATTATTGTGCAAGAGGAAAATTAATGGCAACAAAAGCTGAGAACACCCTCTACTAGAAAATAAATATCACACATTAAGAATTGTCAACATTTTTTGTAGCCACCCTAATTTTCAAGTTCTACATCAACTTTAACCAGTACAGAGGTATTATAGCAGAACTGTATTGGCTGCTAAGATAATTTTGACCTGAAGGGCAAGGTGTATTCCAGATTGGGCCCCCCAAAATAAAAACTTGAACTTGATCTGATTTTAGGCAACTTTTAATGATTTAGGCATTATTCATTGGCTTCCATTTTATGACCAGTATAGAGGTTACAAATATTTCAGGTTGTCTTTTTTTATCATTTCATCCTGTTCTACTCCACAATGACCTCTCTTATGGATTTGAAGGTATTTTTATATACAGTATTAGAAGTGAATTGGGCCCTAAGATAATTTTGATCTCAAGGGTAAGATGTATTCAAGAATGGCTACCCCTCCCAACTTTGATCTGATTTCAGACTACTTTTAATGATTAGGCAAATTTGCTTCCATTTTATACAAATATTGTGAGTGGTGCTCTGGTTTGTTTAGTTTCCTTGAATACATTTTAGTGATACACATGTTGCTACTTACAGTCAAATATGGTCATACACTGTGCAAAGCGAAGATACCTGTCTGTTTGGATTAGAGAAGGTTTTCATGTGAGAGGAGGATTATTAAGGGATAAAGCGATGTATATTTGGATCTTTTGGCTATGACTCCGGGCAACAAGGACAGATTTTTATCTTGCCACATGGCATCTTACATGATCACAATTGAAAAAGTTAAGACAACTTGTACACATGTTCGTATCTTACACAATGTAATTGTTCCCTTGAATAGCTTGGCATTAGCTTGAATCGTTACCTTATCGGCAAACCTCAGAAGTCTGGCCTTGATAGGATGTGGTTTCTGCATTGCAAGGACACGATGCACTCATTGATACTCAAAACCCTTTCCTTCGTCCTCCTTTAGCTTAAGTTTCTCAATGAGAAATTTATTCATTGCAATGCTAAATGAGCAAGCAGCAACATTTTTTGGAGCTGGTTAACTGATCTACATTTCCAAGTACAATCAGTACTGAAAATGAGTAAATGAATACCACAAATAATGCTTGAACTGCACAATTTTGCTCTTTTTTTCATTTTTGTGCATGCTGTGAATCATGTAGCATTATGCGGCTGAGACATTAACATGTAGAAGCTCTTGCAGTGCAGTAGAATATACATACACGGATTCTGCGCTCAATAAACGATTTATTATTAATATTGTCAGAAAGCGTTAAAAAGTTGGGTTTGATGGTAGTACTAAGCTGCAGTGTACTTGTCCTAACAAAGGGACCTGAAATAAAGATGAGTCATCAATTATTACATGTGTACCTCAGTGCCCCATCCCTGTGTACACACAAAAAATGAGATAACTGGTTTTTACTGGGTATACTTGTTACAATATATTACTCTTAACCCATTGCCAACTGGAATTGGGTTGTCCCTGCATCAAACCAATGGGGGATATAAGAATTTAGTTGTAAACCTTAGCAGTACAGTGTCTCCTGTTAGATACTTTTGTAGCATCTTTGGGTCCAGAATCCTTGGAATTACAACAATTTCAGCATAAAGAGAAAATTTCATTTACAAGTGTGCATCCATTTTCATTGCAATATGTTATGCCATTTTCAAATATTTGAGCTATTGAATTATATTTATAACTAATCATTAAGCTCTCTAAATTGGCAATACAGTGAAAATAACATCACTTGTGTGCAGATTTGCTCATTTGTAAATTAAATTTTGCAATATCCATTTGTTGTCATATTTTTGAAGTATGTATGGGTGGAAGGAAAATGATTGTTGCCAATTTGAGAAGGCTAAGTTGATTAAGATCTTACTCTGTACTGCTATGGGTCAACGAGTTCAGATCTTTTCAGGCATTGTAATCATCTCCTATTAATTTCCTGGGAATCATCTTCAAAATCAAGCAGTTGTCATCATTGCATGGCTGGGAACCCTTTAATGAAGAATCCCAGCCTTGTATTTGAAAACTCAACACCATGAACAGTACATGGATTGCTTTTCAAAATGAAATGTTCACACAGTCTAACTGATGCTTGGATGTAAGACATCACATTCTGCCATTTTTTGTGTTATGGGGTACCCAAGGTCAAAATAAAGCTTTTGATATAGTCTAAAATGAAAGTAAGCTACATTTTTTTTTAAATGTTTAATTGATTTTTAATCATGTAAGAATTGCAATATTTACAAGACATTAGCAATGATTAACAAGTCATTGGTAATAACTGGGCAAAAAAATAAATCAAACAGAAAAAATATGCACATAAACATATTAGAAAAATGAAATAAAATAAAATAAGATAAAGTGACAAGAAAGATGTAGAAAACCATAACAATGAAAGAGCCACTGTAATTGTACAGGAAGCACGGCTTTATTTAGCATACCCTCCCCCACCCCCAGCGAAAAAAAAAGCTATTACTGGTTATTTCCCAATATATATCATGTTAGGTTTAATGCTAACATGGAATGGATGCATCAAAGGTTTACACAATGTTGATAATTGGTTTGGGCAGATTTCAAGTCATTAACATCAACATTAATATTCATTTGGCATTATCATCTATTGAGAGCTGAGAGGGCGTTGGCTATATACAAGATGCATATATATGCTAACATCCTTTTGCGTCTCAACAGATGATATTACGGTACTGTCATTCACATTGATTTGTAATATTTGTAGCCTGTGTATTTTTTCTAGCGTTATTATTTTTGAAGATCATAGAAATTATTTGAATATGTGTATATTAAATTTATAATTGTTTATTGATCTGTATGTTCTTTTTATTGTATTTGAATCCAATCTTTTGCTTTGGGTCGCAATCAAGTATCGTATGGTATATATTTATTGCACACTCCAGATTCATGGTCTTAGACTGCTTTGCACAATTCAGTTATTGAAATTACAGTGTATAATGGAGATTGGAGAATAATATGTGAAGTCCTTTCAAGGGTTTTTACAGAAATGGTTAGTTGCATTTCATGGACAACTCGTTGTGCAAGTATATAAACCTCGTCTTTCATTGACATCGTGTTCTGTAAGACAAAAATAGCAATACACTATACATGTACATGCACTCATAATTAGTTGAATTTTACCTCTGTATTACACTTCTTGTCTACATACCCCTGTCCTTATGTGAAGGTTTCATTTATCCACTGATATTTCTTCATAAAAATGTGCTGAAATTTAGTTGAGGTACCTATACTATGAGAGTTTTATTTGATGTTTGTAAATATTATTTAGTGGAGGTATATATGTAAATCCTAATGGTTTATTTGATGATTGTTGATGCAGACCATGCAGATTAAAGTTAAATTTGGTAATACCACATTTCCTCTATAAAAAGAAATAATATACTCCTTGGTTCATTGTGTACTTACATGTTTAGTTGAATATATGTTCTACAGTTAACAGGCTGGATACTAAGCCCAAGACAGCCTGGACCCATGGCCGTATGCACATGGGGGGGGGGGGGGGGAGGGGGCAGTTGGCTCCTAGAAATTTTCAAAACCCTGCTTTTTCCTAATTTTTCCCTACCTTTTTATTGAGAATTTCACAAAATTTCACCAAAATTTTCACCAGATCATTCAGTTTCATTTCTAAAAATGCTAAAAGCTTCACTCCCTTGCTTGCGTGTTCCTTTAGATATTGAATATACTGTATTCTTCCCCCTCCCCGGAAACAATTTCTGCAAACGGCCTTGCCCGAGCTGGAATATCCGAAATGTGTGTTATATGTCAAAACACAAATCATATCCAACAGGTTAAAAACTGAATTGTGCATACATGTACAGATGTTATGTAACATGTGTTGTAAATCATTTTGATAGAACATGCACATATTTGAAGGTACACATATAATTTAGAAGAATCTGGGTGTAAATCAATAGTTTCATATAACTTACAAGTATCTGAAATTTGGGATATATTTCTACTGATACACACATTGACAATGTGTGAACTACTGACCACTTTCACTGGCAGAAGTCTTTAAATTTTGTGGACATTATAAAAGATTTTTAAGACTCTAAGCAAAAATTCATGAAGCTCTGCATACAGTACTTTTCTGTGAAGCATATTATGCTGGAGTGAAGGGTGGGGGGGGGGGGGGAATTCTACCACTGGTCCTTTTTATAGTTAGAAGGAAGTAAAAGGAAATAAACTGGATTTATACAGTGGCATGTAGAAAGCCTTCGCATTTACGTCTCTTGTTCAAAAAAGCAAGCAAATTGTATTTTTACTCTACTAGAGTAGTGTTTTCATGTTTATACAGTATTCCTCTTTGAACACATTTATTGTGTATGAACACATCTGATCATTTATTGTGTCTAACATCATTAAGTACTACTGGGAAATTGTAAGACAAGCAGATTAAGTTTCAGAATATTCAAAGCTTCCTATGGAGCTCTTGATACATCTATTACCTTGCATTATCCCCCCCCCCCCCTCCTCTACCACCAGAAGGGCCCAGACGTGTCGGGTTTGGGGTTAGACAACTTCCAAGTGTAAGATTTATTGACAATTTGTATTCTTTGTATTTGTCTTTTGACTGCTGAACAAATATATGCAATTTATCATTTTTATACCAAAATATTTTCTCTCTGTGTGTTTTTTATTACATGTATTAACTTACCAAGGCTATCTAGGTTCAGCATTTTAATTAAATTTCATACAAGTGTTTTACATGTGCTACTGAGGTGTGAAAGGATCCTGTCGGCTAATTTCAATAATGTCTGTGGCTACAGATCATGGTGAGGGGATTTGTGAGCCCCTCTCATGTTTTGACTCCATGCTACCAGTAATCTGTTTTGTTGGGGGGGGGGGGGTCAGGATTGAAATTTTGGGACCTTTTTGCAGTGAGCCCTATGTCAAATTTTAACATTTTTGGTTCTTTATTTTTAATTTTTAATTTGATATTTTTTTGGGGGGGAGGGCAGACTGGACCAAGATTTAGGGCCTTAGAATATATGTCTTGGTGCCTGTTGGTTTTGAGCCCTGTTATAAAGTGGATAATTGGTATAAAGAGATCCCATTCTTGATAAAACAAGATTCTTGCTTTAACAAGGTAATTTGGATGGTCCCAAGGACTTTGATATGCTGAGTTTCTACTGTATAAGTGTGCATGCTTTGTTTTACTATTGGGATGATGTTGAATAGATGAAAGTAAATAGAAACTGTCTATTGTTTGCTATGCACCTGATAAAACTAGGGCACAAAAGAGGGCTCCTTTTGGGAAGAGCAGGTACTCGTTAGATGTTGCAATGTAACTCAGACTGCCATTCAAGTATGTATTATCATTCCGGAAATGAACGTCGTTACTAAAAGAAGACCATGATTCATGTTGATTAGGAGGAGTATGGCTAACTTGAATTGTCAAGACAGGACAGGATCCAGCATTTTTCAAAAGGGGGGGGGGGAGGTTGGTGTTGTCAGGTATCTGTTTTACCCAACAAAAAAATGCTGACAAGCAAAAAAAAAAAAAAGGAATAAGTTGCTTGACATTTTCAGGTGTCTGTTTTACCCCAAAAATTTGCTTATAAGCAAAAAAAAAAAAAAAAAAAGGGCCTCAGTTTCAAAAGTGGGGCCACGGCTGATTCCGCCCCCTGGATATCGAAAGGGGGGCTACGGCCGGTACGCCCCCGATCCCCCTGTCAAGAGACTTTGCCCGAGTATTAAACAGTATTGAACATGGGTTTTCAATTACATTCTAAAGAGAAAGAGAGAGAGAGAGAGAGTACCTGAGTTGTGTATTCTATGGTAAGGGTAACAATTAGGACTGGGGTTGGGCTAGAGGTGAGTTGTGGCCGTGCATCATGAACTTGCCTACTTTTGTGTTACAAAGTGATTTTAACTTCTGTGATGCACTTTGGACTTTAAAAATCTGTATAAACCCTATGATTAAAAAAATATATATTTTTCTTGATAGGAAATTGTACCAGGAATATAAACGTGCAAGTGCTCAAAAACTGCAGAAGGTGAAAATGGTAACATAGACTTGAAATATGAAAAAGCTTAATTATGACCTCATCTTATAGAAAAAATTATATAAAAAATAAAAAGAATATCAGTAGGTTGACCATAAATACTGACCATAAATATTTTGTATTCAACATGAAAGGAGGTGTTTATTTGGCTGGAATGCTTTAGAAAAAAAAGCCAATACACCGGGTCAATACACCATTTTCTCTTCAAGATTCACTTTAATTCGATTTATTTCAAAAGGAAGCAAAATGTTTAAGATGAAACGACAAACGATGAAAATGCTTGTAACTTTTGCTTGCAAAAGGCCCTAAATCCACTTAAGCTTATTTGGAGAAAATCAAGGTTTTCAATAGACAGAAATACACCTATCTTCCTCATTTCCTCTCTTAAAAACTCAGAAAATTTGAGTGTGACTAAAACTGTCTCTGGAAGGGAAAGATTGCTATCATTTTATTAAGAATATTAGAGATTCCTGTTTTCAACTGGTTATATCTGGTATGATTTTATAATCGATGTCCCCTAAAACACATTGATAATAGTAGGCTTGATAGTCAATGCAATGTATAGTGTCCCCCCCACCCCCCCCCCCCCAAAAAAAAAGTTTAGAGTTAGAACAAGTCTCAGCAAATTAACATTTCAAAATATTTTCAGGATATTTTCATAACCCTGGATAGCCCAGGGTCTCTTTTATCAAATCCCACCAAAACGTTTCAAAATACTTTACACTTGTGTGAGCAAAATTATTTTTTGTGAAGACATGCGAAATTCGGGCTTGACAAGAATTAGCATTTGTTCTGGTTGGTATCAGCAAAGTTGAAAGTAGTGTTGACTGTGGGGCTTAAAGGGGGTACCCAATGCTGAAACAATGTTAGTTCATTTAAAAGAGCATGATTTTATTAGCAGACAATCATCTGCCTAAAGCTTTTTAAAAAGTCGTGTTGCCAAGGAAACCCCCAAATGTGGTAAGATTTCAGGATATTTTTGACCCCTCAGCTGTGACCCACTGGGTCACAGCTGAGGGGTGACTCATTTTGACTTTTACGTCAAAATGACGTCAAAGTGGGTACCTTGTGCGAGGTATAATACATATTGTACAGTCTAGCGCGCATCACAACTGCAATGCGCGAAGCTGGGTACCCACTTTTACGTCATACCTCATACTCAAATTTTTTGGTCAACTCTTAACTTTTTATGAGAAAATTATCCAAAATGCATTGATTTCGATTGAAAATCAAACTTTTAATGTTATTCTTCTTAGAATTCTATTCTCAATCATATATCGAAAAAAAAATAACCATTGTGTAATCACTGAATTTTCATATTCTGATGGCTTTCGGGCAATTTATGAATGGATATTCTTTGTTGGGTTTATGTTTTGATATGTGATTAACATGTCATGCTTGAGTGAACAATGAAATAGGTTATTGTTTTGAAATGTTAATTTTGGTAAAAAATTAAATCAATAAATAAAAATCTGTCAATAACCATTAGTTGGCCAACTGGTTATTCATCTATAAAACTGAATCACACAATCAACAACCAACCTATCAATGAAATCAACAATAAAGATTATATCAGTGAAGTCAAGCGACCAATCGATCAATCACGTAATCATATTCAATCACATAAACCCACTAGGCAATCAACCATTTCATTCACCTAATACCAAAAATGCATTTTGCAACACCTAATCTTTGTTTTTAAAAAAAAAAACCCAAGCTCTGGAATCATCAAAAATAAATTTCTGTTGCTATTTATTATTTCTTAAAAATGAATGAACGAAAATTTCTTTTGAAAGACATTTCATATTACTATTAATCAAAACTTTAGGACGGATATACTGTTTAACATCCCTCGATAATGAAATCCTGTTCAGTGATTGGTCTACATAGCATCATGTGACCAAAAATAACATTGCTATGATGTTGAAAACAAAATGCTGATGGAGAAGAATGAGCTATACCATGACAACATCCATGGTATAGTGCATTACAGGATTTGAAAAGTGCTATTGGAATCGGTCTCATAGACCACTGTGTAAATCGTAACCACCGCAGTAAGTGAAAACATTTCAAAAGTTTATCAATATATGTAATTATATAGTTTATCAAAATATATCATGCACTGTTTCAGGCAAATTATGGATTCCTCTGGGACAGAAATAGCACTTTTTTTCGTAAAATAGTGCTATTCCTGCCACCTCGGAATCAATTATTTCAATCAGAGCCTCCCAGTGCACGGCATATTTGT
Source organism: Echinometra lucunter (assembly GCA_029962745.1). Taxonomy (NCBI): domain Eukaryota; kingdom Metazoa; phylum Echinodermata; class Echinoidea; order Camarodonta; family Echinometridae; genus Echinometra; species Echinometra lucunter. The sequence continues at coordinate 22,881,510 of CM057162.1, forward strand.
TTACTATATTTAAATCTATAAAAAAATTCCATGAATACATATCCTGTAACCTACATTTAACAGGTATTATGTTCCTCCTTCTCTATTAAAGGAGGTTTTAAATGGCTTATTTTTGTTCAATCAAAACAGATCTGAGTGAGCAAAATACATGTATTCTTTGCTTTGAACGTAAATGACATGTGCTGAGGCAGCAACTCGTCCAATCCAAAATAAATCACCATCAATAAGAAAATTATGACTTAACCAAGACCTGAATTCTACACTTAAAACTTAAAAATAACATAAAACCTAAATGAACCCAAGCCCAAAGGCCTAGCCCTCTCCTTTTTCCAGTAAACAGAAAATGTTGAGTCACCCACTTTTTACTCTTATCAATAACTAAAAGATGCCAGCATTTGGTGGAAATACATGCAGTCAGACCGCCACACGTTGCAAAAGTGCTTATTTTACAAAACTTGTAGGCAAGTCCAAATATAATTTATGAATATTCATGAGCAGAAGGATGTGGCAGAAAACTGCCGATAACTTTGCTATCTCCTAACGGATTTTGACGATTTCAATTCCAAATTGAAGAAGAAGAATATTTCTACCTTTTTTAGCTCATACTTTTATAATTTCATCAAGAAAACTTTTTGTAAATGAATAAACCATTCACGGAGGTAAATAAACTCCGTAAGGTAGATAAAACAGAGTGAAAAATATTGGAAATATATTTTGCTGCAAAGCATTTTTCACCTCAATAGAATCGTGATATGATACTCTACCTGATCTCACTGAAATTCTGATGATTTAGCTTTTAATTGGGTCAGGAGCCAGGCAAATTCAAGCATGATACAGCTTTTTCTCGAGCAAAGTAAACATTTTACTGAATGGCGCAACGTGATTGGTCCAAAGACTATGCCGCTAGTCCCTGAATGGTCCATCCGCAATCATATTACGCGCATCCCTGATCCTCAGGATGGGCACTCGTCATTGTGACGTCCCCAAAGCGCCTACGCTAGCCAGTTCAAACAGCAGCGGCGCACAACGAGCATGCCAGCCCATTGCACCCGGGCTTAAGCTTGCGCGATTACCGTTCGAGTGGCAGTCTGACTGCATGTACATTACAAAACGTGAGTAGAAAGATATCACAAAGTGGCTGAAAATCACAATGAGTTTTTCAAAGTACACCTATATGAAATGTGCACAAAAAATAATTGGGGTCCACCCCCCCCCCCCCACATGCCCAGGTGTAACAATGTACTGAATTTGAACAAATGCTGCCTGAACAAGGTGAGGTCTCCTTCCCTTTAAAAATGATTCCTGAAGTCAACAATGTGCTCTGTTTAGAAGCCTTAAGATATTTATAGTGCATCAGAAGGTCATCACTTTATAGTGTTACACACTTTATACATGCACCATAGTCAAAACCCTCCTGAGGCTCAGCAAAAGATGGGCAAATAGTAAATTGTAGTATACAACAGGCCACGACACATCTACCGGCATTTGTTTGATTTGGGGGGGGGGGTTGTCAGGTTCAATACCATATACTCTTCCCGTTTCTATTCCTATTTCATTTTTTATCAAATAAAAAACACCAGGTTTTTTTCCAGAAGTACCATTGTAAAAGATAAGAAACAAGAAAAAGATAACTCTTGGGCAAGTATATCAACATCAGAGAAAAAAACACACGAGGGCTTGGGGCAAATTCGCCCCCGAAACGCCAAAAAGAGCCCCTGAAATTCTCATAGGGTCCAATGTAAACTGTGATACAATGTAGGAAATTTGGGTGGGTGGGCTCAAAGAGTAGCCCTGGAAAAAAAAAAATTAATTTTTTCCCTGATCAACATCCTACAAACCATGTGAAGAGCAGATCTATACTTTCCACTGTCATTAGCAGACTGAATGCTATAACAAAGATACTGGAAGGAGAGAATGTTCAATGATATAAAGATCAAGCTTACGTACCGGTAGTTCTCCTACCACCACATTTTGCCGTGATGCCTTTCTTACTAGTCACAATACCCCTCTCAAAAATGAGAGAAAATAAGAGGAATGCGATTGCATCTCCTATATGTTTCTGTCTAAAGTCAGTTAAGTTCACAGCTCAAATTGTTAGTAACAACCAGAATAACAAGCCTATGATTGCATAATTGCACTGACCTCTTTCACCTTTCAACCATACCCCAAAATCTAATCAGATGTTCTTCCTGTGGTTACAAGTATGAAATTCATACCTCCAATGGACCTTGAGACATTGCGTTAACAAGGCTAACTTCTGAAACTTCGGAACTGACCTCCATGAACTTTAACTTTTGACTCGCATACCCCAAAGTCTATTGAAATTACCTTCCAGTGGTGATATGTACTGGCACCAAGTTTGAAGTTCATACCTCAAATTGATCTTGAGATATCACGTTAAAGAGGCTATCACCTGAAATTTTGGAATTAACCTATTTGTCCTTTGATCTGTTTATCCCAAAATCTAATCAGATCGTCTTCCTTATTTCATTCAATAGAACAAAGTCGAAACCTTACATTAACCCTAAATGTTGCCCAAGTGTGAGATCTCAAATCCCATGCAACCAAAAACTGATTTCCTGAGCAACAGATGTCAAATCCCCTTTAATTCATCTGAGCGCTGGACGGTATTCAAATGCATGTTCATTGTACAACTAGATGAAAACATCATTTATTTTGAACTCGCCATTCAGAAAGTCCTATGCTTAGTGTCATGTTTGGTTTTGTGTTGGTAATAAAACAGAGAGGACTGATGTCTTCTTGTTAAACTTAGCCTTGGCTTCAGACTCCAAGATACATTCTGGAAGTGGCAGGTTGAGCTCATACTTATCCTCTACAAACAGGTTAACTTCATCCTGCAAAAAGATGGGTGAAAGGGGAAAAAGAAAAATCTCTATCAAACAAAATGAAAGTAACTTAAAATATAACACATAAACTTGATTCTTTACAATTCATTCATTATAAAAGCATCTTAGTAAAAAAGAAAATTCACTATCAGTATTTCTTGTGATGCTATTAACAGGATTTTGAAAAAATCCCTTTTAATTTTTGTGGTTAATTTCAAACAGGTGAATTCACTTCTTTCTTCTTTTTTTTTTTCTATTTTGGTATAAAAGGACATGATTGCCACCTACTGATATTCACAATGAATAGACCAAAATCTATGAAATGTCATGAAAACAATACATTCACTAATTGTTATGAAACTTTTTCACATTAAAAATCTTAGGGAAAAATCAAACCTAGGTCTCCTAGATTTTTTACCTCTGAGATATCCAGCTCACATTGGGAAACAGACTGCACACCATGCAACTCTAATCTCAGTTCTAATCTCCTTGGTCTCTTCTCATCACTATCCTGTAAATCTAGTCTGTACTGTGGTCCTGGTAACTCCACCTTGGTGCTGGAGATCTCCTCGATGAGTCCACTCTTCTTCTTGATATCACCCCCAACAGGATCCTTAGTGGATCCTACAGCAAGGCCATGGAGTCTTTCCTCCAGCTCCGACTGCGCCAGGTCCTGCTTGGACAATTCATGGATCTTTCCCAGCAGTGAGTCTGGGCTCAGTCCCGCTAAGTTCTCCTCCAGGATCTCAGCTTCCGTCTTCTCATGCTTCCCGAAGAAACGCTTCCCAGATGCCAATGAAGTAACATCTCCTTTGAACTTGAGACCCTGGCACTCTTTATATGTCCTGGAGAGTTTGACTTTGTGTTGATTCTCTACATAGTCCATGCCTAAGTTGATCAGTAGGTCCCTATCAATGGCATTTGTGAAACTCTCCTCTAAAACATAGGGATTGAAGGCTAGACGGGTAACACTGAAATCACCTGAAAGTAAATTATTTGATAATGAGATATATTACTGATGAGCATGCTACTACTTACTTTAATATAATTTAACATTGTTTGTAGGACTAGGAATGTTCACTGAAAATGTGGAATGAATGAAATTGCTTTAGATTAATTTCAAATACATGTTTGCATATGGCAAGAAGAAGAGTTGGTTCACTTAGAAAGTCCAAAAATTGTACAACAATCTTGACAAGGGTGTAACCAATTAGTAAAGACAATGCAATTCAACTTCCAGTAAAGGCTAGTTCAGATATGACATGACAAACCCCCACACCAAACTCCAGCATTTTTTTGTGTAGTAAGCGAATGAGATACATAAGTGTAGGAGGCAGCAAAAAAATGCTGAGGCAAGAGGCATATTTTTTGCCTCCCACTGGCAAAAAGCTGTGAACCAATCAAATTCTCAAAAAGTTAGCGCAAAATATGATGTCATGAGTTTGTCTGCGCAACTTTTTGACAAAAATCTCTTTTATTTGAGCGTTGACGCGTTAATTCACGTTAACATAAATGACGTGGTTTGCTGTGCCATATCTGAACACTAAAAAAAAAAAAGTGGCGATTTGTCGCGCTATATCTGAACAAGCCTTTAGTAACGTGTAGAAACAAATCTCACAAGAGTATTAATGAACTCATCCCAATTTCCAAAAGCTAAGAAAGAGAGATAAAAAGGGTGTGATTCTTTTTTTTTTCACCAGGTCAAAAAAAAAATTCAGATAACTGTCTTATTCAGTTAATGTTTTTTTGAAGGATATTTTGTTGTCATTACCAGATTTGCTTGTCATTTTCCTCAAAGTTATTGTTAAACTGTACTGTGAAGTCCATCGCACATTATACAATCCGACTGCGACCCAATTTTCAAACAAATGGCATTTTGCATTAAATATGAAAGTTTAAACGAGTCAAAATTATCTTATTTGAAGTTTGGAATAATGATAGGAATGCTAAACCGAAATTCTGGTTAACTGCAAGTCTTCTGGATGGAGTAAAGGCCAAATCGACTTCAAATCATAGCCGATCGCAAGATTGCTAGGACGTCACTACGAATTGGAATCGAGTTCACTTTTATTCCTACATGGGCATAGCCCGGAACTTCGATTTAAGTATTAACCCATTTGTGACAGGAATTATTTAAAGCCTAATTTGATCAGCTTTTATTCTTCAAATTGGCAACACCAACATTTTTATTTTATTGCTACATTTTATTTATATATTGTCATGTATCAGAAATGAATATAAATTGACAGAAATTATGATAAGTCAAAAAGTTGCCAATTTGCAGGGGAAAACAGTGATTTTAAACTTTCTATCACATTGCTAATTGAAGGATTTTAATGCTTATTTTCCTTTAATAAATCTTCAGCATCAAACAATGAATATTGATGCAACCAAAATGGGCACAGTTTGTGTAGAATTTTTTGCTCTTTCTGCTCATGTATTTGGTATGATTTTTAGGGCTTTGCATTAAAAGATATTAGGCCAAACCACAAAATGTGGACCTCTGTCACGAATGGGTTAATACGACTATTCAGAACATCATGATCATTAAGAATTCATATGTTTGACTGTTCATATCAAATGCTATAACAAATTTTTCCAAAATCAGATCGCAGACGGATCGTATAGTGTGCGGTGGGCGTGAGACTGTTACCTGATGCATCTTTGCCAGTTTCCATTGGTCCACTAGCTACTGCTATAGGGTCTGAATCAGTCGCTGGCTTGGGGATCTGCTTCCAGCTACACATGTTGATATACAATACAGACTTGGTTGGTTTCTAAATGGGTGAAAGAATGGAGAAAGTATGAAAAGGGGCATTAAGAAATAGTTATGACACAAGGCTAAAGAGACAGAAACAGGAGGCAGTGGAAAAGATGGGGGGATAGAGAATGGCAAAATGATTCAAAACTTATCAGAAAATTCAGCTTGTTCATAAGATGGTAATCCAAAATAAAAATAAGATAATTTAGCATGATAAAGATGGCCTAGTCGTGAAATCTGTCACCTTTCTTCATCGTGTACAAATTCTCTGGGAGTGGAATCCTGTCACCAGCACTGACAAAATAAACAACAGTGGATGGACTGGTGACAAATTTCATAATGCCAAAAAGATCAAAATACAGTTGCTTTCCATTTCTGTCTTCTACATGTACATGAGGTTGGGTTTGACACATGCATGTGGAGGAAAAACAGCCAGAAATCAGTATCTTACATGATGTATACCATACAATTTACCTGTTCATAAATGGAATACAGAAAAGAACAATAATGGCTTACTTTTTGTAAGCCATGTGCAATTAAATATAACTAATACAAAATGTATCATAATAAATATCATTATCAAAATTTATAGAGGCTCTTGGCTTCTTATCTGCAATACTATCAAAAGTTTAAAAAATAACAATTATTGAGATAACCTGGAAAATCAATTTGCTTTCTATTGTTTTTCTCCTGTGAATTTGTTCATCTTGCAGTCAAAAACTGAACAAGCAATGATACTAACTGACTTTTTAAAGACACGTGAAAATAACAAAATCATAGAGAAATACTGTCACACCGTGGGTGGGACAGCATTGCAAGCTAAATTGATTTTTAAAAATGTTAACAGAAGCTGACAAAATACCAATAGAATAAAACTGAATATGTCATGAATTTTTTTTTTTTTTTTTGAGGATGGGGGGGGGGGGGGGGTGTCGTGTGTCTGGACGCTTAACAAAAATGAAGCCTTCTCTTTTGTCTTTGGATTCAACAAGAACTATTCATTGAATAGCACAAATCATCATCAATATTTGTTTTCTATAATACTGTCTAACACAAGAGTTAGAAAATTTAAGAAATATTGCTTGTAAACTTCTTTAAATTGTTTCAATCAACTGTCCGGATACACAACCTGTCTGGAGACACAACATCTGGGCCCCATTGCATAAAACCTACCACTAAGGGTAACTTTGCCATCAATGGTAATTTCCATGGAAAGCTTGAATTTGATTGGCTGCTGAGCATTGTTACCATGGTAGTTACCATTGATGGCAGAGTTACCATTAATGGTAAGTTTTATGCAATGGGGCCCTGGGTATAAATTATTTTATGAGTAAGCAGGGTCCTACGTACAATGATTGATGTCTTCATGCAGGCAAAGGGCTTGGGTAGATCCATGTTCTGCTTCCCTTCCTCCATCGTCTTTTTGATGAATCTCTGATAAGCTGCAGGGTCCGAGTTAGCCATCTCATCCAACATAGTCCAGATATGAGAGGCTTGCTTCAATGTATCACCATCCTGACCTAGTCCCCCTTCCATTGTGAATGAACACTGTCAAAATCCTGCACAGAACCTGCAGTTTAAAGAGAGGGACAACTGTATGTAATTTCCAAATTTTGTATCCATACAAAACCTGGAGAATAGGGGCCCAGATGCACGTACTGTATACTTTGGTGTGCAAGCAAATGTTGCCTAGTGGCAGCTGGGATGATGGGCACAACATCTGTGATCTTGCTATTTCTTGCCAAAATTAAAATTATTCTCATCAAATAACTTGGAATCTGAGAGCCGAGAGAACAATGCAATATGTTAGAACATGATTACCTGACAAAAATCATATTTGAATGTCATTTACTCATTTTGAACTTGATTTTTTATGGCCTTGTCCCATACCTCGGGTTTTTACTGTCTAGAGCTGCACTGTATAAATGGCACACGCGCGCGAGCCTGGTCCCCTGTTCTCAGGGAAAAAATTAATTATTTTTTTTCCGGGGCTACTCTTTGAGCCCACCCACCCAAATTTTCTACATTGTATTACAGTTTACATTGGACCCTATGAGAGTTTCAGGGGCTCTTTTTTAGTTTTCCAGGGCTCTTTTTGGTGTTTCGGGGGCGAATTCGCCCCGAGCCCCCGTGTATTTTTTTCCCCCTGCCTGTTCTCCAGTTTTGCCTCATACTGTGCACTCAGATAACCAAAATATTGTCATGATGAGCAATCTTTGAGTTTCTTTCAACTTCGTTAAATCCTTAACCTAGTGAACATGATTTCATTTCAGTATGTATTGTATGCATTTTCCATAGGCCCTAGACCGAGTTAAATCTCAGGCTTGGTTTTCAACAAATTTAAAAAGCGCTGATTTTCATGACAAAGAAACGATGTATGATTGTAACACATTCAAACATAAATGAGACCAACACTAGAATGACAACAAAACCAAAGAAAGAATTATGTTTCCCAGATTAACCTAAGAATTGGTCATTTTTGTGGTGCAACTATGGAAAATGGACACACAGCAGCAGCTTCACTTTATCCATTGCATTCTGAGGCAGACAATAGTAGCCAGCACTATTTGACTGAATCATGAGAATTAAATCTTTATTGAAAAAGGTTCCCCTTTGCCTTTGTCAACAGAATTTACTGCAGCTCTTCTTGGAGTTTGAAAAAAAAAAATTCTACTTGGCCCTGCCCCTAGCCAGTTGGAGTGTAAAGCAGACCTCACTCATTAATGTTAGGTAGCGTATGGATATGTAATCAGAAACATATGTTATGAAAACTTAATTTTCACTTACAAGCTTATCCGAAGCTTGTACTCCATACTATAGTCGCCATTATGGTAGAAAAGCTTCAATAGCGTTTGTGTGTATTCCCAAGCATTTTGGCTTGATAGAAAATCATACACGAGAGGAAAATGTAAAAAATAATAATCATTCAAAATTTAATTTTCAACTCTGAATCCCCCAATTTGTGGCATATTAAGAGTTGAAGAGTTCCTGAATCAGATAATCTAGCAAATTTAAGAAAATTAAATCTTGCTTAGGGCAATTTTGTTGTCTGTTTTTGACTGCTGCAATGGTGAATGTTCGCTACAGTCCGAGTGTCCGACACACGTTTGGCCTTTTGAGTGCATCTAGGTAGAACACATTCATTCATTCAGGTATTTATTAAACACATTCAAAGAAGCAACAAATGCTGAATCACATTGAATTTTCATTTAAAAAGTGACATGATAAAAATCACCTGATAAAATAATGTACAGTACAACAAAGTGGAAAACAGAAACAGAGTCTAGATCTATTAAAAAAAAATAAACATTCACATCAATTCACGAAACATCCTGAAGAGGATGGTGACATTTTCAACTGTCTAGACTCTAATGTTAGATTTAGTGTATCCAATTCAGATGTGCTTTGTAAATTGTTGCTTTCCTTGCCTTGCCCTGCCTGGCCTTGCCTTTGGTCCTTGAACCTGGTTTCAAGTCAAACAACGACAAAGTCAAAAAGTCAAACAAACGACTAACGTTAAACATAAGATTAAACAGTAAAAGTTAGACACATTATTTGGGGGCATTTTTTGTGACATGTGCATTTCATTTCTTTTTTTTTTTCACATAGAAATTCTGAATGATTAACAGTTAGGAAGACTTGCTACAATAGTCATTAGTGATTAGAATTCACCTTTTTTTACCTGCCCAAAATCAGAATAGCAAGCTGAACTGCAGACTGTGTCTGTGCAATGGAATCTGGAAGGCTGTACGACTTATTAAGTCACAGTTAGTTGGTACACAGTGAAGTCACAGTTAATAATACAGGCTGTAGCAGTGTACATGAGATGGAAGCTGCAAGCAGACCACTGCCACTGGCACTGCCACCAGCATGACCAGGGAATTCGCCCAGGCACTTCAGGCGCAAAACAATGCGGAGGTTTGATGAGAGCTTCAGCCGCCACCACCCTTCTGAGCTGACGAAGACAGCTCACGGATTCGTCTCTGATCCTGGACAGTGGATACCTGGTCATTTATTGCTTGAAATAACGAAAAATAGCCGAATTTATCTTGATCTCGTCAAACGTTACGGTTAGAGCTAATAAAACAGTTAAAGTTGAGAACAAATTTCGTTAGGCAGGTGTCCGTCCAGGCCGAGAGAAAAGAGTCACGTAGCCAAGTGAACCCGGATCCGAGACATCACGTCCTCATAGAGAATCACCATAGCTTTTAATCATTTCGACATTATTGGACTAGAGTATTCTGGCGGGTAATTCCATTAAAATATCAACTTTTTTTCTTCTTTCTTTCTTTCTTTCTTTCTTTCTTTTTTCCTTCCTTCCCCCTTCCTTCCGACCCCTACGAAAAACAGCTTTTGCTGATAGGTTGTTCCGTCCCACAAGTGGTAAATAAATGAATAAAAATAAATAAATAAAATAAATAAAATAGATGCATTAAGACATTTTTAGTATTTCATTCTGTTTTATGGTAATGAAAGTAATCGGGTCTATAAAGTGAATTTTACATCTAAGTTACTTAGTATGTACAAAATATGCATGATTGAAACTGCACGGAGTAGTATATTTAGATTTATTAATTTCTATAACCGGGTAGGCCTAACCTATATTTTAAATAATTTTAGTATTTCCCTAAGGTAATAAAATTAGTCAGTATACTATAATGTGAAAGTCACATCTAAGTTATATACAAAAAGTCCAGAAATATGTTTGAAATTTGAAGAAAGGGTCAAAGTTAATTATTAGCATTATTGTTATTATCATCATTATTACTATTATTATCATCATCGTCGTCGTCGTCGTCGTCATTATCATCATCATCATCATCATCATCATCATCATCATCATTTCATTTCATGCGGTATATTTCAACATACAAAAGAAACTAGGAGTACATGATAAAAACTTTCGAAAAATCATCTTAAGGCAACAGTATACTTCAATAGCCTTGTGTACCACCTTTCAATTGAGTGGCTTATCACGTAATCCAAACATGATTTGATCATCATCGTCATCATCATCATCATCATCATCATCATCATCATCATCATCATCATTTCATTCGACATTTCAAGTTACATATAAAAGAAAATAAACAAGAGAGTATAACACGATAAAACTTACTTTTGAAAAATCAACTTAAGGCAACTTCAATATAGCCCTGTCTATCATCTTCAGAAATGTGCGGTTTATTTTATTACGCAATCCGAACATGATATGTATGGACAGTTACATAAGAGGCTTTTAAGACTGCACTTGAGTTGAGTATTCAAAAGCAGTTTCTATTGCGTTTTATAAGGAGAAAAATACGGATAATGTTGACCATACCTGTCCGGTGCCAGGTAAAAATGTCAGAGGTAAAAATGTCAGAGGTAAAAATGTCAGAGGAAAAAATGTCAGAGGTAAAAATGTCAGAGGTAAAAATGTCAGAGGTAAAAATGTCAGAGGAAAAAATGTCAGAGGTAAACGTCAGAGGTAAAAATGTCAGAGGTACAAATGTCAGAGGTAAAAATGTCAGAGGAAAAAATGTCAGAGGAAAAAATGTCAGAGGTAAAAATGTCAGAGGTAAAAATGTCAGAGGTAAAAATGTCAGAGGTAAAAATGTCAGAGGTAAATATATCAGAGGTAAAAATGTCGGAGGTAAAAATGTCAGAGGTACCAATGTGGGGTCCGACCACTTGACCGAATGCCCGCGAGGCCGACTTTTCTAGTATTGTATTTTCCTTCATTACAAATAATGCGCTATCGGTATATAAAATAATAATTATGTATCCTTTAGCATGTTTAGTCCTCGTTTCCGGATGTTCTGCACCTTCAATGAAAAACATTCGCTGCCCTTTAATACTTATTAAACTTCCTTCTGGCACGGGAATTGGTCAGAGCGGTGTGATATTATAAACACAACAAAAAAAAAAGTAACTCCCCCCTAATTCAAAATAGCACAACTTTTTAACGAAGATGTTTTAGGAAAATAATTTGGCAGGAGTGTTCCTACACTTATTGACTAACTTCTGTTTGAAAATGAGATTGATCTGTCAAGTCATGCATGAGTGAGCAGACATTAAAGGCAAAAATGTCAATTTTCAAAAGTCACAAGAGTCATTTTGGGGGGTTTGTGAAACAAGATTTTTCTGGCATTTGTTTAAGTGCTGTTGATGTTTTTCGAGGTTGTGCCATGGTTGAGTGACAAACTTGCTAACGATGAAGCAAGAAATGCTGAAAATTTACTGTTTAATGCCGGAAAAACGACTACCTGCAGGTATTTTCACGTAATGTGCTGACTCATGTTGGTTGATGCCAATTTTTTCCACAAACTGAATGGATTTTGCAGATTTAGGAGGGCTGAACATCATTTTTCTCAAAAAATCTGTGTTCACCCAACTGTGATAAACATGAAAATGTCAGGGATAGGCATGACTTGGTCAAACAATGGAAGAATTCAAATTCGCCAAAGGTTTGTTTCACAGAGCCCCAAAATGACTCTTGTGACTTTTGAAAAGTGACATTTTTGCCTTTAATGTTTGCTCACTCATGCATGACTTGACGGATCATTCTCATTTTCACACAGAAATTAGTCAATAAGTGTAGAAACACTCCTGCCAAATTATTTTGCTCAAAACTTTTTCGTTAAAAAGTTGTGCTATTTTGAATTAGGGGGGAGTTACTTTTTTGTTGCATGTGTTTAGATTACAATTCGCTATATTGGGCCTCGCGGGCCTTCGGTGAAGTGGGTTGTCACCAAAAATGTCAGAGGTAAAAATGTCAGAGGTAAAAGTGTCAGAGGTAAAAATGTCAGAGGTAAAAATGTCAGAGGTAAAAATATCAGAGGTAAAAATATCAGAGGAAAAAATGTCAGAGGTTGAAAATGTCAGAGGTAAAAATGTCAGAAGTAAAATGTCAGAGGTAAAAATGTCAGAGGTAAAAAATTAATGTCAGAGGTATGCCAGATTTGGAAATGTTTAAGTGACATGTTTCAGGTACGAATACTGAATTATAGAAATTATGGGGAATGGGATATATTCAAATATTTTCTGTTAACATAAACTGTGTCTATACGTCTTGAATGCCCTTGTCTTGGCCATTTGGAAATAACGGTTATGGTGTTGGCGGAGTGAACGGTCTGGTATGCGCGCATTGCCCCCGTTTTCACCGCGGGGACGGGCATTGTAAAACGATGGATGGGGAAAAAGTGGGTTGGTAACACGAGTAGCTGACCACACACATTCCACACGAAGTCCTGCGCGATTTTAATATGTACATTCCTCTTCATAAGCTCCCTCTCCCCCCCCCCCCCCCCCCCCTCCCTACTCCAATCAAGCGTGGTATACGTGAACGAATGCTTCAATATTATTGTAAGGAAGAATAGGAAGTAAGCGAGATTGAATCATTAATTCGATCTATTTCTCGACCTTTTGTATTATTTCATCCGATACGCTGCGGAATTTACAACTTTTATAAAGAATTATTCAATTAAGCGTGGTATACGTGAACGAATGCTTCAATATTATTGTCCTTATACGTAAGGAAGAATAGGAAGTAAGCGAAATTGAATCGTTAATTCGATCTATTTCTCGACCTTTTGTATTATTTCATCCGATACGCTGCGGAATTTACAACTTTTAAAAAGAATTATTCAATTAAGCTTGGTATACGTAAACGAATGCTTCAATATTATTGTCCTTATACGTAAGGAAGAATATAAGGAGTAAGCGAAATTGAATCGTTAATTCGATCTATTTCTCGACCTTTTGTATTATTTCATCTGATACGCTGCGGAATTTACAACTTTTAAAGAGAATTATTCAATTAAGCTTGGTATACGTAAACGAATGCTTCAATATTATTGTCCTTATACGTAAGGAAGAATAGGAAGTAAGCGAAATTGAATCGTTAATTCGATCTATTTCTCGACCTTTTGTATTATTTCATCTGATATGCTGCGGAATTTACAACTTTTAAAGAGAATTATTCAATTAGATAATTGTGTTGCTTCAATGTTATTGTCCTTATACGTAAGGAAGAATAGGAAGTATATAAGCGAAATTGAATCGTTAATTCGATCTATTTCTCGACCTTTTGTATTATTTCGTCCGATACGCTGCGGAATTTACAACTTTTAAAAATAATTATTCAATTAAGCTTGGTATACGTAAACGAATGCTTCAATATTATTGTCCTTATACGTAAGGAAGAATAGGAAGTAAGCGAAATTGAATCGTTAATTCGATCTATTTCTCGACCTTTTGTATTATTTCATCCGATACGCTGCGGAATTTACAACTTTTAAAAAGAATTATTCAATCAAGCGTGGTATACGTGAACGAATGCTTCAGTATTATTGTCCTTATTTTGCATGTACCTGTATTCGAGAAAAGCTTTACCTCTCGCTGTAAAAATATTACAATGTTCAGACATGTTGCTGAGGGAATAAGAGCGCTTACCTCCTGATCTTGTTTCTATGAGCGAGCAGAGCGAGAGAGCGAGAAAGGGCTATTTTTTGTAATACTGAGAACAGCTAGGTTCTAGTGTACAGTTACTCCAATTCTATACATCTGATCCTTTCTCATATTTGGTAAGATATGAATAGGCTACCGGTCACAGGCCATTATTCCATGAAAATTCTTCTGTTGAGTCTTCTTCCCGTTCGACTCCTTGCAGTTATTATAACAGTACATTGGATAGAAAGACAAGATGCAAATCAGTTTCATTTCATGATAAACCCTGATAAAATATTGACTGGCATTGGTTAAGATAAAAAAGATATTAAATACGAGTAGAACAATAATCAATGGTAATAGCATACTATTTGATAGACAATATGCAAACCGATTTGCTTTCATAAAGATAGTATTATAACCTCATTGGTTGAAATACTTAAAATGCGAGCGAGCGCTGAAAGCCTTTTCCTTTCCTTTTAAAAATTGCTTCTTTGCTCTTTATTCTCTTTGTCTTTTTCTCTTTGTCTTTACTTTTGTTTTTTCTAGGATATAGGAGGTTATGAAATTTTTCATTTATTTATAGTGAATTATTGGGGGGATCGACCCCCCCCCCCCCCCCCCCTCCTCCCGGATCGACACCCATGACCCTCTACATGGCGACCCTGGAGAACGGTATAAACCACTCATCCTGTGTACTAGGTATAAACCACGAAAACCAACAAAGTAGGACGGAATTGGGAGGAAGGTGAGTTTTCTTGTGGTGGCGATGTCCAGGTTACTTAGGCGCGCCTTTCTAGTCTTCTTCGAGGCCAAGAAAGTTACAAGTAAAAGAAAATTCGCTTGCTCAAAAATGTTTTGATAATGAATGAATAATAAAACAATGTAAAATCTAGTATCAATCCATTTTATCATAATTTATGATTTATTCTATCAAACTTTTAAGGGTAAACCTGCAAAATGAAGTTCATGACGCGCTAATACTATTAATCATATCTTGCAATAAGACTAGATCTAGATATCCGAGCATGAGCGAGCTGAGCTGAGTGAGGCCGAGGGAATATTCTTGAGTCTTTGCAGGACATGAGGTAAATTTGTAAAATACCGTTATAATTACACTATTTCTAAAGTTTTTTAATCTGTCAAAACATGACTTGCCCTCGTTGGTTTGATGTTTGAAATTTACATGTCACTTTCTTACATTCAGTTCTTCATCATTTTGCACGTAAAATGTTCTTGTCGTGCTGGCCGCCCTTTTTAACTCCAGTCCAGAGCAGAGACATAGTCCAGGCCAGGGAGCTCGGGCGCGGCTGCGCCGGCGGCGGCAGCGGTGGAGGTCCATGGAGTTATGACCGCCCTATGCTAAGTTAAAGAGTTTAGGGCAAACCCGGGGCCTGTTTCTGGAAATCAACGCCAAGTTAGTCATATCTTTGTCCGCCAACTACGGAGATGACTCTAATCTTGCTAAACCGTTTCACGAAGAGCATGCTAGCTAAATATAAAGTTGACAGTGATGCCAATGCCCTGGCATCCTGAAATCCCCGAGCTACGCTTAGGCCCTCAACGTGATCTCGCATCATTCAATAATGATACACACAAAATACTCAATAATTAAAAATAGTACATACCATAATTGAAGATTAAAAATTCTTTGGACACTCGCTCGAAACACAATCTTTCCTTTTCCTGATGTTTCTAGTTCAGATGCATCCGATTTCATCGGATTTGACCTCAGTGTTTTTTGGTGGTGTCGATGAAATAACGGTCTACACAGGAGAGGTCGTTGATCTAGAGGGCGCTATAAAAGGTGATCACTAAATTGCACTGAGCATTGGTAAATTGGCAACTCTAAAAATAAGGTGACTATCTTCAGCCAAAGAACTTTTGATAGAGATCGTAAGTTCCGATGTACAACAGAGACGCCCCTGCAAGCTTGAACTCTCACCTGAAAAATTGAATAACTTTTGTATTTCTGAATTTTCTGAATTGTACATTCATGAGTAGTTAGAAGATGAATTTAGACACGCTTCTTTGATGGTTTTGTGAAAATTTCTGCAAGCGTCTTCAAAAGAGGAGCAAAAATATAGAGAAATGACGTCATTATATGCCTTGCTTTCGATCACGTGATCATGTAACTCGCGCGCGGCCAGTCAGTACCTAGTCTCAAAAAGAGTCTCAAAAAGAGTCTCTTTATATCAAATCGTCAAACAAGCAACATATTTGTTACACTAAACATCGGAAATTGACTGCAACAGAAAGAAATGAGGTCTGGCCTCAATGGATATATTAGACTACATTGATCATGAATGAAACGTGGAAAAAACCCAGCGTGTGTAATAACACGTGAAAGTGAAACCATGTACTATATATAGCAGCGCGCGGCCAGGTCAGGGCCGAGGTCTCCCCAGGGGACTGTGCTTGGCATGAAAATTTGGGTTGAGGCCTTGAGGGCTTAAATTTATGGAACAGTGCAGCAAAGAAAATTAAAGGAATGGAAAGAAGATTTACTTGGTTAAATTATGTTTAAAACCTCCCTGGTTAAATGGAAGCTCCATTAAAGTGCATTCTCCGGAAAAACCAGGGATGGGGGACTTGGATTTACATAAGTACTTTGTAAATTACTGTGTTAAAAAATGTTAAGCCTTGTATAAATGTTTATAAAAACAAGAAGATAGAATAAAAGTTTTTCGAGTCTGATGGTGCATAATTTTCTGGAAAAGGATTGAACTCCATTCTCCTCCTTCTCCTCCTCCTTTTCTTCTTCTTTTAATTATTCTTCATCTTCTTCATCACGATCATGCTCCCTTGCATCACATTCTTAATTCTCCCAATCTTCCTCGTCATCACCATCATCATCATCCTCTTCCTCTTCATCGTATTTGCTCATCTTCAGGCCACCTCCTCATCGAATCATCATCCCCATCTTTATCACCACCATCACCACCATCATCATTATTATCATCATCTTCTTTATCATTATCCTCCCATAAGCCACAATAATTTTTTTCATTTGTTTTGTTTGTCAATACGACTTTCTAAATTCAAATTTTTTATCATTGTAAATATTCAGTAAAATCATTGCTTATTATGCAAATAATTGCGAAATTATTGCATTAAATATTATTGCTGAAGTTCTAAATCAATCATCACTTCAATACGAAAGAGAGAGAGAGAGAGAGAGCAGAAGGAAGAAAGAGAAACTTGCGAGCTATGCAGGTGCAGTGACAGCGCATTGCACGCACAATGTATGCACAGCGGTAACAGCCGGCCGGCCCTAGCCCTAGCCCTGCGCAGCAGCGCACATCGCACTATAACTGTGTACAAATTGCAATCTACACGGTACGTCGACGTCGTCCGACGAGGGCGAAAAATCGCCAAAAACATCGTCATCGGCCTCAGGAAGTTCTGTAAGGGAAGAAATAAACATTAGCAGGTATGTAACATAATTCATTGTGTTAATTATGTAATCTTTAATGTTTAAAACATTTTATTTAGGCGGAACGATACACTTTTAAATCAAAATGTAATACATGTATGCGTCTAGTTGTCGAAGACTAAGCGCTGTAGATACTATGACAACATTCAACTTGCGGGAAATTTGATTTTTAATAATTGCGCAATAATTACGTCATCGGGCTGAACTGGCCAAGTTTGAACGTAATTTAAACGAGCTCCCGAGGACGAAATCGCGTAGTAGGATTAGCCAAATTTTAAATGGATTTTTCTCCAATTCTAGGACACTCTGGACACTGGAAGTTGGTAAGTTTGTCTAATTTATAATTCTCTCTTGATTAATTATTATAATTAAGTATAATAAAGGCAAGAAATAGCAAATCAGAAATTCTCATTGGAATTGTTACTAAATATCTCGTGAATCGATGAGGAAATGTGACAACACATAGCCTTGATCACAATCACACATAGATCTATATTTTGTAAACAAGAAATTATCAGAACTGCAATTATTTGAGTGATCTGGTGAGGGCAAAGCTTAGAAATAGTAGCAGGGGGTTATAGATACAAGATATTTTCAAAGAAGGCAGATTACACCAAAGAAAAACTTATAAGATTCTGTTTTTAGTAATTAAGTTCATTGTCGTTTTGAACGTTAAAGATGGGTACCCCCGGGACACTAGATTTGCAAAATAAACCCTTACGTTCATGATCGGAAAAAAGGAGGCAAATTAAATATTTATCCAGCGTCACGTCTTGACCAAAACGTTGATATGCATAATTTTGGCAAATTACAAGCTAAAATATGTGTCTTAAAAAGTATTTTGTTTAAAAATCTACGATATAAATTATCTTTGAATAAATATGGGTCTGAAATCTACAGACTATCCCTTTGACTATGCCTTGCCTGACGTGGCAGAATTGCGTTCTTTTGAGAGATGTTACAATCATGGGAGAAACCCCCAGGAAACCTTTTTTGCAGGTCGTTTCATATGAATCATGAAATATAATATTTATAAATACATGAGCAAGGATGAATTACTGATTGCAGGAACCCTTAGAAAAGATAGATTTGAATTATTTTTTTTACATCTATGTAGCTTCCATTTTGGCCAGCCATAATCTACCAAATTAGTGGCATGTGATGGCGCTGCATATCAACGAAAAAAGATATGACAGGGTCAGAGGCGTCATAAGTTCTTAGTCGGGATGTTGGCGTTGATCTTGGCAAACACGGCTTCGTGAAACACGTAGCAGACAACTAGCCAACTAGCGGCGATCTTAGCTGAGAAGTTGGACTTATGACGGTTTCGTGAAACGGGCCCCTGGAGAATAGGGGACCGGAACGCGCGCTATATTCAGTTGTGTGCAAGCAAAATGCAGCCCAGTGGCAGCGGCGGCAGGGACAATCTGCACAAGATTCAGGAGCTAAACGTTTGTGACTTATGGGGTGTTGCAAGAAAGTTGCAATCGATTGCAAATCATTGCTAATTTTGAAACAACCATTCTGACTGGCTCAGGATCTGCCCTTTTACGAAGACATGCATGCAACAATGATTTTGATTGGGCAGTGACAATCAGTTGCAACTTGCAATCGATTGCAACTTTCTTGCAACACCTCATTAGTTTGACAACATTTCTAGATCTACTTTCTAGTAACAAGTTAGATCTAGCCAAAATCAAACTGATTTTCATCAAATAACCAAAAATCTGAAAGCCCAGAGGACAACGTAATATTAACATAATTACCTGATTAAAACATTTGAAAGTCATTTTGAACTCGATTATTGACGACTTGTCATATACCTAGACTAGAGTTTCGGCTGTCTCTGCCGATCTCTGCGCGGTATGTATGAATGGCACGTGCGATCGTTCGAGGCCCCTATTCTCCATTTGCGGAGTCAAGTAATCTTAGACCAGTTGTATTTGTAACTCCAAGTTTGCCGATACCGGCTTATGTCGAAAGGGTGGGTGAGCGGTGTGGGAGCTGGGAGGGAACGGGGATGGCCACACCCTTTTGAGAGAAGCCCCCCCCCCCGGTTGTCTCGAAAGGGTGGGTTGCGTGTGGGGAGTGAAATTAACGCACCCATTCGTGGAAACCGGGGGGGGGGGGGGACTTGTCTCGAAAGGGTGTGTTGAGTAGTCTGATGTAGGGTCTACCAGCCGTGTTTTTATGCCTCCGCCCACCGTAGGTGGTTGCCGGAGGCATTATGTTTTCGGGTCGTCCGTCCGTCCCGTTTTCGTTCTCACGATAACTTAAGAACCGTTTGACGGATCAACTTCAAACTTGGCTCATGTATGCATATGGGAGGGACAATGATCTGATTAGATTTTGGAGTCTCAAGGTCAAAGGTCAAGGTCATAGAGGTAATAATACACATAAAAATGACTCGTTCTCGCGATAACTTAAGAACCATTAGACAGATTGGCTTCAAACTTGGCTCATGTATGCACATGGAAGGGACGATGATCTGATTAGATTTTGGGGTCACAAGGTCAAAGGTCAAAGGTCATAGAGGTCATTATGTACATAGAAATGGTTCGTTTTCACCATAACTCAACAACCATTTGACCGATCAACCTCAAACTTGGCACAGGTATGCATATAGGAGGGACAATGATCTGATTATATTTTGGAGTCTCAAGGTCAAAGGTCAAGGTCATAGAGGTAATAATACACATAAAAATGGCTCGTTCTCGCGATAACTTAAGAACCACTTGACAGATTGGCTTCAAACTTGGCTCATGTATGCACATGGAAGGGCAATGATCTGATTAGATTTAGGGATCACAAGGTCAAAGGTCATAGAGGTCATTATGTACATAGAAATGGTTAGTTCTTATGATAACTCAGTAACCATTTGACGGTTCAACAAACTTGGCTCATGTATGCATATGGAAAGGGCAATGCTCTCATTAGATTTGGGGTCACAAGGTCAAAGGTCAAGGTCAAAGATGTCATTGTATATATGAAAATAAAGCAACATGAAGTGCCATTTATTTCTGATCTGGTAATGGCGGAGGCATAAAGTTCGACCACGCGTGGTCGAAGATTCATCTAGTTTTTTAATGTAAGTAAAAAGAAAAGAAGACAGGTGGTTGGCTATCACCTAATGGGGGTGTCCAAGGATCCCCAAAAATATGGGAAAGAATTCCCCCTTTCCTGTCTGCTAGAATATAATATGGTGGGATGCATAAAATGGGAGAAATGTGTGCCCCACACCCCCCCCCCTCCCAAAAAAAAAAAGAAAAAAGAAAAAAGAAAAGTGAATATGAATAATCTTACACTCAAGAACGCAGAAGCAATCTTATGCACCTGCACACACACGCACAACTTGTCTACTTTGGCTGTGATTGCTTGATTGCTTGAAGTGCACATGTTGTCGTCCTTCCTCCCTCCATGTTGAATTCAAATAAAATGGAAATGTGACTTTCTATTTTGCCTTGTCTGTCCTTTGGAAATGTGCATTCTATTACGAAATCAGCCTCATGCACATCTTTAATTTGCAACAGCAAGAAACAAACATTAGGGGGAAAAAATAAAAAATGAGCAAAACAATTAATCTGACTTGCATTCTATCTTTCTTTATTTCTTTTTTTCTTTCTTCTTTCCATCCTTCCTCCCTTCCTTTCATTCACACATTTTTACTGCAGGAAAAAAAAACCAGCTGGTACATCAGACTACTAAACACACCCATTCGAGACAAGTCCCCCCCCCCCCCCCCCCCATGGGGCCAAACGTGTATCGGACTGTAGCAAACATTCACCGTTGCAGCAGTCAAAAACAGACAACAAAATTGCCCTAAGGCTAAGCAAGATTTAATTTTCTTAAATTTGCTAGATTATCTGATCGGCAGTGTATACAGCCACACGCGTGTGTCTTTACCTTACAGCCACACGCGTTTGGCTGTATCCACATCATCGACACGAGAATACATACTCTTTTATTACCAGATCTACTGAAACAGTGCAGTCATTCCTGCAGTCAAGTTTCTAGGTCTATCTTCTGCTGGTTGCTAACTTATTTAACTGTCATTATCTTGCAAATTTCAAACTCGTGCTGTCGTTGTTGTTGTTGTTACTCTGCGCAGCAGCAGCAGCTAGTGGATAGCATGAGCGATGTGTATAATATGCAATGGTACTTGCTGCAAAACTACATCACGAACGCATTCTCTCTCGAAATTCACTCACATGCACACAACATTTTCACTTCATTCTCACCTGGTCAGCAAGCAAGCAGGTGAGAATGAAGTTAAATTATTGTTTGCATGTCAGTGAATTTCAAGAGATAAAATCTTTGTGATGAAGTTTTGGAACAAGACAGTTACGTAAAATATACATGTACACATTGCTCGTGCAGTGCACTAGCTGCCGCTGCGCAGAGTTTAATTCCTGCGGAGAATTTAAGCCACGTGTGGCTGGGGGAGGGGGGGGGGGTAGCATTGTAAAAGAAATGGTTATTAAAATTTTATGTTCGTGATTTATTTGTCTTTCCTTCATGTCCTTTCCTGTCTCCTCTGCTCTTCTCTCCATCTATCTATCCACTCTTGCATGCAAGTGAGTATGCTACTTTCACTTTGGCTAGTCCCACATACACATGTATTAAAGATGTGGGCATGCAGTTTTCGAGAGGCCTGGAGGAGCCGAGTCTCCGCAGATCTCGATTTATTTGGTGGATTTAGATCTACTATTAAAGTAATAACTCTACTCTTCCCGTTTTCCAGGAATGATATACCTGTCCCTACTATCCCCCATCTCCATGCCCCCCATCAAGGGAAAAAAATTACTTGAGGGCTCGGGGCGAATTAGCCCTCGAAATGCTCAAAAGAGCCTAGGAAAACTTAAAAGAGCCCCTGTAATTCATAGGGTCCAATGTAAATTGTAATACAATGGGGAAAATTGGGGTGGTTAGGCTCAAAAAGTAGCCCTGGAAAAAAAAATTAATAATTTTTTCCCTGCCCCCATGCCTCCCCCCCCCCTCAAAAAAAAAACAAAAAAACTCATATATCTTGTTAAAAAGTGAAAAATATTGTTGATATAATTCATTTTCAGTGACAGATCTAAAACTAAAAGCATTGTGTTTCTTCTCTTTCAGGTCATACTTAACTTGGTGAAGGCTGCCTGTTTTGAAGATGTCAGTCAAGGTGCGCTACCTGGACAGAAGGCTTTTAAAGAATGTTCTTCATCACACTGAAACTCATAACAGGCTCCAGGAAGAAGAAGAAATGTGGGAAAAGAGAAAAGATCGAAGATCAGATAGATCCAACAAAAGGTAGACTCTAATATTTGAAGAGTTTGAATGCAAAAACTGATGTATCCATTTTTGTCATATTGGGATAATTGGAATTACATATCAAGAAAAATAAAGAAAATAATAAGAAAATGTATGCTACTTTTGACCATAACTTCAGCATTATGTAAGGAGCTATCTGCTATGTTTCTTTTGAAAAGTATTATTTCGTACGAGATGACAGTGACCTTACATGTACTTTAAAATTTTCATAAATGGCATTAATTGATTTTTGCTTGTAAACTTTTCATTTATATTCCATTTTAGGTGAGGGTAATTAACACATTTCTGGCTTAATTTCTTTTAAAGCAAGTAATGTGAGTTTATTGCTCTAAAATGGTTGATTATTAGAATGAGAAAACTAACTGCATACCATTGCTGGGAATGTTGTATGAGGTAGGTAGACATAATTTTGATTTCATGTGTGGTAAAGACCACATGACTTATTTTAGCAACAGCAATATGAAGCCTTCAAATTTTATTTCAGAAATTTATGAAGAAAATGTATCTGGGTCAAAAATTTTGTGTCAATGTTTTCTTGACATCTGTAATAATCAACAGGTGGTGATAATCATCTTCATAATACATTGTAACTTTTCTATGTTTTGAGAGTTTTCAGAGATTTGTCTGACCTGCCTTATTGTTCATTTCAAACATGCAATTTTTTCAGGAATTTGTTGTTGTTGTTGTTGTTGTTGAGCCAATTGACATTTTCCTACCAACAACTCTTTCTTCCAAAGCTGTATGTCTTATCTGAAACAAATTTTTAGACAAATCAATTGTTATTTTCTATGTAAATCTTTATATTATAGTTTATGCAAATTATTACAGATCTGAAAGGCCCTGGAGATGAAATTTCTATTTAAGAAGTTCTTAGCAAACATTAAACAGTTTATTATAAAAGAATAAAATGAAAGTGATTTCAATTCTTACGTATTTTATTAATCTCAGCTGATGATGTGTATACATGTAGTTCCTCAGAATTTGCCAATAATCTGACTGCACCCTTTTTAGCACTTGTGTTTTGATTTTCTCCTCATGTGGGATTATAGGACACGAGGTCCCATTAGATATGGGCAGATGTACAGTGATTCTCCACAAGACATTATGGGTAGAACTAGCAGGGATAAATGGAATCAGCGAAGACTGAACAGAGGTGGTAGACGGGGCATAGCTGTTGAGGTAGAAAGGTAAGGTTACAGTTTACAAATAAGACCCTCCCCCCCCCCCCCCCCCCCCACTCCACCACAAAATGACCAATAAGTTGGAAATATGACATTTTTACATTTTAAGATGGTTTGAAAGCTTGGACTCTGGAACCTTTTGAATGATATATAGCTTCCATTGTTAAGACCTTGTAAACCCTTTGAAATTACAATGAGAATGAAAGCTTGTCAGACAGGCTAATCACCAGAATAATAGAGAAACCAGGATGTAAAGATGAGTGACCATTCATGAGGGCTATCTGGTGTCCTATTGTCTGTCTCACAAAAAGGTTGAATGAAAATTCCCTGGTTTTGGCTGTGAAAGTATTAGTCGATTGGGCTTAAACTTGGAATAGTTTCAAAGGAGATACTTCTCTCCCTGCTTGGATTTTCAAAGCCATGGAGTGAATAACTTATGCACATATTAATGTGAAGGTTTTACCGAGCATGCTTGCACACTTTTTTATTTCAAAATCCCCCCAAATAGTATATGTAATTTTACATCAAAGAAAAAACACTTTCTACATTACAGATGGCTCCCAAACTGCCAGATGGCAGATCAATAAATGAACGATCAGAAAATGTAAAAAAAAAAAACCTCAAAACAGCTTTTTAATCCCAAGCTCTCTATTTTAGATGTTACTCTAAAACTCCCATTGCAACTTATTGGTCGTTTTGTGGTGGAGGGTCGCATTTGTGCAAGTTCAACATAATTTGTCTCATACGTTCCCAAATAACATCTATTAAAGATTTAAATATATCAGATCAGTGTGTCATGCTGATAGCCCTACTTGAATCTCACAAAATACATTTATTTTGTCATTTTATTTTACTATTTTCCCACTATTTTGTGAAACATTTCTATATTGTATGGAACATACCTTGGACCACGCCATTTATAGATGGTATTTTGGAGTTCCTGTGTGGAAATCTGGGCCCTGTTGGATAAAACTTACCATTGATGGTAACTTTGCCATCAATTGTAACTTCCTTGGAAACCTTGAATTTGATTGACTGTTGAGCAATGTTACCATGGTAGTTACCATTGATGGCAGAGTTACCATTAGTGGTAATTTTTATGCCATGGGGCCCAGGTCATCTTAATCTAGTCCGCAGGTGGTGATATAAAGTTATGATTAATGATTCCATTTCTGAGAAGTGATAATGATAACAGATCCATATAATACATTTGTCATTTCCATTAGAAACTTCTTTCCAAGTAAGTGTAGCATCTCCTTAAGGCATATTTAATCCCAGGCAAATTGAATTTGTAATGGTTAATGTAGACAAAATACAAGATGTGTGCAGCATCAGTTAAGTTGCTCTGTTCTATTCCATACTTCAATACATTTGTAGATGGAGTCACAATGGATTCATGGAACTTTACCCAGAAGAGAATATCCACAAGTCATCTACGAGTGACACCAGTGATGAAGGGTCAGAGGGCAAAGGTCAATCAAGAAAAAGAAAGAAGCATTCAAAGAGGTACAATAAAGTGTCTGCAGTACTTTGATAATGGTGTAGCTGTAAGGTAGCATGTGAATTTTAGCGTGTTTCTTTTCTGTTCTATCGTCTTGACTTATGACAGTACTTGAAGAGACTTCTGTTGTAGAAATCATCTGTCAGGTTATTATTGATGATGACTTTCTGTTATTTTGTGAGCCATGAAATATTTTCAAAAATATATGTATAGATATATTGTAAAAATTCACTAGGCCTCCTCCAGTATAATTCTTTGGAAACTTTCACCCATAATATATTACATTTCTTTGATTTTTCTACTTTTATTCAGAGTATTATATCAAGGTTTGATTGTGTTATCAGAACCTCTATGACAGAGTGGTTATCTTTCGTATAGATTTCATTTTCGGACATCAAAGTGCTTGTTGATTTTATTAATTCTAAATGTAGTCTTTTGAGATACAGCCATTCAACCGTTTATATTGTTTCCCTTCCCTTCTTTTCTTTGTTTTTTTTTTTTTTGTTTTGTGGTCCCATTCCTTCACCACTCTGTTACTCATTGTGCCCTGTTTGTTGAATCACCGATGTGGAGCGAGACTATTAAAGGGATCCTTAGCGGCATCCATCCATCCGTCCGTGACGAATATGAAACTTGAATAATTTTGCGACCATTTACCCGTTTGTACCCAAACTTGGATGGTAGATGCTCTATAGGTACCTCAATTTCATGTCGGGGTCGGGCTCAAAGGTCATGTATGTAGGTCAAAGGTCAAATGAGGTAAAATATTACCATTTACCTGCAAGTTTCTACTGGGGTTAGTAATTTTTAAACCACTTGCCCATTTTTAACCAAACTTGGATGGTAGATGCCTTACAGGGACCTCAGTGTTATTTGAGGGTCAAAGGTCACATATGTAAGTCCAAGGTCAAATGAGGTCACATTACAGTTTACCTGCAAGAATTATTGCACACAAACATGGTGATACACATTATTGCCATAGCCTTGTCATGCTTATCCTAACCCTCTAGCCACTCTGTGTTGTTATATCACTATGAACACGGCGGACAAAGAAAGCGGACAAAATAAACAACCTCTCATTCTACCCTTCACAATGGTTCTGGTAGTCAAAAGAACATTCCTTCACAGCTATTATTTTTAATCATGTAGTTCCAGGTGAATATGCATGTGACACCTGTTCCACATATTTTAGACAATAGCAGTGAAGGGATGTTCTTTTGACTACCAGAACTATTGTGAAGGGTAGAATGAGGGGTTGTTTATTTTGGGGTCCGCTTTATTTGTCCGTCATGTTCATAGTGTATACTTTGCTCTTTCTCTTCTCTTTAATACTATACAGTGTTATTTCTGTTCTTTCATCTCTCTCACAACTTATTCTTTCTCAGATCGGAACGACCCAAGAAGATATCTAAAGACAAACAAGAAAGTGAGGACAGTTCCTCAGATTCAGAGAGTTCTTCTTCTGATGATGATGATTCTAGTGACTCTGACAGTTCTTCAAGCCAAAGCAGTGACAGCGAAGGAGAGAAAGGCAAAGGAAGAACCATTGAAAGAAGAAAGTCACAGAGAGATGATGAGAAAGAACATTCAAGGAGGAGAGATGGCTCGCGGACACGTAGGAGAAGTAATAGCAGGCGAAGGGGGAGTAAAGAAAGACGAGGAAGGAATGAAAGTGGTCATCGAAGAAGGAGTAGAGATAGAAGACACTCTGGAAGGGAAGATAAAAGGAATGGACACAATGAGGATAGAAAATTAAGGAGAGATGGGAGTGATGATAGAGAGAAGCATCGAAAACGACAGAGAAGTCGTGATCGGTCAAGAGATAGGCATCACCGCAGGAGAGATGACAGGGAATCGGATAGGAGAAAAGACAAGGAAAAGAGGAGAGATAGAAAAGATAGAAACAGAGAGAGGAGAAGGAGCAGAAAAAGTAGATGATTTGACTAAATTTGCACCACTGTGCTTTAGTGGGGTGATATTGCCTTCTTCTCTCAAGTGACTGTTCGGAATTATGGGATTGTCTGCCCTTTTAGTAGGCATTCTTTTTTGCTGTTGCTGTAACAATTTATAGATGAGAAAAGTGTTGTCATTGTAGAAGAGTGGAACATTTCAGTACTGTAGGAGGGCATTTTATTCCATTTACAGTATAGAGGATAAGGTTTTATTACACATTTTGCAACAGCCAGATTTGAGAGTTTTGGCTTTGTATTCCTAGTATTAGAATGCAGTTTTTCTGTGTCATTTCCATTACTGGATTGCTGAAATGTAAGCCAAAAGCCTGTTGATGAATTATAATGGCTCAGATTCACATGAGCCTGGTCAGCCCTTTTAAGGGTAGAAATACATAGTGACAATGAGTGAGATAGAGACGCCGCTTTTCCGACGGTGACAACATCAACATTTTAAGAAATACTGTCTTTCCAAAAGTTTCATTTCAATTTTCATGAAACTTGCACACAAGGCTTATCAGGTATCACAGATCATGTGAAACCAATTTTTGGTCAAAATTCAAGGTCAGAGGTCATTTGAGGTCAATTAATTTAAATTATGTTGCAGAAACTTAACCTGAGGTTAAGTGTTTGAATTCAAAGAAAATAAAGAAAAAAAAAGAGAAAATGAAAATGAAAAATAAATTAAAATACTATTGTGAAAAACATACATCGTCTCTCTAAAAAGGGCAGAATTTTGCTCCCTAGCTTCACTTGCTCACAAGTAGAAGAAATTGGAAAGTTTGTATATGAGGCAAGGGCCATCGGTCCTCTCATAGATTTTGGCTCATTTCACTTCTGCTTGTCAAGATGGTGAATTGTCACTTGGTCTACTCCCACTTTGTCTAATGCCCGTTTGGTCTCATCCCATACTGTCTAATCCCATTTCGTCTACAACCAGTTTGTTTAATAACCATTTGGTCCACTTACTAGTAGTTCATTTACCATTTCGTCTAATTTCCAGTTAGGCTATGCCCATGTCGTCCAATACTCACTTGGTCTAACACTGGTCTATCTGATTGGACGAACTGGTAATAGACCAAATAGTCATTAGACAAAATGAGGAAAACTACAGACAAAGTGGCAGTTACAATGTAGACCATTTTATCATTCGACAAAATGACAATTAGCTCAAGTGGGTATTAGACCAAGTGATGAATGGACCAAACGGCAATTAGACCAAAATGATAGTAGAGCAAATGGCTTTAGCCATGGTGGTGTTAGACAACCTGGCAATTAGACCAACTGGTAATTGACTAATTGGCTATAAACTGTCAAGATAATCCCAAATAGGCCAATCAAATTGGTTTGCTGCTGTTCAGATAAAATATCACTCATCTGTTCTAAAGCACATAGACAAAGCATAAATTGTAACTCATAAGACTAAAGAAATATGTGAAAAGAGGCTTTAGATTTTTTATTAGTTTAGAGTTTACATCAGTGGAAACTTGGTCCTTGTCATATCTGATGATACAGCATGCAGAGATGCCAACTGTTCTTTTTCATCAGAAATACTGCATGTTTCATAGAAAGTATGTTTTTTCCCAAAATTGTATTACTACACAGACATCTTGCAGAAAAGGTGGAAATACTGTTTTTGCACCCAAATATGCTTTTTCATCCCTCACAACACTGCAATGCTTTTTACAAGGTTGGCATCCCTGGGCATGGGTCAATATCTCATGCATTCACTGTAGGAAAGGGTCTAACATGAGTGCAAGATGGCAGAAGCAGAGATGCCAATTATTCCTTTTTTGCAGCATTTTATACTGTTTTGTAATAAAAACATACTGCAGGTTTCATGGAGAATACGTTTATCCCAGTATTGTATTAACCCATTCGTGACAGGAATTATTTAAAGCCTATTTTGATCAGCTTTTATTCTTCAAACTGGCAGCACCAACATCTTTATTTTATTGCTACATTTTTCTTATAAAATGTCATGTATCTGAAATAAATATAAATTGACAGAAATTACGATGAAAAGTCAAAAAGTTGCCAGTTTGCAGGGGAAAACGGTGATTTTAAACTTTCTATCACATTGCCAATTTAAGAATTTTAATGCTTATTTTCCTTTACAAAACTTTCAGCATCAAACAACAAATATTGACGCAACCAAAATGGCAAAGTTTGTGTAGAATTTTTTGCTCTTTCTGCTCATGTATTTGGTATGATTTTTGGGGCTTTGCATCAAAAGTTTGTGTAGAATTTTTTGCTCTTTCTGCTCATGTATTTGGTATGATTTTTGGGGCTTTGCATCAAAAGATATTACGCCAAACCACAAAATGTGGACCTCTGTCACGAATGGGTTAATACACATGTCTATTGCAGATTAGGTGAAAATATTGTTTTTCTACCCAACATACTTTCTTTTCGTCCCTCAAAATACTGCAATGTTTTTTTTACGAGGCTGGCATCCCTGGCCCTGCAGAAGATGCATGTACAGTCAACTCTGCCTAAGTCGAATTTCTTGGGACTGAAGAAAATGCTTCGACTTAGAAAAAATTCGACTTATGAGGGGTCAAAACAATAGAAAATAAAGGAATGGGACCCAGTACAGACCTTCGACTAAGGCGGTTATTCGACTTATGCGACTTCGACTTAAGCAGAGTTGACTGTATTACCTGCAGAAGATGCATGTATTACCTGTCTGTATCATGAGATCCATCCCTCTTTGGGATATACATGTAGTTTTATTTCTGTACACGTAAGCATTTCCTGTATACATCATAGCTGTACTACAATAAGTGTTTTGATATAAACAGATGATGGAGAGGAGGTTTACGCATTTTGATGCATTATTGTAAATGAATAGTCATCTGGGCCGGTACTCTGAAAATTGTTGTATTTTTTTATCTTATTTTAGTTGTTATAGCAATCAGAAATAGGGTATGCCATTGGCTTACTCTGCGCACTTCTTGCGTGCTCGTCCATGAGCGCAGTTTTGTACAGTTCAAACCAATCACAAGTTCTTCAAAATCTGTTATGACAATTGAAAGAGTGAAGATAAGATAAAAGATATGACAATTTTCAGAATACCGGCCCTGTTCAACAAGTTACATCTTGCTTGCTTTGACATTCCATTTGTATGTTTGTTTGTTTGTTTGTTTTGCATTAGGAAGAAATTGAGTCGAGCTTTAGTTTGGGCTTACTAGTTTTTAATGCCTATTTCTTTTGACAGTTATCTGTTTAACCAAAAACATCCAAATGGTCTTGTACTGAGAAGAGACAAAGACTGTTGTATATCTGTTTTACTTGATTATGGCCATTTCTAGTTTTGTATTTTGTATGAGCACCTTTGAAAATCAAGAGGGCTCCTCGACTAATAAGATCATAGGGAGTGTTTCTGCTAAATTTGGTCCTTTTGCCCACCATGTCATAGACAATTTCCCAAATCTGCCTAATTATTGAGAGGTCTTCTGTCCCTAAAGCAGTCATCATGCTACTAATTGTGAACATTATTGTCGGTCTGTACACACCACCCCCCCCCCTTAAAAAAAAGGGGGATATATATCCCCCATCCCCTGGGATTTACACCAAAATGGGTAGCTAGGGGGGTGGTGGGGTGGTTGCCCCCCAAAAAGGAAAACAGCAATGTCTTAGATACCCTGTATAGCTATATCAACATGTATGCTCAATGCGTGATTCCCCCCAAAATGGAGGGGGCACGCCTCTTGCGCCCCGCCTGGATCTGCCACTGAACTGAAGAGCATTCTTTTTGATCATGCAAGACATTCTGTGTAGTGTTGTTATAGTTGTGTACTTAAAATTGCCTTTTCCATAATTGTGGGTTGTTCATGTACTGTTTGTTGGCTGTGCTTTTGAAATTAAAAATTGAAATCATACATTCTGTAGCATACTTTTTCATCATTAGTAGCTCTATTTAAAGGGCAGTGAACCTTAACTTTCTGTCCTGACCTTCTTTATATGAAGGGTATGAATTTCTTAAATGAAGAAGTCCATTAGAATTATATTTGAATTATATGTACAGTTGTACTTCATGGGGGGGGGGGGTCTGCTGTAATGCAAGTGACCAAGTACAAAAATAGAACGCATTTGAGAGCTTAAAACTTGTAACTGCATCTCTTCTAGGGCTAAAACTTATAAAGAAGGGTTTCCAGTCTTTGAAACTTCCCCCAGAGATCCATTCCTGATGACAATAACTGCATGGGTAGACTGCCAACTATAGGACCTGTCTGGAGTTGAGGGGGAGGAGGGAGCAAGGGCGTCAAAAGACAGGCCAATGGGCACTGGATATGGGGGTGGAAGGGGGGTGGGCATTGATTCCTTGTCTTACACCTACTGGGGATCAGGACCGAGCGTGAAAGTAATTCTTAAATACTATATATTTTCCATGTTTTTCATTAGCAATTTCATTCAAAATGAGTAATTACGTATGAATGATGAACAAATCCACGTAAATACAAATCTTTTTTTTCAATTGTTTTCTGAACACAATTTGATATTCACAAATCAAAGAGCAAAGGAGACACAAAAGGACTGAAACCACTTATATAAAAACAACATCCATAATCCCAAACCCTTCACATGCCCCCCCAGCACCCCCACACTGAATGAATGATCCTCCAATCATCCTTTTTTTCTGATAATACACACGTTTGTATATTTTTCTTTGAATTAGCGATTTCATTCAAATAAATCAAAACATAAAATCACTACATAAATGAATATGAATACAAATCTTCATTTGTTTTCATATTAATTTGATAGGTTACATGAAAATTCACAAATCAATGTTGTGAGAGTAAAAAAAAAAAGGGGGAATGAAATCACTTATAAAAACAATATGCATGTAACAAACCCGACACGAGTACCCCAAACTAATCCCTCAAAATAATAGCAATCTTTTTTCCCCCCTAAAAATATTAGGCATAGTTGTTACTTTAAAAACGAATATGATTATGCAATGTGCATGTACACTTGGAACAATTTACAACAAAAAGACAATGTCATTATTTGTAATTTTTTTTCTATGCACTCCCGTTTCTACCTACAACCACCCCTTCTACTAATAATGCCCCCTCCCCGGCCCCAGCTGATTCAACACCAACATTCACAAGCTCGCTATATAGTGTCCCCACCCTATACCCCCGCTATTCACACGCGCACAACACTATTCTGCGCTCCAAGTTCTTCCAGTTTTTGTAGGTGTAAATGAAATCACCAACCTTCATTGCTAGGGTTCTTTTTTCTCCATAAATTTCGCTATGTATTTTTCTATTTTCACACTTGAGCCCTTGATTTAAAATTAATTATTTAATCTTACCGACCAAAGGAGAACAAACGTACGCCTTCATAACTGGCTTGAGCCCGAGACCCTCTGGCATAATCAATAAATTACACACCAATCCCAAATCATACCTCTAAAAGTTCAAGAAGTTGAACTGACAAATCACACTAAACAGTTTAAGAATTAACTGTGTGTTTGATTGTATCAGAACGCATTGCCACAGCAGTGGAATTAACGAGGGGAAATTTGTATAATCCAAAGTGCACTTTAGGCCAACTTGCCGCTCACTAGTAGAGGTGCCGTGGTCGAGTGGTCTGGCGCTTGACTGGAGACGCGAAAGTCGGGGGTTCGATCCCCGCGGTAGGGCACTTATATATAGCCCTTGAGTAAGGCATTTTTATCTACATTGCTCTTTTATCGTACATCAAATAAATGAAAATGCTGCGCTATAGGCATCACTGATAACAACGTGTGCACGTACTTTTGTTTTAAAAAAAAAAACGGAAAAAAAACTTGCCGCTCACTTCCTTGAAGTAATTTTTTATTCAAAATTTACATACCGTGAAAATAAGCATTATGAAAAATAATAAAAAGGAAAATAATGACGATATGTCGTTAAGAATCATCCACTGGCGGCGCCAGGGTATTTTGACAGGGAGGGGGGGGGGGGGGGTGGAGAGAAGGAGAGAATATTGCAACGTCGCACTTCTTGCTTTTAAATTTGGCCCACAATAATATGTTTTTATAGTTGCAGCATGAATTATGAGCCTGTCGATGCCCGCTCCGTCCCCATTCTTTCTTTCTTTTTCTTCTTCTTTCTTAAAACTTCAAAAATGGTGGGATGGGGTAGCCGCCTACTGTAGGCTGTAAAATCATCATCACCATCATGATTCAGTTATTGTTAAGTATTTTATTACTATGGTCGCGGAGGGGGGGGGGGGGGGTATCACTTGATAAATGGGCCGTCGTCCCTTCCTAAAATATTGAGGGGATGTTTCCCCATCTCCCCGGCCCCCGGGATCGACACTCATGAAAAACAACACCAAACAAAACAAAATAAAGCCAAACAAAACATAAACAAAACCAAACAAACAATTAATATACAAAACAAAATCAAACAAAGTTTTCGCAGCGGTAGCTGTTTGTTCGAAATTCCAGGGCTGAACCCCGGTCCTACTTCCTCCCGAACCCGGACTGAAGTTCAACGTCCCTGGACTGGACCCTGGGGGCGGTGGGTACAGTGAAGATTACTTTCAGTTTTCACGTGTCTTGCCAGATTCGTGGTCCACTTTTTGACTTTTTTTCCTAATAATATAACGTTGAATATGATATGACCTTCATGCCGGGCCTTCATGACGTCATGGTTACGTATCACGCTTCTCGAGAGTGATTTCGTAATGGAACTAGTTTCGCTTCCATATTTTTTTCTTTTATAAAGGCATGAACATAATATTAAACATATTTCTTTTTAAAGAAAACTGTAACAAACCCTCATGTTGTGTGCCTTGTTGTACTGTATTATATCTAAATCACAAATAAAATCTTGTTCCAAGGCAAATGAACTAAACAAATGAAATGCAACTACCCGGTACTTTTGTGTACTTGAACAAAATAGACCTAAGAGTAAGACTAAAATTAACCACAACTAGCAAAAGTGCTATGCGCATATGCATTCACGCTTATTGCATGCGCACCACACACTGGTACTTTTGTTTCACAATTGTATATTGACCATACCAGGACCGACCAGGACCACAGCATTCAGTCGACCAAAGCAAACCGAGTCTTGGATTTATTTCATTTGTTAATCTATTTTCTGCACACACACTTGAGCCATGGAATTACACGCTGGGTCACAAATGGCGTCAAGTTAGGACGAGGAATCGGAGGTTGGGCAGGCGCTAGGCAGCAGCAGTAGCAGCACGGACCGTGACGCTGCAAAACTCAGCGCAGAGCCAAGGCGTGGAATGCGATGAATATGTCGTACGAGGCAGAGTCGAACAAAGATCCGAGAGTAGCCATGTATTCCCGAAGAGGCATCAACATATTTCCAGTCGACGAATTAGTCGAGCATAAGGAGAGGCTAGCAATTATCGACGTCAGTAGGAATCATATAGCAACCATTCCTGCTAGCATAAACAATTTTGTGAACATAATCGAGCTGGACTTGAGCACAAATAGGATCATTAAATTGCCAGACGAAATATTACAGTTGAGACATTTGCGAATACTCACATGCAAAAACAATCTTTTGAATACTGACTCTTTGCCCAAAGACTTTGGAACATGTCCAGCATTGCAGACTCTCAATTTTAGTGGCAATTTGTTCCTTGATTTTCCAATACAGTTGACTGAAATCTCTACGCTGCGTGTCTTACACATTGGTGGAAACAGGATGAGAGAAATTCCTCCAGAAATAGAAAAATTAGCTAGGTAAAAACTTAATATAATTTCTTACGTAGCATCACTTACACTTTCAGGTCACTCCCGCAAATGGGAAGTTATGATAACTTACACATTAAATGGTGAAAATACAAATAGATCTAGACCCTCTAAAAAAAAAAGTTCAGAATAGTTTTTTAAAGTTATAATAATATAATAATATGACTCGTCTCAGAGAAAGCTGTGACATGTCTGGATGCTAAAAATCTACATTTGTAAGATTTATTAGTGATAAGAAAATCCGAATTTATGTAAACTTGCATTGTTTCAACTCACTGAGAAAAGTTACTGTGTTAAGGATAGGAAAGTAGAATCCATTCAAGATTTGTATTTTTGTTCTAGATCTAGACTTCTAATTGTCTCCATGATGTCTGTCCATCTGATTCTAATTGTTGATGGAATTGGACCGAAAAATCTGCCTCTATTTTTGTTAGCCTCTCATTTGGGTAGGATTGTCACCTCACTTAGAGACAGAAGCCCTGCAGATCACTCTGCTGTACAGATGGATTGACCTGCTGATCGCTAAATCATGGCCCAAATTCCACATTTTCATTTTTTTTTTTGCAATATACACATAGGCCTAGGCTCTGCTGCACGGCAAATGTGTTCAAATTCATGATTTATTCCACTGTATGATCCTTTTATCAGGTAATCAGTGCCCCAGACTTGAGTCCCAGGTCTTCCCTTGGTTTGCAAAAAACAAAAACAAAAACAAATTGTAGCCGTATACAGATAGTTATCGCTAACTTCATACATGTATGTATGTGTACTTTATTCAGAACAGATGCAAAACATCGTTTGTCAAAAGGTTCATGATTCCTTCACCAATTTCAAAGAAATTTAATCCTGATGTAATTTCAGGTTCCTCGGTTCATTTTTACTCATATGTAAACTAACTTATTTTAGAAATCTTGTTTTGTTTTTGTGATATGCCATGTGCCTGAAATATGGACATCCATGAAATTCGAACACATCATGCAGCACAGGAATGTATCATATGTCTCTTTTTATTCACAGATTAGAACATCTTTATCTTGGTGGTAACCACCTTGTCACTTTGCCACCCAATGTGGGCAACCTTCAGAGACTTCTCTCCCTGGTGTTATGCGACAACCGTCTTACGTCTCTCCCAGGTGAACTGGTCCAACTGAAGCAGCTGCGCTCCTTGAGTCTTCATAACAATCACCTGACCATCCTTCCCCCGGAGATCATCACATTAACTGAGCTCTGTGAGCTTAGCCTGAGAGGCAACCCATTGGTTGTTCGCTTTGTTCGAGACTTCACGTGGAACCCGCCGACACTCTTGGAGTTATCGGCACGATGTGTTAAAAACAATCAGGTGCATTACACTGCAGAGGATCTGCCTGGAGAATTGATGAGATATCTGGATTCAGCTGGGCATTGCTTGAATCCTAAATGCAATGGTAGGTTAGCGTCCTCATTTCCTTCCATGCTGAAGAGAAGTTGCAATTGGGCAATTCCACGGTAATGGAATTACAATTTGTAATTCCATTACTCATATTATTAGAATTTGTATGCCTGTTTTGTACCCTGCCTTCCTTCTTACCATTTAACCCATTTGTGACAGGAATTATTTACAACCTAATTTGATCAGCTTTTATTCTTCAAATTGGCAACACCAACATTTTTATTTTATTGCTACATTTTTCTTATAAAACATCATGTATCTGAAATAAATATAAATTGACAGAATGTATGATGAGAAGTCATAAAGTTGCCAATTTGTAGGGAAAAACAGTAATTTTAACATTTACATCGCATTGCCAATTTAAGGATTTTAATGCTTATTTTCCTTTAAAAAAATTTTTCAGCATCAAGCAACAAATATTGATGCACCAAAATGGGCACAGTAAGTGTAGAATTTTTTGCTCTTTCTGCTCATGTATTTGATATGATTTTTAGGGCTTTGCATCAAAAGTTATTAAACCAAACCACAAAATGTAGACCCTCTGTCTCAAATGGGTTAATACTCTTAAAATATGCCCATTCTTTCATTGGAACTCTTTCATTCCAATGTTGTTTTCTCCTTCCATTCATGATATTATATGTAACTTGGTAACAGAATTACTAGAAAATGGTGCTACATATACTTCAAATATCAAAAATGTTGTGTAAAATAAAAAAATACATTACATCAGTACCGACTAAGACAGTGGTTTGTTTTAACTTCTTTAAATTCAAGGATTTGGCTATTCAAGAAAAGTGTTTGTTTTTACTAAAATCTGAAGTTAGCTCATTGTGCTTGCCATGTGGAATTGCCCAATTAATATGGACTTACAAATTTACAATTGTATGAATACCTGCATGGATGCAGGTATCTTGAACTCAAGTTACAGTATTTGAGCACATACATACATGTATGCATGTACAGTTGTACATGTATGTACACATATTGTGTACACTTCCTTGAGTTTTTCAAACTATGTGTATAGAGAAGTTTTATATTTCTTTTTTTTTCCCCATTAGACCAAGCGTGTACATGTATACTGTACACTATGAATTTAAAGAAAAGTTATTTGCACAAGATCATTTTCAGCAGAAGCTTTACTGTTCATTAGATAGTGTAGTAGAAATTCATCCATTGTGTAAGCTTGGTCTGAAAGGTTACCATTCTGAAGTACAAAACTGCCTAACACAGAGTGTCACAGGACTCGTATCATCATTGAAGTTCATGACCTGAGCTGGATGTTCAACTCCATTGTAATATGACAATGCGAACAATGCGAAAAAAAAACAATTTGACCTTATCCTTTATCATGATTATATTTATTCAGCTGATATTTGTTAGATAAGGTGAGGTTAATGGCACAATATTGTGTTATTAGCTATGTCGATCTGCCTTTAATCGACAGTAAATAATGATGCAGCAGTTCAGTCTTGCAAGTCAGTGAGGTCAAAGTTTCATCATGAAAATTTGTGTGACTAATACTCGAACAATTCAGTCTATGGTGCAAAAGTTTAAGCTCAATGTTCTTGCATGTCTAAATGACATTGACAATTTTTCTTTCCTTTGGTATGGGGTTGAATTGAAAGTTTAAATGGTTAAAATGCAGTAATTACAATTTTCATTGTATACATGTATCTCATCAGTGGAAATGTATTGTTTGTGATGCAGTGGATAATTCATTTACATGTATGATTGTGTGAGAAATTTAATTTGTGAGGTTTATTACGTTTGTTAATATCCGTATTTTATTAATCTATTTTTTCCAGGCGTCTACTTCAACGCTCGTGTCGAGCATGTTAAGTTTGTTGACTTCTGTGGCAAGTATCGTATTCCCCTGATGCAGTACCTCTGCTCACCGGAGTGTTCCCCTGCTAGTCGTAGGAGTAGTTCAGAATCATCTAGCAGCAGTGAAGATGCAGACTCGGAAGAAGAGGTCCAGGTTCCACGAAATAAGCTCAAGAAAGTGCTACTTGGGTAGATCCTTCAAGTGCATACATATAGCTTTCTTCCTTTTTTGAGAAATTTTATATATATACACTGTACACTTTGGCCCAAAATTTTGCAACTACAATTACACTGTACATGTTGTAGAAGGATCAGCTTATAGTACAGCAATTTCCATATAACACAGATAAATGTATGGCATGAGCTTATCCAGGCATTAAACACGTGAAGATCAACTCCTCTTTTGAAAATTTTTGATGCAGTGGACACATACATGTAATTGTCTTCTATTGCACAATATGGCTGTTAGATTGGATAATCTGTAATGGATTTACTATCACACACATTTCCATTTTTACCTGTGTTATTGGACATCACATTTATATAACATTAACACAAACTTTGGTTTGTGTTATTTTGATAAAGCATGATCAAGGGTTACTTAGCTGGTTACACTTTTCTTGTTCAAATTTGTATTGAAAAATGTTACTTGGCTTTATAAAGTAAGGTGCTATTTTTCAGTTCACGGGCCCGTAATACAAAGATTTACGATATCGCAAATTTAAAACAACCATTCTGCTTGGTCCAGGGTCACCTTTTCGAACGAAATATGCATGAAACAATGGATTTGATTGGCTGTTGCAACTTTGCGATTGATTGCAAATCTTTGTGTCACGGGGGCCTGGTATCTTGATCCTATCCCCATGGACTGACCCAGAAAGAACAATTGGTACATTCATTATCACAACTTTCACTCCTTCCTGCCAACTTTTCTCCTCAGGAGGACAGACAAGTGAGGTCTTTGCATAATGTACAAAGTGCATACCTCCAGTAAAATCAATTTGATACATGCTGTTTGACCTTTAAAGGGTAAGTCCACCATAGAAATTTCACTGTTTCAATAAAAGAAGATCAATTTGAACAGCATTTTAAAGAAGAAATGAGCAAAATCGGTCAAAGAATAAGAAAATTACACTCATTTACATTTTCTAGTAAACTACTCTTGGCTCTGCAAATTGGCAACACTGATGACATCAAATGTGAGCAGCTCTCCATTCACTTTGTACATGAAATTTCTCAATTTTCTCAATTTTCTTGGAAGTTACACATTTTCTAACCCCCATATTCTTGTATGTTCAGAAGAATTGCTTTTTATATAACATACTTTGACTATGGGGTAAGAAAATGTCACTTCCAAGAAAATTGAGAAAATGTGAAATTTCATGTACAAAGTGAATTGAGACCTGCTCGTATATGATGCCATCAGTGTTGCCTATTTGCAGAGCTGAGAGTAGTTTACTAGAAAATGTAAATGAGTGTTATTTTCTTATTCTTTGACCGATTTTGCTCATTTCTTTTTTAAAATGCTGTTCAAATTTATCTTGTTTTATTGAAGTAGTGAAACTTCTAGGGTGGACTTTCCCTTTAATGTGTAAAGTTGGTTAAAAAAAAAAAAAGAGGTGACATGTTCCTCTTATCTTCCAAGTGTATACAATGTAGACTTTTGGGGGCCAACTGTACTCATATCTTGCGGTACAGGAAAGCAGTAATAGACTAAAATGTAGGTGTGTGCATGTCTGTTGCTGGAGTAAGTAGATACATGTACATGTGTAATGAGAGTAAATACTTCTACTAATTATAATGTGCCAAATGAGCCAATGATGTAAGAAAAATATTTTTAATGAAAATACCCGTAGATCTATGCCAACATCATTGTGTACTTACTTACAAGGTGCTGTTGGCATGGATCCATCATATGTCATGTGCCTTTAAGTAAGAGTGCAGGTAAGGCAGTGCTTCCAAAGTTGTACTGAAAACTGAAATTTGAGATTACTACATGTACTTGTGTTTCATACAAATGTAATTTTATATTTAATTTTCTGTGATCTGATATTTTTGTGAGGGGGGTTTGTTTGTTTGTTTGTTGGTGTTGAAAATACTGATTCTTCCATTTAACGACTAATTTACTTGTGTAGATAATGAGGCATGCTATTTCCTACTTAACATGTCTTTCGAAGGAAAATTTTCACTAGCTGAATTAAATTTTTTTTTTTTTTTGTACATTGTAAGGTATGGCTGGTTTACTTCATCATGCTTCTATCTTACGTGTGCTTGAAAAATTGAAATGCAAACATACAATGTGAGGTAGGGTTACCCAAGATTTTCATGTGACACCCTATTCACTGCTATTTAGCAGTCATATTTGGACTTGAAGTACATTCTAAATTTCTAAGCTTACTTTAAAGCCCGCCGCACAATATACGATCCAACTGTGACCAGATTTTTTAAGAAATGGCATTTAGCACTAAATATGAAAAATTAAACATTTACATGTAGAATGATCTTATTTGAAGATCAGAATGATGATAGGAATACTTATCCAAATTTTGGTTAACTGCAAGCCCCGTGGTGGGAGTAAAGGGCATATCGGCTTCAAATCGTCGCCAATTGCAAGATTGCTATTGTGTCAACCATTCGGAATCGAGTTTGCTTTTATTCCGACAGGGAGGCTTGCAATCGCCCAGAATTTCGATTTCTGTATTCATATGATTAATCATAACTTCAGTAACTACGTGTAAGATTTCATGTGTTTGAATGTTCATATCAAATGCTATAACAATTTTTTTCCAAAATCGGATCGTAGACGGATCGTGTAGTGTGCGACGGGCTTTATGGAGTCATGTATTTTCATTATATTGTTAGCGGGCCTTTAAGTCATGATTTCCTAGTCTGGTTTCAAAACATAATTTTACAAAAATAGGAAGTGCCTTGATTTGAATCATTGTAATGAATATTTAATTAAACTGCATGTACATGTATGATCTATCTGTGCCTGATTGGTTAAGAGTGACTTTTTTATCTGTCTGTGACATTGATCATTT
The DNA here is from genome assembly GCA_029962745.1 of Echinometra lucunter. Taxonomy (NCBI): domain Eukaryota; kingdom Metazoa; phylum Echinodermata; class Echinoidea; order Camarodonta; family Echinometridae; genus Echinometra; species Echinometra lucunter. The sequence goes on from CM057162.1 coordinate 22,922,950, forward strand.
TATGGATCATTCTAGATTAAGCAGACAACCAGGGCAACCAAATTTTATCGAATTTCAACTCTTTCAGTAATGCCCTACAAAGTGGAACATGAAATAGCTTGATACACAAATCATTACAATTTTTTTTTTTTTTTTACAGGTTTTCAATCTTTCAAAATTTGTCAAATGTCCAACTGTGGCAATCCGATCGCGCTCATCTAGGGCATCTTCCAGAATTAGAAATGGGCTTTTTTCCTTGGGGGGGGGGGGGGGGGGGGGGGGGGGGGGGGGGGGGGATTCAATCTACTCTGTTTGGCTGGCGTGGGCTATCCCAATATCCCTAAAACTACCGGTATTGGTATTTGATGAATAAGCAATGACACATCATTTCTTTTGTTTACATTCCTGAGTCAGCTCCTGACAACAGAGAACTTTAGAAAGAGGAGAAAATGTACAAGTACGTCAGAAGGTTAACATGTTTACATTATAACTACCGGTACATGCAGTCTGTGCATGTACATGTACATAATAATAATTATGATGATAATAATACTGCAGTGCTCATATAGCGCATATCACTACCATAGTGTCTCGATGCGCTTTAATAGAGAGGGTTGAAAACGGAAAAAGGAAATGTACTAGGGATGTTTTTACATCCGCATCGGCCCGATTCCGATTCCAATACGATGCAGCGCAGAGAGCGGCTAAAGTAGAGATGAGTAATACAAATATACAATAATGAAATTTAATTCCATCTGCTATGCCTGCAATGCAAAACAACATAGGGTCTAAGTGTGATTGTAACTGCCAAACATCTGTTGCTTGCATCGGTTCCGCATCGGCTCACCATCAAAATATTTACAGATTTTGATGTTTAGCCGATGCGGCCAAGAATCGGCAGTCACCGATTTCCGATGCGAATATCAGTTAAGCCCTAAAATGTACATGTACTTAGCTGTTGCAGTTTGCAAGACCAAAACTCATTCAAAATATTTTCTAAACAGAAATGTCTTGAGAAGGGTTTTGAACTTCAACGCTGTGGAAGCTTCCTTGATGTAACATGGAATAGTGTTCCACAGTGTAGGAGCAGCATGAGCAAAACATCGCTCACCATAAAACTTAGTTGTAATGACAGGACATTGGAGGTGATTTTTCTGAGCCGATCTGAGATTCGGAGAGGGAGCGTACCTTACCAAGGTACCATTGAAAGCAGGCACATATACATGTACATCATTGCTCTAGGCAAGGAGTTTGTTCTTTTTCACACATACGTTCACATTTCTAATACATGTATTTACAAAAACTTCCTCTGGATATTATTCTTTCAAACTTTCAGACCGGTATTTTTACACTATAACCCTTACATGTTTGTTTATCCATTTTTCAAGTAGCAAAATGAGTCTTGTTTAAATTGAAATGATGTTAACCAATGCCATTAAGTTATTTCTTGTAATTTTTTTATTTTTTATTTTT
>CM057162.1:22929401-23091450 GCA_029962745.1 Echinometra lucunter
TCTGTGCGAGTGGGTGAGGGTGTGTGTTTATACTTAGGTGTGAGTTCGACAGAAAAAAAAACCGGCAAAAAAAGTCGATCAATCCCCCCACTCTTCAAGGTGGATTTCCGCCGGTGCAACCACCCATCACCCCCCCCCCCCCCCCCACACACACACACACACACACACAACTGTGAAGGAGAGGGAATGAACGAAGAACTGAATGAACTGAAGGAACGAACGAACGAATAAGGGTCCGTGCATGACAAATGAATGATGGAAAAAGTGAAAATGATGAGTGAATGAAAGACGGAAAACATGAATAAGGCCAAGTGAAAACAATCTTTTCTCGTCCCCTCTTTCTTTCGTTTTTTTCGATGAGCCTAAATTTTTTGGTTATTATTTTGTACTGAACTGAAATTAATTTTAATCTGAGTACATAAAGTAAAAAAATAAATAATTAGTACCATTCATTTTCACATTGTAACGAGCCTCTTAAGTGCTTACATCATCAAAAAGAAAAATAAGGACGAAATTTGTGTTAAAATTATCAATTCAATTCAATTCAATTTAATTCAGTTTACTTCAATTCATTTCAATTCAATTTATTTCGCAAAATAAAATCATATGAAGTATACAAAAATACATATACAAGATTTTGCGGGGCTTTCCATGAAGGTCAAGAAAACCTGTACAATTGGATCGCTCATAGACAATAAAAAATAAACAATTATTATAGTAACAAAATACAGTAAGAAAACAGTTTGAAAAAAACCCCATCAAAACAAAACAAAACCTAAATTACAAATAAACAAACAAGGAAACATAAACAAACAAACAAGCAAACAAATAAACAAAGTGTGTACTCGTGTGTGAGTTCGGCTAGAAATTTCGGCAAGATTTCGATTACCCCCCACTGCTTAGTCGAAACGGATTTACGCCCGTGGATCCAACCAGTGGCGTAACAACCGGGGGGGGGCAGAGTGCCCCCCCCCCCTGAAGGATTTCAGCGGGAAAATCCACCAAACCACCGGGAAAAAATGAAAGGAAGGAAAGGGGAGAAAAAGGAAGGGAGAAAGGGAAAGGAAGAAGAAGAAAGGGAAAGAAAGAAGAAGAAAGGAAAAGAAAGAAGGAGAAAGGGAAAGAAAGAAGGAGAAAGGGAAAGAAAAGAGGAGAAAGGGGAGAAAGAAGAAGAGAGAGAGGGAAAAGAGGGAAAGAAAAATAAAGAAGAAAGCAAAGTGAAACAAAAGAAATGAAGGAAAATTTAGTACCAAAACCCCGGAGTTTCCGGGGGCTCCCCGCAGTGGCTTTCCCTGTAAAACCCATCAGGGGCCCTAAGCCAGAACCCTGGGATCCACCCGCTAAGGGCTTCACAACAAGCAACTCGCGGTGCGGGCTCACCTCCGCATATTCTATTTCTAGACTTAGTTACCGGGAAATTTTCGGCTCTGCCCCCCCCCCCCCCCTCCGAAAACAGGCAGAGAATAACACCACTGATTCTAGAGTTAATTACCGGGAAATTTTTGGCTATGCATATGCCCCCCACCCCATAACAGGCAGAAAGCGTAAGACGAGCGGGAACTGACAGCGCAAAAACGCCGGAGCTTCCGTGCTTTGCGCGGGAGGGGGAAACTCCCCCCCCCCCCTCCCTGCCCTCCCTAGGGGGGGGGGGGGTGCAGGGAGGACTACCGTCCTCCTAAAATGAAATCCTAGTTACGCCGCAGAAGACTTTATTACCGACAACTAATAATTAAAAGAAACGTCGAAGCTTCCGCGCTTCGAGCGGGAGGGGGGAAACTCCCCCCTCCCTGCACCCTCCCCTCTAGGGAGCACTACATTGAAGCTATGTAGAGATCTAAGAAAAACACCATGGAATAATGCACTAAGGCTGAAGGTTTTATGTGAACAAAAGGTGCTGCGCAAAATAACGCGCAAAAATCACAGAGCTCATAAAAAACATATATTTGATAAGTTGCTCTCTCTAGATAACAGAGACTCTAAACCTTTTTGGAGTCTAGTCGACAGAATAAAAGAAAAAAATATAGATAATACGTCCGTAAATATATCGGCAAAAGAATGGTACGAACACTTTAAACTGCTAATGAACAAAGAATACAATCTTAATTTTGATACAGAAAAAGACGCAAAACACACAACCTTTGATACAGGAAAACTTAATTCTATTATCACTGCCAAAGAAGTCTTAGAAGCTATTAAAACTCTTAAAAGAAGAAAATCAGGTGGTATTGACAATTTATTGAATGAAATGATTATATCATCTGGTAACATGCATGTCAATACTTATGTAGATATGTTTAATGCTATTTTAAAAACAGGGATATACCCTGACATTTGGAGGGATAATCTAATAAAACCAATATTCAAAGGAGGAGACAGCAATGACCCCTCCAATTATAGAGGTATAGCCTTAACAAGCTGCCTTGCAAAATTATTTTCCAGAATACTTTACAATAGGCTCCAAGTGTACATTGAAGAAAACAATATAATAACTCCCAATCAAATAGGTTTTAGAAAGGGCAGTAGAACTAGTGACCATATATTCACCCTGAAAACGCTAGTAGATAAAATGTTTAAAAAGAAGAAATATTTGTACGTATGCTTTGTAGATTTTCGCAAAGCTTTTGATCTTGTAAATAGAAAAGCCCTACTTTTTAAATTAAAAAACTATAATATATCTGGACCATTCTACGACATCATTGAAAATATGTATAATGATGTACGATTCTCCATTAAATTGCAAGACAAAATAACCCAATCTTTTCCTACTTCGGTAGGCGTAAAACAAGGATGTGTATTGAGCCCAACACTCTTTTCTTTATAATTATAAATGATATTATAGATTCTTTTGGTAATGACTGTCACCCTGTAACACTCAATTCCGGAGGAAAAATTTAATGTCTTCTATATGCAGATGATCTTGTCATAATATCCGAAAAGGAATGCGGACTTCAAACAGCACTAAACAACTTAAAGGAATATTGTGTAAAGTGGAACCTAGAAATCAATACGGGAAAGACTAAAGTAATGATTTTCAATAAAGCAGGGAGAAGAATGAACAAAAACTCATTTTTATTTGATAACACGGAGATAGAAATAACTACCGAGTACAAATATCTAGGAATAATCTTTAAACCATCGGGCACATTTACGCACGCTATCAAACACTTAGTTGACAAAGCCAAGAAAGCGGTATTCAGCATACGGAATATATTTCCCAAAGACAGAATATCCCTAATACCATACTTAAAACTTTTTGATATCTGTGTAAAGCCAATTCTTCTCTATAATTCTGAAATATGGGGGCTTGAATATTTAATAAGAGAGACAAAAGAATTAGGAAATTGCTACAAAACATTCCTTCCCGAATCTCTACAGTTAAAATTTCTAAAAGTTATCATTGGTACTAACAGATCTGCGATGAACAGTGCCATCTTAGCAGAAACTGGACGTTTCCCCCTCGCGCTAACATCTTTAAAACATACCATCGGCTTCTGGTACCACACTATAAACTCCACTGAAAGCACATTAGTAAATCAAACTTATATTGAGGGCAAAAACCTTAATATAAATTACTGCAAACATATGGAATCATTTTTTAAAATACTAGGTTTCTCCCATGTCTGGCAAAACCATAATACATTCTCTATTAACAGGTTAAAGAAAGCTATACTAAACAAACTAGAAGATAGGTATATTAAAGCTTGGAAAGCCAATCTAACAAATGAAAATAATACTGAATACTCTACCAAACTAAAAACATATAAAACCTTTAAATCAGATTACAAAATGGAAAATTATTTGTTACTTGATATTGACAAATCACAGATAGCTAATTATATCAAAATCAGAATAAGCAATAGTAACCTCATGATTGAAGAGGGTCGATACAAAAAAATGGCCCTCATTGACAGAATATGCCCCCTTTGTAAAACTGGCATTGAAGACGAAATACATTTCCTGATCACATGTACCCACTTAAATGATATCAGATTAAAATTATTCTCTAACCTTAATAATATAGTACCTGATTTTCAATATCTAAACAATGACGAGAAATTCAAATTTTTGATGACGAACGCTGAAAGCGATATAAACTCAATAATGATACCTGCAATAAGCCGTATGTGCGATAAACGATTGGAACTAATAGAAAATAATAAATCATAAATTTGAACAGCTTGCTCCCGGGGGGGCTAAACCCGCTATAGGTAATTTAAATTGGGCCAGGGACTTATGCGAGATTTGGCTGCTTTTTTTTTGTTTGTTTGTTTGTTTTGTTTGTTTGTTTTGTTTTGTTTTGATTTGTTTTTTTTTTATATACTTAAAAGTTGTTTTAATCGAATATATTGTGTCATATTCTAGTATATATCTATCATATTCTGTTACATTTTGTTATATTCTGTTATGTTTTTGTGGAAATCCTGGTACACATTGCTATTTATGTTATACTTTGTTCTTTTTATGTTATATTTTATTTTGTAAAATTTTTGTTGATGTTTGTGAAAAAAAAAATTGAGAATAATCCAATTTGTCTGGATTACAAATCAATAAAAGTTGAATTGAATTGAATTGAATTGAATTGGCGTAAATTCCAGGGGGTAGGGGGATCTATCACCCCCACTTGCTTGGGGAAGAGGGGGGATGGTGTGTACAAATTCCCCCCCCCCCCCAATGCAGACACACTTTTTAAGGAAGAAAATATATTTCAATTAATCAGTAAGTGAAAATTCTGAATATCTATCATAAACAACCATTATATTTTAGAATTTGAAAATGCTATTGAAAAAAAAAAGTGGTTATTTTTGGCTCGCTCGCTTTGTTTGCTCGTCAAAATCTTAGGATTTCCATCAGAAAATGCGATTAAAATCGAGAAAAGAGGTTATTTTTGGCTCACTCGCTTCGCTCGGTCGCAAAATAGATATGAAAATGTATGTGACAGGGAAAAAAAATCGTTAAAAAAGTTTTTCATCCCCCACTCCTTTACGCCGGTGGAGCACTACCGTCCTCCTAAAATGCAGTCCTAGCTACGCCACAGATTCTAGACATAGACTAGTTACCGGGAAATTTTGGGCTCTGCCCCCCCCCCCCCCCCTGATAACAGGTACCTGTTACGCCCCTGGATCCAACAGTTTGATCTTTGCTTCTAATTATTTGTATCCTCTGTTAAAATAAAACAGAAGACAGAGTATAGAGAATAAGAAGTTGCGATTTCTTATTGACTGATCATGGTAGAAGGTATACGGCCCCAAACCTTTTTTTTTAATGTAATTTTTTTCAAAAAGAGAAAATATTTAGATCATAGAGAGACATATTTATTATTCTATATTCAGGTTTGTTTCTCCCTATTGTTTGTGTTGTTCCCTTTTGGTAAATACGCTTACATTCTGTTCTCATCTTCTTTACTTTCTTGTTTTGTTAAAACATTGAAAATTTGCTTAAATAAAAACAAAAAAGACAATTAAGAAAAGAAAATAACACCACTTAACTTTTGGTATAGCTGCCGATTAGATCCATGCTGCTGATCAGAGCCCTCTGCTGCTCATATTGCAATAGCGCCCTCTATGTCTATTACTCGTAAGCGCCGCCACGGTCGGAGTAGGAGGAGTTTAGGCCGAGACTGTCCTTGTTTCCTGTGAAAAATTAGGTAAAAATAAGTTTTTACGTATTTCACCAACTATGATGGTATTGTAAGGTATCACTATAACTTGGAGTTTCCTTGGCTTAGGTTTTGAGTTTAGAAGTTTGGAAGAAATGCTGCAATAATAGAGTAGGGTCTAGAGAATAAACGGTTCTTATGCCTGTAGGCTATGCATGTTCAGTTAGTCTATAGGCCTACCTACATGTAAGTTCAACTTCAATGTTGTGTTACTGTTCAGTGACACTGACAGTGTTCATTGTTAGAACGTGAAAGCTGAAGTCTGAAAGTGAAGCCCATTCAGTTTTATTGTACTATTGATTTGGAGCCCCTGCCCTGGCGCTGGCCCTGCCTAACAGCAAGGAGTTTCAAGAGCTGGAGTCACATCTAACTCATTCCCTTTGACATGTTTGTTTGAAATGACGTTTGATGCCGCCAGGGAAATATGTCAGGCATGTGCTTAACTCATCTTCCTTGCAGATACGTAACGTAAGACAAAAGTTTTCTGCCTGGCTGCAAACTTACGGCCCATTTTCCATGTTTTCAAAGGGAAATATGCTTTTGTAGGTCTAATGATAATTACTTTTCGCTACCACTTATGTGATTATTGAGCAGTACACAGTGCCTCGTTTACAGGAGGCAAGCGAAAGGAAATGGTGCAAAATTTCCTGAAATATGAATCAAAATTACTCGACTGGGCATGTGTGGGCACTAATCTGACATATAACATCATTCTAGACCTCTAGATCTACTTCAACAAATTCACTTTTTATTTTTGTTTGCAGGAAGTAAACGGAAAAGTGTCAAATTGTGGGTTTTAGGATTGTAAAATTTTACTCTTTTTCACAGATTAAAACTGCTATCATGCGACATATGCAAATTTCTGGACACAGATAGGCTTTTGTATTCATATTTTATCATCTCTTCAATTTTCTCTCTGTTAAGTCAAATAAAAAGTGAAATATTAGAATTTTATTTGTGACAAACACCGTTACTCAAGCTTTCCCGGGATGTTGGTGGCATCGAACCTAGACATCAAAGGCAACAACACACCTGTAGATTCTATTGTGCAGTCTTAGAAAGGGACAAGGCTTGAAATAATTTGTTGCCAGTTGGTACACCAGCTCTTAAAACTCCTTGCTAACAGCGACAGTTACTAGTTAGCAATAGCTTTATAATGCCTGTTCCCTTTAACATTGGGTCTACCTAACGGTATTATACACCTGCCGGCAAGCCTTGAGAATATGGGTTGGACTGCGTGCGCTGTGTGTGCAAGCAATTTGGGCAAACCCGGAGAATAGGGGACCGGAACGCGCATGCATGCCATTCGTACAGTGCAGAGATCGGCAGAGACAGGGTATGTAACAAGTCCATAATCGAGTTCAAAATGACTTTAAAATATGTTTTAATCAAGTAATTATGTTCAAATGTCCATACGCAGTGAGTTGCCATCCGACGACATTAAACTTCCTCTACTACAAAAACAAACTTTATTCTTGCCATAATCATGATTTGATATGAAAACATGAATAAAATCGGTAATATATCATGAAAGCATAAATTTGAAAAATGCGCCGTTTCAAAGAAAATGACGTCATGCTACTTACGTACAGTGTTCTCGCTAGAAAAAATTCCACACATGTCGGCACATGTCAAGGACATGTGCTGCCACTCCTGAGGATGAGGGCGGGTGGGGGGGGGGATTCCCCCTCCCGCGCGAATCGCGGGATATGGGAGCGTGACCCAAAGTGGAGACTAAGTCTTATAGTGGAGATACTTGCACCACTAGGAGCTCTGAAGCCCTATATCAGTAAATACAACTTACAAGATATTGGAGAGCAGGAGAGTGGAAATTAAATAAGCCTGTGCATTTACAAGTATTTTTCTACCCATGTACACTTTTACCCATATGGATGGATACATGTGGTACCTGTTCAGAATTTGTAAGCAATCTGGTCACTGACTACATCAAGTGACCACATCACATTCTCTCCCTCCCTCACTCTCTCTTCCCCTCTCACTACCTTCCTCTCTCTCTCTCTCTCTTTCTCTTCTCTGTATGACCATGAGGGAAAATCCTACTCATAAAATTTTACAGCTTCTTTCAGCCTTCAACCTATTACCAACTACACTTTAGCTATTTAATGGGGAGTACACTGGTCTGTCCCTGGAAACTTCACAGGCTTACAGTAGTTGAACTATATTGCCAAAAGTAAAAAAAAAATCTCTGGAATTTTTTATTACTGTTAGGAATGTATACTCAATTTCTTTTTTTACCCTTGTCGCCACGCATGTCGGGGCAATTTCACACATGGTTTTACTTTGTCTGAAATCCTGCACACATGGTATTCGAACCATGGGTATTATGTACTGCCGAGAACAATGCTTACGTACTTCCGGGTTGGTGAGTCCGTACGTCGCTGCCGCTGAGTCACCACCACACACACTCGATATGTCTTGACAGATCTGTGCATGCGGGCATACACGATCTTCGTACATAGACACAACACGCGTGCCAGATCTTTGCTGACTCGCCTTCTGCGTGTAGAACTTTCTCCATAGAGAAGCCACCCCTTCTGTTTTTTTAAATCACACCACCCCCACTTTTGAATGGTATGAGCTTGATCAGCATATGTTATACTTCATTTTAACTGCAAAGTTTAGCAACATACATGTACATCATCGGGAGACAACAACTGCTTAGTAGGGACGTGTTGTGTTCGTCGCCCGAACTCCATGCACGCACTATTTCAGTTACTTGCAGGAGTGTGTGTGGAAGTCGAACTTTGATCGCGCTTAACTCTTATTTCAGTGCGAGAGACTTTGCAAGGGCAAAAGGAAATATTTTGATTTATTAACTAAAGCTACAACTAAGTCTGCAGCGATAGAGATAATTTTAGAGGATGACTGAAGACAAGAGGTGACGTTTTATGACTGATGACTGACGCGTTGATGTTGGTGGCGACTCATTGTGCGCAGACGTTAATATATTACATTGTCCTCTCGGCTTAAAGATTTTTGGTTATGTGATGAAAATCATTTTGATTTTGGCCAGAAATGTTCTCAAACTCACAAATGTTTCATTGCTGAATCTTGTGCAGATCGTCCCCGCCGCTGCTGCCACTGCCCTGGGCTGCATTTCCTTGCACACAAATGAATATGCGCATGCGTTCCGGTCCCCTATTCTCCGGGTTTGCCGCAATTTGTAATTCATGTGATTGTGAATTGATTGTAGCCTGGCTGGGCCTAGCCTGGGCCTAGCCTAGCAGCGGCGGCGGGAACTGGACGATCTGAAAAAGATTCAGCGGTGAAACATTTGAGTTTGACAACATTTCTGATTAAAACATATTTGAATGAAAATCATTTTGACAAGTCCTGTCTCTGCACTGTATAAATGGCACACGTGCTTGGTCCGGCCCCCGTTCTGTGGGTTTGCCCTCCTGCCAATTGTATGACGCACCTCATGACCCTGCAGGAAAGGTGCGTCATGGGCGGGTCATTTACCGCCAGAAAATGATGCAGGCCGCAGTGTAGACTACTGTCATTGAAGCCATTCGGTCCGTCATCACAACATGGATGACGCCACGATGGGGTGCGTCAACATCATTCACTTGGGCTGGGCTGGGTGCGTCTGTAGTATTAGAGATGGTGACACCAAATAAAGAAGAAAAATAAAGTTTCACTTACCAGCATGTTGTTAAGGATGTTACTTTGAATATATCTTGTGTCCTCCCAGCTAACATGCTAGAAATATTGAATTTAGAGCATTAAATTCTCATCTACCATAAAATGAAACTGGACGGCATCATTCCTTTCCATTGTCATTTAATCTGCTGCCCCCTCGTGCTCTGGGCTCAAACAAGTACTGACAGTGGTGTACAAAAGCGCATTGATGGAATCGGTATGCAATGACATGTTTTGATTTTGCAGGACGAGGTTAATACATAACTGAGTTACACAGGACGAATGGGAAAAAGAGAGTCTCAAGCCTTTTTATGCCTCCACCCACCGTAGGTGGTTGCCGAAGACGTTATGTTTTCGGGTCGTCCGTCCGTCCCGTCCCATTTTCGTTCTCGCGATAACTTAAGAACCGTTTGACAGATCAACTTCAAACTTGGCTCGTGTATGCATATTGGAGGGACAATGATCTGATTAGATTCGGGGGTCACAAGGTCAAAGATCAAGGTCAAAGATGTCATTGTATAAATGAAAATAAATCAACATGAAGTGCCATTTATTTCTGATTTGGTAATGGCGGAGGCATAAAGTTCGACCAGTGTAGTCGAAGATTCATCTAGTTGTTACAAGTTATGAAGTAGCTTATTTTAGAGGATGTTGTAAAGATACAGAGAGAGGTGCTAGATACATCGTACCCTTACTGCTGTGATGGTTGATGTCATGTAATATTTAAGAGAAGAAGCGGGAAAGAAGCAAGGCTTTCACAACAACTGATAATGTGACCACTTGCTGTTTTCCCTGATGACAATTAGCATGTCATACAATAATTATTGGCTAGGAAACAGTTAACCAGACACCTGTATATAAACCACAGAAAGTCAAGTTACATGCTGAACTGTTTTTCCTCACTTTATTTCACATTTGAGATAGAGAGAGAGGGGGGGGGGGCAGGGAGAGAATTGGTTTATTAGGCATGTTTCATGCATTGTTTCTGTGTGTTCACTTATTTTCTCACAAGTGTCAATTTATTTTGACGTGCTGAATATTTTGACCCTCCATACCCCCCTCCATGGCTGGATGAATGCAGAAGCAGAGTTTCACCCCCTTGATTCTATATTGTGTTCATCAATTTTTTCGCGCTGAGTGATCCAAGAACATATTTGCGGGTAAAAGTGCAAGATTTGACTTGATATTTCAATGCGTATGAAAGTTTCGTGAGTTCTAGAATCCGCGCTTGCTGAAAATAGTGTGAAATATTTCTGCATTTACAGTAATATTTGTGTTATGTATACCTCATCCTGAATTGTGTGGATTCCCCAAAAGTGGATATTTAGAAAAAATATGGTTGAAATGCAAAATAGAAACCAATCTAAGAGAGGTTTGTGTGTGTTTAATTGCATGTACATGTATCTATAAAGGAGAATGGAAACCAGGCATCAGTATGTTTTTAGTGAATAGAGATGGACAAAAAAAAGAATAAACGAGAAAGTTTGAGCAAAATTGGACAATCTGTTCAAGAGTTATGAATTTTGAAAGTTTAAAAGCAAATCCCTATTATAGGGATCCTTGAGTTGGCAACTTTGCCAGCATCTGTGATGTCATTGTGGACAACTCTCCATTCATTTTGTGTACATAATTTAACAGCTTCTTCATTTTCAAGAAAAATAGAAATTCTTTTGATTTTTTTTTTATATTGTTTGAGTATGACATGGCTACATCAATTCTGCAAGATTTTGGGAAGAATTATGTTGATTCCTGACTCGAAATTTCATATAAATCAATTAAAAAAAAAAATTCTTACATAAAATGAATGGAGAGGGATTGTCTGATTTTGCTCAAACTTTCACTGTTTATCTTCCTTGTTCATCTCTATTCATTAAAAGCACACTGATGCCTGGGTTCCGTTCTCCTTTAACGTCATAGGTGCCTGTTGCGTCACTGCTCTTTACTCATTAAGAAAACTATGCCTGGTCAATATTTTTCGCTGTATACTGCTCAGCAGTCAGAAGTGAATTTCTTTATTGGGAGGCATCATTTCAAAGAAATTCAATGTTAAATGTTATAACATAATTCATTTGGTCATGTGTCATGAACTCATCTCCCAAAAAGGGTGGTGCTGTTAAATTTTGTGCTTTCAAACTGAAGTTTTTCTTGATTTTTATCAGAACCATTGAGGCTACCCTAATAAGTTTGGTATCATCTTAAAGCTACATGTATATTAATATGCTATTAGTCTACAAAGTTTCACAGCTATAGGTAATATAAAACTTGAATTACAGCCTTTTATATTTGGAAGGCCAGGGGTGGTGCCGGAAGTGGCGCAGCATGTGCAAAATGAATGGGAAAATTCAGATTTCAGTGCATTTTTTGGAAAAATGTTGATATTTTTAAAGCTAATATACTCCTCTTTACTGTTTTATGATTGAAAAGTGAGTTTAGCTATAAAGCAATAGTAGTGTTAAAAACTGAAATACTTGGAATTTTAGGTCAGAATTGGCACTACCTGTACAAAGTCAATACAGAACTTACATTTTTCAATAGTTTGGGGAAGATGTCAATATTGTGGTCAAAACTTGCAATACATGTATGGCTTCACTTCTGATTCAAAATTAAAGCTATTATTCAGCTTTACTATCGTATGATTGATAAATAAGCATGGCTGTCATTAAAACATTATACATGTAGAACACTTAATATACAGTGGCTCATAAAAATGTTTGATAATTTTGGCAAAAATGTTAATGATATTTTAAAGCTATTACATGATCATAAACCCAAGGATCCAAGGCACTTAATATACCTTGTTGAAAAGGTCTGAATGTCTCCTGTAAGAATACAACATTAGAACTGCCCTAGTAGTGCCACAGAAAAAGTTATATTGAAAACAGTGAAATAATTATTACAATATTCATATTCATGTTTATATAATTGTTTTGTCTTACATCTTGTGTCTTTTTTAGTGCACATTTACATGTAGATTCTTCTTGTAATTTCCTTTCAGAAAATATATACTTTTGCTATCACAGGGTTTATACTTAAGGAGATATCAGTTTTCAAATTAAGAAGTACACTACTGGAGATAGAATCACCATGTAACGCAAAAGTACGACCTCATGACGCATGGCCATTTACTTTCCACAAATATTCGGACTGATATTTCATCTCTACATGTATAGTAGTTTACTTTATAAATGATCACTTTTATGGAAATTCCACAAGTAGTGTGAAGAAGGCAATTATTTTGTCCTGTGCTCAGGCAAGGGTGGGGTTGAATCCACAGCCACAGCCTCTTGGGTCTTATCATGACCACATTTGGTCCTGTGGTTTGGTGAACCACAGATGAAGTGGTAACATTGTTTTGAATCGAGAAGGGAGGGGCTGTGTTTTGGTTGTACATGTATTTTCATCCTGTCATTTCCCTGGACATTGTCAAAAACCTTTTTTTTTTTTTTTTTTTTTAAGTTTTATTTGGTTTTCATGATTTTCTGATACCCAATCACAGATAACTCAAAACAAACAATTTAAAAAAGAAAAAAGAAAAAAAAGGATAAAAAGTAAATAAAATAAAGCAGCATTAAACATTAGTATACATCGGAAACAATACAGCGTATAGATCTACAAGTAATTAATTAGTAATTAACAAGTAATTATGGCAGTGCACTTTGTCTCTTCTACATACTCATCCCCTTTAATAGTAAAGGCAAGTGTGTAGTAGCAGAGGGATAAAATGGGCAATTTAGCTTACGACCTTGTCAAAAACTTCCTCATTTATGCATTGCCCTCATGTAGACCTCCTTGTTGATGACATTTTTTGAGTAGCATCCTGAGTACATGTACCGGTAGCTCTCATCTTGGGTATCCCAAGTGTGGGGTCAGGGGTGATGTTGTCAAATTTCAAGTACGTACAGAGTGTATGACAGATTAACCCATTCGTGACAGGAATTATTTAAAGCCTAATTTGATCAGCTTTTCTACTTCAAATTGGCAACACCAACATTTTTATTTTGTTGCTACATTTTTCTTATAAAACGTCATGTATCTGAAATAAATATAAATTGACACACAACCACAGAATGTATGATGAGAAGTCATAAAGTTGCCAATTTGCAGGGAAAAACGGTAATTTTAACATTTTCATCGCATTGCCAATTTAAGGATTTTAATGCTTATTTTCCTTTTAAAAAATTTCAGCATCAAACAACAAATATTGATGCAATGAAAACGGGCACAGTATGTGTAGAATTTGTTGCTCTTTCTGCTCATGTATTTGGTATGATTTTTAGGATTCTGCATCAAAAGTTATTAGACCAAACCACAAAATGTGGACCCTCTGTCACGAATGGGTTAAGGGGGAAAAATATCCCCCCAAACCCCCACCAAACCCACTAACATTACTATTTGTTTTCATACCGTTTTAAGCCATTCATATTTTTAGACTGATTTCTTTAATACACCAATTTTCAGACCTTGGGGGGCATTTCATCAAGTGTCTTGTCAGTGATTTTTACTGACAAATTTGCGTTAGTTAGGCAGTCAGATGCAAGGATTTCAGGAGCTTAAACAGGTGTCTGTTAAAATCACTGACAAGTAACCCTGTAACCGATCATCGGATCGGACGCCGATACCGATCCAATCATGTCTGATCGGCTTCATTTTTCCGATCGCCGATCCCCCACACATGATCGGCAGGATCGGCTCCAACCTTCCAACTGCAGCGCTAGCATGCCCTTGCACCTCTGCCGCTTGCAATTTGAGCCATGATGCTGGCCACTCCGAAGCAAAATGTGGCTTAACGAGAGCAAATCAAAGCCGAGCGTCAGGCTATGTCCTCAACTAAGGTCATCATAATTGCGAGGTTTTACAAGCAAACCACCCGACCAGAAGAAATAAAACACCCCACAGCGATCACCATGAATGAACCACACCTGTTGAAGTGAAGACAAATTATGTGGCGCGTGTCAAAATTATCAACATTCCGATCTCTCATTCCCAGGCTCATAAATCACTTTTAAAGCATCGAGAATGTTATTAGGGCTCATCATGTCCACTGCTTTGTTTCCTGTTCTCGATTTAAAGACCCTTTATTTGCTCCTCAAATACGAAAAGAAAGAACAACTTTGTATTTTGGAAGAAGTGATGATAAAAGCATAATATTGTAAAAACATGTGCTGTTTATTATTTTTTATGTTACTTTCACAGAAAATTAGGGGGGGGGGGGAATGCTCATCAATATTTTATTTTGTCATTGTTGTTCATCCCTTATTTTTCAAAATGTGTTCCACTTTGATTTACATGCCTCTGCTTTCTCATTCCTCCTCTTGTTGTTTCTTTTCTTATTCCTCTGCTATCTTCTCTTTGTCCCTCTTAGTAATATTTTGTTTGTATAAATTGTTTTAATTTTGACTGTGTACTTTGTTGATTCTAATCTTATTTTAGCTGCTTGATGTATTAATCCAACTTTTGCGTTGCAATAAAGAACAAAAATACCCTGTTTCTTTCCACCTCTAGCTCTTCCTTCCTTCTCTCTCCAAGGCCTCCTTTTTCCTCTCCGTCTTTTCCTCTCTCACTGCCATTTTCCTATTTTGCTGCTTTCTCTGTCTCTCTCGCTCCTCCAGTCTCCGGCCTTCTCCTTTCTCCTCCCGAGGAAGGCCTACATGTATTCACCTTATTTTCTCCCAATGCATGAGTGGCACACACATACATGCACACCCAGCTCATATCGCATAACACTCCCTTTTCCACAAAAACAATGCCACGTGCTTTGTCCGCCTTGCCGCGTAATTCTATATGGGGCCAATTGTCAGGTCAACTATGGGTCAACAGACTTTCACACCCTGCATGCAGTCACCAAAATCACCTTCCCACACGCTTGTGATTGTTTATAAAATAACTTCAGAGATAAGGACAAGATGCCAGACATTCATCATTTTGTTTTGAAACTCTTGGCCAGGATTGATTCTTACACCCTCCCTGACCCCGCTAGTTGTTGTCAATCTGCCTCTTTTCCTTTCTCCAATCCAAAATTAAATAGGCAGGGCCTAGTAATAACTTGACCAATTACAGATTTGCCATTAATGCTCTGTTTGTTCGAGCTACCCAGGTATAAATTTTCCGTCTAGGCAAAGTGTGAGAACTTATATTGATCTGCAAATGGCTGGGAAATAACTAGACCAATCAGAACTGGGATTCCCTGGATTTTTTTTTAATTTTTGGTATTTTTTTCCATTGAAAATTCGAGACTCATTCTGATCAAATAAGTTATGCTGAGAGTTAATTCTCCATAAATAATGTTTGATCCGTCCAAGCGGTTTTATCTTAGAGCACAGAGTTAACACATGCTCATTTTCACCCTTCACAAATCACATCGGACCAATCAAATTATTCAGGCCTGTGTTACGTCTGTCAACAGCGAATCACTGCCTCCCTCTCGCTCTCTCTCTCTCTCTGTCTCCCTCCTTGAAACAAGCTGACCACGTGCGTGCAGCTGCGTGCAGCGTGGTGACCATATTTACATGTTTGTGCATGTAGCTACAGTAGAAAGGGGATCGGAGTCATGGTACTCCCAGGGGATAGATTACAGAGCTGACAATGATAGGAAAGCTGTTGTGACCACTAAAATAGTCTGAAACTATTCCAAACTGTCTTGGAAGGTCAACCACTAGACTCCCGAGGGAGGAGCGAGGGAGGAGCGTGCATGCGATAGAAGGGTCAGCTTCATGTAGCTGAGGACAAGGAAGGATGGGGGGACAGAAAATATAACACAAAGGGGAACCGCCGATCATGCCGATTATTTCAACCGATACCGATCAAGGGCATATGTGGACGGCTCCGATCATCCGATCCGATCATAGCTCTAACTTACAGTTACTGACAAGACACCTGATGAAGCGCTCCTCTGAACCATTATCAACAGAAACGGGCATGACATTATTATGAGAAATAGATCACCTTCTCCTTTTTTGGCTAAAAGAAATTGCAAGAGGTACATTGTATTCTTGAGTTGTAATCATAAAAGCAAATTAACGCAGTTACATGTATGTTATAGAATGTTTGATACTTTGATACTATTTTAAATAATATCTACCAAATGAATGAGGGAGAATATGATAGAATGATTAAGTGTATGTAATTTGAAGCATTTACATTGTATTTTATCCTACTTTTTCCTTTGTTTCATTAATGCAGAATCCAGGGGAAAGGTCACAGGTCTACTTCCTTGGATTTGAGTGAATTCTAAATCTTTGATTTTTGAGGTAAGCTGAAATACATGTTGTGATGCTGGCTGTAGTGGGATGGGTTAGGGTTATTTTTGTCTTGCTTGCACAGTGGAACAGGACTATATGTGTGTGCATGTACATGTACATGTCACTATTTTCAGCGTTGGCATAGTCTTTGAATCAAGCTGTAATCACAATATCTTTCTATGGATTTGAGGTAGAGTCACCTAATTCATGCTACAGGTACATCTTTTAAAGGTGCAGGTAAGGTAGGTTCATGAGTCGAATCTGACGAAGGTCAAAGGTCAAAAGGTCAATGAACTTGCTATGAAAGCACTGTTATAATAACTTTCAATAGATTTGAGGTACTTGTATAATCGACTAAATTCATACCACACGTACATGTACATTCCTTAAAGGCGCAAATCCAAAATTAAATGATAATGACCAAGGTCAGAGGCCAAAAGGTCAATGAACTTTCAGTGAAAATCACTTCATATGTAATAACATTTTGTACCTTTGAGGTAGTATCGCCAAATTCAAACCACATCTCTTGCCATGTTTGTCATTCAGTGTGAAGGGTCAGTAGGTCAGTTAACTGTTCCCTTAATGTATGTACATTGCACATCAATTTTTTTGTACCTCGTCCTCTTTGATATGTATTATTGCCAAATTCTTACTGCAGTTTATACTGTACAGGACAAATTAAAAAAAAAATCAGTTATATCTGATCCAGGTCAAAGGTTATTTTTAAAAGGTCAATAAATTTCATTGGAAGCCACTGAACACACACACATTTTGCACCTTTGAGGTGGTATCATCAATTTCAAACTGCAGGATGTATCTTGGAAAGGTGTACATTATAGTTGTACATGTATACATGTATATCATGAATGACAAAGGTCATTTTTTGTGGTTTGTTTTTGTTTGTTTTTAAATGTTATTTAAAAAAAAAATAACAAGGCCGAACCTTTCAGCAACTTTGCAACATTCATGATATTCACAGCCACATGACAAAGTTGAACAGAAAAGCTTCTTAACACACTACATGTTTCTTCCACATATTGTTTTGTTTCCAGGATATTAGTGTATGTTTTTGATAGTGCTGGTACATGTAATACTCACTGCACATGTTCATAATTGGACATGTCTATGTGATGCACAAGTTCCATTGTATCAAAGACGTGTACATTTATGATGCAGACCAAAGTTAGCATTCTCAATTGCTTAGGGAGATGCAGGCAGGACAACGCTCCATGTTTGCCTTGTAATGTACAGTACATGTATTGTACAACAAGACAACGATAGGTTATTCTGAGGGTTTAAAAAAAGAAACCGAATTTTAAAAATTTCCTGTACACTGATTACCAGTATGCATTTGCTGATATTGTATTTCATATCATTTGAAAGAGTAGTTCGGGGTGCCGTTGTATAAAAACTTGCTTTTATACTAACTTTGCCATCAATGTACCATGGTAACGTTGCTCAACAGCCAATCAAAATCCAGTATTCCAGTTACCATTGATGGCAAAGTTACTATAATAGCAAGTTTTATGCAACGGCACTCATATGTTTTCAGTGGGAGCTAGTATTAGTTGCCAATGAATGCCAATATCTTCAAAATTTTGTGCAAATCCCACGTCAGGTGGTTCACTTTCCTCCAAGACACAATAAGGGTGCAAGCTCTCTATAGGCTTATATCCATCTGTTCTCACCAGGCGTTAAGATCCTGCTCGACACATCTTCTAGCGAAAAAAATGGTTGAACCATGTTCTAGGCACAAAATGTTCTTGACTGATGCTTCTGAAATGAAGAGTGAATGTCGCTGTATGAGTTCAATGTTTATTATACATGTACATGTACATGTATATCAGACATTTATATTGAGCTGTACATGGCTTGCATTTAGCAGAACGGAGAACCATGTAAACAAAAACACAAACAATGTCAAAAATTACCCTAAGTAATGTGCGGTTATCTCTACAAACTCCTTTGGCTTTTGCTATTTCCAGCCATCTAATCATGCTTACAAAAATTTTAGATTCTACTTTTACAATTTAAAAGAAAATATTGAATATTGAGTAGTAGAGGGTTTTGCCTTAAACCTTACAACTTGGTTCTAATGTTCACATCATTATCATTTGAATGTAATGATTTCTGACATCACGAACATATGTAATGAGCTAGGCTAGGCCACAGGCACACAAGCATAATGTTGACATATGGTGTGATGTGCACACATCACGTACTCCAATTATGAGAAAATTTTTTAACAGATTTGAAAGCGGATCCTTGATTTTTATAAGAAAAGGGTGGGACAATTCACAAAATATATCTCAAACGCTTGAAGTCTAACATCACCCACCTACATGTAGTTACGGTACCTCTTTTATAAAGAGGAGGCCATCCATTGACTGACAAAGGAAAAAGTAAGGTAATCAGCTACGGATTTTGCACCTCTCCTTTCAGTGTAGGCCTAAGTTGCCTAACCCTGTGAAAAATCTGGGCCCCGTTGCATAAAACTCACCATTGATGGTATCGTGGTAACTTTGACATCAATCTTAACTTCTATGGAAACCTTGAATTTGATTGGCTGTTGAGCATTGTTACCATCAGATGGCAGAGTTACCATCAGTGGTAAGTTTTATGCAACAGGGCCCATATCTGCAGCATGGAGCTTTAAAGTGCCTAAAGGTAGGCTAATGTATTTCTATCTGTCAATCAACTTGTTATTGATAACAGGTTTTATAAAACAGGGCCCTGGCACCCCTTTTAAAATCTGTATCGTGAATGTAAAATCATGCATGATGAAGATGATTTTCTAACTGTACCAGTACATGTAGGTGATAGGACATTCCTGTGCCATGTGTGCTTTCAAGACATGGAAAACTGTAAACATCATCTACATGTACATATACATGTATGCCATGACATTATTAAGTTGAATGGTTTCAGTTTGCAAACTTTGCATGCAACCTTTGTGATTGTATGCTAAATATGTTACCGTTCCATCACTTTCAGGGAGAGTTCATATGAAGCAGCTTATCCCTCTCTATTTCCAAAACTTGTTGATGTATCCCCTCCAGTCCTACATACATGTCCTAAACCAAGAAATCAAAAGTTTTGGATGGGAAAAGGGGTTTAATGATGATGATGGTGATGATGATGATGATGATGATGATGATGATGATGATGATGATGATGATAGTTATAATGATAATGATCAGTTGTGATAATTACATGATAATTATAATAATAATGGTAATGGTGATAAAAATGATAGTGATGGTAATGATCATAATGATAAAGATAATGATAAGAAGAATAATGATAATGTGCAATTTAAGGCATCAGCATTCTTTTTTTCACCACTATGAAATTATGTGGATTGAGGGTAAAATAAGTTGGAAGTCAAGTTTTATATACATGTACATGTATAGCACAGCAACGACAACAACAACCCTAACCTAACCCCTAACCCTAACCTTA
The DNA here is from genome assembly GCA_029962745.1 of Echinometra lucunter. NCBI lineage: Eukaryota > Metazoa > Echinodermata > Echinoidea > Camarodonta > Echinometridae > Echinometra > Echinometra lucunter. The sequence goes on from CM057162.1 coordinate 22,949,421, forward strand.
TGGTCCAGAAATGGTTTGTATATTAATTTCGCAGCCATACGAACGAAGTCACAATTGGTATTTGTGACCAAGACTTCGCCTACACGTATGCTTAGTATCATGCCATAATAAGCCCATTAATGAACTGAAGTCTAAGAAATCGCATGGAAAGTGTTTGAGGGCTGACCAAAACCACCACAACATTTAAAGCGAAGTCTGTAGTTTCTATCATTCCATTTCTATGGAAAGTGGACATGAGAATTTACAGTATCTTTCTCAGAATAGAGTTTTAAAGAACTTTTATCATTTTTACTAAATGGAATGCATAATGAAGTTTCTTATAACAAACAAACGTATCTGAAATGAAACCACAGTGCAGATTTCGTAGGATTGGCTGGTAGTGGTTTGCGGTGGGTTCTTGAGAAATTACTTGGGTTATTATTAAAACTTGGAATATTTTAAGTCCAGAGCAGACAGAAGATCACGTGAAAGGCATTGGTACTTTAATGGTTATTATGTCTTTTGGTATTTTTAGGTACCGTAGTTTGTATCGCCCATATATTTTCCAAGGTACTTTCGCTTTATGCTATTTCCAAATATTTTTACATCAGGGTGGGAAATACAGGTATATCCTGGAAATTACCCACCATCAAATCCTGATATTTTGCATCTTTTTTGAAGATGGCATCTTTTTGATTGTACAAGCAGTTACAAACGATACGTGTATTTGCTTCAAGAATCATCAGTCTGTCATCATCTTGTGCAAAATTTGAAATCTGCTGGTAGATTGATTTTTATTTAGTAAAACTTCCAAGAATCTTGCAGTGCCAGCAGTGGTTATTTTGACTAGGAAGAAGAAGTATCATCCACCTCTTTAAATATTTATTGTGCCTCCCACGTAAGGTGGTGCCAGAGGCATTATGTTCTCGGGTTGTCTGTCCTTTCATCACACTTTTTTGTTATTACATGTACTTCAAGAACAATTTGAGTTATTATCTTCAAACCTGGGGAGCGTTTCATGAAGAGTTTTGTCGGTGATTTTCACACACTAATTTGCTCTCAGCCAATCAGATGCGAGGATTTTCAGTAGCTTATAACATTTGTCGGTGGTTTTCACTGACAAAACTCTTCATGAAACGCTCCCCAGGTGTTAGTAGGTATCACCCCCGGGGGGGGGGGGGGGGGGAGGGGGGGGGGGTCACTTCCATTGAAGAGTGGACAGCATCCGCGAGAAAAAAAACGTGGAAAAAGGGTATTTTTTCAGGGGTAGGCGCGGAACGCGCGGAACGCGAATAGAGTGTCAATAACGCCCAAAAATGAAAAAAAAAACCCTAAATCACGATAATCTAAAACGCGTAAAGGGTATGTAATTTGCACCGACTGCGGGACCGACTGTAACAAGACCCGTGAACGGAAAATCCTATAACGCCTGTTTAAAACATAATGAGACAGTGAATTATCTCGAGAAAAAAACGGCTCCAAACTTTCAATGGACCCCACTATCACTCTCAAGGTATGAAAATGGGAATATCCTCGTTTAGGGTATGAAGAAATCCCTGTTTAGGGTGTGCAAATCTGGGACATCTGCCCAAAATCCGTGTTTAGGGTGTCCTAGCGGCCTGCCCTTGAATCCTCGTTTAGGGTGCTTTTTTTAGGACGATTCTCGCGGATGCTGTCCACTCTTCAATGGAAGTGACCCCCCCCGGGGTATCACCATAGAAAGATGATCTCATGAAATTTTTGGTTACGTGTATGTAGGTCAGAGGTACATGTAGATCTCTGCATTTGATCAATTTTCTGAAAGTTCAGGTTTAAGCCTTAAATAGCACGATATATCCAGAACCATTGTAGTAGTATATGAATTTCAAACTTGGTGCTGGTATGCATCATATAGAACAACAACCTGATTAGAATTTTGATTTGGGGTGCATATAGGTTAAAGTTCATATCTAGGACTCTATTCCAATTTCAGGTTTTAGTCAATATCTCAAGATCCATTTGAGGTATGAACTTCGAACTTGGTGCTGGTATTGTAATACAGGTAGGAAGACAATCTGATTGGATTTTAGGTTATGTAGGTCATAGGTGAAGGGTCATAGAGGTTATTTCCAAATTTCAGGTTTTAGCCTTGTTAACATTCACATACTATCCAGGGAAAAAAATTCACGGGGGCGGTGGGCGAATTCGCCCCGGAAACGCCTGAAAGAGCTCCCGAAACGGGCCGAAAAAATGATTTCGGGGGCGACGGATAATTAGAAAATCACCCCCGAGAGTTCTTGGTGGGAATCGAGCAAGTCAGTTCCTGAACCAATCGCATTTTGGAGGAAGGTTCAGCACTGTTGGAAAGCTCTGATGAAGCACATGGCACATGTGCTTGATCATGCGTTCTTCCATCAGTTGCATGAATTTTTTCCGCCAATGCGATTAGGACTGCCCATCGCATGAACTTTGGGGGCAATAATACAGCCAAGCTCTCGGTGAAAGCTTTTTTGGCTCAATTATTCCATTGGTGTGCTACAGCTTTATACAAAACTTAATATACATCTTTCACGGTTAGTATTTTTCAAATCACGTGTAAGGAGACACTCATGAATATTCAAGTTAGATATGCATATTTATGAGCTTCAGATATGAATATCTATCACCTTCAGATTTGTGAATATTCATAAGCACCTCCACATACGTGTGGTGCTATAGTTACAACTTTAGATAAAAAATAATATACATCTTTATTGGTTAGTGATTGCACAATCAGCGAGGTAGATGATGCTCATAAATATTCACACCAGATATGAATATTTATGAGCACACCTACATGTACATAGAAATGGATCATTCTTGCAATAACTCAGTAACCATATGATGGATCAACTTCAAGCTTGGCTCATGTATGCATATGGGAGGGATAATGGTCGATCAAATTTTTTGGTCTCAAGGTCAAAGGTCAAAGGTCATAGAGGTCATGTAGATAGAAATGTATTGTTGTTGCAATAACTCAATAACCATTTGACAGATCAACTTCAAAATTGCATCATGTATGTATATGGGAGGGACAATGTCTGAATAAATTTGGGGAACTCAAGGTCAAAGGTCAAAGGTAATAAATGTCATTTTGTACATAGAAATGGTTCCTTCTTGCGATAACTTAGTAACCTCTTGACGGATCAACTTCAAACTTGGCTCATGAATGCATATGGGAAGGACAATGACCTGATTAGATTTTGGGGACTCAAGGTCAAAGGCCAAAGGGTGATAGAGGTCATTATATACATGAAACTTGCTTGTTCTTGTGATAAATCAACAAATCTGTGAAGTTTAACTTCAAACTAGCCCCCGAAAATAGTAGCCCCCGAAATGGGAAAAGTAGCCCCCGAAAGTTGAAAAAGTAGCCCCCGAAAAATTGTATAAAACTCGAAATGGAGCCCCCGAAATAAAAATATTAATTTTTTCCCTGATACTATCTCAAGAATCGTATTGGGTACAATTTGGTGCTAGTATGCATCACCACAGTGAGACACATTGATAAGATTTTGGATTTAGTACATGTAGGTCATAGTTGAAAGGTTGTGAGGTCGTTTCAAAATATCTGGGGAGCATTTCATGAAAGGACTTGTCGGATGTTTTATCCGACCAAGACTGTTTTATCCGACAGTTGCCTTTAGTAATGATGCTTCTCAGCCAACCAAAATCAAGGAAAGATGTCAGATCTGGCAGTTTGTCAGATGACATATGTTAATGAAATGCCCCCAGGTGTTTTTTAGCTTCGTTTATGTGATATCCCTAGAATCACCTTAGGTACAACTTGGTGCTACAGTGTATTGTGCTTCACCATAGTGAGGCAAATTGGACTTTAGGTCAAGGGTCGTAGAGGTCCATATACACAAAATGAAAGTTCTTTAAAAAAAACAAACAAAAAAACAACAACTATATTTCAACTTTTTTGTATGCATGACTATGAGGAGACAAATTCATCAAACTTTGAGGTTGCTACATGTACATGTAGGTCAGAGGTCAGAGAGGTCAATATGTACATGGATTTTTTTTACTGCATTATCGCAATAATCAAAAACAGTTTGAGCCATGAACTGAAATGAATTATAGGCAGAGATAGGAGATACAGTGGCATGCAGTCCCATTCATAATGAAATGTTTATTTTTTCATTTATTTTCAGTCATCTAATGCAAAATCAAATGAACCCCCTTCTTTTTCAGAGAGTAAAACTTACATTATATGTGCACCTGTCAGAGATTTTCAGAACTTTGCATGTTCTCATAAATACTGCATACATTTTCATGGAAATCTATTTTGAGAACAACTGTGTTTTTTAATGCAGGTCATTCTCTATACTTAGACATGAGTCCTATGAAATAACACAAATTTTGTGGAAACTTTGATGATCATTGCTCTCTGAAAAACCAACATTATGGTACATGTAGTCACAGTAGTGGCTACATTAAAGTTTTCTTAAATTGTATGTAGGAGGGATATCGGCCTGTTCTTAGAATATCATGTGTTTGTTTGAATTCAGTATGGTGCTTGTGATATTTAAACTATGTGGATGTCGGGCTAATTTCTTTGGGCAGTATCATAGGTCATGCAATGCTAGATCTGACTTCTTATCTGCCTCAGCACATTGTCACGCTCTCTTAAATAGGACATTGATATTTGACATCAGTCAGGGTCTAGTTCTTGACAGGTTTTAAGAAACATAGGTCCCATTTACACTCACTTTCTAGAGCGCTCTAGCCTGGAACACTCTAACGTAAGTGTAAACAGACAAACCTCTCCAAGAAGCACTCCTCTAGACCACCTAAAAGTGGTGCCAGGTAAAAATGTCAGAGGTAAAAATGTCAGAGGAAAAAATGTCAGAGGTAAAAATGTCAGAGGTAAAAATGTCAGAGATAAAAATGTCAGAGGTAAAAATGTCAGAGGTAAAAATGTCAGAGGTAAAAATGTCAGAGGTAAAAATGTCAGAGGAAAAACTGTCAGAAGTAAAATGTCAGAGGTAAAAATGTCAGAGGTAAAAATGTCAGAGGAAAAACTGTCAGAAGTAAAATGTCAGAGGTAAAAATGTCAGAGGTAAAAATGTCAGAGGAAAAACTGTGAGAAGTAAAATGTCAGAGGTAAAAATGTCAGAGGTAAAACTGTCAGAAGTAAAATGTCAGAGGTAAAAATGTCAGAGGAAAAACTGTCAGAAGTAAAATGTCAGAGGTAAAGGTGTCAGAGGTAAAAAAAATTAAGGTCAGAGGTGTGTCAGATTTGGAAATGTTTAAGTGACATGTTTCAGGTACGAATATTAAATTATAGAAATGATGGGGAGTGCGATATATTCAAATATTTTCTGTAAACATACTGTGTCTACTAATTGAATGCCCTTCTCTTGGCCATTTGGAAATAACGGTTGTGGTGCTGGCGGGGTGAACGTTCTGGTATGCGCGCATTGCCCTCGTTTTCACCGCGGAGACAGGCATTGTAAAAACAATGGTGGGAAAAAACTGGGTTGGTAACATGAGTAGCTGACCACATACATTCCACATGAGTGCGCAATTTAAATATGCACATTCCTCTTCATAAGCTCCCCCCCCCCCCCCCCCCCCGCCCTACTCCAATCAAGCGTGGTATACGTGAACGAATGCTTCAATATTATTGTCCTCAAACGTAAGGAAGAATAGAAGTAAGCGAAATTGAATCTTTAATTCGATCTATTTCTCGACCTTTTCTATTATTTCATCCAATACGTTTCGGAATTTGCAACTTTTAAAAAGAATTATTCAATTAGATAATTGTGTTAGCATAAGCAAAACATCAAACGTGGATATCCCTTCTTAAGTTCATCTACCATTCGGTCAATCCACTTAAGATCTTAAATCATTTAGATATTATCTTGTAACTTAATTAATCTCACAAAGAAAATAATGCACATCATCCCATGCTACATTTCTTACCCAAAAGGCGCGATTTATTTATCGCTTGTTGAAATTGTCACAAATATGTTTCACAATGCAATGCATGTCAAGCAGCCAAATCTTAAACACAGAGAGGGAACTGGGCATTCGTTTGCTGCTATTTTTGGAGTCAGCTAAACAAGTTTCCGAAAGATCAAAACACTGTTGGGCAATGCGCACATACCAGGATGTAAATTCTCCCGAAAACAAGATTGGTCTCATTAGCTGGTTATGAATGGGGCAACATTATCACTTTAACATCAAATGAGTAAGGCAGGAAGGCCATTCAAGTGACTGAACATATACACATTTAAAGAGAGCAGTATTATTGTGATCACTCCATTTATACAGTATCCATTCTTTTTTAAATATCTCGTGCTCTTCCTAATTTCAAATTCAATATTCTTACCTGTAACACGTTCACTTCTGCATTTTCAGAGCTGACATTTTTATCTCTGACATTTTTACCTCTGACATTTTTACCTCTGACATTTTTTCCACTGACATTATTACCTCTGACATTTTTACCTCTGACATTTTTACCTCTGACATTTTTAACCTCTGACATTTTTATCTTACATTTTTACCTCTGACATTTTTACCTCTGACATTTTTACCTCCGACATTTTTACCTCCGACATTTTTACCTCTGACATTTTTACCTCCGACATTTTTACCTCCGACATTTTTACCTCCGACATTTTTACCGCCGACATTTTTACCTCCGACATTTTTACCTCCGACATTTTTACCTCCGACATTTTTACCGCCGACATTTTTACCTCCGACATTTTTTCCTCCAACAATTTTACCTCCGACATTTTTTCCTCTGACATTTTTTTCTCTGACATTTTTACCTCTGACATTTTTACTTCTGACATTTTTACACCGAACCTTAAAAGTGGTCCAGAAGACCACCTCATGATGTGGTCTTCTAGCACGCTCTATAACTGCTCCAGCATGCCGTGTAAACAGAAAATGGTCTACAATGGGAAGTGTGTGTCACCGTTCTGCTTGAAATATCGATTGCGTGTGCGTGTATGCTGGTCAGGGACGGTTTGAATTCCGTGTGAATTGACCCACCGACCTGTGCTGCATAGCATCACGAGTGGTTACTTTACGGATGCTGAAGCTTACCATGTTGGAGCGCTCTGTCGAAGTAAAGTGTAAACAGACGCTAAGCGCTCCCCGCTGGAGCGCTCCAGTGGGGAACGCTCTAGAAAAGTGAGTGTAAAAGTGGCCATAGATTCTAGATTCCAATTCTGAATGCAGACATGAATTACATTATTCATTTATTTATTTCCTTGTTATTGGGTGGACTGCCCTTTCAACTTATACATGTAGTTGGGTTGCAAAGAGTTGAACAAAACAGGTACAAAACAGTACAGGTATTTATAAAAACAAAGTGAAAGGATGAAGGGAACAATAGATGGAACATACATGTATGAGATAAAACACTAAGTACATGTAACTCTAATGAATTAATGTATAGTAGGTTATACTGTAGATGACAAACCTACCAGTATATCTGTAAGCACCATTGAAAGTCAATACATTTTTGCTGTGTTTTGAATCATCTCATGTTTCCATTTGACCCCAAAATCTTATAAACAGGAAGTTCTTCCTGCTATTAAATTTCCTTTTTAAAAATCAGAAAAAAATAGCGAAATAAGATTGATGAAAATCTCCAGGAAGAAAAAAAAAAAAGATCCAAAGGGCAAAGAAAAGGTTCAAGGAAACGAAGCCCCACGAAATATTTCAGGATATTCTGAGAGGTTTACTGAACTCATGCCCAATAAACCATAAGATTTCCAATAAAAGTGTCAGAGAAAGGTAATAAAGCTAAGATAAAATACATCTTCTCAATGCGATATGAGCATTGCCTTCATTCTTGAAACGTGACTTACATGTACTATGAGGACTCGATTACCATGTTTATTTTATTTTTTTCTTATATTTATGGATGCTTCATTCCTGTGTTTGTGAGGTGTATGATGAAGTATTTGAGTCACCTACTATTTTCTTACGTTCCATAAATGTCAAAATGCAGCTTGCATATGAATAAATAGGGGGCGAAGGTTTCACACAAACAAAAATATCTATGTCAAGTGCTATATTTAGTACATGTACATGTATTTGAAAGTAGTTCAGAGTTTTTTTCATGTTATATATATTTTAATCTGGAAAAATGTTATTTTACCTTCATAGTTATGATTTTCTGGTGCTGAAAAGTAAAGGTTTTGTTGTTGAAATAAACACTCTCTCCAACTAAAGCTTGGTGCTTTGCTCATGTACAAGTCCACAAGTTGCTTCACATTATTTAGAGAATATTTTCATTTATATTTACGGTAGTTCTTTATTCTTACGGAATACTCTACATCAACAGGTAGGAAAACATTTCATCTTTCATCATACTTCACTAATTCTGTGAGTGTTGGTTTCCTTTAAAAACAAATAAAAGGGCATAGAATCAGCCGTCTTTTTCCCTTTTGGTTTTCACTTTTTATGCCTCCGCCCACTGAAGGTGGGTGCCGGAGGTGTTATGTTTTCAGGTTGTCCGTCCGTCCCGTTTTCGTTCTCGCGATAACTTCAGAACCATTTGAGGGATCGGCTTCAAACTTGGGTCATGTACATGTATGCATTTGGAAGGGAAAATGATCTGGTTAGATTTGGGGGTCATGAGGTCAAAAGTCAAAGGTCATAGAGGTCATATGAAAATGGCTGTTCTCACGATAACTATTTGAGGGATCGGCTTCAAACTTGGCTCATGTATGCATTTGGAAGGAAAAATGATCCGATTAGATTTGGGGGCTCATGAGGTCAAAGCTCAAAGGTCATAGAGGTCATTATATACTTGAAAATGGCTTTTCTCGCGATAACTAAAGAACTATTTGACGGATCGGCTTCAAACATGGCTCATGTATGCATATGGGAGGAACAGTGATCTGAGTAGATTTTGGGGTCATGAGGTCAAAGGTCATAGAGGTCATTTGATGGATCAACTTCAAGCATCATGTATGCATATGAGAGGGACAGTGATCTTATTAAAGTTGGGAGTCACAAGATTAAAGTTCAAAGGTTATATTGTATACATGAAAATTGCTCGTTCTCCAATTACTTAAGAACCATTTGATGCATTAACTTCACATGTGGCTAACACAGTGTCATTTGAATAGAACCATTTTATCTAGAATTTTTGTATTCTTAATGTATCGTAATACATTTCCCATTATTAAAAGTGATGATCTGGCAAAGGCAGAGGCGCATGGTTGAGGATTCATCTACATGTAGTTTAGAATTTCCACTTTCGGAATTCGATAGAAAACGTCATGAAAAATGGTAATTATATTGATAAATTTTGAGGTACAGGTATAGTTTATTTTACTTGAAGTGGTAAGTATTAGTACACTGTTTGATACTGTATACGCCAATATTTTGGGTACAGATATTTTCGCGAATCACAGGCTCACAGACATTTTCGCAAGTTGTTAATTTCGCAAGCACAAGAGCAAGACCTGCAGTAAACTTATTTGTACATGAAAGAGCCATATCGGCAGATCTGGAGGATTTGTTTTTTGATTATTTTTTGCAAATACCATCACACTCGTAGCTCGCGATAAACAAAAAGAGCCGTCATAAAAACCCATGATTTCTTGATTTATAGCGCGTTTTCGGCGACTCTCTTTCTTACCACCCCACTAAAGCCCCGAACGCTTTGGAAAAATGGCAGCGATTCTGCATTTTTGGTAGCAGAAATGGGCTTCTTGTAGGGGTTTTTGAGGTGACCATGTACGGAGCTAACTTGTGGTGAGTGACAATTTCTCGCTGCGTTACTGGTATTTCATGCTACACATGGAGAAGGACTGCTGCACTCTCCGCATGCACTTGCATGGCAATGGCAACAATGTGCCGATGACGCTGATCCGAGAAGCAAATGTACGTGCGGATATTTTCGCGTGTTGTTAAATTTGCGATAAGTGAGTGATTCGCAAAATTCGTGAAAATAAAACCACTGCGAAAATTTCAGCTCATGCAGTAATTTGTAAGCAGGGCTGCTTGTGGTAGGTACCACTGGGTACTGTTAATGTGGAATATTTCACACATTTCGCATGGCACGACATATGCGCAAAAATAAAACCGGGCAAAACATTTTGTTTATTTCGCAAGTGAATACAATTATCCTACAGGTAACTCCACGAAAAGTGAAATGCGCGATTGTGTTTAACTCGGCTGAGTGTGAAAAAGCAATCTAGCATGAACATTTCCACTTTCATTGTAGTCCGTACATATCCTGATACACATTCTGGAGTTTCTAACCTTGGCTATACATTTACGTGGATTTTCTCTGTACTCGCAGTGACAAGGTTTTTATTCTCTTTTGCATTTTGTGTTAATATGCACTTGTCTTTTTGAAAAATTCCCAGGTTTACTTCATCAGCTTGAAATTCTTTCACATTTGAGACGGAATGTAAAAATGATTTCAAAATCAATGTCATCTACATGTAAGTAATGTGTGCAAAGCATTTTTGTTGTTGGGTATTATGGGTAAAGCTTTTTTCATACAAACAAGGAAACAAATTTTGTTTAAAATGATGGAAACCATGCAGTTAATTGTTTCCCCATGTTTGTAATAGAAGGTTGCTTCATCAATTTAAATTGTATCATACCAGTCACTGCCCTTTGGCAAAATACTAATCTACATTTAACACTTCATCCAGGGCCCCATGTCATAAAACTTATTAGTAACAACTGCCACATTTCTATAACAATTTCGCCCTCAGCCAATCAGATGCAAGGATTTCGGCAGCTTGTAACAGTTATTGCAACTTGTTATGGATAACAAGTTTTGTGAAACGGGGCCCAGGTGTTAAATGGGTAGGGTACCTGGTATAGGATATGAAAGTCATTGTGATTTGTTTAGCATTGTGAGCCATGCCTATATTTATGCACACAAGGCTTAAAATGAATTTCATTTTCTAAATTACTGAATCAATGATGTCCAATTTATTTTTCCTGTCTATTGTTATCAAGTACACCTGGGGTGGTATTCTGAACACCGTTTTAACTGTGTTTTAAGTTCTGTTATAACTTCTGTTTTAAGTCATTGATTTACAACACCGCTAAAACAGACTTTAAACGGTATTCTGAGAACTGTTTTAACGGTGTTGTAAGTCATCAAAGCCACACCCACCACAAAGATATTATCCAATTGGGAAAGTCGTTAGAGAGGAGTCTAAGCTGACTCAACCAATAAGATCGCTCCCTGGGGAAGGGGTGCGTGAAATGCGTGAACTTATATATTCGTGTTGTAATGAGTGCATTAGTTTGCGCTTAGTTTCTTGCTTTAATATTCAGATGTGATGATGTGACAGAAAGTGCAAATCATGATATTATCGCAGACAATTGCCAAATTTCCCCACCCGAGGCAAAAATTCTTTCGAAATGTTGTTTTGGGAATAAAAGCAAAGTTTATTTGATCTCGTTATCCCCCTCATTCCAACCAGAAACATTTATGAGCGAGAAAAATTGCCGCCATGGCATACCGCATGCAAAGTTAAAACACCTCCCACCCTGTTTTATCTCATGAGCATGAAATGTCAAGCGAAAGAGTTAAAACAGGAGAAGGGGGGGGGGGTGGCTGGACTGGGGAGCTTCACCCCAAGAGCCCCAGTAACATTACTCTCATATTTTTGATATGTTGTGTTGACAAAATAACTGGCTTAGTGGTAGTAATCGTCCTTGGGGGAAGGATACTTCAAATGATCAAACAAGCCATCTTGCTCAGGCCTACCAACCATTCTGAATTTGGAGGAAAGGATCTGAATTCCAAACTCTTGCTTCGATATGATTTTCCTACTTTTCGTGATAAATTTACTACTTACTCATATGGGAAATGCTGTTTCTTTCCTAATTTTGAGCAAAATCATCCCCATTTTTCAGTCAGAAAGGTTGGGAGGTCTGCTTGCTCTAAAGGGAACTCAGGGACAGCATCCCTATGATACCCCAAGGTGAAAAATGAGATAATTTGAATTATTTATTAAAATTGGAAGGATTAGGGGCAGCAGGGTAAAGTGCCCCTTTGATTGAATTAATGCCCTGAAAATTAGATATACAGTATACAATGTTGACTTTTTAAGAAACATATATGCACACCATCCCGTAATCTCTGTTCAATCACTGATTGACTAAGACTTAATATTCCCATATCCAGAGTCCAGACTCATCAGTTGAATAACGTTTTGCATTGGCTGTGTCTAATGGGGTGTTGCAAGAAAGTTGCAGTCAATTGCAAATAATTGCTAATTTTGAAACAACCATTCTGATTGGCTATCACAATATTTAACGCCTCTATGCTCTTCCAAAGGACTTTGGATATTATTACCCTGGCTTTAAAGCCCGGCAGCCATTGCAGCGCACAAGCATTTCAAGGAATCAATTCCTGCTAGGTACCCATTTACCTCACCTGGCTCAAGTGTGGCAAATGTAGATAAATGTCTTGCCGAAGGACATTAGTGCTGCGGCAGGGATTCGAACCCTGTACCTCGTGGTTCAAAGTCCGGAGACTTATCCTCTGGACCACAACACCTCTACATGTACACACATGTACATGTACAATGAATGCTTTTGCATTATTCTGAATTCAGTAAATTAAAATTTTGTTTGAGAGTACTGTATATTAAAGACGCTAGGTCGGTGGGCTTTCATGGGGAATTTGACACCATGGGTGCTTACCCAGGAACAGGTGTTGTCCATCACTGTGAGTTTTATGACCAACAGACCTTATGTAATGCTCTGTATACTTCACCCTTTCCCCATATGGCAAAGTCATTATCTCACTTTCCCTGGCCCGAGAATGCCCCAAAGCAGGCCGAAGAATGTTTGTGGTGGGACAGCTTGTTTTGCTGTGCTCCAGAAATGTAGCTCTATTACAGGTATTTTTCACAAAGTCTGGTGTCAGCAAATTATGATCCATTCCCCATGATAGCCCATGACCTAGCGTCTTTAAGAGATACATATACATGTAAGTTATGCTCTTGAAGCAGAGTTTGGGAAGAGACAGAAAAAGAACAAAGATGTTGACGAATATTAGAGAGAGCTTTAGAAGGAGAAAAGCAGTGAATAAAGGGTCTTATTGGGGTAGAAATGTTTCTACAGCAGTGAAAAATTCATCAACTCATCTATTTTTAATCCGAGAGTTTGGTAGAGTAATTTGTAACCCCACACCTTCTTTCCATTTCTAGAAAACCAAGTTCTTGCATAATAGGAATGGGTAATAAAAGGTAGTGTGGAGAGTGAAATTCTGTACGACAATTCACACTTCCAATTTCCCTACCAGTCCTTTCCATCCATACATCGGTGTTTGGTTTCAGTATTACATTCTTAGTTCACACATGTAAAAGAATAAAATTGTTTTATTCATGAATTCAATGTCTTTCTTTGAACTGGTTAGTTAGTCTGCCAGCAGAGACCTAGTTTTGATTGTTCTCTCATTGTCAGTCGGTTTCCTATTTTAGGGAAAGGAGAATTTTATTGTCAACAGGTAAAAAGAAAGTTGGATGTTACTTGAGCAGGCCTGTTCCATATTGATAAGACTACTTGATATTGTCTCTGTCATAATGGGGGGGGGGGGGGGGGGGGGGGAGGGGAGGGGAGGGCCAGGCCCATGGGAACCATTTTTTTGTCCACAGGGGTACTGAGCCACCTGTAAGTTTTAAAAAAAAATATTTATGCATTTATTAGAAAAATCATACAGAATCACAATATTTACATATAATTTACATGGTCAATATACAAAATCACTGAACATAAAAAAGAGTAGTTGAAAAAAGAAGAAAAAAAGGCAGAACATTGAGTAATAAATTAAAGATAACAAATTAAAAATTGTTCAAGAGCGAATCTCCGAGATGTAAAAAATAAACCCAAGGATTGCCGGTGACACCAACCCTACTACATAAGCACCCAATTAATAGTCTTAGTGACAACCTAAAAGAAACCTCCAAAAACCAAGCATTGTGGAGACTGGAATAAGCAAGGCCGAGGAGCAGGGCAATCCACTTTACACAAACATACTGTACCTTTCACACCCCTGCCCCGCCCCAGACACGCCCAAACATCATCACCCCCAACACACAGGCACCCACCCTCTCTCTCTCTCTCTCACTCTCTATTCTCTCTCTCTCTCTCTCTCTCTCTCACACACACACGCATACACACGCGCACACACACCTTCACTCATTCACAAACACCACCCCCTTCCCCCCCAAAACAAACAAACCCCCGCAACCCCCCCCCCCCCCCCAACACTCAAATATAAAGAAGATCGCTCCGCCACCCGACCCGGCCCAATCCCGCCACTCCGTACATGTATGTGATCTTACGAACCCAACATCCGACGGTAAAGCGTTGAAAAACGAACAATGTCAGCTGTCAAGAGGTCATGCCAACGCGAAAAAAGGTTACTGAGTGAAATCTTGGAGGTCGCCCTTGAAGTACATGAACTGGCACCCTATAGCGATATTTCAGTGTACTACATTGTACTACATTGTACTACATAATGACAACAGGCGAATACATGTATTACATGTGGCATTCTATACAGAACACAAAAGCACATTGGTCCTAGGATTGCAAGGGAGGAATCAAATCTCAAAACGCCATTTCATATCTATTTTTGTTAATGAAATACCATATTTATCTCTGCAAATTTAGTAATAGTCTCCCCAATACTTTAGCATTTAAATCTTTTGTTAAAAAAAAAACCAGAAAGAAATTGAATAGTATTTAGCAAAGAAGAAAAAAAAAACTAACTAGCCAACTGATAGGTTGCTGCTACGTATGCAGCGTTTCAGTATTCAGGTTTTTTTTTTTTGGGGGGGGAGAGGGTACGTGTGCCATACAAGATGTATCCACAATAATTTCGGCCTAAAAAAAAAAAGCTTTCTCCAGTTGACTTGTGCGGTACGGAGCACTAAAATTCGGCTTCAGCACAGACAGAGAAGGAAAATTTGTGAGCAATGTCACTGTAAATATCAAACGGGTGGATTCGATGCCACCGTGAAGGGGTCGCATGGCAATTTTTACATCAAGGGGACCCCGGACGGCAGGGTCATGGTGTACATATCACCTGGGACCCTTGAGGGGCTCTTGAGAGGGGCTGCAGGATAGCTGTGTGACACCCCTGAGCATCGCAATTCTTTCACGAGAATTGGCAGAAAAAATTGTGACCTCGGAGGTCGCACGGTTATCCTAGGGTGCCACCACAGGCCTTCTGCAGGCTTCCTATGGCTTAACGGTCAGATAAAAATGCTGGGAGAACTGAGAGCAGCCACCTTGGCACTGCGGCATCTGTACGGCTGAGGAAAAATGTCCCAGTGTCCATGAGAACCATAAGGGAGCCGCCCGGGCACCGTATGAATTTGACCTTTTAGATGTCTGTTTTTACTCCCCCTACGGGCCCCGGAGCGGATTATGTGAAAGCCCCTTTAGTACGGCAATTGTGGCCTTAGCACCGCGGGATAGGCAGATAGTACAGGAATGAAAATCTGAGTGTGAAAAAGCAAATTTAGTCTGGGCTTTACGATAGTTAGGGGTTAAGAATTGTACAGGGCTAATAACTGAGTGCAAAAAGGGTAATACCGGTACATGATCTCAACTGAGTTTACTGGTAATTGCTCAAAGACTCCTGTTGAATGATATTGATATCCGGGGGGGGGGGGGGGGGGGGGGGGGCACTCAGTATATAATGTGTGGTGGGTATGTGCCGCGGAGGAGAATCCCATTTTCACACTCAAATTTCCGTTCCAATGCGTAGCATTTTTTTCTTATTGAGAAAAAGAAGAAAGAAAACCGTTCCAAAGCTCCGCGTGTTTTTCGTTTAGCCATTGTCCTGGCCAAATCGATGCGTTCCAATGAGCATAATTTTTGGTGAAAATTGGCCCGCACCGTGCCGCACGAATGAAGCCAATGCCAGCCAGAGCTGCCCTACCATTGCCTCTGCGCGAGCGCACTTGGTGGCTTTGCCGATGGACCAGCTACATGCATGTATGCCCGTTCTGTAGAGATGCACACATATATATGCACTAACATGCAGGTGAACCGTTACAGTGACCCTGTTTTTCATAAACATTTTGTAGTTCCGAAGCCCTTTCCGAGGACCGTCCTTTCCGCGATGGCCCGTTCCGAAGCCCCCCTTTTTTGCCTCGCCCCACCACTTATGGGGTAAAATGCCCCCCTCCCCCACCTCGGATTGATACATGCATGTGCCACATAAGGAATTTGGTGGGATGAAGAACTCGAATTGAAGTACAAGCCATATAAAATCATGTTTTTTTTTGTTTGTTTAAAAAAAAAAATCAAATTTCTAGTGAAGATCTACAGACATATTAGTTGTTGACTACAGTATTATCATGTAGTATGTATATGTTTTTATTATTATTATTATTATTAATGGTTCGGCGTCACCTGTGCCTGGGAGGGGAAAAGCGAACTGAATCACTGTAACCCTCAGGTCTCTCCTCCCGATATCACTGATTGGGGGTGTGCAGGTGGACCACATACACCGGGGTTTCCCCCTACTCTTATACGAATAGTGCAGTGGGATCTTTAACGTGCAAAGATGGTGATTCTCCTTTACACGGGACCTCCATTTAACGTCCTATCCGAGGGACGGAGTGTTTTCCACTGTAGCATAGCCTGCGTCTATGAAACAGGGAGGGGCACGATAACACACAACGTAAGCTTCAGTCATCCGCCTTGGCTGGACTCGAACCCACGGTCTTTTGGTTCGAAAGGCAGACGCTTTACCGACTGAGCCAACTCGCTCCCTAATGTATGTATATGTACATTACTCCTGCATGCCCAGTGCTCATACAGATTACATAGATGTACCTTAAGCACTCACACACACCTCCCATTCAATGTCATAATATACGTGCACACACTGATGCACTAATGTGTAAAACATACATTATACATGCAACCCTTGAACAACACAGCGTTGTATTCTTTGAGCATGATACTATGAAATACTGCATGATGATACTAACTGAGGTTTATTGTGTACACACAAGTTATGTGGTAGAAGTAGATTTCTGTTCAGTGTGGACAGGCTGTACCAGCTGTTTGTATTATTCTTCCATTCTGCAACATTAATATGCGTGTGTGTGCGCACCAGGCATGCAGCGCAGTGCAGTGCGTTGGGGTTGATATATTGCCTTTTACCATCATGTCAGGTTCATGGTTAGACTAGTTGATAGTGCTCTGTCTGAGGGATCGGGAGGAAGCCTGGTTGTGGGAAGCTTGCTGCTCTCGTCTGTCTCCCGTCCGTAGTGCAATTCCAAGCACAGTTCATAACTGGCATGCATGCAGGGTTTTTATGGCTCTAGCAAGCAATCTACACTGCAGAGTGTGTGTCCATGACTTGTAAGCATTCATGTGTTTCAGGGGTTGTTTGCCAGCGAAGGATCTTTGTCCATGTTCTAGAGTGTACAAGTAAGTACAGTGTAAACTACAGTGTTATTTGTGTTGAGGCCTATCATGTTCATCGGCCTTGTCCTGTACACTTTCACCTAGTCATGCATGTACATGTTTGCATAGTGATGTGTGTTTACATACATGTAATTCAGGGGACAGACAGTTGTGTGTCTTGCACAAATCATATTGAGGAAAATAAAAAAATAGTTATCACATAATAGATGTACATGTAAATGCAGTCCATGATCTTGAACTTGTTAACTCTGTGCACCGGGCTGTGAACTCCTGTGGCTGAATTAGTTTATCCATTTTGATTATTTTCCAGTACATGTCATATTGAGGAAAATAAAAAAATAGTTATCACATAATAGATGTACATGTAAATGCAGTCCATGATCTTGAACTTGTTAACTCTGTGCACCGGGCTGTGAACTCCTGTGGCTGAATTAGTTTATCCATTTTGATTATTTTCCAGTACATGTCAAAGCTAAAAGATTTCACACGAAAGCTGATCGAATAACTTATTAATGAGGAATGTAAACAATTTAAATCAAATGTTGCCGCCACCAGGAAATTAATAATATATTTTGTGTAGATATTATAGGCTCTGTGATTGAGTGTGATATGCAAACTTTGCATGCCACCGATAGTGCAGGGGTGCGAATTTCGTGTCCGAAGAGTTAAAGTGTCATGTCAACCTCTCCATTCCGTGTGTAGTTCTGAAAATAAAGAGTTAAATGTATTACAATTGACTAAACAGTTTGGAAAATTCTGTGTCTCATATTTCTTCCCGTTCATGTTTTCTCTTTAGTCCATATAACAATATGAAGATATGACTGTGTGACCAAAATACTGGAGATATTATTATCTCTATAAAATATAAACATTAAGCAATGGATACATGTATATACATAATGCATGCATGGTTATTTTAATTTTTTGAGAAAATGTGTGGATGAAACATTTGTGTGGGACATATGATTGTGTGGGATCATCCAATTTAGGCTTGAAATTTAGAAGGAAAATAGTTTCATTAGTATAGTTGCAGTGTATAGAGTTATGCAGTTTTGTGAATGTTTATAAACCCAATATCAACTTCGGTCAAATTTTCGTAATCATTTAATTTTTTTTCTTTTCATTAAATACTTTGAGATGGGATCTACACTTATGTAATTTTGAGTTTAAAGCGAGAGTTCAAAACAAGTTGACGCAAACTTGACAGATTTATCAGTTCATAAAAATACTGCACGCTTTATACTGGATGAATGAGTTGCTACATGTACTTGGCACTCTGTTCCATGCCCTTGGCATCATGAAGCAGCTTAGAGCTGTCCTATGAACACTTGAGTTAATAAGCTGATTCTATACAGTTTCTTGTCTTTCCTGCTAACATACATGTATACTTCTCCATTCTCCCCATTGGAGGATTGTATGTATTTGATGATATGATGGGGGGGGGGGGGGGGGGGGGGGGGGGGGGGAAGGGGAAGGAAAGGGGGGGGGGTGATAAGTTTATGAAAATTGAAAAGGTGAATCTGTTGTTAAAGCTATTTAGTCACACAAAAAAGCCTTTTCATTGTTCACAAAAAAAAAATGAAAGTAAAATCCTGGATGAGAAACTAAAACAAGAAAATGAAGAAAAAATTCTTGATGAGAAACTACATTATTACTCATTTTTTTTTACTATGGACTAGGGCTTTTACTTAACACTCGGGTTGCGGCTTGCTGGGGCAATTTTTTGTAATGGTGTCTTCAAAACACTGAACGTGCTGGTGATTATTTATTTCAAATCGACTGTTTTTACTTTTTTAGTGATGGTTACAAGTGAAGGAGTCTGCAAGGGGGAAATTACTTTATCAAAGAAAGAAGTAGAAAAGTTGTATTAAAAAAAAATGTTGGAAAAATAAGACAAGAAATAAGGCTTACATTAGGAAAGAAAAAATATGATATGGATAAAGAGAGTTAGGGAAGATGTAAAAGTGCAAGGGAATATGATAGGCCTATTAATTGAATCTATATAGAACAAGTTTATGTCAAAAGAAAAAAGAAAATACATTAAACTACTGTCGAAGTGGAAATTTGCACACAATAAATTTTTCGCGCTCGGCCGACTTAAACATAATTGTTCAACAACAGAAATAAACACAGCAAAAAACAGATAAAAATGCTTGTGGTGAGAAACAATGAGACCAAAATATGGGATCTTTTGACCAAAATCAATGCCAAATATTGCAGGAAAGTGGGCTTTCAATTGTGGGGGTGTTATTTGTGTTTTTTTAAAACCATGCCTCCATGTATTAAGTCCTAACTACATGTACCCATGATATTGAAAGATGTTGATGAGCTCTTTTGTTTGATACCAAGTTTGTCATGGTAGCACAAACATATTTTGAGATAGAGCCTATTTTATGATTTTTGGCAAGATGGAAAGTGAGCATTTTCCATGGAATTGCATAGATGTACAGGTATGCAAATTTCTGGCCCAACTGTAACAGTTTTGGTGCAACATTTTCTACCTTTCAATATCCCTTTCTTGCATTTCTTCCTTTACCATAATCAGATTTGATCCAAGTTGTCCTCTTGCATGTAAATGGTAGTCAGTCATGATCTTAGAAATGATCAGAGAAAAGTGCTCCTCTCACTCTTCAGCATGTTTTGCTTGTGAAATACAGAAGCATTCTGATTTATCTGTTGAAGCTTGCAAATGATGTAGGAACACTAAACTTAGCTCCTGTAAAAACAGGATGAAATAATGAAACAATAAAGATAAGAAAAACAAAAACAAGAGCAGTGAATATATCCATACCAGAGGTCTGGGGAGGGGGGGGGGGGGGGGGTGGAGGCTGGAAGGCTGTAGCCCCCCTTCCAATTTCGGCAAAAAACCCCTCAAACTGTAAATTGTAAATTTAAATTGAATTGCTCATACTCATAGGCTCGCAACACCATGAAAAAAAAGCAACTTCTGTAGGCTTCAGGGGGCTCCGTCCCGTGGATCCCGCCTGTTTGGTTGTCAGCACCCATTCTAAAAAACATTCTGCAGCCCCTCAAGCATGTTTACATTCTCAATGTATGCTATTTTGTAGAAGGTTTACCTTTGAGAAGACTTATATTTTTCTATCGACTTCAAACAGCTTTCATTGTTAAAATTGCTGGTAAAACTGCTCTGGGATTAACATGAATGTTCAATACGGAAATATTGACTTGGAGTTGAATTAATGCATTTAGCTTATATTCATCATTTCCTCTCAAACAACTGTAGAAACTAAGACAAGCTTTCAACCACCCTTTCTTTGAATCTAGGTTGCTCTTACATGGAAATAAGAATCCTTTAAACTGAAAGTATGAAAATAGAAAATAAAACTTTAGCTGATGCATACTGTACATTACATGAAAAAATTCATGAAAGTTATTATTCATGCGGCCTTTTTTCAATGAAGTCAAATTATAAATCAACTGACGATGATGGGCGTATCCCATGGAAACGTAGCAGAAATTTATCTACATTAAGTTTCGGTTGTTGATTTGTAATTTGACTTCATTACATGAAAAAGATTTTGATACAATGCAGAAAACAGAGACGAATTAAACATGATTTTTGATTACTAGTGATAATGGAGAATAATTTTTGTTGTATATTTGACCAGAAATTATGTACATGTACCAGGGGCCTGTAACATGATGGGATACAATTAACCTCATGATCAATTGTAACTCTTTAGTACATGGTTTGTCATAGACTTACCATTCAAATCATTCATAGGATTGATTGTATTTTTATGTTACAGGCCCCAAAATGGATAACATCTGCCTACAAGAATTGATGAAACCTGCTAAAATCCCTGTCATATGAAAGCGAAAGTGTAATATTCAGAGTAAATGTATACAAGAATACACAATTTATCGAGCTGTTCCTCTTAACAAGCATGCAACCTTCATTTTGTGTATGAATGTACATGTATGACTTCAGCTTTCAAATGACAGTGATTTTACCAGGTTTCATTTAGTTACACACATGTACATGTATATTGGTCCAACAACCCGTACATTGCATGAACCAAGAAATTGAATGAAATTCTCTCAAAATGCTCTTCCATTTGTGTACATTGAATAAATTTTGTTTCATCAGAACAAACTGTTGGTTTGTTTTGATATGGAAGAATCTGTGTACAATCATTTACAGGAATAAGGCGTGTTCAGATACATGTATGACGCAACAAACCCCCATGGTTTTTTAGCGTTCAAATATGGCGCAGCAAACCGCTTATGGTAATGAATCCGGGGGGGGGGGGGGGGGGGGGAGGGGGTCACTTCCATTGAAGAGTGGACAGCATGCGTGAGAATCGTCCTAAGAAAAGCATCCTAAACAAGGATTCAAGGGCAGGCCGCTAGGACACCCTAAACACAGATTTTGTGCAGATGTCCCTGATTTGCACACCCTAAACAGGGATTTCATTAGTTGCTGGGATATTCATACCCTAAACAGGGATATTCCTATTTTCATACCTTGAGAGTGATAGTGGGTTCCATTGAAAGTTTGGAGCCGTTTTTATCTCGAGATAATTCATGGTCTCATTATGTTTTACACAGGCGTTACAGGATTTTCCACTCATGGGTCTTGTTACAGTCGGTCCCACATTCGGTGCAAATTACATACCCAAGTTTTCGTGTTTTAGTTTATCGTGATTTAGGGGGCTTTTTTTCATTTTTGGGTGTTTTTGACAATCTATTCGTGTTCCGCACCTACCCCTGAAAAAAAAAAAACTGAAAAAATACCCCTTTTCTGCGTTTGTTTCTTGCGGATGGGCTGTCCACTCTTCAATGGAAGTGACCCCCCCCCCCCACCCCCCCCCCCCCCCCCCCCCCCCCCCCCCCCCGGGTAATGAATGTGCATTAAGGCGTCAGTGTTGAAATAAGATTTTTTTTATCAAAAGTTGTGCAGACGAACTCATGATATCATATATGCATTTTGTGCTAACTTTTAAAGAATTTGATTGGTCTACATATTTTGCTGCCTCATATCCCATTCACTTACTACACACACAAAAAAAAAACCAACAGGGTTTGTCACTTCATATCTGTACAAGCATATCCAGAGCACATGTTTTCCAGACAGAGTACTGAGCAGAGTCTGAAAGAACTCATTCTTTAGTCTTCTGATCAATTACATTTTTAACCCATAGCAGTACAGAGCTTTCTTGAGGTTTAAATTAATCATCTTCGTTCCTCAAATTGGCAATTCAAATTATTTTTTTCCATGCTTACATAGCTTGAAGAAAATAAATATGGATATAATGAAATATAATTGTAAAATTGAATCAGAAATTGCCAATTTGAACACAGAAATAGTGATTATATGTTATTCACTGCATTGCCAATTTAAAGAGTTTAATGACTGGTTACACTTAAACTGCTCTAATTCAAGAACGCCACACCATGCAGCGATGGGAGTGGGCTCAAATTTGTTAGTGCATTTTTCTCTTTCTGCTCATGTATGAAACATGTATGTACTGCCCAACATTCTGGACCAACAGATACTGCAAAAGCGTCTCCTAAAGGTGACACTGTACCTCTATGGGTTAACAGTATGTGAAATACTGTTCATTTCTCCTCACTTTATTTTCTTTTTTTCTTTGCAGATTCTTCTTGATTTTTACTCACTGAGGTAATACAGAGGCAGTTGATGATCAAGACTACATGTACAATGAGATTCATTGCTGAATGTCTGGAATCATGCAAGGTTGGTGTGGAAAAAGGTGAAATTCGGTTCCTGTTCAACTCAAGGATATATGTGCTAGATGCACTGTACATTTACTATTAACCCATTTGTGACAGGAATTATTTAAAGCCTAATTTGATCAGCTTTTATTCTTCAAATTGCAACACCAACCTTTTTTCTTTTATTGCTACATTTTTCTTCTAGAACATCATGTATCTGAAATGAATATAAATTGACAGAAATGATGATGAGAAGTCAAAAAGTTGCCAATTTGCAGGGGAAAACAATGATTTTAAACTTTCTATCACATTGCCAATTTAAGGATTTTAATGCTTATTTTCCTTTAAAAATTTTTCAGCATCAAACACCAAATATTGACGCAACCAAAATGAATATGAGTTCAGGCATTTTACTTTTAGCCAAGTAAAATTCTAAGTACCGGTAGTTACTTTCTCAATCAGTGTATCGAATTGAATACCAGCTTGGGAGATGATGACCCCCTTTATTTGTCCAGTGTGCCTCTAAACAAAACATCATGCTTAAGTGATGCATAATCAAATCCAGTGACATTGACAAGAGTTTGTCAAATTATGCATTTTGAGTTTTGCTTTGTCATTTTGAAGCCTTAAGGCCCTGTCCCATACTTCCGTTTAACGATTCCGTCTGAAAACGAAGGCGTATGTTTATTGGACTTTTTTAATTCGATCTTCAGCTGGTTTACAGACGTATCTAGACGTTGGCAGATGGGGCTAGTTCATGGCCACAATTTTTTTGATTTGCCTCCATCTGACACTGTCTAACATTAATATTTAGACAGAGGCAGACGGAATCATTTAACGGTAGTATTGGACAGGGCCTTAATACATGTATCCAGATCCTTCAAGTATTAAAAGTTTGGAATCCTGTGTTTCTTGTATGAATTCAGATATTTCTCATAATGAGAATTCTCCAATATTGCAGATTATGCCTTTCTATTTCACTGATATGCATTTTAGAACAGGAGTATTGTCAGTGTTATTAATATTAGTTTCAGTTAATGTGATGTGTTCTTCTTTCTTTATCCTCAGTTCTTACTCGATGGTGTGGATGTTACAAGATTTTTAGCTTAGAGGCTAGATGTGAACACAGGCCCAGCTACATAGTACATGCCTGCATGTAATGACTTGGATGAAGAAGTTTGGGATGGACATGGTGTCACAGTGTGTTCAGATGATACTCAGGAAATGAAAGCGATACAGATCTGGTAGTGATCTGTTACTTTCATGGAAGAAGAAGACCTGTAATCCTTACCTTTTAAGTGCAATATAATGATTTGAATAGGATTTTTGTGATCACCATTTACTGGTTCTACATTTTGTGATAAGCTCAATTACTGACACAGAACTGAGCATTAGACACATGGTCAACATGCCACACCTACCCTCCATCCGCAGTTCGCGGGGATCCCCGGGCGTGCCCAACGGGACAGAGCCAGACATCGTGCAAGTCCGTACCTACACCTGCGGGGATTTAGTGCTCCCATGGCGTGAGGGGCTCTCTGTGGAGCAGGTTTGCACAAAGGCTGCCAAGATGTGTGGCATTCCGCGTCTTACGAGCAATCTCTTTGCAATTTATAATAAGAGCAACAAGAAGTGGTTATGCCCGAGAGCTCAGGTGTGTTCAAGGAGACAGGAACCTTTGCAGGAGCTGGAGTACCGGGTGAGATTTCACACCGCCACAATGTGTCCTTCAGGAGATTCCCAGGGGTTCATGCTCCTGGAGGAGAATGTTGTAAACTACATGTTTTGCCAGTACCGAGAGAGTTTCCTCAACGACGAGTTCTTGGGGTTGAGCACAGAGGAATCGTTGGGTCTTATGGTACTGGACTTCATGCAACATGTCAAAGAGAATGGGACCACACTGACAAATCTTAATGGGAGAATGCGCTTTGGGCGCTTCTTGCCAAAGTCCCTTAACGAAGGGCTCTCATGGTGGGACAAGAGAAAGTTACGACGGAAAGTACGGACTGCGCTCACTGATTTCCGTGATGACCCAAGAGAAGCATTTGCTTTCAAAGTGATGTTTCTTGTGTCTTTGAGCGAGGAGATGAAACAGAAGTGGGGAACTGAACAATTCACAATGGCAAATGGAGATATCTATGAAGTCAGTGGAATCAAAGGAGTCACAAAGAAGAAACTAACATATGGCGTGAGTATGGCTTGACAATGAATATAGTAGAAAATATTGATACTTGGCACACTTTCTGTTGCTTGTATGTTTCTTGCGAAGGAACCCATAATACCCTTGCTCAAACCATGCTCACATGTCCACTAGTGTTTTTGAAATAATCTTTAGAATGAATTGGAAGCTTATTCTTCATATTTACATCCACTCTACTATGAGACTGAATGCGATAATGTCTGACAATAAAAAAAATGGAAAGAAAATAATATACCACTTTTTTTTTGTAAAGAAATGACAAGATGCCATAAAGGCAAAATATAACGTACTGGTAAAAATTACTGAAACACCTGCTAAAAATGACCACATTTGATTCTGGCTTGTTTATCAATGTTTTGATTGATGTATCAAGATTTTCCAATTTGTCTTTTTGTTTTTCCAGGTGTTTCCCATGTGGTCTTAAATATGAGAATTTAGAATGGGGAAGGATTTCTCTTGTCTTTGGTGCTTTATTTAAGTAAAAATGGATTTGGTTCTTTTTCGAACGTTAACCCGTCGAGCACGATTTGATTTCAGTATAACACATATTTTCCATAGACCCCAGCCCGAGTTATCTCGAGCTTAGTGTTCAGCAGGTCATTACATGTCATAAAAAGGAAAAAAAGGGTGGGGGGGGGGGAGGAGGGGATGGGTCCAACACTCTAAGAACTTTTAAGAGCCATTGCATTGTGCCCCATTCTCATTTAGTGTTGTGTGTCCTAGCAGAAGCATGAAATGCACTTGAGATCACAGTTTTCTTGCAGGTTCCACTGTAAAACAGTAATTCTTCTTAAATGTTTCTTTATTCCCCTTGAATAGAAATAATCTCATATTGTGCCTTTTATTAAGGCAAGAGTAACATTACGCTCAGTAGTAGACCTGGTGCAACTGCCAGTATTATCTATGCTTCACTTTGAAAAGAATTTGTTCGGTTTTGTTTTTGGTTGTCTTATGTGCTGCACTAGCGTGTAATATACATGTACATAATAGTTCCCTCGTGGAAGTGGCTCAGAAATGTGATTGCATCCCTTTCCCTGTTTACCTTTCCTTCATGTAAGGGTTGTTGTGAGTCAGAGGAAGACGGCTTCTATTTTTGAGCTGCGATTCTCTTGGTGTGTCCGTGTCCACTTATGGCTGCAGAGTTATTGTTGAACGAGCTCAGGAAAATGCTTGCCAAGGATATCCAATTATTTGGGGGGATAGAATACTTCTTCTCTTTATATGAGCACGTACAGTGAACCTGGATAGCTTTCGTATTTCAATAGTGTGTCCCAGAAAAAAAATTAACAGAACTTTGGAAGTCCTACCCTCTGAATATTTCAAAATATTTTCAGGAAATTTTTATACCTGTGGATAGTCAAGGGTCTCTTCCAGCACATGACTTTAAAAACTCTTAGAATTTTTCACGCTTGAGTGAGCAAAAGTAACTTTTGTGAAGTGGTGGAAAATTCAGATTTGACAAGATTTGGTATGTACAGTAATTTGTTCTAGTTGGTATCAGTGAAGTTGAGAATGGTGTAAACTGTAAAGGCTAGATATTTCCATTTTCTGAACTCCCCAAACAGATGATTTGGTTCAGTTTAGTTGGTTTGGAAAGCCCTCTGCAGCAAACTTCTGTTGGTTTCGGTGGTTTGCTACTGTGTAACATGTACATGTATAAAGTTGTAAGAAATCAAGTATCGCTTTGCAACACTGATTTCCATTCTTGGCAGCTCTCCATTTATTGGGAACAATTTACAGATTAATCAGAACTTTCTTCCACCTTAATTTGATGAAGGAATAGAGACCATCTCAACAATATTCATACTACATGTATATGGGCCTAGGTTCATTTTAAGATGTTTTCTTTCGAGATAATGGGATATTATTTGTTCTGGCAAGAGTAGAAGATATGGTGAGCTACTAGGCTGGAAAATTTAACATGTAGGTACAATTTTTAGATTTTGGAATCGTAGGTACAAGAAGTGGAAGAAATTTTTTATAAAGTCACAAAGGATTACAATGTCCACGGTATTTATCTACTCAGGATTTTGTCAGAACTTCAACTCAGAACTAGCGTTCACTTGGTCCAAAGTTGTAAACTTTGTAAGGAGATCCCAAGCATTTTTTGCAAAGTTATTGCTGTTCCTGTAATCTTCCTCTTGGAAGTATAGAGAGTGAGAAACCCAGAAATTATTTTGCACTATTACCAGAGCCCAAACCTTCTGTTCAAAAGGAAGGGTCATGTAACGGCATATTATGGCAATAAATCGGGGAAACATTGCGTATCAAACTACTTCCTCATTTTTCGAACAATGCTCATGAAATTTGGCATACACTTTGGTATTGTGGTGAAGATGTGCAAGACATACTTTTTGTATGTGTCGGAAACTGTTGCCGTGGTAACAGCATATCATTGCATTAAATCAGCCTGGGGAAACATTGCAGATCAAACTAATTCCTCAATTTTCGAGCAATGCACAAGAAATTTAGCACACACTTTGGGGTTGGGGGGGGGGGGTATTAATCACCTTCAACAATTTTTTATGCCTCTACCCACTGTAGGTGGTGCCGGAGGCATTATGTTTTCGGGTCGTCCGTCCGTCAGTCTGTCCGTCCGTCTGTCCGTCCGTCTGTCCGTCTGTCCCGTTTTCGTTCTCGCGATAACTTAAGAAGTGTTGGACGGATCAGCTTCAAACTTGGCTCGTGTATGCATATGGGAGGGACAATGATCTGATTAGATTTTGGGGTCTCAAGGTCAAAGGTCAAAGGTCATAGAGGTCATTATGTACATAGAAATGGTTCGTTCACACAACCATTTGACGGATCAACTTCAGACTTGGCTCATGTATGCATATGGGAGGGACAATGATCTGATTAGATTTTGGGGTCTCATGGTCAAATTTCAAAGGTCATAGAGGTAATTATGTACATAGAAATAGTTCATTTTCGCGATAACTCAATAACCATTTGAAGGATCAACTTCAAACGTGGCTCATGTATGCATATGGAAGGGACAATGATCTGATTAAATTTTGGGGTCTCAAGGTCAAAGGCCAAAGGTCATAGAGGTCATTATATACATGAAACTCGCTTGTTCTTGCGATAAATCAACAACTCTGTGATGGTTCAACTTCAAACTTGGCTCATGTATGCATATGGAAAGGGCAATGGTCTCATTTGATTTGGGGGTAACAAGGTCAAAGGTCAAGGTCAAAGATGTCATTCTATAAAAGAAAATAAATCAACATGAATATGCCATACATGTATATATTTCTGATCTGGCAATGGCGGAGGCATAAATTTCGACCATGCGCGGTCGAGGATTCATCTAGTTTAAAAGTATTTTCCTGCATAAATATTTGTATTTCTTGTCATGTTGTGATTTCAGGATGAAGATGTGCAGGACTCCTTTCCATTTCAAGACATCATTGACATCACCATTTATCCTTCAACTGCTGAGAGGGCTCATACCTTGTTACAGATCAATCGCAGATCTACCCCACCTATGGTAAGTAGCAGTGGAAATTGAATAACTGGTTGAATATTAATTATTAGAACAATGCAGACTCCAACCTGGATTATCTTGGTCTATAACCAACAGATTTTAAAGTGACACTTGTAAGTTCAACTCAACCTTAATTGTTATGTAGGTAAGTAGCAGTGTACAACTGTACAAGTTATAAATTGAACAAGTGATTGAATGTTTAGAACAATACAGTGTACAGACGCCAACTCAAGTCATCTCAGGTTTATATCAAACATGTTTTTAGGGACACTCGTAAGGTGAACTAAAATTTAAACCTTATGTACAGCATGTATAAAGTCACGAAGACGGTAAAAACATGCTTAGCAAAACGTTGAGAATGAGTAGGTCCTCTTCTGGACCACGCTCATTTTCCAGAAAGAATACCTGGTACACCATGAAGCCTTCTACTGCCATAGATTTTTTATTCCCCCCCCCCCCCTCAAAACAAAACAAAAAAAAAATTGTGAATGATCATACAATAAAAAAAAAACTTTAAAAGAATTTAAATATTGATTACTGGTAACCTTAAAGGCTTGTTCAAATATGGCGTGACCAACCCCCGTGACAAATCCCTGCAACATTTTTAGTGTACACATCTATGGGATATGAGGCGGCAAAATAATGTAGTCGAGGCAGGAGACATGTTTTTGGTTGCCTGGCTGCAAAAAGATGTGGACCAATCAAATTTTTAAAAAGTTAGCGCATAATATGTTGTCCTAAGTTTGTCTGCACAACTCTCTTTCGTTTGAGAGTTGAGGCTTTAATGCGTGTTCATTTTAATACATAAGTTGAGAGGTTTGTTGCTCCATAATTTGGACACTAAAAACGTTGCGAGAATTTGTCGCGGGGGTTTGTCATGCCATATCTGAACAAGCCTTAAGTCCTCTTAGGCGAGAGATCAAAACTGCGATGCCATGCCGCCCGCGGCCTCCCTTCAAGGCACGCGCCAATTAACGGCCCATGCCGGCTGCGGGCTGCCGCTATCGCTCTTAAAAATTAAGCCGGCGTGCCGGCCGCGGCCTACCGGGATCGCTTATAAAAATGCTGGACCAGTATTATAATTTTGTATATCGAGTGGTGGGCTGAAGAAATCCCTGGACCTGTCCACATCCAGGCTCCGCCACCATAACGTGCCTTTAAGTACCCACGCCAGTCTCAGTGACCCGATTTGAGCTTTAAGTTTTGGTCACCTGACTCAAAATAGAAAAATCATATATCAAGCATTAAAAATCGATCGGGGTACGACCCCCCCCCCAGAAAAATCGAGGAAGGGGCATGCCCCCCACGTCCCCCGGACCGCCGCCTATGCCGCCCACAGCTATCGCCCCTTCCCACATGAAATTCTAGCGTGCCGTTTTAGCTATCGGAAATTAAAAGTAAAGTGCTCTAGTTGTGGGACAGCTCTCCGTTGGCCATTTCATTTACAGTACTTCCAGTTTTTCTGTCTATTTTCACGTATTGTGAAAGGGAAACGACGGTCCGACGCCCTACCCATGGATAACGTTTGGGCCAGTGTGTGTGTGTGTGTATGCGTCAAGGACACTGAATTTAGCCCTTATGAACGCATTTTGTCATTGATTTTTTTTTGCCCGAACTGAAATGAAAACAACTTGTTGTTATTCACATTTCATATGATCATTATTGCTTACGTAATTTTAGAGAGCTTCAGTCTGTACTTTCTTTTGAAAATCACTACTTTCTATTAGAAAATGAACTTTTTCTTCTATATGACATAGGCCTACTTAGCCTTTAATGAAGAAAAAGAACAGAATTGTCTGTTCGTAAGCGCATGTACCATTATGGTCCTCACTGTCGTGCCCGCGGACAAACTCTTACATAACATCCAATTAGCACGGACCATATGGCTTCTCATCGCTTTGTATGGGCAATAAGTCTAGATCCGGGTAAGGTCTTGTTCCTCTAGGTGTGAATTTTATGAAAGTGGGAACAAAATACGGGAAATCTAGAGCTTGGTCGTTTAACACAGGTTTTTAAGAATAAACTATGACCTTTTCAGATTTCACATGAACTTCACATAAAAATAATGAGTAGATTGAAAGTCAAATCAATGTAGCTCCTCCTAAATCTTTCTTACGACCGTATACGGGAAGGCTGAACAGTCAACCCCAAATAAATGAAAATTATCACAAGTAAACAGAGACTTACTCCCTGCATGAAAAAAAAACAACAACAACACGGCCAATTGCGATTGTGATGTCACAATACCTTCCCATACGTACGCCCCTCTGCGCTATGACGTAACAATTAAAGTGCTGCGGAGCGAATACCGCGCCACGTGGTTGAGTTTATTATTGCAGGTGCAAGGGGCGATAGGGTATTTGCCATAAGATCACGTCCATAGTCAAATCTGGTGAACTAGCTGTGTGACATGTATTGTACTCCCGATAGAGAGGCATTTTGGAAATAAATTTATTTATTGACAATAATGTATCATCTTTTGTCTGTTTATAACTTGCAGTTTGCAAGTACATGTACCCGGGTGTACTCGCCTAATCTGGTATACGGGCAGAGGCGTTGCTAGAGGAGGGGGATGGGTGTGACAACCCCCATTCCAAATTCTTGTCGGCAAATTAATGATCAGAAAAGAGGAGTAAGATGCCCAAATAGAGTCACATTCGGCTTATTTGCTTGTGTATTTTGACAACGAAATAACACTGGTCCCACGAAAGAGAGTTTTTCCTCGCACGTATTATATTTAGATATAGGATGGTTTCGGAAAGCAAACACATTCGGCAAGTGAGATGAACCAATACAATTTAGAAGGAAAAATGAAAGAATTCAAAGAAGCCATAGGCGGCGATTCGAGAGGTGAGGGACAAGTCCCCCTCGATTTTCTTCTGAGGGATCGTCTCCCCTCGATATTTAAAAAAAAAAAAAAACTTCGATTTTATTTTTCTATTTTGAGTTAGGTGACCGCTCACACAATAGTGATCATCCCTCTTCCTTTTCTCGAAACAGATTTTCGGCGATGACCTTCGGTGTACCCCCCCCCCCCCTTGTTGCATGAAATATGGTTGAATTTATCAACGTTGGTCGTGGGTAATCGGTGGTATTGTTTGTCGGCAATCTGGACTCGACATCCACCCACCTGCATTGAAAAAGTCCAGCAACGCCCCTGCATACGGGTGTGTGCCATCCCCACTCAAGTGGGTCGCCCTTTTTGTCAAGAAATCCCTAAACATAGGTTATGGTTTTGAGTCGGAACATCCCTAAACTTGCCCGTCTTTTTTAAACATCGTTAACATTATTGTTTAGAATGATATTCTCTGCTATAATGAGTACACCCCTACTACTAATGGTGCCATTTTCCAAAAAATTACTAATGGGTGCGGGTATGGAGGCTTCAGCCACATACCCCCCTCCCCCACCGGTATGTGCGTTATGATCCATGTGTCAGTGCAAAATGATTTCGTCTCCTAAATTTTCAGGATGTCGCATTTCAAAATGTCCGATTTTAAGACTGACCGCCAAAAATGGTGAAAAGTGGTAAAGGTACAAAGTGACATTCCAAAAGCATACTGCATCAGGACTTGTACAGAAGAGGCTTTATTGTCTAAAACCGACAACAACCAAGAACAGGACGACAGGAACCCCCCCCCCCCCCCACACACACACACACACAATTTTTGGTTTAATGTAACATCATGAATTAATCGAAAATCGACACTGCATTCTTTTTGAAATATTCATGGAGTAATATAAGGATTGAGGCAAAGAAAAATCAGAAATGCACAAAATTAACCATGCCTGTTACGTTTCCGATATCATCAAAGTAAAGAATCAAAATAGACTCATTATTTTATATACATGTATACAATCGGAAGAGCCTTTCGCATTTGATGTCATTTTCCCACAGGACTGACTCGGGCGTGAGTTTGATAATGCTTGAAAACGTGACAGGAGATATTTCCAGATGCAATGATGAGGTGTTTATACTTCGAGGACATTTCTGCAGTTTTCTGAGAACGCAATTTTCAATCCATTATTTTTTCCTTATTTTGTTATAATAATTATCAATTTATACCCAAATGAAAGCAATGTTTTTAACTAGTAGTGGGCGTAAGAAGAAGAATTCCCGACATATCTATTTCTTCATTTCCGTTTTATTTCCTCAGGGTAGCCCCTTCAGTTGTAAAATTGATTTTCAAAGTGGTCCTGCATCACAATAAAATACGATGCATTTTTATAGAGAAATACAAATATGAAAACAAGTAATACACAGATACAGAAAAATAAAGATGAACAAGATGAAAACAAAACAGAAGTTAGTCTACGGACAAAATGCAAACAAAAAAATGCAAAAAAAAAAAAAAAAACACCTATCAAATATTATTGAACACCAAAGGGGGGGGGATAAAAG
Organism: Echinometra lucunter; assembly: GCA_029962745.1. Taxonomy (NCBI): domain Eukaryota; kingdom Metazoa; phylum Echinodermata; class Echinoidea; order Camarodonta; family Echinometridae; genus Echinometra; species Echinometra lucunter. The sequence continues at coordinate 22,982,622 of CM057162.1, forward strand.
GAACAGCTAACAAAACGAAGGGCCTAAACCAGATATCGCGATCGTAATTCTATCGAAGTGCGCTAGAAGTGAAAAGGTTTTCCAAAAAAGACGAGTCCTAACTAGGCGCAAGCAAATTTGCAGCTGATTAATACGAAATAGAGATCCATAAAGGGTAAGATAATTACAACCTTGACAAGGTAAAATTTCATAGAATAATTTAATGTCACATGTTACTTACAAATCTGATGACATCAATCCTCAAAATGAGGAATTCTAGACCCTCGTCGCTACCTTGAGGTTTTTCGGAACGGACGCAAAATGCTTAAAAATTTGCCGATTTTTCATCAATAACTTCTAATTCAGTTCTTTAATTTCAAAGAAATGCTAGTTTCTACATAGTTCTAGGTCGATCTTTCTGTTGGTGCTGTCAGATTTTCACCTTTTTTTTTCTAGTTTTGATGACATCGTTCTACACAGTGAGGAATTCTAGACCCTCGTCGGTACCTTGCAGGGTTTTTTTCGGAACGGACGCAAACGGCCTAGAAATTTGCCGATTTTTTTATTAACAGCTTATCATTTCCTTCCTCGATTTCACAGAAATGTTAGTTTCTTCATAATTTTAGGTCGCTCATTCCGTTGGTGGTATCAGATTTTCACATTTTGTTCTAGTTTTTAAGATATTACCCTGTGCAAAATATGGACAAAATATGCGCGAAATTAGGTCATCATTGCTGTTATGATTATGTCCTTTTAAAATGAGCATCGTTCAATTTAAAAGTACATTTTGTCGAGCATTCCTTGAGCCCGCCTCAGCGTTATTGGCATGACGAGTAGCAAAGCGAAAAGCTGCATGAGCCCCGGCTAGCATGAAGAAAAATGGTTCACTAGTTCGTTGAAGTGACTGCCCGCGGCTGGCATGGTATCCATTATTTCAAATAAATATGGCGGGAGGCCGCGGCCGGCACGGTATACCGTACTCGCGCGAGGCCGCGGGTGGCATGGGAGATTAAATTGAGCCAGTATAAGACCGCATGCCGGCTGCGGGCCGAACGGGGTTACCGTTTGGCAGCGACCATTCGTGCTGGCCGCGTCCTGCATGGGAGATTAACTAAGGATTATCGCGGCCCTTCGCGTGCCCCCCATGCCGGCTGCAGGCGGAATGGCATCATAATTTTGATCTCTCGCCTTAGAGGGACAGAACAGTTACTAGTGTAAAGTCCTTGATGTCAGTAAGACTGCCTTTTGTAACATCTTAGCTGATAAGGTCTATCAACTGCAGAAGAGAAAGCTGATTCCATCTATCCAGGGTTCATGTTTACCCTTGTCTCTCTTGAATACTGGACCTGTAATATATGAGATCGTACATGTTTGTGTACAGTAGCTGAGCACAGAGTAATTATTGGTGCTATGGCTGAATGCTCAGTGCACATAAAGGAAGGAAGTAGAGTGTGTACTATAAATCCACTATCAATTGAAGAGCTATAAACTGAATGGTAACACTTCCTCTTCTTCCTCCTCTCAGCAGGCTGTACACACAGAACACAATTTCGTACATGTATTGGCCTTGGCTACCCTGGCAATCTAGGGTAGAGCTAGCTTTGTTTTCGGCCCCTCTCTCTCTCTCTCGCTCTCTCCCTGTGTGTCTCTCTCTCTGCATGACCTCATTCCCATGTTACTGCCCCAGATATAATGATGTTTTTGGATTCTTGTTTTGTTTTGTTTTTGTTTTTCTGTCTAATCTGTTATTTGTTATGTTTTTTTGTTTTTATGTTTTTGTGGTGAAAAAGAGGAATGAAGGAAGAGAGGTGCCTGTGTATGTTTTTTTTTTTTTTTTAGGGGATGTGTCAGCTATAAAATATAATATGAGACATGTCTTTTTGCTGTTTGTATACAAGCAATCTCCCATTCAGTATCCTATGCCTTTTAGTACAGTTTGACCCAACTCAGTTTCCATATTTTGTGAAAGGGCATATTGTTGCCTGGCTGGTAGAAGGGCGTTAACGCACACACACTTCATTTTGCATAGCGCACGCTTGAGCTAACGCCCTTCTGCCAGCCGGGGGGGGGGGGGGATATATAAAATCGTGGACATGCTATTGCCTTTCTGCCACCTGGGCGACGATATACTTTATGCACAGCACATTCAGCATGTTACATGATTATGCAATTTTTCTCTCACTAATTGTATTTTACATAATTGTGTTGTGCACTGTTTTGCAAACTAACCGTATTGTATGGAATGTAGATTTTAATACACTGTAGGTTTGCTTCTCAGTTTCTTCTCAAACTTTCCATTTTCAGAATAAAGCAAACAAACAAGAAATACATCGCAAGAAAATTAAATTTTCTAGGGAAGCATATGCCTTTGCATGAGGAGACTCAGCTTAGACTTTTCAAAGCAGTTCTAGAGGACAGTTGACTCTGCAGTGACTGCTCCCCTTTTTTTTGTGCACTACTTTTAATAAAGGAGAAGTCCAGATGATTTCATTGAAATTACACTATAAAGCTTAAAATTCATGCTAACTGATAATGCTACTTTCATTTATCAAAGTGATTTCTATGATTTTTAGATACCGATCAAGTGTTTTTTTTTTTTTACTCCAAATAATTGAATTTCCCACCGAAACCCAAATATGGTCAATGGTCGCGTGACGTAGGCGATGCATTTGCACTGCGCATGCGCACTTATTCTCTGCACATTCTCTATGCAAAATGCTGAGATGTCTAGCTTTTGGGTGTACAAATCACACCAGTTCTATTCCTAAGAGAAGTTTTTTGCAATCCCGAATCCACTGACGGACAGGGAGAGGTGTGCCCGATTGATTAATGATATTAGGATGGACAAATTCGACACCAAAAACTTATTAATTTTCGTAGTGAATGAAAGTTTGCGAAGACCACTTCAAGCCGGGATGTTGGCAGGTGGCGGTGGATAGGGTGTGTGGGCGTTCGAAAGTGATGGGCTACAAGCCCACGAGAAATTGTAAGGTCTTCCCGTCGATTGAAATGGTCAGATTTAGCAGTCTTTCCAAATTCTGAAGCTAACAAGTAGGCACAAAAAGCATAAATAAAATCAGAAATGATATGACTGTAGATCTACTAAAATTCAGGAGAAAAAAAAAGGAACTACGGCGCGATATGAGATGACGAAACAAACGATGTGTACCTCTACTGCAGTGATTCACTCTCAAGCTATGCATGCACTATACTATCACTGCACTCGCAATCGCATCATATGCATGCCTGCCTGTGCTGGATGCGGTGCATCTGCTACGTCACTGGGCCGGGTGCGAACTGTATTGTGGATGAAAATGGGCTCGTACTAGAACTAATGCTTGTAAAAGTTAATAGTTGATTACTCTGTAATCCTAAGGTAAGTTGTGTAAAGGAAGACATTTTCCAGCCGCTGAATTTTTTCTCTTTATGATCCATGCTTACAGAAATTGCCTAGACTTCTCCTTTAAGGTGTGCATTAAACACATCAGAGTATAAACTCACACTCAAATAAATGAGAGGTTTTTCAAAAATTGTGCAGACAAAATCTTGACGTCATACATGTATGTACATGTACATGTATGTTGCACCAACTTTATAAGAATTTAATTGGTCCACACCTTTTGCCTCCAGGAGGCAAAAAAATACACTTCTTGCCTCTAGGCGCTTTCACACCTACCCGATCCGGAAATATACCTGGTATTTTCAGATCGGGTATTCTACCCCGATCAGAAAATACCAGGTATTTTGCCAGTGTGAAACCAAATTACGCGTAATTTCCCCGAAAGAAAATACCCGTAAATTAGTAGGTACTTTCTCAAAATTACGAGTACTTTCTCCAAGGTCGCAGGGATTTTTGTAATGTGAAAGCAAATTACGAGAACTTCTATTCCATCAAGCACTGGCGCACGAACCGTGTACTGTACTGTGTACGTATTGGACGTCGTTATCGTTTGTGTACCTGCAAAATAAATCATTCTGCGCATGCTCTTAACTTCGAGAACTTACCCCGAAGAGGTCTGCTTTCGGGTAGGTGTGAAAGCGCAGAACAATTATCGGGTATTTTGGGGCCTTAACAAGTTCTCGTAATTTACGGGTATTTTTCCTGATCGGGTAGGTGTGAAAGCGCCTTCTGTGGTTTTTTTTGTGTGACACCTCATATCTCATTGTACGACCCCCCCCCCCCCCAACAAAACAAAACAAAACAAAACAAAAAACGGGGGATTTACCACAGGGTTTTTTTGCTTCATATGTCATTGAGCCTTTAGGATCACTTTTTGGTAGAAATTGATGTGGATATGCTCCGGAACCAAACATGAATACCAAATGTTCTCTTTTCGGCTGTTTTATACATGGTTTGTAGGAGATCATGAAAGTGCAAAACAGAATTCAATATCACATCCATATGGTACTGATTCATTTAAAGATGAACCACAAGACTAATGCTAGGCATAACAGTCACAAAGAACATTCTGAGGAAAAACTCAAAAGGAATAACTTGTTTATGATTGTTCTTCTCATGATTTCTAAGTACTGTCTTTCACATTTTGTTGAAACTGTTTTGCTGTTCATTAAGAAGAATTATTGGTCTGTCCTTAGTGTACCGTAAGCGCGCACGAAATTTAGAAAATAATCACGTCTGAGAAGTTAAGACTAGAAATGAATCCTGGTATGAAATGAATCGGGGTATACATGTAAATGAATAAAGTGCACCGTCAACTTCGTCAACTGCCCGTGGCGCAGAGGATAAAGCCATTGCCAGAGCTCGATATATGCTAGTCATGCTAGTCAAGGGTTCAAATCCCCATGAAGCTGGTAATTTTTTGTCGTTATGAAATTGATGACAATGGCGTTTATTCCGTTGACGAAATAGTTAAAGTATGATAGATATTCTTCGATCAAGTGCCTACCATTCCGTGCCTGCTTACACTAAGGATCGACCGAATTATTTACCTGCAGCTTTCACTGAATTCAAAATATTGGCAACATACATATTTGCTGGTAGTTTGCTTTTGCTTTGAATCCGACGTCATATCATTTTGACAAGTAGGATATTTTGTGACCCAGAAAAAGATACCTTTTCAGCCATATAAAGTGTTGTATTTCACACACTCCATGTATGTGATAATATGTTCTACCATGCTGGGAGGTGTTTCACAAAGAATAAAATTGACTCAAATCACACTTAACTATGGCTGGCCATTGATGCCACTGTTTGTTTTCACTTTTGGTCTCTTGAGGAATGTGCAAATCATGGGCACAAATTTGCAGAATTCACCTTTTTTGTTTTTTTCATCAATGAACTATGACAAAATGTCAATTCTGCAGATTTTTGACAATGATTTGAAATCTTTTGAGAGACCTGTGGTGAAAAAAATAGATGTGGCATGAATGGCCAACCATAGTTAAGTGCGATTTCAGTCAATCTTAGTCTTTGTGAAACACGCCCTGGGCCCATTTTGCTGCGACTCACATGTCCTCAATTTTAGAGGCAGGCTGCTTCCAGCGCAAGGACTGAAACATGTTTTTAGCAAAGGGGTATGGCTAGAGGCTACATTTAATTTGGACTGTAATTGCCTCGTTCCTATACAGTGCAGCGGTTCTGTGTTCTTTGAGTTCTAGTTCAATGAAATTGCTTTGGAGAAACTGGTTTGAATTCTGAATTAGCATTGCTATGGAATGAGAATGAAACAAAGTGAAGAACACTTAACTGGAAGTCACATTCTTGAAAAATCTCAAAACGTACATGTATAGGGTTCTCACTAGAAAAAAATCCACACACGGTTCCCACTCTGCGCAAAACGTGGAAGTTTCGGAAGTTTTACGGAATAACACCTAAAGTTAGGTGTGGCGGCAGTATATGATATAGTAAAAGGATGAAAAATGCTTCTTGGTAAGCAGGAATTGTCTACTAATGGCATAAAAGTAAAAATACATTGCCAAAAAGCAAAACAATCTGTGACATTTATCATTATTGTTAGGAATATATGCTCCAATATTTTTTTTACCCTTGTTGCCACGCATGGTGCAGCAATTTCACGCATGGTTCTTCCTTGTCTGAAACCCTTTACGCATGGTACTGGAACCATGGGTGTTATGTCCTGGTGAGAACCATGCATGTATGTATTTTAAGAGATTATTCTGATGAAGGCATGGTTGATGTCACTAGCTGTATTTCCTTTTTTCTCTGTAATATACATGCCCACTTTGTGTCCACTACTGTCAGTTCCTGTAGCATTTATTCAAAATTATTTTTATCCTAATTAGCATAAACTTGATTCGATTATTTTTAAGTTTCATTATTTCTTTTCATAACAAAAAAATTCAAGATTAATTTAATGTACGTACATGTACATGAGGCTTTGTAACTCTAAGAGGGGACTTTGTAGCCAGTGAGCAGAGTATGGAGGCAAAATGCCCTGTGGCCTCTGCTTAATTTGAGCTTTGTCGTCGGGTGCGTGCATGTGTGTGATTATTATCTACTCATATTAGTGTCCCATTTGTAAGGCCTTAATTGAAAAACAAAAAAAGTAATTAGTCATTCATCCACAATAGTCTGCAGGAGGTACAATGTACATGCAGATGACTCTTAATGTTCAACCATTGTGAGGCCCGTCTTACATGTACATGTATGTCAGAACGGAAATACCCTGTGCTATAATAGCACAGATATTTCCATAGACATACACTTATTAACCCATTCGTGACAGGAATTATTTAAAGCCTAATTTGATCAGCTTTTATTCTTCAAATTGGCAACACCAACATTTTTATTTTATTGCTACATTTTTCTTATAAAACGTCGTGTATCTGAAATGAATATGAATTGACAGAAATTATGATGAGAAGTCAAAAAGTTGCCAATTTACAGGGGAAAACGGTGATTTTTAAACTTTCTATCACATTGCCAATTTAAGGATTTTAATGCTTATTTTCCTTTAAAAAAATTTCAGCATCAAACAACAAATATTGACGCAATCAAAATGGGCACAGTTTGTGTAGAATATTTTGCTCTTTCTGCTCATGTATTTGGTATGATTTTTAGGGCTTTGCATCAAAAGATATTAGGCCAAACCACAAAATGTGGACCTCTGTCACGAATGGGTTAAACAGAGAAGACATCTAAAGAAATAATGCAATTATGAGATTTATTTCCTATCTACATGTAGCTGAGATGAAGTGGCATGTTTGCCCCTCAGAAAAAAAACAAAAACTCAAAACAAAACTACATGTATGAGAACCAGGTGTTTCATAAAGCTGTTTGTGAAATTACGAATGACTTTACAAACGACTTGAATATGGCAAGCCAAATGGGATTCTCAGTCATTATAAATCACTCGGCTATAGTTGAAATATGCGGACATAGGTAAACATTACTATTTTTTGCGACAATTTAATGGGAAATGCAGTCACACTCTGTTAAAGCATCCTGAAAACCTTTGGTCTTCCTATTTGGCACTTCATATCCAAGTCGTTTGTAAAGTCGTCATGCGGAACTTTACGTACAGATTTATGACACCCCCCCCCCCCCCACACACACACACACACCAGAATAACCTATTTCAGGGGGCCTGAGATAGCTTTCCAGAGGAGCTGCCCAAAACGCCTGACCCCCGTTTACACCAAATCTAAAACCTGCAAGTATCTTGGGGTGCCCCAAGAAAATGTGGTCTGTTTACACCACAGATTTCAAAACCTACCCAAGATAGATTTCGAGTAGAAGTGAATAGGTGAAACAATAACACTGCCATTCGCAGTAAATATGAATTTGATCTTGAAATGGATAAATTTGATTAGCTTTAGATTTCCCCCGAGAGATGTTTCAAACAAGGAATAGGAAGGTTATTTCTCATATTACAATCAGTATAACATTCAGACCCTGTCATTGTATTCAAGAGTTCCATTGCAGCAGACTCAGACTGAGTTGAAGATCGCTAATATGATGTAATTTGTCTTCACACGATTTGCTGGAAACCTGTCCTGGGCAGGTTCGAAGTAGGTTTCCATTTACACCCAAACCAAACCCGTCTTGAGGAGCCCCCATACATGTCTCGGACCATCTTTCGATGTGGTCCAAGATTGGTTAACTTTTAATTAGTCCTATGGGGTAGGTTTGGAGTTACACAGGTAACATCGAAAAAGAAAGCGATCTTTTGCCCCCCCACCCCTCCCTCCGGGGTGCACTGAGATAGCTTTCAAATCTGGTGTAAGAGGGGTCTCAGACACTTTTACGCTCACTTTGCTAGAGCGCTCCAGCATAGAACGCTCCAGCATAGAGCGCTCTAATGTACAAACTACCCCAGGAAGCACTCCACCAGACCACTGTGCACTGGTCCAGAAGATCACATACATGTAGCCATGTGGTCTTCTGGGGCCCGTAACACAAAGGTTTGCAATCAATTGCAAATTTAAACAACCAATCTAATTTCTCCAGGGTCACTCTTTAACTAAGATATGTACATGAAATGATGGTCTTGATTGGCTGTTACAACTTTGTGATTGATTGCAAATCTTTGTGTTAAGGGGCTCTGGAGTGGCTATTCTCCACAGACCTGTGCTCTAGAACTGCAGAAGTTATTACAAATAATTTAGCAGGAAAACTCTCCTCTGAATTTATTGGATATCTCAAGAAGATCCCATTAATATGTACATGTATACTGAAAAATTACCAAGCTGTCTTGTAGTTTAAAAGCTTTCTCTTTTGGAAACAGGATGCGTGTTATGTTTTTGGTTATGAAGAGTTTGCTCCAGTCGCTGGGCTTTTCCACATGAATGTTTGATGTGCAATGCCAGATCAAAACAACATGAAACATAACACAAGAAGAAATCTCCTGCTCTTCACATCCGTGTTTTGCTTTGGAGATGTTTTCTTCTTCATCCATGACGAGACAAGAGCTCTGAAACTTTTCAGCAGGGCAGACAGCTCAATTTAGAATCTAGACAGTTTCACCGTGGGTATCGCTTTCACTGCCAAGAGGTCGACCAACGCTATCGGTACAGACAGACAACCATCACTCCTTCGCATTCTCTTTACCAAAGTGATGGTACATGTATATTTATGTATCTTTGAAAATAATTCTCCTAGAGATTGGCTTACTTGATCCTCCTGAAGGCTGTAACAAATGAATTTTGAAGGGAATTTCTTGAATATTCATAAATTCAGCATGTTCTCGCTCTCAGATTTCAGCTTGGGAGCTGTCTTTAGTATGCATGTTAAATGACAGAAACCTGTCTATTCCTGCATGTTTTGCTTTGTCTCACACGAAATCTGTCGAATGTTTGAAAAGGATATACGTAATTCCCAGGCCCCTAAAACTCTGCCATTTTGACCAAATTCATGAGAAGGCCGACCTAAGCACCCATCAGCATTCATTTTGTAAGATGCTTCCAACGAGTAGCATGGCGATAACGGGTGCTTATCTGCCCCTTCAAATGATCCGAAAGAGGCAAGGCCTAATGCCATACGTGTGATAACCGCGCGTGCTGCTTTCCGTCTAGTAAATTTATCATATGTCTGTGGTTATTCCCAAACACCTATTTCAGAAAAAAATATCACACCAGTCAGTTAAGTGTTGACATAATCTCCGTCACTGATTTTCATGCCTCCACCTGAAGGTGGTGCTGCAAGAATTTGCCCATATTCACAAAGTTTGTTTAAACCTCCATATTAAAGCGTGCTATTAGCGTGTATTGCCCATAAGGCCATATGCACACTTAAGAAAAGTCCCATCTTTCCTCTGCACTTGCATTCGTGAAATCAACCACTCACAAAAATGTCTCTGACCTTGGGATTCGCGAAAAATATCTGTACGTGGAAATATTGGCTTAAAAATTCAGGTCAGGCTGTTATAATGCATAACGGTGTCTGAATAGAAGGAATCCAGAGTGGTGTTTCACAAAGAGTGAAGTTTGACTTAAAGTTGCACATAAATTCCTAGTTGCATGCTATATATACTAAGCATTACCACATTGGTCAGATCATGCTCAGGGAATGCGTGCTATTGAAAGTTCATCAATGAGATTACACATTCAATACGGGATACGCATTGGGGCTTACACATGACTCTAAGTCAAGCTCTTTGTGAAAACACCCCCCCCCCTGTTTACATACATTAGTTGTTGCTATGTTTAGCAAGCCTCTGGCAAGTTTCTTAGTCATCGAGGGAAACTAACATAAGTAAACAGGTTATTAGTGCTTGAAATTGCTGAGTACCCATATGCATTTATAGAGTACCAATATATAAAAGCATCTCTTCCACGCATCAGGATCCTGTTTCATAAAAAGTTGTTATGATAGCAACTCCTGCAGGAATGGTAACTACCATGCTAAAAGTGAAAATGCTGCTTCCTGATTGGCTTTTATAATGAAAGTTGTCATTCCAGCACGAGTCATTATCATAACAACTTTTTATGAAATGGGGCCCAGGTGTGCATGCTCCACGGTTAGTTGCTGGTATAGCAATCAAATTCCTAACTTCAAGTTTAATCCAGCACCTACCACTGTTATACGTGTACCAGTAACCTAAATCTGCATCAATGCCACCCGTAAAGGTTATGAAATTTTGGTATATTATCAAAAACTGATCAACAGATTTCTTTGCTTTTAGCTGCTCACTAGCCAAGGTACATGTAAAAGCTAAACTAAAATGCTTTGAAGATGTTTCCTCCTGAAGTTGAATGCCAAGCATGATATGAAAGCCTTGAAAGGTAAAAAATACTTTTGATTGCAGGGCAGCGATCGATAGTCAACAATGTCACGTGCATCACACAGTGCTTGACTGCCTGCACATGTGTTAAACCAATGAGAGTTCTATTGTGTGATAAGCACAACAAAGTGAAGTGACTGTTGTGTGGGGGGCTGAGTGTAACCATTTTATTGTGTTACTTTCACACATTTTCACTAAAATTCACCGAAAATCATGAATGGAATATCACTCATATATTTTTATGCAAGGTGGACAATGCCAATTGTGTTTTTGCTACCAAAACCGTCCATTCGTGACAGGAATTATTTAAAGCCTAATTTGATAAGCTTCTATTCTTCAAATTGGGAACAACAACATTCTTATTTTATTGCTACATTTTTTTATAAAATGTCATGTATCTGAAATGAATATAAATTGACAGAAATTATGATGAGAAGTCAAAAAGGTGCCAATTTGGAGGGGAAAACGGTGATTTTAAACCTTCTATCACATTGCCAACTTAAGGATTTTAATGCTTAATTTCCTTTTAAAAATTTTCAGCATCAAACAACGAATATTGATGCAACCAAAATGGGCACAGTTTGTGTAGAATTTTTTGCTCTTTCTGCTCATGTATTTGGTATGATTTTTAGGGCTTTGCATCAACAGATATTAGGCCAAACTACAAAATGTGGACCTCTGTCACGAATGGGTTAATCAATTTCTTTGACAAACCAAAGCTGAAGGCATTTTCAATCTCTTCATAGTTCTAAGGGAATCACGTGGCATCATAGTGTTCAATTCACAGTTAATGTGAAAGCACCCCGGGTAGTTGCAAAATCTTGAAGTAAAAAAATGAGAATGCAATAACTGAAATTCCACTGTTAAAAGGTCATAAAAGCCCCTGTGGGGTGTAGAACCTGAGATCCCATCTAGGTATGCAATTCCTTTGGGCCTGGGTCGTGCTTGTTAAGATGACTTGAATGCTAAAAGGTCATATAACCCCAAGGTGTATCTGTAATCCAGTATTGTCAAGTCAGTGACATAAAACAGTGATGTTAAATGATTTCTGGAAGAGGGGAACATGTCAAGGGACTTCTTAGTGCAAGGAGGCTACTGATTACATGCCCTGTAATATAGGTCACAGCCAAGTTCAAATATCTGAAATGAATGATGAAATTATAAACTCCTGATGTAATTTTGTTTTCATCTGGTCTGGGTTGTAAGTCGGATGGAAGCTTTCCAATGGCATGGATAATGTATTGATTTAAGAAGTCTTTATTAAAATTCTCCTTATTAAAACATGGTTTCAAGTGTGTTTTGACAATGACTGTTTTGTATTGATGTCAAAAAAGAGAAAATAATGTTAATTTATGAATTACTGTCAAAAAAGATATTTTACATGTATGTTTCGTATTATTTTGGAAATAAAAAACTTGAACTTGAACTGTGTCTCCATGATGGATCAAGGCCTACATGTAGGCCCGTATTAATAAAACCTTCAAAGTGAACCCATCGCTGTGAGGAAATACTACATGGCAAGCCCCAAAAGGAGTTTTCTGAGCAATTACCTGGGTCATAACAAATATGATGCCATAGCTGAAAGTCCTCTCTCACGAGAGTAGGCCAATGGATATCTCCTACATTATCTTCCTGAGCTTTTTGGCGGAACAATCCAATGAATTATTCATGAACTGTTATCAGTGTAATTGGTTTCATGATAGATCGTTAAAGCACGCACTTTACGATTTCATTTATTCCAGCTTTCAAATCTGTGCCTGCCTTTTTCAAAATTGCATTAGGGTAATTGACATTTTCTGATTTGGGGGGAAACAGTCCGATTATTTCTGAGTTCAGCCTTAGTTCAAGGATTTAATGTGATCATAGGATGAGCTTGCCTCTGCCATTTAGCCATAATGAGGAATGAGAAAAAAAAGGGGGGGGGGGGCAAGGTGGTGGTAAGAGGGCCAGGGGAGAGAGTAGAGATAGAGAAGAGAGAGAGAGAGAGAGAAAGAGAGAGGGAAAGAGAGAGGGAGAATAGGTGTAATGGGGACATCAGGCCTCTGCAAGGTTTGGTTTAATAGTGGTCAATTTAAAGGAGAATGAAACCCTGGGGAAATGTCCATTTTTAATGAAAAGAGAGTATAGAGAGTTCAAGCAATTTAAGAAGAAGGTTCTGTCAAAATTGGTTACAAAATGAGAAAGTTATGACAGTTGGAAGATTCTGAATTTACTTTCTATGGCGATCCTCAAAATGGCACTGTTGCTCCAAAATGGCAGGTTTTGAAGGACAACCCTCATTATGTTTTTGTACACAAAATTGCATAGTTTCTCCATTATCTCTAAAGATGCTTGGAAGGAATATCACACAATCTCACACACATATCTTTCTATGGAAGGTGGACAATGTGAAACCAGCACCGCTTTCAGACACACCAACTTATCGTATATTCATACGACGTATTAATATGACACCTTTCAGATGCAACGCCCCGTTATCCGATAATCGTACAGGAGCATTCAGACCTCGCGCTCAGTCAGACTTTCGTGGGAAGCTCATGAATATGTACGAGTCTCTCCCTTGCGCAGTATGAACTTCATGCGGGCTTTGCGCTTCGTGTTTATGTTGCGTTGTGCTGGACTCATCTACAGTAGAGTCAAGGTCGGGCCCTAAGCGCACGTTGCGAATAAGTCCCGCCTACTTATACGACGTACGGATATGAGAGCATCCAGACGTGAATTTATATCATATGGATATAGGATAATCGTACAAAAAGATGCCCAAACCATTGTTTCGATATACATCGTATATTGAAACGATGTATCAATATAAGAGCATTCAGACGCGAAAAAATGCCCTATATCCATACATTGTATATTCATACGTCGTATATCGATACGAGAACTCTCTCGTCTGAAAGCGGGGTACATTGTCTACTAGTACATGTACTTGATCAGTTTAATGCAAATTTTCCTTTTGGTACCAAAACTGGAGACTAGCTTTGAAATGAAAATGAATTGAAAAATTCCCTCTGAAATCATACACTGTTTCTTTTCTTTTTCTTTGCATTTTCTGTAGATTCTTGAGATGGAATCTCGTGATGATGCCGAGTCATTTGCTTGCCTTCTAGATGGCTACTACCGTCTTCTTGTTGATTATTATCATTACCTCAGTGAATCTATTGCACCGCCCTCTCTTGTCAAACTTGTCAAGAACAGATGCCATGGACCAATTCCGTAAGTTCCTGCGTTTTTTTGCTTTTTACTTTCCTCAAGAAATATGTACTTTTAGAAAATGCTGGATGATGTACATTTATAAGTGGTAAAAAATAAATCAAAGCAATTAAACTATTTTATAGTTTAAATGTTGATATGTACTGTATTTTCAATTTTTTACTTTGTTTTTTCATTGTTTACAGCATTTCTGCTAGCTTTACTATCACTGAAATTGAAAATTGCTGTCAGTAAAATCATTAAATAATATTGACTGCCCTTGAATATCAAAGCTTATGCCCTTGAGGGTTATTCGATGCATATTGCCTCACATACTACCATACTGCCCACAGAGACAAGGGCAATATGGTACTGTTATTGCAATGGGACAGATATAACTAAGGCCTTTCACCAGAATGTTGTACTTGGGCAATTCCACATGGGAAGCACAATCAGCTAACTTCTGATTTATAGTAAAAACAATCTGTTTGATAGTCCTGAACAGCCAAATTGTTGAACTCAAAGGAGCCAAACAAAAAGGAATTCCGCCATCTTAGTCAGTATTGGTATAATTCATTTTTGTCATTTGAAAGTAGCACCCTTTTCTGTTAATTATGATACCAAGGTATACCACAATATCATGCATTACAAGTAGCAAATTGTTTGAATGAAAGAGTTCTGGTGAAAGAATGGGCATACATGTATTTTCAGAAAATTAAATGGTAAGAAGGAAGGCAGGGTCCAAAATAGGCAAAAAATCCGATGCATTCAGATATGATGCAACTTTGTGCCACCACATTTTTTGTGTAGAGGTCCGGGGTGTATGGGGCGATGAAAAAATGTCGCCGAGGCAGGACACATTTTGGTTTGCAGCCTGGCTGCAAGAAAATGTTCACCAATCAAATTCCTAAAAAAATTAGCGCAAAAATTGTTGTCATGAGATTGTTTGTGCAAGTTTTGACAAAATTCTCTCTCTTATTTGAGAGTTGATGCATTAATGCGTGTTCACTAGTAAAGTTGCGGCACGAAGTCCCATCATATCTGAACACAAAAAATGTGCCGGCACAATTTGGCTGCACAAAGGCGCATATCTGAAATGTGAGTAACGGATTACAAATTGTAATTCCGTTGGAATTGCCCACTTAATTGCTGTGTAATGCATATCATTGATTGTAGGCTGTCAAAAGCAAAGCAGAAGATTGAAGAGACAGGTCGACAAGAAGGTGTATACCTGATCCGCCAGAACCCTGAAGACCATTACAGCTATTGCCTGACAGTCAGGATACATGCTAATCAAGAACTCAAGAACTTCAAGATCAACCACTATGAAGGTATGGCCAGTATGAACTGGGATTTCATTTGATTTCATTTCATTTGTCAAGAATAGTGGAGCTACAAAGGAGTTTGTAACCAAGAATGGAAGTTGACATACCATGAAATCAAGCAGAAGGAACTTAGTGTTTTGATTTGATGCGATTTGATTTTGTAAACAGGAAGTATAGTTTAGTTGCATGTCAGGATACATGCTAATCAAGAGCTCAAGAACTTCAAGATCAACAACCACTATGAAGGTATGGCCAGTATGAACTGGGATTTCATTTGATTTCATTTCATTTGTCAAGAATAGTGGAGCTACAAAAGCAGTGACCAAGAATGGAAGTTGACATACCATGAAATCAAGCCAATGGCACTTTGGGTTTTGATTTGATGCAATTTGATTTGATGTAAACAGGAAGTATAGTTTAGTTGCATGACTGTACAAGTTTATGGATGAGTTATAATGAATTGTAAGAAGTCTGTTCCTTTTTCTTCCAACTCCTACTCATTCTTTTCTATTTTTTATCTGATCTCATGTGTGCCATCATCTTCCACATCTTATCTTGTTCCTCACTATCTCACCTCTTCTACAATGGCAATCTCTTTTGCTTTTGTTTCTCTTTCATTTCAATTAATGCTTATGTTTCACAATCCATGCGCTCCCAGCACCGGCGTAAATCCGTTTTGAGGAGTGGGGAGGGGGGGGGGGGGATGATCAACCTTTTTCGCCAAAATTTTTTGTGTGAACTCACACTTAAGTATACACAGACATATCCTTAATCACCCGAGCAGACCCCTACACACATATAATTCTTTTATTTTGCGAGAGAGCGAAAAATAACCACTTTCTTCGGTTTTTAAGAGCACTTCAAATGAAAATTCCACTCTATGACTGTCGTTTATAACAGTTTTATGAAAAATTTCACCAACTCATTAATTACAATATCATTTTTCCTTAAAATGCGCCATCCTCCTCTCGAAAAAGTGGGGGGGATATATACCCCCCATCCCCCTGGGATTTACGCCAATGGCTACCAGTGTCCATATATGAGAGGCCTGTTTTCTCACTCGCGGGTCGACAACTATATCAAAGATAGCAGACGCTGTGAGTGAGAGTTGAACAAACAGAAGAAATATTTAACTGACCGAGGAATCTCAAACCCAGGGCAAAAGACGGATGAGCTAGCAGAACTAGCAGTGAGAGCCCAGGGAAAATATTAAGTGTTAGAAGTCTGTAATCACTTACATGTAGAAAAGAGCGGGAAAGGTGTCTAGTGCAAGGTGTTGATGGTACTGTTGTCAACCCATCTCCAAGAATTAACGCCCTAGAGTTACTGTCGCAAATGAACTGAATGGAGGCGCAAGGATTGTGAAATGCGAGAATTTTTTCTGTTCTCTCTGTTTCATCATAGACCTCTCTGACTCTGTCTCCAAGTTCTCAGTCTCTCTCTCTCTATTTTTTTAGTTGTTTATCTGTTTTACATCTTGGGACATTTGTTTTATTAGTTCATTTCGTTGTTTCATCTTCATGCTTCTGCATACTGAAACTGTGATGAAACAGTGATTCTGCACTTTTTTCTTGTTTAATACAAATTCAATTTATTTCAATTCAGTACTTCATTCCAGACTCAGCTGCATATGCAGAGATCCATATAACGTATTTACTTGTACGTAGTGATCAGCAATGAACAAGGAATACAAAAGAGCCAAACACACAGCTGTAAGAGAAACAATATCCAAATATATATATACAAGAGGACAGATGAATAATTCTGTTGTCAAGCCACGAATGTGAAGCCTGACTAAGGGCTCCTTGGGCGTGTCCGTCCGTCTGATGACGCTTATGAAACTTGAATAACTTTGCGACCATTCGCTCTTGTAACCAAACTTTGATCGTAGATGCCTTACAAGGACCTCAGTGTTATTTGATGGTCAAAGGTCACGTATGTAGGTCAAAGGTCAAATGAGGTCAAATGTTAAAATTTACCTGAACTTTCTACTGGGGTTGGTAAATTTCAAGCCATAAAGCCATTTCTACTAAACCTAACTTGGATGGTAGATGGCTTACAGGGACCTCAAAGTTATTTGGGGTCAAAGGTCAGGTATGTAGGTCAAAGGTCAAATGAGGGTCAAATGTTGCAATTTACCTACAAAAATAATTGCGCACGAACGCAGCGAGACACATTATGGCTATCGCCTTGTTATATTCATAGAGATCTGTTAATCAATAAATGACAGATAGTGAGCTTCTACATGTATATACTCCGACTGTCAACAAGCTGTTGAACCAAAACTTCTACAAGTCTGCGTTGTATCTAGTACTGCTCTGCACTTGGTTAACCAGCATGTTAACACTTTACTATTTTCAGAAGTGTCAATTCTCTGAATAAACTTGGAAATAAGATTTCGTACTAGAGCATGACATGCAGCTATATTCATGTCAAGCAAACGTTCTACTAGCACGAGAGCACTAAGGTATTCATACAAGTATCATTCTCACAAAGAATTGAAGTCGAGGGAAATCCCATCTTCTGCAAATTTCATTTTGCTTTTTTTTTTTAGAGTGGAATTGTTTCTCATCCATCACTTTTCAACAGCTCTTGGTATAATATTAAATCCGGGTGAACAAGTGTTCCCTCCTCGACTGATTTATTTGCTCTGAGTACTTGTTCTACTTTTACTGATCCAGTATGCAAGGGCTGCAATTGGATTCTGATTATACATTCTTTGATCTTTACCCATTCAAAAGTGATTTCCATGGACTAAGTGTTTGAAGAGGATTTGTTTTTAGTTCCGAAGAGGATTTGTTTTTAGTTTCAGTTTTCAGCTACCTTTATTTGTACTTCTCTTTCTTTAGGAAAGTTCTTGCAATTTTCTTTTTTAATAGTAGAAACAAATTGTATCGTTTACTTCAAACTTAGAATCTAGCATGTGATCAACTGTTTTTCTACCTACATGTAGATGAAATGCTCTATGAGAATGTGAAAGACATGCCTTAGTTTGTAGGGTTCAATTCTTTTAAGGATTGAAAGCAAGATCAGCATTTGGTTTCGAAAACATCATGTTTTGGATGAGAGCTTAGTGTCAACAAGAAGGGTCTATCCCTGCTCCTGTTACATTCTGCTTTAAGCCCATTTGTATTGAAGGGTCACTCGATAGAAACAAAATCTGAAAAATGGAAATGAGCGATAATCAATCTTTATACATGGAGCAGTTCATGATTTTTGAGGCTGAAGGAAGCAGCCGAATATATCAGCTGAGACAGTAAACACACAGTCGGGAGTGCATTGCTTAAAATTTGCGCATGAGATGAACTTTGGAATTATCTGAGGCAATGCGTAGGGGAGTGGCATCAGACAAGTCTGAAGTTATCAAATACACTTCAGAATTTTAATGAACAAACTACAGCCGGGTGTTATTCACTTTATGAAATGACATATATCCTTGATAAATGAAAGGAAATCTATTGGATCTAACTGTTGGCTCTAACATTATTGAAGTCTGATCTAATGTTAGCCTATAGGCTATAGGCTAGTCCTGGGTCCACGTTCTTTTGCCTTGTATGGCATTGGTACTTACCAGTAGCTGTAGTGACCATAGACCCTTTAAAAAAATCAATATCTCTTGTTGAAAACACAAAATTTTCCTAATTGATTCAGTGATAAAACTGAGGACAACACTACATATATCAGAAATTACGATGGTGTATGTAAGTGACTATTTTAGAGCTGCTTTTATTAGCAGCAGCAGTGGACTAGGTGCAGACCAGGTCCGGACCAAAGAATTACTGAAAGGAACAGCACCAAAAGTCTGACCTAAAATTCCTCGCAAGGTCAAAGGTCACTTTTTTCAGCAGCCATACTTTTTGGGCATACATCGGTTATTGAGCGCAAAATTGTGAGCTCTTCCTCTCTGACCGGAAGATGACGTCATGTAAATTTAGGCCTGTTATTTACCATGACAGTTACTCCTTTTTTGGACTGATTAATACTGAAAGGGTCCTTGTGAAAGAAGTGCAGTCCACTGTGAATTACTGAAAGCAAATTTTACCATTTTAGTGAATAAAAGTGGGAGAATGATTGAAAACGGTATAAGTGCATCTACAAGCAGTCAGACTTGTAAATTGAAGGGAAGTGGCTCAATCAGAAGTTCAGAACAAAGATCCAAAGATCAGGTTATGTATTAAGACTTTTATAAAGTGACAGTATCCCTCTTTTTGGTTTGACCATGCTTTTTATTGTCAAAAAGAATAAATGTTTTGAAATAAAAGATATAATTACATTTGTGAAATATGATTTTCAGTTTAAATTTTTTCTGCAATTGGTGAGAGATCAGAGACTCCCAACGCTTGCCTCTTGTAAGACCAGATTAAAAATGAACCTCTTCATGATGAAACTAGGAAGTTCTAGTAGTTTGTAGTTTCCTGAATGACTCCTGTTAAGAAAACCTATAAACACTCATAGGAAATAGCAATCAGGTTTAAGAATCTGTAAGGACACACTTAAAAGGGAATGAGAAACTCCCTTTCATTTAATCTGTTGTCAATACGAATGTAACATAATCATGCAGCACAGAAGATACATGTACAGTTGCCAATCTTCCTGATTTGAGACATGTTTTCAACAATACATATATGTCAAGATCAACAGGGATCAGACAAAACTTGATTATCCTTGCCGAGAACTGTTTTCTTTTGCTCTTCTTTTCTTCCTCCAGAAAGAAATGAATAAGATATATTGGTGAGACAAACAGGAAATGTTGATATCTCTTTTTTTTTTTTCCACTCCTTTACTTTCTTGCTAATGCCTTTGTGTGACTGGTATATTGAAGCTTTGTAAATAACAGTGAATTTGCCTCAAAGCTTGTGTCTTTTCTTTTCAGTTTTTTTTCCCCCAGCTAATGCTGCTGTAATTAATACACGATTGCATTTGTTTCTTAATATTCTGAGGAGGATATTGATTCTAAAGACAGTGCTATTGATGTTAAGACACAATGCAGTTGCTAGAAAGTATATCCCAAGCCATGCAGCTTTGGAACAGTTTTAATCCTGGTCAAAATAAAATTTGCAAATGCAGCAGAATATTAAAATAGATGTAAAGCACTTGAAGACAATGAACCATTTGAGGTAGATATCTTTTATGACCAATTGAACAGTCAAGAGGAGAGACACCATTTTTTGTGGGTAATACATAAGAATTCCTTATGAGGTAACTGTATACATTCATTATGCAATCCATACCATATTGTGGGTGTATTGTATCTCAATTGCAAAAGTGGGTTGAGGCTGTGGTTTGTACGCTGACAGGGTTTCTCAGTAGGTACTTTTATACTTCTAACTGGGGAGAATGATCCAAATGGAAAATACCAGATTTTTTGGGAGTGTGAACAGAAATCTTTATGATATTACAAAATTCATCCCCAAACCAGACTAAAGTTAGTTTATTTTGGATGGAGTACTTTTGCTGAAGCTTCGGGTAACTTCTCCAAGTTGCAGATGCATTGTAATTTATTGAGAGTATTTTTGATGAGAGGGCATTACGATAGCATTTAATGATAGAAGCTACTGTGCGAAACATTTCTGCATCTAAAAATGTACATCGGCAAGTGGGTATGCACAGGATTTCATGAAACTAGAATTGTGGAGTTGGGTGGGTGTGGGTATACATTGTGTAATACAGGTTATTTTCTTAGCCAGGATTTGTCTCAAATCTGGATCTTGTTATTTGTAGCTAAAATCCTTGGATATTTTTCTTGATGAGTGAATGTGGAAATGAGCTGGAAAGATCAAAATAAAAGTGTGGAAATGAATATGGCCAATGAATTGAAAAGTTTTAGATGCCTTGAAACAAAAATTTATGGTGTGTGAATGTTGGTTGGCATAAACAATTTTCCAGTCAGCGCTCATATCAAATTTGCAAACATGTAAAAAACAGCAAATTCTGTAGCTTGATGCATACAGGAAGTTCATGACCGCGTGTAAACCTGAATTTTATTACATGATTTTCTCTCAACTTTAATAGTCGTAATGATGAACTGCAAGAAGCAAAACCACAAGAGAATGCAAATTAACCCTGAATAAAAAAGGATATTCAAGTAAAGAAGAAGAAAAAATTCTACATAACCAGTTCAGGGCAGTTTTAAAACTTGTCTCCTGAAATGGTGTATGTATTAGGCCAAGTAAAAAAGATCATTAGTTTCTCGTCCCCACCCACATTCTTTTTTGCCCCACATCAAAAGAGTTTTTGTTTCTGTTTTTAAAAAAACAATAAAAAACAAAATTTTGATTGATTTTTGCATTTCCAGCTGTTGAACCTTGCACTTGCACTTGCACTTGCACAGCCTTCATAGCGTTCGTACTTAAAAACGACTTGAAAGGAACATGTAAGAACATAGGGCGGGGCACATATGGAAGTCTTGCCGAAAAGACGCTATATCTGTCCTCTTTAGGGAAAAAAACTGTTGTTTTGGAAAAGGCAAAAAAAAAAAGTGCCCGCATCCTCTTTTTTTCAGAAAGTTAGGACGAGAAACTAATATTTTTTTTTACTTGGCCTTATGTTTGTAAACTTAATAGCAACAGAGAGTTGAGCAATGGAGATGAAGATCCTAAAAAGACTATGGTATTCCCAGTAGGTACTGAAAGTTCTTTTGTTTTGAAGTACAGGATTGGTAATAGGATTCGGCTTGTGCAAATTGTTGATGCAAATAGAAGGTTCTCTGCCTGGAAAATGAGAAAGGGAGATTATGCATCAGTGCTGGGGATTTGTGTACAGGGTGTCTGCATCACCCAAATGGCTAATGTGTTCTGTTTTTTTGATTGCACAATCTGAATGTGGCCTTGAAACCATGCAAAATTATAATTTTTAAAAAAGAACTGACGGAATTGAAAGACTGCGGACTAAGTGCATGTAGGCTGTTATCCATATGGCGAACTCACTGCCTATCTGTTGTCTTTATCAGAGGAAGTATGGTCTGCATAATTTAGAATCTGTTGAGTGTATTAATTTTGAAAGAGGGAAAAAACTTCAGTGTGCCTTTGATGGAGGCTAAGGGAGGGGGCCTCCATGGAAGATTGCGAAACTTCAGCACCCCTTCCATTTGGTTATGATAGCAAGATCCCACTTCAGGTGTTTCGTCTCCCCCAAAACGAGACGCATCGTTTACATGGCAGAGGAAGCGCTAAATATGAAAGAAAAACAAGCGTGGACACAGGCTGCGTATTAAGTATCTCTCAAGTTTTGTCCGCAGGGACGATATCGGCTTACAGGATCCAATCGGAGGTGCTCATCCGATACATACGCCATCTCATGGATGTGAAGTAGAGGATTCAACGAAGATCCCACGAGGGGCATCTTGATGACTTCTCTGCTTTCTGCTGCGTCTTTAAATCAGCAGACAACTTTGTTTTTTTGTTTTTCTTTTTCGAGAAATTCTTCTTCCCCCTCACTCTTTGAGGCAAGAAAGAGCCCAGAGTCAAACAAAATGTGGTCTTTTTTTCCTAATTAAAAAACGTGATTGGAGAAATATGATCTCTTCTTTTCCACAGTTGCTTTTGCTAAACCTTGTTTTTCTATACTCTGCATCACTTTGTAAAAGATTGAAGGACAGTACAGAAATAGATGTTTGTTCCCTGGTGATTTTCTTATGTAAAAAGTTTGATTATGCTCCAGGTAATTTTAATTATTTTTGTTTTCTCCTGTTTTTCATGCGTCATTTCTTTGTGGTAGCTACATGTACATGGAGTTTTATGTCACTTTTAGTTTCCCGGCGTCTGTTTTTCTGGAAGGTATATTGGAATCTGTGATTATTTTACTCTTTCTTACTGATCAGCAAAAGTTCTTAACTTGCCTGGAGTAATGTTTCTTTGCTGGTGGCAAACTAAGTATGAGCATAGAAATACAGAGGTAATTGTATCCCCATGACATTTCTAGTTTTAGCATAGTGCATGTAACGATTTTTAGGGAAATTTTTTTTCAAAACCCGTTGAGCAGGTGAGTGTGCATTTTTTTCTTGTGAACAAACAATATACAGAGGTTCAAGACAAAAGCAGGTTTTTTTTATCTGGTGCGTGTTCATTGGCACAAGATTCCAGAATAATAGTATGCCAATTTGCATCTACATGTATAGGACTTGTTCATGGAATAGTCCATGAATTTGCAGTGAAGACATAATTAGTTGACCATTTCACTTCTGGACACAGGATTTACATCTTGATGAAATTCAGAACTTAACCGTTATCTGACAAAATACATGTAGGTGCGTATTTTGCAGTGATGCTAGATACATCCAGACTTAGATCTGTGTCACTAAAAACGAAACAAAACAAAACAAAACAAATAAAAAAACCCTACCCAAAACTTAACCATGGACATATTTCCAGAAGGCTGGTCCACAGACTGTCCTGATTTTAGACCCCCCCCCCCCCAAAGAAAAACAATAACAAAACAACAACAAAAAACATTTACAAAAATAGACAAACAGAAGTTTGCTGGAAACAAATTAAGCCTTGATTATGCCCCACTCCCATCTTGAAGAGGAGAAAATAAGGACTGGAGAGAGAAGAGATTGAACTCTTCAGAATACATTTCGTCCCTGTTTTCACGAAGTGACGGATGAGCGCGCAACTTAAAAAAAGTTAGCTTTGAGGAAATCGCTTTCAAAGTTTCAAGCCTCAATCTAAACCTCTTTAAAGTATGAAGGATGAATGAATTTTATATCCTTGTCATTATTCATCATTTGCATATTCCTTTTACATTTTTGAAGAAAACGAGGTGTAAACGTTGCCGTCATTTTGTGAAAACACAAAATTCAAGGTCCCACTGTGATTTTGTTTTCATGAAGTGACAGATCTTAGCCGCACGCGTGTTAAACAAACGGGACTTGATGAGCACGCATTTGATGTAATTGTGCGCGATCACGTATTCAAAGCGAAGACACGCTCTTTTATTTTTTTCACGAAGTGACTGAACTCAGCTGCACACGTAAAACATACGGGACGGCTGAAAGCCGTCACTTTGTGAAAACAGAAAATCCTTTTACTAGGTACTTTCTTGTTGACGTCATTGCCATAGTTACATACATGTAATTAGACGTTATTACCGTCTGAAACTCTGTAAGGTTCAAGATGTTAGTGAAAGATGTCCAAAAATGCAAAAAACTCAAAATTGAAAAATTTGCGATTTTCCTCGTATCCATCACTTCGTGAAAACAGATGATTTGTATGAATTAAGAAATTATCTTGTGTCTATAGTTTAAGCCTTGTACCGGTACATGGATGGAATGCTGAATTTCTATGGTAAATCATCCATGTAAAGGGCAAAACGATACTAAATTGTGATGATGGAGGATGATTCAGTTTGTCAAAGGTATATGAGGTTAAAAAAAAGAAGAAAAAACTCACATCTGTATAAGTAGGTCTGTCACCTTGTACTTATTATTTGTTCAGAGCCGGAATGCTTAACAGGAGTTAACTGTTGGTTATCAGTAAGTTGTCACCAGTTATCCTGATATTGTACTTCAAGCCAAGGGAAGGTTTAAAGGCATTGGCTAACTTTGTGAGTAGCTGATTTAAAAAATTCTCAGACTAAGATGAAACATGTGTATGAGTACTTGTATTTGTACTCAAAAACCCTGAAACCAACGATCATTTGGAATGAAAAAGTGTGAGTTAGATGCAAATGGCGATTTTATTATCCTTCGTCTCACGAGACAATCACAAAGAGGACCACTTTGCTTGAATTTGAAAATGCCGTTATGTGCCTCCTGCCGCGTGATACACCAATACACACAGTGCGGTAAGGTGAGTCATACGTGCATGCGCACTTCTTATGTCTATTCTGTGCAACCGACCCTCGTATATTTTTCAAACATTGGTTCACATTTTTGATATTTGAAAATACTTCCCATGGATATTATACTTTCAAACTTTCAGACTGGTATTTTTACACTGTAACCCTTATGTTTATCCCATTTTGAAGTAACAAAACAAGATTAAAAAAAAAATCAAAACAATGTTAACCAATGTCTTTAAAATAAGTTTACTACCAAATCTTCTGCCAAGTTTGTTAAGTTATCCTCTGTAGTACATGTACATGTAAATGCTTGCAGATTATGGCCAATATGAATTTGTTAGATTATGTTTTTTTTTGTTTTTTTTTGTTGGTGCTGTTATTGGTTTTTTTTTTTGGGGGGGGGGGAGGGTGGGGGGTTGGGTGTTTTCTGTCATTCAGGCTAGGGACCATGAGACTGCCCTGAGACTGATGTCTTTCGCCTGGGTCTTTTGGAAACTTTTTAAGGGAGGGTCCAGAAGACCAGGGCCCCTGTTTCATAAAACTTGCTATCAGTAACGACTGCCACCTTTCTTTGACAAATTTGCTCTCAGCCAATCAGATGCAAGAATTTCAGGAGCTTATAACAATAACAGTTATTGCAACTTGTTATTGATAAGCTTTATGAAATGGGGGGCCTAGAATTCTTGGTCTTGTGGTATGTGTACTAGGATATATTGTCTGAGAAAGATAAAAAATACAGTGGAACCTTGTTATAAAGAGCACTTATAACAAACTCTCATCATAACAAGGTAGTTTTGCTGCTCCCACTTCTTTGCATTTTATTGTTTTTTTTTTTCCCTGATATAACAAGGTTTCGATATAAAGAGGTAATTTTCTTGGTCTGGAGGAGTCAGTCATAACTAGGTTCGCCGGTATATGCTCCACTTCTCCGCATAATTCACTAATGTCAGAAATATTTCACCATGAGTTGACAGTAATGTTCTTGCTTTCATTAACTTTCATGGCAAATGAAGGAGAATACTTTATGGTTCTCTTTTTCAGCTAAGAATAAATGGTTATTTCTGTTGTTTATCTCTCTGTTATCTCCTTGTCTAGTGTGTCGGTCAGGTTTGATAGTCAACTGGCCATCCACCTCGCAAGTTATTAAACTTTCATTATCATCTTATAATATTTGGCATCATGTCTCTTTTTGGTTACAGTTTGTTAAATATTCTGAAGGTTCGTTATTTCGAAGGTACATTTATTCTGAAGGTTCATTATTTCAAAGGTTCGTTATTCCAAAGGTTTGTTATTCCAAAGGTTCGTTAGTCCGAAAATGAAATAAGGTTTGTTATTCTGAAGGTTCATTAGTCCAAAGATGAAATAAGGTTTCTCAATTCGCAAATTAAATAAGGTTCGTTATTCCGAAGGTTCAATAACATTTGTTAGTTCGAAAAAATAACTAACGAGCTGCCGAAACTCATTTCATTTTTGGAACCTTCGGAATAACGAACCATATTTCGTTTTCAGATTAACAGAGCTTTGGAATAACGAAGCTTCAGAATTATGAACCTTCGGAATAAAGGAACCTTTGAAATAAACAAACATCACCCATTTTTTATGACTATGAGTAATCTTTGCAAGGCTTGGTATTGAGCTCATGAATATTTTCATACCAGTGTATGCTGAAATTAACATCTTCAAAAATTAATTTGTTTTGAAAAACTCTGATAAGAGTTATAATTTTTTTTCTTTTTACAGAGATTAAACATTTTCATGGGGTTAGTGTCCCCTGGGGAAACTTATATCATCTGGCAGAGAAAAACATAAAGAACCTATTAAAAAACAAATGTCACGAAAGAAGAGATGATTGAAAATTAGATAATAAAAAAAAAATGTAACGGGAAAAGTCACCGATTCACCTCTGAATTCAGGAAACACTGAAAGAACTCTTTAAAAGGTGGAAGTGGTACTGAATAAACAAATATATCTACTTCCCGAGCATTAAATCAGGAGAAGGAAATTGTTTTTCTCATCTACGATGTTGATAATAAACAGGCAGTGAATACACTGTATCTCCTATTTAGTATTTTCTTTCATAGCTCTCTGGCTTGACTTCACCGGGTCCCGGTAACTTAAACATATCTGCTCGTCATACTCATTTATTAACGTAAACAAATGCCTCTGAAAGTTACTGCCTTTCGTAAGCAGAGCTGTAAATTACCGTTTAGTCAATGTTAATAAAATGGTGTGGTCGGGCCTACTCTGTTTCAAAAGAAAAATGAAAAATTGTCCTAGATTTTGTCACGACTAGAACCATCGGATGATGTAAGTGAGGTAGAAACGAGGAAGAATTAGTATGTAAACTATGCCTTGTGTTACTCCATTTCAGTGTAAGTGATATCTTAATGGAAGCATGATGTCAGTCTAGAAACGCTGAGTTCCGAGGGGAGAGATTGAGAAGCTGACGCGTAACCGAGGCAAATTGGCCTAAATTGCATGAGAAAATCTCGCGTGGTAAGTTTGTGACTGATTAGCGCAATACAGATGAAACTGCAAAAGTATTGTGTGTCTTCTATAATTGCTCTGGAGCTGTCTTGCCTTTTCTTTCCCCGCTTGTGTGCAGCAGGCTAACGTTTTTAATAGTCAAGATTTATGACATTTACAGGTATGCAGGAACGGTATCTCCCGGGCAGTGAACTGACTGACTTTCTTCATTATTAAAGGAGAATGAAATCCAGGGGAAATATCCAATTTTAATGAAAAAAGAGGATAGAGAGAAGCAATGTAAGAAAAAGTTTCATCAAAATAGTTACAAAATGAGAAAATTATGAAAGTCTCAGTTTACTTTGTATGGCAATCCTCAAATTGGCAAGGTTGCTTCAAAATGACAGGTTTTGAAGAACAACTCTAAATGTCTTTTGTACACATAATTTCATATTGTCACCGTTATCTCTAAAGATGCTGCTTGACTCTTAGTGAAGTCAACATATGTTGTGTCAAAATAATACATTTTCCCATGATATATCTTGAGCTAAGGAGACATGCTGCACCTTGAGAGATAATGGGGAAAATATGAAAATTTGTGTACAAAACATATGGAGAGTTGTCCTTATAAACCTGCCATTTTGAAGCAAGATTGCCAATTTGAGGATTGCCACGGAAAGTAAATTCAGACTTTTTAAACTTTCATAACTTCATTTCATGACCGATTTTAAAGGAACTTAAAAAGAAAATTGCTTCTCTCTATTCTCTCTTTCATTAATTTTTTCCCCCAGGTTTTCATTCTCCTTTAACTTCTCTTTCAGAGCAGTCAAGGAGAGCAGTCAAGGAGAGCATCATCAAACATTTTATGAAAATGAAAGAAGTTAGGAAAATTGAGAGTTTTGTATCGAGAGGAAAATATGATTTATTTATGAACAAAAGCGTTAAAAAAAAAACAAGGAAAGGAGATGAGTGAAAGTTTGAGGAAAGTTGGTGAAAGATACATGATACTTGTAATGGTAGTCAGTCAAAGTAGAAAAGAAACTGGGACAGGCACCAATACGGCTAAGAGATTTGGCCAGAATATGAGAGATCTGTTTGAAATACTAGTTTCAGTCAAGTCTTCGCAGATAATAGCTTTGAATATATAGTACGGTACATGAAGTAAGTTTTGTGCAATATTCTTTACATGGTGCATGATTATTGGTTTTTAGTGAGTTATGAG
Source organism: Echinometra lucunter (assembly GCA_029962745.1). Classification (NCBI taxonomy): domain Eukaryota; kingdom Metazoa; phylum Echinodermata; class Echinoidea; order Camarodonta; family Echinometridae; genus Echinometra; species Echinometra lucunter. Next base: position 23,011,289 of record CM057162.1, read on the forward strand.
CTGGTTTTGTGTGTTTTCTTTGTAAAGACATTGGTTAACATTGTTATGATTTTAAAAAATCTCACTTTGTTACTTGAAAATGGGATAAACATAAGGGTTATACAGTGCGTCCCAAAAAAAACTTTACACTTTTGAAATGGCTGCCAAATGAAAAATACATGATTCTGGAAGAAAAAGGTTTATATGTACGGATAGCTCATGGACTCAACTTTCATATGAGACCAAAAAGGCCGAAAATGATTCATGCTTGGGTGAGCACTGCTCACTTTTGTAAAGGATATGAAAATTAGGTTGCGCAGGAATTGCACCTTTCAATTTGTGAGAGGTGAGTCCTTTGGAGGTTACAGAATTGCGGGTGATATGATGAATTCATGATCAGTTGCAATCAGTTTAGGTTTGCTGAGTGAATTTTATAGTTTATTAAATCAAAATTTTATGCATGAGTAAACGGGCATTGCATTCATTATTGTAGCATTGTACCTTTCCCTGGTAGACTCAGTGGTGTGTTCATGGGAATGAGGATTGGGTGGAGGTACATGTTGCAGGGGAGGTGAGATAGGGTAAGACTTTGTTGGCTAGATGGAATAAGGGTCAAGAGGACAGTATGCCCCCCTCCCCTCTCTCTCTATCTCTCTCTCTCTCTCTCTCTCTCTCTTGCTTCCTGTGTGTTGGTGCATATCTTGACAATTCACATTCTTTGGTCTCCACTCCAAAATATCCAAACCGCCTTCCCTTATCCCTCATGAAGAGAGCAAGATTGTGTATCGGAGGACGAGGTGGACATGTGGACCATTGAACTAGCAGACTTTGATTTTTAGTTTCCATTATCATTTATTTTCCCCCTTTTTTCTCTTACAAGATGGATGAAACAGTTGTAAAATTGAAATGAATGAAAATCAACTGAAAACAAAGACTGACATGTTCATTTTACCAATTTGTGTTACACTGTACCATTTTTCTTGTCCGAAACTCAACTGCTAAAATGACTGGTTGGTTGGATAAACTTTGATTGAGTGATTGACTGAGTTATTGATTAATTATGATTGATTTATTGAATAATTCATTGATTGAAACAGCTGAATGGTGATTGAATGCTTGATTAATTGATTTACTGATACATTGATTAGTTGATTGATACCTAAATGTTGATTGTCTAACTTACGGTATTGATTGATTGACCGATAGAATGCAATTGACTTCAGGTGTCAATGAGTGATACCAGTCCCAGTCCAATTTGGGAAATGCAGGTAGAATTCGGGATAAGGGAATGTGGTCGGGATATTTTGGAGAGGAGACCAACGGATGTGAATTGTCAAGATATGCACAAGTACACCTAAGAAGAGAGAGAGAGAGAGAGAGAGAGAGAGAGGGGGGGGGGGGGGGGAGCATGCATGTCCTCTTAACCCTTATCCCATCTACCCAACAAAGTCCTACCTTACATCTCACCTCCCCTGCAACATGTACCATCACCCAATCCTGACTCCCAAGAACACACCACTGAGTCTACCAGGTAAAAGGTACAATGCTACAATAATGAATGCAATGCTCGTTCACTCATGCATAAAATTTTGATTTAATAAACCATAAAATTCACTCAGCAAACCTAAACTGATTGCAACTGATCAAGAATTCATCATATCACCCTCAATTCTGTAACATCCAAAGGACTCACCTCTCACAAATTGAAATGTGCAATTCCTGCGCAACCTAATTTTCATACCCTTTACAAAAGTGAGCAGTGCTCACCCAAGCATGAATTATTTTCGGCCTTTTTGGTCTCATACGAAAGTTGAGTCCATGAGCTATCCGTACATATAAACCTTTTTCTTCCAGAATCATGTATTTTTCATTTGGCAGCCATTTCAAAAGTGTAAAGTTTTTTTTGGGACGCACTGTAGTGTAAAAATACCAGTCTGAAAGTTTCAAAGTATAATATCCATGGGAAGTACTTTTAAATATTAGAAATGTGAACCAATGTTTGAAAAATATATGAGGGTTGGTTGCATAAAGCAGACGCGAGGAGTGCGCATGCGCATGGCTCACCGGACCGTACTGTGTGTATTGGCGAGTCACGTGGCGGGAGGCAGATAACGGTATTTTTTAATTCAAGCAAAACGGTCCTCTTATTTATTGTCTGTTGAGACGAGAAATAATAAAATTTCGGTTTGCGTCTAACTTACAGTTTTTCATTCCAAATTATGGTTGGTTTCAGGGTTTTTGAGTACAAATACAAGTACTCATACATGTACACATGTTTCATCTTAGTTTGAGAATTTCTTAAATCAGCTGCTCACAAAGTTAGGCATTGCCTTTATTAGTGGAAGTGACTGAAAAAATATAATACATGTATAGTGTCTCATCTGTTAGGTAGGGAGATTTGTACGAGTGTTGTATAATGAGTTCTGACGTCGGACTGTAACTATTTTTCCCCCATTTTTTTTCAGATGTGCATTGTGATATTACTACAGCGGGTGCTTAATAAAGCCGTTTGTAAGGTTACGCATGACTTTACAAACGACTTGAATATGAAGTGCCAAATGGGATGCCCAATTTTTTCCTGACGTTTTAACAGTGTGTGACTGCATTTCCCAACCACAATTAGATTGTGGCAAAAAGTATACTTCGCAATAAAAATGTTTGTAAAGGAAAGTCATAAATCTGCGTCTGCATATTTCACTTTAAGCTGATGCAGTTTATAATGATTGGGAATTTCATTTGGCTTGCCATATTCAAGGTATTCGTAAAGTCATTTGTAACTTTTCGAACAGCTTTATGATACACCCCCAGATCATCCATTACAGTCACTTCAGATTAAGGTAGATTCCATGTGAAATGTCAAGAAACAAAACTCCATATAAATGAAGAACCTTTGTGTATGTTGATATGATCTCCTCATGTGACCTGAGGTTCACTGTCGGGCGCATGATTTACTCATGTAAACTGGAATGCACATGTTACCATAGCTACACATGTTCTAGTAGTCGATCATCTCATGCTTGTATGCATATATACTGTAGCCTTTGACACAGCCAATAATTCTTGACAGTATAGTCATATGATGTCATATGTAAGTTGAGAAACAGATGGGCGTGAATCTAGATTATGAAGCTACATGTATGACACCTTCCTGTTTTTCATTGGACAATATAAACCAGTACACAGTTAGCTCATGTTCTAAATGACCTCTAATATTCATAGATATCATGGAGAGGTCACATTTTGTGCATGTTGAATAATCACTCCCAAAGTGACTGAGATGCCTCATGAATAGCTTTTATTTCTCCTTTTGAAAAGAATACTTCCACCTGGTTATCATGGAATGCACCATGTTATTAGCACATATCAAGTATTCATGTCATTGGGTGTACGATTTTTGTCCCAAATGACCCTTTATATGCTCATGCTCAGCTTGTATCCGTGAAGTGGCTAATACATGTAGCAAGAATACTGATTGAAGAGTGTGCTACCCTACAGAGACATACATGTAAAGGAGCAAAGATAGTCACCTGTTGCTCTCAAATTAGTTGGTAAACAAGTATGAACAGAAAATTCTAAACATTATAAAGAGAATGTCGAGTACATATTCCCTATATGTCATACATGTAGAAGTGCCTGGCTTATTTTGCTTACCAGTATTACACATTTCTTTGAGAATAATTTCTCTGATGTGATTTATTGTTGTTGGATAATTTGGTGATAATCATGATAAATTTATGTCGGAATGTATTGTTGTTTTTCAGAAGACTGCAAGATCTTCATATTGCTGTATCTTTGTGTTTTCAGATGATGATCAAGTAGGCCTTGACAACCAGCGTAGGTTCACCTGCCTGAGGTCATTTGTAGAGTTCTACCGCAGCAGAGAAAATAGCTGGTGCTTAGAGGGACAACTAAGGAAAGGTGTTCCCATAGAGCCCAAAGGTAAGAAACAGAGAGAGAGAGAGAGAGAGAGAGAGAGAGAGAGAGAGAGAGAGAGAGAGGGGGGGTAGGGGGGAAGAGAAGTGATGATTTGTTGTTGTTGTTGTTGTTGTTTGTTAAGAGAGAGAAGGTTGGATACTTTAGAAAACAAAATATCAAGAGCAAATTCTCTGATACATAGGTTGAAACCAAACTTAATTCAAATATTGTACATTGTCCCCAAGGGGTATGTGGGACTAAGGGATAACACCCCTTCAGTTCCCCAACCACGATTTTTTCAGAATGATGCCGTGATGATTTGCGTAATGCAGGAAAGACTGCCATGGGTGTTTCACTGGTTTAAAGGGGGTACCCAATGCTCAAACAATGTTAGTTCATTTAAAAGAGCATGATTTATTAGCTGAAAATCATCTGCCTAAAGTTTTTTTAAAAGTCGTGTTGCCAAGGAAACCCCCAAATGTGGTAAGATTTCAGGATATTTTTGACCCCTCAGCTGTGACCCAGTTTCAACTGGGTACCCACTTTGACGTCATTTTGACATCAAAGTGGGTACCTTGTCGCGCAATTCTAGCAAAATGCGCGCAAGGTATAATACATATTGTACAGTATAGCACGCAGCACAACTGCAATGCGCGAAACTAGGTACCCACTTTTACGTCATACCTCATACTCAAATTTTTCGGTCAACTCTTGACTTTTCATGAGAAAATTAGCCAAAATGCATTGATTTCGATTGAAAATCATCAAATTTTTAATGTTATTGTTCTTAGAATTCTATTCTCGATCATATATCATAAATTTTTTACCATTGTGTAATCACTTTAAGCATACTGGATGTCATGTTTCTTTACAACAGACATGTAACTGACAATGAGTAAGACATTTGTTGGTCCACCTTTTCCCACTTTCCATTAAGCACACATTCACACTCACACACAAACACTAAATCAATGTGGCTTACCTCATCCTGTGTGAACAAGTCCTGAATGATAATAAAGCAATATTGACTGGCCTCAGGGCGATACGACATGTATCGCTCGAACTAAATTTATATCGCTGAGTCGTAGACGAGGGTGATAAATTTTTGGTGATATAAATTTTGTCTATAATATGTTAAAGTTGCCCTGCTCAGATGTCTGATACGGTTAATGATAGATACTAGCTCTTTTGTTCCTCAACTGTTCATTTTCATTTCCCTCCAGACCCAGCCTTGCGTATCTTAGACCGATCAGCCTTGAATGTCGACCTCCCGTCCCAACCCGAGCTTGGTCCAACCATCCGATGGATCCAGGAGGAGAGCTTGTCGTCCAGGAATCACTGGAGACATCTTGGTGACGGTGACTTCACCCAGGTATGGGCAGCTGACCTGAGGAAGAAGGTCGGCAACAGGACAAGGAAGATGAAGGTTGCCATCAAGTGCCCCAAGATGGATGCTCCGCAGAGTGTTCAACAGGTAAGTGATTCCGAGGATATCATCAGGTAGAAAATCTTGTTGTTTTTCAGCAAAGATGTTGGTGAGTGGTTCAGTCACTTATAACAAGTGAATCTGTACGCAAGAAGATGTAAGGTAATTCTCAACAAATTCTAGTCTTTTTTAGGGTTGATAATCATTATGATGAAATGTCACTTTAACTACAGAAATAGAAAATAAAACAAGAGATCATCTGAACATAAAAGTAGCTTAATACTTCTGTTCCAATCCTCCTCCCTTTTCTTCCTTCCCTTCTCTTCCTCCTCTTCTCATATCTTCCTCTTCTCCTCTTCCTCCTCTTCTCCTCTTCCTCTTCTCTTCCTCTTCTCTTCTTCCTCTCCTCTTCCTCTCTTCTCGTTCTCTTCTTCCTTTTCGCTCCCCCTCTTTTCCTTTTCATCATCCTCTTCTTTCTCTCCTCTTCTTCCTCTTCTCTTCTTCCTCTCTTCTTCGTCCTCTCGTTCTCTTCCTCCTCTTCTATTCCTCCTCTTCTCTTCTTCCTCCTCTTCTCTTCTTCCTCTCCTCTTCTTCCTCTTCTTCCCTTCCTCTTTTCCTTCTCTTCTTCCTCTTCTCCTTCTCTTCTTCCTCTTCTCTTCTTCCTCTTCTCCTTCCATTCCTCCTCTTCTCCTCTTCTTCCTCTTCTCCTCCTCTTCCTCCTCTTCACTTTCTCTTCCTCCTCTTCCCCTTCCCCAGAAATTCAGCAAGTCTGTTGACCAGATGTCATCCTGGGTTCATAAACACATCATTCGTTTCGAAGGCATCGGAGCTGGTTACATGCTAGTCATGGAGTACGCCACTGAAGGAGCCTTAGATCACTACTTACGCAGTCTAGTAGAAAATGAGAGAAGGAGACTAGGTCTTACCAGCCAACTACATGCTGCATTTCAACTCATTGATGCTCTCGAATACTTGGTAAGAAAGCAAGATTCATTTGAAAGATGTTGGTTAAATTTCAATAATCTTTTTCGACTAATGCTGATAAGATGTTTTAATTGACAGTGTTTTATATAGTTTCGGATCATAGGCTAGGGTCCTCTTTAAATCTTTTAATTATGTTTGTGTACTGTCAAAGCAATGTACATATTGTGATCAGTAATTGTTTATATCACTCATTAGCTGTTTTCGCACATTATGACGCAAATTTATACTATAGTGTTATTCAATAAAACGCCCTACTGTGGGGGGAAGAAAAAAAAAGCCCATTACATACTGTTTAGACCATTATCATTGCGGCTGTATTTCTTTTTTTGGGTGTTTTTTTTGTTTTTGTTTTTGTTTGTTTGTTTGTTTGTTTGTTGCTCTTTGCTCTTTGCTGAAAGGTCACAGAACTGAGCCTGCATGTACGATGTTCAGGCTAGGTTTATGTTAGATATAAGACTATATCGCCTCTTTGGAGCCAGAAAGGCATTAAGTCTGCATAAAATGATGTGAGTTAATGCCTTTTTGGCTCTGAACAGATGATATGTTTGAGGTTGATGACATTGAAAACAAAGTAAATGTTATCAATATGATAATACATGTACAAAGCTTGCTCAATCAAATATAACAAAATCTTGCCTTTACTCTCTATACCTATGACATTTCCTGTACTGCCAGTCTGTATGCACACCCACACCCACATGCATGATAAACAAATTACGATAATTATAATGGAATGAGACAAATACATGTCAATAGAAATATATACCAATGAACAATTACTAATTCATTTCCATGCTGAACATCAAGCATTTTATGTTTAATTGGCTCTCATTAAATGAAGCACTCTCTTAATGAAGTGGATACTATTCTAAAGTGGGTCCACTTTGGTATACCTTCACATACTTGCACATTCAACTTCTACTTTTGTTAGTGCTCATTGTCATAGAGATTTATGAATGGACCAGCTGCAGTTTATATTCTGTAGCAATGTAAGAATGGATATAGTATGAGTCAAGTCCTGGCAAAGCTCCAATTCAACCTTTGCCCTTAGGACTTTGCACAGTTTTTATTGCTGTGCATATGAACATGATTAGACAGTGTTGATTCAGGCTATAGTGTGTAATATATGTGTGTACATGAGAAGAGTCATGGACTGTATTGCAGGGCAGGGCCAAATTATTTATTCTCATACATTTATATCAAATATTTCGATATACCTGAAGATTATGAATCTATTATGTATACAGTACACTATATTGCTTAAAAGGAACTCTCATTGGTTTTACACATGTGTGTAGGCTGATGTGATTTTTTTTTAGCTGTCTCATTTCTTAAATATTCAACTTGAAGAGGAAAAAACTTCACAGCATCTTAGTTTTGCCTTTGTCTTACCAGTACCACTGACCAGCTGAAAAAAGAATTCAATTCACTTCAATTCAAAGAAACATTTATTTTCTTCCACTTGACTTGCAGGAGTTAACAATCAATTTTTTTTTTCTATTTGTGTACAGTTTATAAATGGTAACATAATATCGTACAATACATTAACATAAATTAACATACAATAACATAAATCAAGGAAGAAGGCGAGGTCCCTAAAAGTGAGTGCTTTTGACTGGCTCGCCTGAACATCTGAAGATCTGACAAAGTTTTTTGAGAGCCTACATGTATCATTACTGGAATGGACCTTCAAAGTAGTATATGGAAGCCATGAAACATGTCTACACAGAGAAAAAATATACTTGGGATTGAAGAGTGATTTGGACATCCACAAACAAGCCTCCTGCCAGCTGAAAATAGATAAAGTTAAAATTGCCTTGCTGTTAACTTGCATATGCGTATAGTTTGTGAGTTTGCAAATTGCTGTTTGATTAATTATCAATTATTTATACAACTACACACACATTTGATAGATGCACGAGCGGGATGTATTGTGAGGTATTATGGAAGTGATAAACTGGGATTGCATGTCGAGCTACTCAGCACGCATGAAACCAGTGGCTCTTAGAAACTTGTTACGGATGTCAAATTGTATTCATTAAGAGGAAGTTTAGTAATCTGGAACACGCACATCATGAAAGTGATTGCAGTATGAACATGAAGGGAGACTGTACACACAGTTATGTGTGGTACTCTGTTTGTGAAAGTGCATGTGATTTAGCTGTGACTTACACTATATTTTAATGAAAAAGGTGTAAAGTTGTAGTAGTAATATACTATGAAAATATGTTTCTTGAGCATTTAATCCCAATGTTTCTTAGTGCTCTACAATGATGTTTGGTCCAAAGAAAAACAATAAACAAAAAACGAAAATTCCAAAGTGAAATATGAAGAAGTTGATAACAATAATTGTTTAAATTACTATGTACAGTGGGAACTCATTGTAAACTACAAATTATACATAATTGTTATTAAAAATTAGAAGCAAAGCCTAACATTAGGCCAAATACAAATCAATGTTTAATAAGGGTGATGAAACATTCTTGTATTGTAACGAAAAAATGAAAATGTTGGATGTGAACGTTAAAAGTGAATCAACAATGATTGATGAAATACTAAAAATGATTACATTAATGAACTAAAATTTAGGTACATGTATAACCAATGGAAGCATACAAAGTAATGAAAAAGAAAACGGTAAACCTAGTGAAGCTTACAGTTTAAGACTGGAAAATTACAAAGGGGAATCAACAAGGAATGTTTTAGGAGAAGACTTAAAAATATCTTATAAACAAGCATCCCACAGCTCAATATGAAGTCTATTCCATAGTCTAGGTCAGGGAAAAAAATTAATTATTTTTTTTCCGGTGCTACTTTTTGAGCTCACTCGCCTGAATTTTCTACATTTAATTACAGTTTACATTGGAGCCTATGAGAATTTCAGGGGCTCTTTTTTAGTTTTCCAGGGCTCTTTTTGGCATTTCGGGGGCGAATTCGCCCCGAGCCCCCGTGTATTTTTTTCCCTGCAGCTACACAGAAGGCATAGTCTCCATACCTTTATTAGTCAGCCTATGAGAATTACCCTAACCAACTCGTTTTATTGGCTTTTTAGCGAATAAACGTGACATTCTTCACGAAATCAACCACGACAGGATCATGAGGAGTGTAAGAACATGGGTGCTAGGTTTCAGACAAGTGCGCATAACTATCACTTGGTCATTTCCATTTCAGGCATTTTATTGTGTTTTATATTATTACATTTTAGGAATCCAGCATGACTTGGACTTGTTTCAGGCTACTTTAACACAATCATGACAGGAATTATTTGAAGCCTTTTTGATCAGCTTCTTCAAATTGGCAACATCACTATTTTTCTTTCAATGTCAAATTTTTCTTATAAAAAGTCATGTATCTGAAATAACTATGATAAATTGACAAAAAGTATGTTGAGTGATTGAAAAATTGCCAATTTGCATGAAAAATAGTCCTCTTGAACTTTTCATTTCATTACCAATTTAAAGATTTTAGTGCTTGTTTTCCTTTAAAAAATTTTCACCATCACAAATATTGACACAACCAAAATGGGAACAGTACCGGTATGTGTAGAATTTCTTGCCTTTTCTGCTCATGTATTTGGTAAAACTCTTAGGGCTCTGCATCTAGAGCTGGGCCGGTATTCAATTCAATACTTGGATTAAGTAAAACTTTTACTAAGTATTCTACTTGGCTAAGAAATTTGCTCAAATCATATTCAATTCAATACTTTGAATTTTACTTTAGTAAGCCAACTTTACGCCCAAATCCATACTGATATGCATTGTGACGTGATATTTTCAATGCGCAATTAACATGTCGCATCAAATACGCTCGAATACGCTATGATATAATTCTGCGCAGCTCATGATGACTGCGTATAAAAACCTATGCCTGCCAGTCAAGGCCTCCAAAATAATTGGCTCAAGTCTCCTAGGTAGGTGTCTTAGATTTAGAGTAAAATACTTAGCCAAAATACCGAATTGAATACCAAATTTTGCTAAGTATTTTATCTAAGTAAAAAACTAAGACAAATACTCATATTTCTGACTTAGTATTGAATTGAATACCGGCCCAGGCCCCTAAAGCTCTGCCATTTTGTCCAGATTCATTAGAAGTCCTATCTAAACACCCATCAATATTCATGATCAAAAATGAAATATTCATTTTGTAAGATGATTCCAAGGAGTAGTGTGCGCTTGTACATGCTTTAAGACATTACGCCCGTCAGCTAACCACATGCGCAATAAATGCACTATAATGCGCAACAAATGTGCATTAAATCAAAGTGTCACAAAAAAAATTGACACGCGCAGTAGATATGAATAACGCAACAGTGTCGATATCATGTTTTTGTCTAGTAAATTTATTATATGTCTATGATCCAGAGTTATTGGGCTAAGCAATTTTGTCATGAATGGGTTAATTAAATATACTTAAATTGATTACACAATGGTAAAATTTTTTTTTGATATATGATCAAGAATAGAATTCTAAGAAGAGTAACATTAAAAATATGATGATTTTTCAATCGAAATCAATGCATTTTGGCTGATTTTCTCATAAAAATTTGAGAGTTGACCAAAAAATTTGAGTATGAGGTATGACGTCAAAGTGGGTACCCAGCTTCGCGCATTGCAGTTGTGCTGCACGCTTGACTGTAGGTAAGTATTATGCATTGTGCGCATTTTGCTAGAATTGCGCGACAAGGTACCCACTTTGACGTCATTTTGACGTGTGGGTACCCAGTTGAAACTGGGTCACAGCTGAGGGGTCAAAAATATCCTGAAATCTTACCACATTTGGGGGTTTCCTTGGCAACACAACTTTTTGAAGAGTTTTAGGCAGATGATTTTCTGCTAATAAAATCATGCTTTTTTAAATAACTCACATTGTTTCAGCATTGGGTACACCCTTTAAAATTGTAGTTAAGTACATCAGTGTGAAAGTTTGTTGTGGTTCATACTAATAACTTACTTGCTTGAAAATTTTCATACTTATAGGAATCTAGACGACTCGTCCACGGCAACGTAAGTGCACACAACACGCTTGTCTTACGCCCCGCCCCCAACATGCATATCAAGTTAGCTGATCCTATGCTTAGTGTGTATTATCACAGTCTGGAGATGACCAACCAACCAAAACTCAAAAGGTAGGATTTAGGATACCTAAGAAATGTTGATGTATGTGTTATCTAATGTAAACATAACAGTAATGATAATTCCTGTGATTTATAACTTAGGGAACAACAAAGCTCTGTAACATTAAACCCTGTTAAAGTAAAATATTCCCTCTATGAATTCAAAGCAATGGATTCATCTATTCATTCATTCATTATTTATTTATCTATTTATTCATTTATTCATTTTCCCCTTTCAATTTCATCATATTTACAATGATAATGCAGTTTACATATTTACACGTTAATATAGATGAATTTTCACAATACATGAACAACAAGAAATGCCTTTACTGGTATTTCATTGTATCTTATGTTGTGAAGCACATTCAAAGGTTTTTTTGTGATGTACTGTATCACTGCATCATGTTCAATTGTATGGTAATCATCAATTTCTTTATCTCTAAGAGTTCCTTTCCAAATTTTCAACAAATACAGAAAAGAAGGGGAATAATATGGCTATATTGGCAGATTGTGTAGTTCCTGGGTGGCGAAATACCTGAATGTATGCTTGTTCAGAAAATAAAGGCATTGGTTAACATTGTTCTAACTTAAAAAAATCTCATTTTGCTACTTGAAAATGGGATAAACATAGGAGTTATAGTGTAAAAATACCAGACTGAAAGTTTCAAAGTATATAATATCCACAGGAAGTATTTTTAGATATAAGAAATGTGAACCAATGTTTAAAAATACATCGGGTCGGTTGCACAGACTGGACGTAAGGAGTGCGCATGCGCACACGGCTCACTGGACCGTACTGTGTTTATTGGCGTATCACTTGGAGGGAGGCAGATAATGGTCTTTTTTAACTTGAGCAAAATTGTCTTCTTATTTAATGTCTCTGAGACCAAAATTAACAAAATCACAGTTTGCGTCTTGCTAATAGTTTTTCATTCCTAATTGTGGTTGGTTTCAGGGTTTTTGAGTACAAATACAAGTACTCATACACATGTTTCTTTCATCTTAGTTTGAAAATTTTTTAAATCGGCTGCTTACAAAGTTAGCCAATGCCGTTAATAGTATCAACATTTTCTTATCTGTGTTGACAGGGTGAGATGGACAGCCCCTGAGCTGCTCTCAACCAACTCTGAACCAACACTTGATGGAGACAAGTTCAGCTATGCTATTACTCTTTGGCAGATCATGTCACATGGAGCAATACCAGCTGAGAATCTGAGTGATGAAGTGGTCAGTTCATCTTCATGCATTTTGTATCTTTTTTTCTTCTTATTTTCACAAAATTAATGCTTAGCTACTGACTTTCACATTTGATATTTGAATATCCATCTTATCTCTTTTTATCATAGAGCACTTTGGAGTTGTCAAAATCGACCCCAAGTATCTATATAGTTTTAATCAGTATAAATTTACAGGTAGTGAGGGAGGTGGGCAAGGGGGGGGGGGGCATGGGGGACATGAGGGCCTCCATCAATATCTCAATATTGCATTAAGTAAAGAAAAAAAAAAGAAATTTGAAGAAGAAATATAAAAGATACACGTTTTGTTGCTGCCTGCAGTTTAAAAAAAAAAGTTTAGACTGACAATAATTGTGAGTCTGAGGTAAAGAAAGCAGTGATATTGATACATGATTCATTGTATTTTGTGTCTGAAGGTGAGAGAGAACTACAGGCATGGAGTACGGTTAGATCCTCCTCTAGGATGTCCTAAAGAACTGTTGAAGATCATGGAGGCTTGCTGGTCTCACAATCCTAGGAACAGGCCGTCGTGTCGAGGGGTTCTCAGGGATGTCAACAGCTATCTCAGTAAGTTTATTGCTTCCTTCAGAACTCTTTACAGTGTGCTTTTAAAACACTCTACCATCAGGAACCCTACCAACCGAAGAACCGTACCACCCCAGGAACTGTACCACCCCAGGAACCTGACTACCACAGGAACCCTACCACCCAAGGAACCCTACCACCCCAGGAACCCTAACCTTGATCCTGGGACCTTGCCAGAACCAAAATGCTAACTTCTAATAGTAGATATTACCCTGACAATAACCCTAACCCTATTCTTAAAGGGATCCGGTGACTTTGTGAAGACTTGATGTAATGAACTGTCGAATTTTGATGTCCTTGTTGTATAAAGATGTTCAGAAGGATAAACATACAGCCAGGAATATAAGGGTTTCGAAATATAAAATGTTATTATCAAGATATCAGTCTCTGAATAAAACCCTGAAACTGAAACTGCCTAACTCTAACCATAAATCTAACTCTAAAGCTGACTCTTTGACATTGTACCAATGTGAGATGACAGATTCTGCAGCAAAATGAATAATAATGGGTAGAATTTAGTTTCACATCATAGAACTCATTCATCAGTTAACAATCAAACAGAGTTGTACATCCAGTCGGCTATCCAATGACAACAGGAAGCAACTCTTGATTTATTTTTACAAAAATAAACTTTTCCTGAATTGGGGTACTTTTCTGTATGCTCTCCTTGATAATGAAGAAATTAAGGTCACATGACGGTCATAACCCCCAATTTCTGATATATTGACCTATCAAAAGTGTGCAGCTCCATAGATTTCCTCATAAACAATGACATTATTTTCTTCATTTACAAAAAACTCATTCTCCGGAGTTGCCTCTTTTTGTCATTGGATGGCAGCAGTGTTTTCAGACTTTTATTTAACCAAAAACCAGAGATTTTCTTTTTACTCCAAGATTGATATGACCACATGGTGGAATGAGTAAACAGAGATGCCAACTGTCCCTTTTTTGCAGTATTTCATACTGTTTTTTAAATGAAAAATACTGCAGGTTTTATGGAAAATCCTGTTTTCCCCAAATTGTATTAATACGCATGTCTATTGCAGAAAAGGTGAAAATACTGTTTTTCCACCCAAAATACTCTTTTTCAACCCTCAAATTACTACAGTGCTCTTTACCAGGTTGGCATCCCTTGTTCAGATATGATACGATAAACCCCAGCAATTTTTTTGTGAATGGGATATGAGGCATCAAAAAAACCCTGCTAAGGCGAGAGGTATATTAATTTGCCTCCCGGTGGCAAAATGCTGTGGACCAATCAAATTCTCAAAAAGTTAGCACAAAATATGATGTCATGAGTTTTCTGGGCAACTTTTTGATATGATGCAACAAACCCCAGCAATTTTTTTTGTGTAGTAAGTGAATGGGATATGAGGCATCAAAAAAACCCTGCTAAGGCGAGAGGCATATTAATTTGTCTCCCAGTGGCAAAATGCTGTGGACCAATCAAATTCTCAAAAAGTTAGCACAAAATATCATGTCATGAGTTTTCTATGCAACTTTTGACAAAAATCTCTTTTAGAGTGTTGACGCATTAATGCGCGTTCATAAACATAAGTGGCGTGGTTTCCCGCACCACATATGAACACTCAAATAAACCACGGGGGTTTGTCATGTCATATCTGAACAAGCCTTCAAGGCATTTGGTTAACATTGTTATGATTTAAAAAAAAACTAATTTTGCTTCTTGAGAATGGGATAAACATAAGGGTTATTGTGTAAAAATACCAGTCTGAAAGTTTTAAAGTGTAATATCCACAGGAAGTATTTTTAAATATTAGAAAAGTGAATCTAATGTTTGAAAAATATATCGGGTCGGGTGCACAGACTAGACGTAAGGAGTGCGCATGTGGCTCACTAGACCGTACTGTGTGTATTGGCATATCACGGGGAGGGAGGCAGATGATGGTATTTTTTAACTTGAGCAAAACGGTCCTCTTATTTATTGTCTCTGAGACCAATGATAATAAAATCGCGGTTTGCATCTTACTAACATTTTTTCATTCCAAATTGTGGTTGGTTTCAAGGTTTTTGAGTACAAATACAAGTACTCATACACATGTTTCATCTTAGTTTGAGAAATTTGTTTAAATTGCCTGCTCACAAAGTTAACAATGCCTTTAAGAATTAGTGAGGTAGACAATTCTCAAATGATTATCATTACTGTGAATATCTGTTGATTGTTCTTTCAGCATCATGTAGTGGAAACCCAGAATTCCTTGTTCTCCAGGATACACAAGTCGAGATGATCCCTACGGAGAGTGATGATGAAGATGATCATACTGATCTGGACAATGTGGATAATGAGAGAAGGGGTAAGAAAATTACATAGAGTTATAGGGTCATAGGGTCATAGAGTCATAGAGTCATAGAGCCTTATAATCATAGAGTCATAGAGTCATAGAGCCTTATAATCATAGAGTCATAGAGCCTTATAATCATAGAGTCATAGAGTCATAGAGCCTTATAATCATAGAGTCATAGAGTCATACAGTCGTAGAGTCATAGAGTCATACAGTCATAGATTCATACAGTCATACAGTCATAGAGTCATAGAGTCAAACAGTCATAGAATCGTGGAGTAATAGAGTCATAGAGTCATAGAGCCATGAAATCATAGAGTCATAGAGTCATAGAGCCTTATAATCATAGAGTCATAGAGTCATAGAGCCTTATAATCATAGAGTCATAGAGTCATAGAGTCATAGAGTCATAGAGTCATACAGTCATAGAGTCATACAGTCATAGAGTCATAGAGTCAAACAGTCATAGAATCGTGGAGTAATAGAGTCATAGAGTCATAGAGCCATGAAATCATAGAGTCATAGAGGAATAGAGTTAGATACGCAAGCAGAGATGATCCCTACAGAGAGTGATGATGAAGATGATCATACTGATCTAGACAATGTGGATAATGAGAGAAGGGGTAAGAAAATTACAGAGTTATAGGTTCATAGAGTCATGGAGTCATAGAGCCGTTCGTAAAGTTACGAATGACTTTACGAACGACTTGAATATGGCAAGCCAAGTGGGATTCTTAATCCTTGTAAATCACATCAGCTAAAGGTCAAATATGCGGACGTAGATTAACATAATTACTATTCTTAACTAAATTTTTTATTTCAAAGTATATTTTTTGCCAAAATTTAATTGAGATTATGAGAAACGTAGTCACACTTTATTGAATTGTCAGGAAAAACTTTGGGCAATGAGAGTCAAGTGATAAGAGCACTGAACCATACCACCACCATGGTATAGTTTCCAGGGACACGTTTGATATGGTTGTTGTTATTTATCATCGTTGTTATTCCCCTGGCAAACGAAGTTTGAAGGGGGGTATATAGGAATCAGCGTACGGTCGGTCAGGTGGTCAGTCGGTCCGTTGCAAATCTTGTGGATCGCACTACTTCCTCATTTTTCAAGCAATGTTCATGAAACTTGGCACACACATTGGTCTTGGGATGAAAGTGGGGGAGACATATTTTTTGAATGTGTCGGAAACTGTGTTGCCATGATAACGGCATGTTATGGCATTAAATTAGGAAAATATATGCCAATTGAACTACTTCCTTATTTTGCAAGCAATGCTCAGTAAATTTAGCACACACATTGGGGCAGGCCTATCACATTCAGTGATATTTATATTTGATATATTGGATGGCTCTGAATGGGATATCAGAGAATATTCCACGAGTTAGGACCAATATTGGCCCTAACGAGTGGCATATTTCTGGTATTCCATGAAATAAAGCCATCAATATAATCATTATTATCTATACCCAATAGGAAAGTGTTTTAAAATTAAATAAAAATAATTTCGGCAACCAAAAAGGGCCCTTCATCATACATTAAAGACGCTAGGTCGTGGGCTTTCATGGGGAATGGATCATAATTTGCTGACACCAGACTTTGTGAAAAATACCTGTACTAGAGCTACATTTCTGGAGCACAGCAAAACAAGCTATCCCACCACAAACATTCTTCGGCCTGCTTCTGGCATTCTCGGGCCAGGGAAAGTGAGATAATGACTTTGCCATATGGGGAAAGGGTGAAGATACAGAGCATTACATAAGGTCTGTTGGTCATAAAACTCACAGTGATGGACAACACCTGTTACTGGGTAAGCACCCATGGTGTCCAATTCCCCTTGAAAGCCCACGACCTAGCGTCTTTAATTTTGATCACACAAGTTACTTCTTTATGACATCATCTAAGTATCTTTTGCGCATTGCATTATTGCATATCTGCGCATATTGCGTATGATTGTGATATTGCGCAAGCGAAGAGACGATGCAAAATATGATATAATATTGTACGGCAAATTTTGTACATGAGCCTATGGGGAATTTGGCGTTTCCTACAATATGCTCTGATATTTCACAGACAAATCATGCAGACAAAAAATACACATTTTTAATGCACCGACAAAATACCTTATATACTCCAGTTTATTATCGTTATCATCATTTATCATCATTACTGTTATTGTTACTATTGTCTTGACCTTCTTTCAGACACAGTGTCACCTCCTAACAGCTCCGGTCTTATAGAGGGAGGTGGATCCTGCTTGGGAGGATCAGCAGGAGGTGGAGCTACTGGTGGAGCATCCATCTTAGATGGGATTGCATCAGTTCTTAATCCAAGAGAAGAAGATATCCTAGATCCTGTGAGTTCTTTGCTTGAAAGACTGGATGATAGTTGGCACATGTCACAAGTGATGCCAAATATCCACAGATATTGTGAAAGTTGGCCAGATGTGGTGTATATAGGTGGCGCTTCACACAGTGCTTGTAGAAATCCCACGGTCCAGTGCCCTGATCGTTTCCCAGCTTTGGCGAAGGGTTTTGGTGTTGGGGGAGGAGGTAAATACATGTAGCACTTACAGGATTGCTGCTACTCACTCTCGTGTGTGAACAGTGTGATGCAATGTGGTGCAGTGATGCAGAACACACACACACCATAGAGATGAAGAAGCCACACACACAGAGCGGTGGGAAAGTCGCGCTGTTGCAGTGCTAGTGCAGGGCACAGTCTGTGGTGCAGGGTCGGTGTATAGTGAGGCTGGGTAGATGTGCGGTCCATGGGTTCGGTCAGTGCATGCAGTAGTTTTTCGTGTTGTTCGCATAATGATTGTCTATTCGCAACTAGGCTGGTTCGTGGCATGGCACTGCCCAAGCATTGCGTGAAGCACCATCTATGTACACCATGTCTAGCCGACTTTAAGATGGAGAGGCCCCATTTTGTGCCCATTAGAATAGTCACTCCCAGAGTTAAGGAGGTGCCTCATGAATAACTTTCATGTCCCCTCAAAAAAAAACTGCATCTATCTGTGTATTTGGCATGCACCATTGGTGCATAATTGAATAATGATTACATGTACGTGGCATTCTTGAGCACATTTACAAGTTTGCATTTCAGTGGGTGTTAGTTTTTATCACTGATAGTCATTATCTGCTTAGGCTCAGATTTTGTCTATGAAGGGCTAGTTGTGCATGCATCCCATTTATCCCCTGTGCCTTTGAGGTTATGAGTGAATTGTTCATAAACAAACTTTGACGATTGAACTTTTTAGAAGTAGTTTCATTCGCAAATTTACTCTAAAGAATGTTGCAGCAGAATAAACTATACAGTGGAGAAACCTGTTTCTGTTTCCAGAATAAAAGAAAATCTGAGTGTAAACAGAGATAGTGCTAAACTCATATTGTTAGATGGATTTTTTTTTGGAATGATGAACAGAAGTAAAGCTCGTATATTTCTCAAGTAGATATTGTCTCGGCATTTTTTTCTGGGGGTCCGGCCAGGCACTCAGATTTCAATATTTTAAAATTTTGAGTGCCTGGAGTGAAGTTTTGAGCACCTGTTACAAGAAGAATATGCACTAAAGATCAACCAAATCAGGAGCCCGTTGCATAAAACTTTTGCCAGAGTTTTTTCTGGCAAAATTTGAGGAAACTACGGCAAAAAAAAATTTTGCCATAGTTTTCCATTGCATAAAAATTTGCCAGACTTTTTTTTTGCCAGAAAAAAAGTCTGGCAAAAGTTTTATGCAACGGGCCCCAGGGGTGACCAAACAATATGTATTTGTATTGTAACAGAATGTATCATGTGTAAACAGATGATAGCATGTTGACATATGATGCTTAATATTTTCCAGGATGAAGAGACAAAGTTTTATGGTGTTAACAGAATACCAGATGGTCAGCTCAAGCGACAGGAAAAACTAGGAGCAGTAAGTTGATTTTGTTTTTTGATTTATTAGAAGTATACAAATAATGCACAGATGTGAGTGTGTTAGTGGCGATGCAGTGCACTCGAGGGTATTTACAATGTGCGACAAGCACGAGGCGCTTGCGCTGAGTGCTTTTGCATAATATTGTGAATACCCGAGATGCCAGCATTGTCACTAACATCACAAATTTAAATCTGTGCATTATTTGCTTTATGAAACGGATCGAGAGTATGACTTTGTAGTGAAAAATATGTTAAAACCTCTCCAAATTTCCTCAGATCGCACAGACAAAGAGGCAACATCTCCTTTCTATTATGACATCACAAGCGTAGCCAGTGTGATGCGCCCCTGAGTAAGCGCATCAAAATCCTTTTTGACTTCTCTTTGAAAGAACGCGTATTTCATGGCGTCTCAGTTTTTACAGGCAAAAGGTAAAGTGATGCATCCAAAATGCACAGTGCTGCACAGAAAATGCACAGCTGGAAGGTTGCGTAGAATTAAAGCATGAACATATGACATGCATACGCACTCGCTATTGGCTACATCCTTGAACCCGTTTTATAATACTCATTAAATCCTGTCATGTATGTGTGTTTAACCCATTCGTGACAGAGGTCCACATTTTGTGGTTTGGCCTAATATCTTTTGATGCAAAGCCCTAAAAATCATACCAAATACATGAGCAGAAAGAGCAAAAAATTCTACACAAACTGTGCCCATTTTGGTTGCATCAATATTTGTTGTTTGATGCTGAAAATTTTTAAAAGGAAAATAAGCATTAAAATCCTTTAATTGGCAATGTGATAGAAAGTTTAAAATCACCGTTTTCCCCTGCAAATTGGCAACTTTTTGACTTCTCATCATAATTTCTGTCAATTTATATTCATTTCAGATACATGAAGTTTTATAAGAAAAATGTAGCAATAAAATAAAAATGTTGGTGTTGCCAATTTGAAGAATAAAAGCTGATCAAATTAGGCTTTAAATAATTCCTGTCACGAATGGGTTAACACTGTACAAGAAAGGAGATCAGATTTTTAGAAACTTATTTTATGCGAACATATACATGTATTGATGACATACCAAATTAACATTTACTTCTACTTTTAAAGATAAAGTGGAGTTCTGGGGAGCTTTTCGAGAAGAGTTTTGACAGTAATTTTCACTGACAACTGTTATAATCTACTGAAAATCATCGCATCTGATTGGCTGAGAGCAAATTGGTCAGTGAAAATCACCGACGGGACTCTTAATGAAATGCTCCCCTGGTCATGCGATGTTCTAGAACCTGTAACTTCTGCCGTTTTCATCCGATTGTCATGAAATTTGGCACACAGGACTGAAATAGCATGACATTGTACACCAAGCGTTGCCATGGCAACCACACATTGGGAAAAATAATTTCATTTTTTGAGCGCTTTACTGGCTGCAGTTCTTTGCGGATCATTTTCAAATTTGGCATGAAGGTGTGTTATGGTAAAGCGAAGATGCCTATCATTTTTTGGTGTGGGTGGAATCATCATTGCCATAGTAACAACATTTTTTTGGGAAATATTCTAAAACTTGTAACTTCTGCTGTTTTTACCCGGTTGTCATGAAATTTGGCACACAGGACTGATATAATGTGACGTGAAAAATGGAATATTCGGAACTGCTAAGCCAAGTGCTGCCATGGCAACCACACATTGGGAAACATAATTGAATTTTCCTTTAGCTTCTGCAGTTTTTACCCCGATTGTTATGAATTTGGCTCACAGAACCTGTATAACATGACGTTGTGAAAAATGGAATATTGGGAACTGCTACTCCAAGCGTTGCCATGGCAACCACAAATTGTGAAATATAATTTCATTTTTTCTTTAGCTTCTGCCTTTTTTACCTGACTGGTATGAAATTTACCACACAGGACAGATATAACATGGTGGTGTGAAAAATTAAATTTTTGGAACTGCTATGCCAAGTGTTGTCATGGCAACAACACATAGCAGGAAAAACTGGCATGAAATTTGGCACAGAGGACTGATATAATCTAAATTTATAACAAAATATCAAATTTGAAATGCTTTTGGTGAACAATATTAAGCTTAAAATGTAATATTTGGCCCGCAGTGGTGCCAAATGGTCCCCATTTGCCATATTATATTATGCAACATTTTGGCCTAAAAGTCAACCGAATGGCGGATGGCTGACAGGTTCGGGGGATACTTGTGCTCGAACGGATCCCCCGGCCGAGTGCTCTAGTTATTATTATTATTATGTATTCGGCAAGTCAACAAAACTACAAAGGAAATCAAGAAGTAATACAAAACAAATATCTCTGAAATTGCGGTTCATGTGACTTTAATTTCTTCATCATTATAGAGCATACATGTATATACTTAAATGTACCCCAAATCAAGAAAAAGTCGATTTTGAAATGAAAATCAGAGCTGTTTTTATGCCTCCGTCCACCGTAGGTGGTTGCCAGAGGCATTATGTTTTTGGGTCGTCCGTCCGTCCCGTTTTCGTTCTTGCGATAACTTAAGAACCATTTGACGGATCAACTTCAAACTTGGCTCGTGTATGCATATGGGAGGGACAATGATCTGATTAGATTTTGGGGTCTCAAGGTCAAAGGTCAAAGGTCATAGAGGTCATGTACATGAAAATCGCTTGTTCTTGCGATAACTTAACAATTCTGTGACGGTTCAACTTCAAACTTGGCTCATGTATGCATATGGAAGGTCTCATGATGGTGTCATTAGATTTGGGGGTCACAAGTTCAAAGGTCAAAGTCAAAGATGTCATTGTATACATGAAAATAAAAAAAAAAAATCACCATGAATGTGCCATATATTTCTGACCTGGCATTGGCGGAGGCATAAATTTCGACCGCGTGCGGTCGAGGATTCATTTTTTGTTTGTTTTGTTATTGGATGGCAATATTGCATGGCAGTATTGATGTCAGATCTCATGTCATTGCATGTTTAGTAACCCTGCCAAAAACCTGTGTTTCACTCTTGTGTGTCATCAGGGTCATTTTGGGATGATCTACAAAAATTACCCTAAATCAGGAAAGAGTAAATTTTGAAAAAAAAAAAAAAAATCGAAGTTGCTTCTTTTTGTCAATAGACAGCAGTATTGAAGTCAGATCTCATGTCGTTACTTGTTTACTCATCTTATCTTTATGTCATTGTATGAAAGAACGAGTCCAGAACGCAGAATGGAAAATGACTGAAAATCAAATTTTTCGAACAATGATTGATAATTTCACGGGTAGCATGTAGACTTTGTAAATTGATATACATCTTCTTGTGGCATGATCTTTGCTAAAATTTTATTCCAATATGTCAAAATAGACATTTTGATTTTTGTATTTTTGTATTGTGCGTTTCGGACGCGTTCTTTCGCACAATGATATAAAGATAAAACGCCTTAGTGACCCTGCAAAAAACTAGTGTTTCACTCTTTTGTGACTTCAGGGTCAATTTGGAATGGTGTTTCGAGGGGTTCTCAAGCCACGTCAGGGTATTCCTTCCGAGACCGTTGCTGTCAAGCTCATCAGCAATGATGAGAGTAAACCAGAGCAGTTCCAGCAAGAAATCAGGGCCATGTCTTACTGTGATCACAAGAACATTGTGAAGGTGCTTGGATACTGTGAAGGTGGGTATGGCTAATCTCTTGCTCAGACTACCTTGATGCATTGTATCGCTATAGGGCAATTTCACAGTGACAGAATTACAATTTGTAATTCAGTTACTCACATTTTTAGGGTTCCATGACATTTGATCTGGAGACAGTTGCTCCCATGGAAAATCTCCAAGTTAAGTAAAACATAAAACCTAACTCCACACCCAACACCAAGATTAATCCTTATCCTTACATATTCCTGAACCAAAACCACTATCACAACCCTAAAACCCTAATCCTATGTCTTCGGAGATATTAAGACAGGAGCAATTATCGCAGGAGCAAATGTCGCATCACCCATTTCTAGAGTTTGTGTGCCTATTTTGTACCCTGCTTTCCTTCTTACCATTTAATACTCTGAAAATATGCCCATTCTTTCACCTGAACTCTTTCTTTCCAACAATTTCTACTTACATTCACGATATTGTGGTATTCCGTTACCTTGGTAACGGAATTACCAGAAAATGGTGCTACTTTCAAATAACAAAATTGTCTTGTAAAATTGAACATGCATATACCAATTCTGACTAAGATGGCAGAATTCCTTTTTGTTTAGCTTCTTTTGAATTCAAGGATTTGGCTGTTCAGGACTAGAAAAAGATTGTTTTTAAGTATAAATCTGAAGTTAGCCGATTGTCCTTCCCTTGTGGAATTACTCTTATGAAAGCCATGTAGCTATATGATAGGTGCTTAATTGTTATAGTCTGAACATTGCATAACATTATGTTGTGTGGTGAAACTGCTGTTTGAACGTCGTTTTGACGAAAACTCGATAAAGAATCAGCATCCATTTGTAGTCTGACCATTGTATCGTACGAAAATTGTATATATCATTTATCATATATCTGCACATCTGTATGCTCGAGCGCTTCTGACCTTGACATAATACCTGATACAAAACAATGGTGTCAGCTTGCCTCCCCCAAACTGATTTAAGTTTCTTTGTACTACCGGTATACATTTTCAAAAGTGTACACACCCCTTCAGTTATATGATGAGTATATTATGATTCTTTATACAAGGTTGTGTAACTTTTCTGTAGTGTGTGAACAGGGCTATAAAGTTAGTTTTTTTTATGATATCCAGTGCTCTGTTTCCTCAGGAGAAAGTGTTTTATAATGAATCCAGGAATTGTAATCATTGTTTAATGTAACTGTTTGTAAGTAATGATCATGATATTCCAATGGATGAGGATCATATTTCTTGAAATCCTGCCGTGAAAAAAAATGTTATAAATTAGATTTATTTTCCATGTGTTACTTGACGTTTTTTCACCTTTAATTTACAAAGACTGCACATGAAGCAATGCCCATACACAGAACACTTGATACTTGATACTTGATGAGGTAATCCCTCCTTAGGCAGTTCACTCAGGAAGCTATACTGGGATGATAGGTGAGGCCAGTAGTTGCATGGAGTGCCTTGAGGTGTAGAATTGGTGTGTAGACAAAGCCCTTATCAATTGACAGTAAAATATGCTTTGTCCAGTGCAAGCAAAATCCATGCCAATAAACTGAAATTATGAGTGAGCCGACAGGAGACTGCATCATGAACATGAATAATCATGATACTGTACTAACTCTATTCGTGACAGATGTAATGCGTATTCATGTTTCTTGCTGTTTTTTTTAACAGATAGTTCCAACCGTCTTTCTCTCGTCATGGAGTATTTTCCATTGGGTTCATTGGAGAAGTATCTCAAAGAAAGGAAGGACAGAGTTTCTCACAAAACACTTTACCTTTTTGGCCAGCAAATATGCCAGGTAAAATTCTCGCATTTCACAATCCTTGCGCCCTCATTCGGTTCAGTTGGGACAATCAATTTATCGAGTTAGTTGTGGGAGATGGGTCGACAACAGTACCATCAACACCTTGAACTAGTTGCCTTTTCCGCTCTTGTTCTAAATGATAAGAGACTTCTACCACTTCATATTTTCCCTCGGCTCCGACTGCTTGTTCTCCTAACTCATCCTTCTTCTTCCCTGCGCTTGGGATCCCTTGGTCAGTTAAATATTTCTTAAATTGGTCAACTCTCACTCGCGGCATCTGCTATCTTTGAAATATTTGTCGACCTGCTAGTGGGAAAATAGGCCTCTCAGGATATGGTCATTGGTGGCGCATGCATTGTGATATGCGAAAATTGTTTCAAGATTAATAGAACTTAAGTTCGCACATAACACTGCCTATAATACAGTATGGTTCAGTTTTTGGCTTCATTACAGAACACCTCACCATGCAATGGTACAATGTAGCAGGGTTAGAATTAGGATTATGTTAAGAGCTGGCATTATATAGGTCTGCATATAGTTACTTGTGTGGTGATTAAGGTATGCTGGAGTGGTTCCAAGTGTTTTTTAAGGGTTGAATGTTGATTGTATAATAGCTTGAAATACGGAAACGGCACTTTTACAATTTGTACATAAAGAAGATCTTGACAATTTGTCTTTGATTGGGGTAATCTAAAGCCGGCTGCTCACTTTACGATCGGTCTGCGATTCAACTTTGAAGAAAATTATTATAGAACTTGATATGAACATTCAAACATGTACAATCTTAATGATCAAAGTTCCTAATAATTGTATGAATACCTAAATCGAAATTCCAGGCTATTGCTAGCTTCCCTGCAGGAATAAAAGCGAAATCAATTCCGAATAAAAGCAGTCCCGCGATCAGCTACGATTTGAAGCTGATTTGACCTTAACTCCGACTACAAGCCTTGCAGTAAACCAAAATTCAGATTTAAGTACACCATGTGTTATCATTATTTCGAACTTCAAATAAGATAATTTTACTTGCTTTTTAAACTTTCATATTAAATGCATAATATAATTTGTTCGAAAATCGGGTCGCAGTCGGATCATATAGTGTGCATTGGGCTTAAGTCAGGTTAAACATGGTCTTTATAAATATAAGCTTTCATACATTTATGTGAATGAATGATTCTTCATTCCTAGGGCATGAAGCATCTACATGAGGAGAGAATTATGGTCCATAGAGACCTAACAGCTAGAAATGTCTTGCTCTGTCTTTATAAATGTAAGCTTAGATCAGGCCCCTAAAGTTCTGCCATTATCTCTAGATCCATTAGAAGGCTGACCTAAACACCCATCAATATGATAAGATGATTCCAAGGAGTAGCGTGTGTTTGGGCTTGTTTTTAAACATCACGCCCATCAACTAAAACATGCGCAATAAATGCACAATAGACATGCAACAAATGCGCATTAAATCAAAGTGTCGCAATAAAAGTGATACCCGCAATAGTTATGAATAATGCAGCGTTGTTAGCGATATCATGGTGATAACGGGTGCTTATCGGCCCTTTCAAATGATCCAAAAGAGGCGGGGGCCTAATGCCATTCGCGTAATGATATCCTCGTGTGCTGCTTTTCATCTCGTAAATTTTGTTATGTCTATAGTTTAGATGTATGTGACTGAAAAGTGATTGATTCTTTGTTTACAGGGCATGAAGTATCTACATGAGGAGAGAATGATGGTCCATAGAGATCTTGCAGCTAGGAATGTCTTAGTCTGTAATGAGAATGAAGTCAAAATCACAGACTTTGGTCTAGCTCGTATCTTTGGAACAGATAAGGACTACTACCGGGCCAAAGAAAAGGGTCAGAGAGTCCCTGTCAAATGGTAAGTTTCCTCTCATGCCTGACATTTAAAGGCAGTTCTGTTCCTTGAAAAGTGAATTTTTTTAAAAAGGTATTTAGTGTTGTTCACATGGTAAATTGATTAAGTTTAACTTATTAACAATGTTTTAAAAGAATGTAATGAAAACATAAATGTTCTTTTTATTCCCTTAGTATATTTTGTTATCAGTATGTGAAATAATGTATTAATTATTTCTTATTTGGACATGGTAATTATAAGTAAAAGTATAGGTATCATTTATTGTCCATGTCAGGAAATTCACTTACCACTGGTTGGTATATAAAACATGAGTACAGTCTTGGTGGGACCCGGGTACCCGGGATTTAGTCACAGCCCTAGTAAAAAGTTTAACTGATAGATATTATTGTGAAATATAATATAGACATTAACCAAAATATTCTGACATGAAATCGTTTTCAAGTTTTGAACTTGAACAATTTGTAGGTAGGTGACATTTTAATTGAGTGGGGTAAAATGTTCAAAAGCCAGGATGAAGCAGGAGCAAAAGATTTCTCAACCCAGCTCCTCTTAGTTCTTTGAGCTTTAAAGGAGCCTTAAGGAGCTTTAAAGATATTGGTTAACATTTTTATGATTTAAAAGAAAAATCTCATTTTGTTACTTGAAAATGGGATAAACATTAGGGTTATAGTGTAAAAATACCAGTCTGAAAGTTTCAGAGTATAATATCCACAGGAAGTATTTTTAAATACTGGAAATGTGAAGCAATGTTTGAAAAATATACGAGGGTTGGTTGCACAGACTAGACGTAATGAGTGTGCCTGCACACATGTCTCACCAGACCGTACTGTGTGTATTGGCGTATCACGAGGCAGAAGGCAGATAACGGTATTTTTTAATTCGAGCTAAAACGGTCCTCTTATTTATTGTCTCTCGAGACGAAAAATCATGAAATCGCGGTTTGTGTCTAACTTACAGTTTTTCATTCCAAATTATGGTTGGTTTCAGGGGTTTTGAGTACAGATAAAGTACTCATACACATGCTTCATCTTAGTTTAAGAATTTTTTAAATCAGCTGCTCACAAAGTTAGCCAATGCCTTTAAGGAGATGGAGGAATGTCCAAATCATGTGCACTGAGTTACATCCATGCCATTCTATGGAGATTGTATCTTTTTAATCATTCTTTTACATGTATTCCTACTGCTGTTTTATTCTTACTTTATATAGGTATGCACCTGAGTGGCTGAAACATCAGAAGTATCAGAAAGAGAGTGATGTTTGGAGTTTTGGTGTTGTTCTGTGGGAGATGTTTTCCTATGGTGAAAAGCTAGTGTAAGTCAACTAAATTACCCTGTTAACCCATTAACTACTGGAACTGGTTTGTGTCTGTATTAAACCTATGGGAATTAATGCATTTGGTAGTCAACAGGTCAATGACTCAAACAAAAGTATCCTACTCGGGCCCCCAAAGCTCCGCCATTTTGTCAAGATCCATTAGAAGGCCGACCTAAGCATCCATCACTATTCATGATCAGAAATGAATAATTCATTTTGTAAGATGATTCCAAGGAGTGGTGCACGTTTGTGCATGTTTTAAAACATCACGGCCATCAGCTAAAAACATGCGCAATAAATGCACAATAAATGCGCAACAAATGCGCATTAAATCAAAGTGTTACAATAAAACTGATAACGCGCAGTAGATATGAATAATGCAACAGGGTCATCGATATCATGGCAATAAGGGGTGCTTACCGGCCCCTTCAAATCATCCAAAAGAGGCGGGGCCTAATGCCATTCGCATAATGATATCTGCACGTGCTGCTTTTTGTCTAGTAAATTTATAATATGTCTATGATCCTACTTCAATTAAATTGATGTAAAACAGATGAGGCAGGAAGGCAGATTCTTTAGAAATATAGGAAAATGAAGGTACTACACCTTATATTAGGAAACCAGGGGAGTGTTTCATAAAGCTGTTCGTAAAATTGCGCATGACTTTACGGACGACTTGAATATGAAGTGCCAATTGGGATGCCCAAAGTTTTTCCTGACATGTAACAAAGTGTGACCGCATTTCCCATAATCTCAATTAATTTGCGACAAAATATATACTAAGTAATAAAAATGTTTGTAAAAAAGTAATGTTAATATTTGGCTGCATATTTCACCTTTAGCTGAAGTGATTTATAATGATTGAGAATCCCATTTGACTTATCATATTCAAGTCGTTTGTAAAGTCATTCGTAACTTTACGAACAGCTTTATGAAACCAACCCCCACATATGATCTGTCTTGTTCATTGAGTTTGATCAAATTAAAAAATTTCCCTATGGATATTTTTCCCCTCTGTCTCGTTTTGATTTATACCTAGGATAAATTATGTCCACTCTTCTGGATAAGGCCTCTTAGAATGTCTGATGTTCATGTAGGTTTGATATATCAGAACACAAAAAATCTTAGTTGCAAAAGTATGCATTTAGATTCTCTCGTGTAGATTTAGGAGTAGGTCTAAAGAGGGGTATTTCTGTGAGTTATTTCATGATTTTGATATTTTGAATTTGAATCCCTTAATTCTGTTAGAAAACATTTCCATCTGTCTTGGTGTGATATGTGTAATTTATCGGTTTCTTTTTGTTGTCTTCACAGCTATCGAGACTCCAAAGGCCAAGAAGTACCGCATGCTAATCTGTTAGATTTCTTAGAGAAAGGAAATCGCTTGACACCGCCCCCATGCTGCCCGGCGGCCATATATACAATGATGAATGATTGCTGGGAAATGGAGCCACAGAAGAGACCAAAGTTCCAGGACCTGATTGGAAGGCTTGGGATACTGGTCCAGAACTCTGAGAGAGGCGAGATGGGGTCCTCTTCTTCTTCATTTGGTTTATAGCAATTTCTGTCCCGTTTTTTTTTTCCAGTCGGAGGATTCTGTCCAAAGCCCCACTATCTATTTGACAGTCTGCAAATTATTGTCCAGAATGCTCTGTAAAGCATAATAGATTTCTCTTCCTCTTCATATGGTTTTTCAGCATACCCATAATTTTTGGTCCCTCATTCAGCTTAAACTCCTGGAAGTCAGTCCGTAGGGAAGACTCAAACCACTGTCTCATGATATATATGAAGACAAGGTTTGTTATCATAAGTCACGTCAGAGCCCAATTTGACCGCAGCCTAGATCGGGATTCCTGCACAGTGTCTTTTGTTCCACTAATCCCTTCTAATGCTCCTGTCCTTTTGAAGATAAAACAGTGGGGATCGGGAAAGCTGATGTGAATACCCGCGGCGGAGAAGCCGATAAGAACTAATGGATGCACCTTTTGATAAGCTACCTAATAATAATGTTGGTAACAATTATTGTAGTAATACGAATAATAACAAAATTGGATTCTTGTAGAGCACTCTTGTCCATCATGCCAGTTGCTCCAGTATAACCCTGGCTCTCTGTGAGCTACCCATACCAGGGAGGTGTTTCACGAAGCTGTGTGCAAAGTTACGCATGACTGTAAGAATGACTTAACTATGAACAGCCAAATGCTATTCCCAAGGTTTTTTGTTATGTTCACAGAATGTGACTGTATTTCCCTTAATCTCAATTAAATTGTTGGCAAAAACTATATTCTACATTAGCGAAGGAGAGCATCACTTTTTGAAGTATTACCACCCCTACGTATGGCATTGGTCAGAGAAATCAACCCATTGATTGAATTAGCTATGACCATGGTTCCCAACATTTTTGAAAATCAGTTCGTGTACCTGGATGAAATTGAAGAATTCTTATTCAGTAATTATCAGGACGTATAAGCACCTGCATGCACATTTTATCTGTAACTAATTTGGCCTTTGATTACAAAATCGATAAAGTCAGCTGTGTCCATTGGTGTTCTGATTGTGAATGCTGATTGGAAATCTAGTGTAATTGCAAAGGGTGTTCAGTCTTAAAAGAAGTGATAAGTCTATTTTTTTTAAAATCTGGGCTTCTATAGTCTGCCCTCCTCTGACAGAAGCAAGCAAGTGACAAAAGTGACATTTCCAGTAAAAGAGCAAAATGTATCTGTCATTTACACTGACGACGGTGCAATACCATGATGTCTTGCCTAACATATCTCTTAGCAGGATAAGTGTTCATGCATAGAAATTGGCCTGGAAGAAGGGCACTCCAGGTAAAATATGTCAGTGTCAGTAAGTCAAATTTGGTTGATATGCCACTTGCTCCCTTTTGTCAAAGAAGGTCAGTCGTAAGTGAGCCAGTAATTTCATCATACTTTGATATTCTTGATGGTGGAATTATTGTACAAGGGCTTACCATTCTCGTCATGTGCTGCAAGTAGGTGTATATGTAGTATATGAGGTCTGACTGTTAGTAATGATGTTACTACTAAAACCCATTTGATATTATGAGCTGCAGTTGGGTTTATTGCCTTAGATGTAGTCTTCACTTTAGAAACTTTTATCCTCTTTCTTTTCATTCATCATCATCATCATCATCATCACCATCATCATTACCATCATCATCACCATCATCATCGTCACCATCATCATTATCATCATCATCATCATCATCATTGGCAGCATTATCAAATCATCACCATTCTTTTATCTTTTCTTTTTTTCTGTTTATTTTTGTAAACCTTTCGTCTTGTCATGCTTTCTTTTTGTTCTATTCCCTTTTCACTGATCTTGTCTTATCGTGGCTTATTAATTGTGGCGTATGTGTGTATTTGAATGCCTCACGTTTTTGCCACGTAGTGAATACACCTTGTCACTGCACCTAGTACCATACAAGTAAATGCAAGGTCAAGTCTAGGCTGTTTGCAATTCATTTGTAGGCTTGGTGAAACATAGCACATTGAATGATGTTCTCCCAAATAATGGGTTCATCAGCGGGATAACATTATACCTGGGCCCCATTTCATAAAATTTGTTATCCATAACAAGTTGCAATACCTGTTACAAGCTACTGAAATCCTTGCATCTGATTGGCTGAGAGCACATCTGCCATAGAAATGTGGCAGTTGTTAACTGATAACAAGTTATGAAACAGGGCCCTAATATACCAGTATACTCTATGTGGGAGTGAGGGGGGGGGGGGGGGCGGCCAGTTTGGGCACATTATTTATCGGTAGCTATGAAGGGGTAGAGAAGAAAGATTTACACCCTGAATATATGCCTGTAATCACAAAGTTTGCGGAGTTCTTTTTATGAATCCTCATGTACATGTTTGCTAGTTGGAACAAACTAACTCCCAAGCATAGACTGTTTCTACTCAATGTATTTTTTTATGCAAGATTCAATCAGTTCTGACAGAGAGCAGCTGTAATAGAAGCCATCTTGTCAGTCATGTCGGATGAAAATGATTAAAAGTATTCAAGAAGATGATTTAAATCATTATCAGTAGTAGACTACTCAGGGCAAAAAATAGTAATCCTTGTAACATGCAGAGAGTCATCTATGAAATGAGAAAACTCAGCCTATCCTAATATATGGCACGTCTAAGAAAAACTAAACAGAGTTTATGAGGATATTGATATGATTTTCTGCCCGCACTATTTCATTGCCCAATAAACAGTATGATATTACAGATTATGACATGATGTGTGTACAGTGCAGTTTGTGCATTTTCCTACTAATATGAGAATTGGAGACCCTGCATCATAAACATAAAGATAATGCAATGTTACATTTGTTGAGGGTTTATTATGATAAATGTTATTATTTATTTTTACATTATTTCAACTGCACCAATTTCTTACATATACTTCATACATTTATAAAAGTCTGTCTGTTCACAACTTTTTATGTTGTTCGCTCGTGGAAAGAGCTGCGTTTACATGTAGATGAAATATATGTATGAGATATATGTTTTACACATTTATGAAAGAAGGATCTATCTATGTATTTTTCTATGTGTGAGATGTATTTTGATGTACTGTTATTTGTAAAGTGAATCATATTCATGTACATGTCTTGAGACTGTTAAGTCATCAAACTTTGTAGAATTTGAGTCCTTTTTGAGTGGTGGACAGGGCACATCTGAATGCATTGTACAATAAAGCAGGAATGCAAGCCTCAACCATATGTGAACATGAAACCTTGTTCCTTCATGATAACATAGAGCACTTTTACTACTAGGCATCAGTTTTATTAACCTGTTGACTACTTAATTCTAAATTTCCTGTAGACTTTGTACAAGGGCCACTCATATTCAGTAGCAAATGGGTTAAACATCAAATTTCCGTATGTGAACAAAGCTGTAATAGTCTTAAAGGAGCTTAGCAAGACTGAATGGCATGAAAAGACACATCTGGGGGTGTTTCACAAAGACTAAGATTGACTCAAATCGCACTTGACTATGGTTGGCCAATGGCCATTCATGCCACTGTTTGCTTTCACCATCGGTCTCTCAAGGGATGTGCAAATCATTGTCACAAATTGAAGAATTTACATTTTTTATTTTCTTCATCAATGAACTATAAAAAATTGTCATTTCTGCAGATTTGTGACCATGATTTGCAAATCCATTGAGAGATCCATGGTGAAAGAAAACAGTCGCATGAATGGCCAACCATAGTTAAGTGCGATTTTAGTCAATCTTAGTCTTTGTGAAACACTCCCCCTGGAACATAGACAATACATGTAGTATGCATTTTGTGTTCCGTGTCTGTACATTTCATGAAGCTAAGGTGTAAGTTTAATTAAGATTACAATTTCATTAATCAATGATGTTCCTTTTGAATCATTTGAAATGTAAAATCAGAGATGTTGTTGGGCTTTTCATGGCTTTTTGTTCACATTATTGAGTCAGCCTTGATATGAGGTATAGGTGGATTGCTCCTGCCTGCATGATTTTTCTCTACAAATGCATGATTTTTCTCTGCAAGTTGGAAGTGTATATTACATTGTTATTGCTTACTGTCACCATTCTAAACCTAATCACTGTTATTTGCAGGTTGTGATGTATCATTCTTTGCAACCCACATGAATTGTGAATTATTTCAAAATATGGTTTTAGATAATTAGGCTTTGCTGTCTGCAAGAGGTTGGAATGTTTTGGGGGTTTTTTTTGAGAGGGGTGTGGGGGGGGGGGGGGGGGGAGAGGGGCTGACTTGATACACCATGTTTGCATGTGCTCTGTAGATATTACAACTTCACATGTATATGTTCAACATATGCCCTCTTTTTTCCCATATATGTGTATATTGCTACAGATCTGCAATATGTTATGATGTGGTATATATGTTAAAGTCTCTTTTGTTGACATAATATGGAATTGTACATGTATAGATTGTCTTTTTTCCTCTCCGATACTATCATGTAACTTCATAAAGTGACTGTCTTGTAAAAACTATATGGTATATCAATATGTGTTGTTTTGCATGGCAATTATGTATGTATGTAAATTAGCCTGTAACAATTGTATGACAAGTATTTTTATACGTCTTTAATGCAATTTAATGGATATGATATATATTTTTTTCATTAGATTTATGATCATTATTAGTAATGATTAAGCAAACATCATATGATTGGGTTATGGCACTGTTGTCTCACGTTTTTCGAATGCTTTAGGGCATTAATCAGTATTATTTGCATGAATTGGGATACACAGTGCCCTCTTCCAACATTGCTAGAACCATACATAGTTCTACTATGTGGAAATCAAGCCACTTCAAATCACCGTTGGCTTGTAAATATTTCTTCTCTCTTGCGTCATCTCCTCTTTTTCTTTGTCTTTCCATTTTATACCCTCTTCCTTCCCTCTACCCATTGTCTCACCCCTCTCTCTCTCTCTCTTCTCTTTCTCTATCTCTCTCTCTCTCTCTCTCTTTCTCTCTCTCTCTCTCTCTCATCTCTCTCTCTTCTCTTCTCTTTCTTCTCTATCTCTCTCTCTCTCTCCTCTTTCTCTCTCTCTCTCTCTCTCTCTCTCTCTCTCTCTCTCTCTCTCTCTCTCTCTCTCTCTTCTCTCTCTCTCTCTCTCTCTCTCTGTCTCTTGCTACATGTATGTCCCAATTAAACTGTACTACATGTATATCAATGATGTTACTTTGCATGACAAATTATGGTTTTTTGGGGGGTCATATTTCTCTACCTTTGTGTAATATTGTATCACGGTCTTTTGTTCCACAGCGGTTTTCTACACTCTAACTCACCTTCATGTCTTACACTACCATTTTCCTCTTCTTTCAATTTCTCAACTTCTTAACTTCATATTTCCCTTGTTTGTTTGTGTTGATTAGTGTTGCCTAAATGCTAGTATATCATGGATTGACCTGTCATACTTGTGTTCACACGTAGAATGTATGTGAAATATCAGTTCATAACATGACTCTTCTGTATTCATTATTGAAAGAATGACAGTAAATCACTCACGGTCAGTCGCGTCTAATACAATCTAGCCTATTAAAATATGCACTATTTCTATACATTTTGCTTTGCTTGTTCATAAAATTGTACTAGAATTAATACTTCTTGCAGGATTCACAATAATGTTTTTATTTCTATTTTTTTTTAAAGAGGGGTCTTGAACTTAATTTAACGGTCTTTACAAAGTGTCTCATTTGAATTTTGGTAAATTTAGACCCCCCCCCTCCAAAAAAAAAAAGAAAAAAAAATGTGGGGGTTTACCGAGGGGGGTTTTCCGCTTCATATCTGAACAAGCCTCAAAGCAAAAGCTAATGAAAGTTTGAAGAAAGATAGACAAAGCAGAGGTAAATCTTATGTGTAAGTTATTGTGTTTCCCATACGTTACCAAGTATCAAGCAGTAGTAATGAACATTGCTATTATCAAATGTATGGTTGTACTTGTTATTTGTTCTTATCCCAGCTATAGTACACGGCTGTCAACATGTCGGAATCAGCAGGTGTACTAAAAATTTTTGATGGAGTTATGACCAAGTACATTTGGTATAGTCTGTTGCCAGTGTTAAGTTGCTTTGACTTTGTTGCAGTCAATGGACATCAAATATTTTCTTTGGAAAATATCAGCTTATTTTCAATTTCAGATGATAACGAAAAGGGACTATATATATATGTCAATGATTTCCGTAGCCTGTGATATATCAGTGAAACAAATTAATTTTGGGACAAGGGTAATTTGGGAAGTTTATGGAATCAGTCCTAGGACCTGCCGCATATGTGAAGATTTATGATGACATTTAGACTTGTGAAAGCAAATTGTCTTCAAAGCTTAGTCCCTCTCCCCTTCATATTAAATTTAGAAGTGATTTGATCCTTCCACACTTATGGGCATTTTTCTTGAAATCCCTTGTTTGTGTACAGACCATTTCTCTCAACAATAAAACATAGAATGGCTATTGAAATAGGATTACTGCTTCCCCTAATTGATGCTGTTAAAAGTGCTTACAGTATACTATACAGTAACAGTCTCTTTGCTTATAAATTAAGCAGAATTCATTTAAAGAGCAATCTTGTATTAAAGGAAGTGAAGTGCCCTCATGAATCAATGAACAGTTAATCCATCTCATAAATATATCTTCTTTTTTACAATTAATAGATGTTCTCTCTTAATTTAAATATTAAATGCCTCATGTTATGTATTCCATTCTTTCATTCTGTAGTTTGCTGAAGTTTGTTAATTCTACTTTTTTACTTTCTTTTTTTCCCAGTTTAAAGAGCCAGTACTGATTTTGTTTTGCTAGGTTTCTGTTTCTCATTGTCATTTCATTTTTGAAGACTTTTTCTTTAAGGATTGATACATTATTAAAAATGCAATACAGTGGCGGATCCAGTCAAGGGCGCAAGATTCGCGTGCCCCCTCTGTTTTTTGAGAATCACTTATTGAACATACATGGTAATATAGTTACATCTAAGAAAATCGTTGTCTGTGCCCCCTCTTTTTTTTTT
The DNA here is from genome assembly GCA_029962745.1 of Echinometra lucunter. Classification (NCBI taxonomy): domain Eukaryota; kingdom Metazoa; phylum Echinodermata; class Echinoidea; order Camarodonta; family Echinometridae; genus Echinometra; species Echinometra lucunter. The sequence goes on from CM057162.1 coordinate 23,047,910, forward strand.
TTTTTCAAATTTGCTGTTTGCGCCCCCTCTGTTTACAAATCCTGGATCCGGGGTTGCACTAGACTGTATCCAGATGTTATTCTGTAGCAAGATCCCTTTCAATATTTCTCTCCACTCTAGAAAAAAATATATGTAAAAATCTAAAAAGAATTGTAACTTCTTGTTCTATTGGCATTTTTTGTACCCCCAAATGCATACCAACATGATAATGTTGAAAGACAATTTGTTGAATTTTAATCGATCATCGATGATTGAATACATTGATGCTGTATTGTGTGCATATCATGTTTGAAGTTAATTTGGATAAGTGATGATGAGGTTTGATATGTATGTAAAAGTATGTGTTGAGTATTGTATAGAATTAGACTTACTGTAATTGATTGTTATTGCATGTTGTGTATCAAAAGTGTTTTTTATTTAAAATGATATACAATTTACGTGGTATACATGTATAATAAGTGCATTTCGCTCTGGCATTATGAGTGTTGTGTACGCACAAATGTTCGTGCTTTTGTTGATCAAAGATGAAATATATTATTATGATTCTATCTCACGATGTGAAACCAAAATATAAATTGATATAACACTAAATCTCTGCCTATTTATATGTTTTTGTATTGCTTTGTTTTCCTGTGTGGTTAGTGATACTGACATAAAACTTTTAAGAAAAAGCATCTTTTGTATATGTTTGAGAGATGTGGATTTTGGATTTAAAAGAGACATAGACATGACAGGAATTAGGCATGGAGATTGAGAAGAACTAGTAGAGAGAGAAGAAGAAAGAGAGAGAGAGAGAGAGAGAGAGAGAGAGGGAGATCTAGATATAGAATATTTCCCCTCTTCTAATTGAAATTTTTTTAAATTTTGTTCACGAGATTCCCCTTTCCGCCACTCCCCCCCCCCCCCCCCCCCCCCACCCCGTCAGAATCTGCCACTGATATTGGGCACATATGGCACACACTTCGCGAGTGGAGCTGCAGTGGTCGTTATAGCAACCGCCCATTGTTTATGTACGCCCATTACACGTGTAGTATACGTCCGTGAATTGTTTACATCGCTGTGCCGATCGACGCTGGTAATTTTTCTTCTTGTTGCATATCTTCAACCTTTAACGTTTTTAACTTCATACTGCAATATGTCATCTCATTTCAGTGCAAACCAGGTAAGATATTTTCGCGACTGGTTTAAGCAAATGACACTGTAAAAATCGTGTTACTTTTTCTGACTGAGCTTCTATTACCGCTAGTTGTACGAGTGGCATTGATGAGGTGACCATACCTCGGGTCCTCGCCTCTTACTTGGCGGGGACCCGCCGGCTCATTGTTATGACGATGCCGATGGAGACGAAACTCGGCAGGATCGTGCCTTCTGGGAAAGTGCAACTTATCTTAAAGCCAAAGAAATGCCCATTATTTTTCTCTTATTGATATAGATTGAATTTTTTGGTTCATTAATGTTTGATAACTACAAGCTAACAGTTTTACTCTCCGTTAACTTGCTGTTTTAGTGTCAATGTTAGAACTGCTTTTCCAACTTAAAGAAGTTCCTCCTTCAAATATTGTCTGCGGTTTATGTTCTTCCGAGTGCTATTTAAGATACACGCTATAATAAGTTTGTTTACAAATACTTACAAGCTCAAAGGAAAGAGGATGACTAGCTGCTGCCATTTAAGGCTCTACAAGTTACATTACAAATTAGATCTTGTTTAACTTACTTTTTGGAATATAGATCTAGACCCTAGATATAACAAGTTAGGCTTACCCACATGTGTCCGGACAGGTTGTGTATTCGGATAGTCAATTTAAAACAGCCATTTTAAAGAGGTTTACAAACAATATTTCTTAAATTTTCTAACACTTGTGAAAGACAATGTTATAGAGGACACAACTGACGATGATTAGTGCTATTTTAATGAATAGACCCTAGTTTTTGTTGCATCCAAAGACAAAATAGAAGGCTTCATTTTTGTTAAGCATCCGGACACACGACCCCCCCATCCTATGTAGATGTTGATATTCTGGAACCTTGTTCCAGAATTACGAAATAGAACCTACAGGTTAAAGAATCTCTCTCCAATTTTAACTGAGATGGGATCATTGGGATGTGTTGTATGTGAAAACAGGTGATGGTGTAGACAAACAAACAAAACTTTCTTGAGTTTCTATCAGATAATAAATATTTCCCAACTGAAATCAAATGAAAATTAGGTCTATGTGTTTAGGGTTTAGGCTTTTAGTAAAAATAGCTATTTGTGGTTTGGTTTCCATGGGGATTTACATATAAAACAGTTTTTTTTCTTCCAACCTACAGTGTATGCCTGTGCACATGAGGAAGGTTTAGGGTTGTCAGTCTAGTTTGCAAAAAAATTCTTACAATCCAACAAATAAAGTTTTGGAACCTTGTCCGCAACTGTAAATTTTCTTTGTTGACATGTTTATTAGATGAAGTTGAAAAGACTTTATTTCATAATGCATGTGGTAGATTTAACTTCAGTGGATATTATTCTAGGGAATCATCTCTTCTTTACTGAAAACTTGATTTCTTTTCTCCTTTTCAATCTTCACAGTATGAACAAGCCTTTGACAGCAGAAGACTACAGAATTTCCAAATCCCCAAAACATATAAAGAGGTGAGCCCAAGGAATTTAGATTTGATTATTTTCACATTTTCAGGAAGTAAAATTTGGAATACCAGTATTCACTGCATCTATCTAATTCTGCAAATGTAGATTTTCAACATTGAAGTTCAAGAAAGATGGTTAAATATTACCCATCCAAATATTAGTGATGCCTTTGCTAAGTAAAGTAATGGATGGAAATGGTTTTTGTTACTCCAAAATTTATTACAACTCTATTGTTTTTCAAGACTATTAGGTTTTCCAGTTTATTGTAGAGTGCATGGAACAAGAAAAGAATGTACCTAAATGTAACATTTTCCCTCATACTATAATTGTCAAAGGAATAGAATATATTACGCAAATCGTCATGGCCAGATCCTCATCCAGTGAAAAATTGTGGTGGGCACATATGTAAGGGATGCTACCCATGTCTCAATGACCTTTTGAGGACATTGTCCAATAATTGAACCAAAATTAGTTTGAACCTACAGGGTATCTACATATTTCGTGTAATTAAAGGTAAAAAAGAAAGAAAGAAAAAAACCCTGATAAGGCTCCCAAGCACCCCCCCCCCTTCTGAATGGTAGCCATAGAATTTGTAGATTCTCCTTGTCTAAGGAGATAATTTTGCTATGCCTGGCCTTCCATCTGGTACATTGTTTTGGAACCAGAATCAAATGTTATAGCCATAAATGTAAGCTTTGAGCTGATTGGATTTACAGTGTTTTAATCATGCATACATCTTTGTTTCTATTCTTTTTTTTTTCCAATACAGAGGCCTTCATCTTATGAGGGCTTCACACAAATCATTGCCAATGACAAGGGTCACCTGAAGCCAGGTGTACCCCGCTCCAAGGACTCCCCCTGGGGCGGGTTTGTGGGTACATGGGACATGCCTAAGAAGATTCCTGGCAACGTCACCACCTTTATGGCTCGAGGTGACCCTGCCGTAGAGAACATCAAGAAGACAAGGGCGGAACACAACGAATACATGAGGCAGGCTGTATCACCGGACAAGACTCTAGCCTTGGAACCCAAGGTGAGCCTTCTTTCCAGTTTTAAGCCTTGCTCCCGCTTAACATGAAAAATCCTGAAGAAAGAAAGAGGCCCCCTCCCCCCCCCCCCCCCCCCCCCCCCCCCCCCCCAGAAAACCCCACACACATACACACACCCACATTAGGAAGACAAAAAGAAACGGCCCACAAAAATCCCCCGCTAGACATTAACATGAAATGACATGGTGTAGTGCACCTCCCTTTTAATAATACAAAGCACTTGTATTATGCCATCTAATGAGGCTTCTTTAAGTGAATATGTCTAGTTGCAACAATGCAAGGTGGAAGCCTACATGTAGTAATACAGTGGAAACTCGGTATAAAGAGTTCTGATATAACAAAATTCCTGATATAACAAGGTAATATTTCAGTCCTAGCTCATATTCTTTTGTTATTTCACCCCGATATGAAAAGATTCCTGCTATAACAAGGTAATTTTGATGGTCCCAAGGACCTTGTTATACTGAGTTTCCATAGTGTACAGATAGGTGATCTAACTTTTGTTTAGATTATTCATTAAGTCATACCTTAAAGTACCTTAACGCAGGTAGTCGTACATTTGAATTCGTGGGATATACTGGGTGGAACAACCTCAGTGTGAATCAAAGAAACAGTCGGTCGTTACATGCTTTTAAATTATCACTGAATAATCCAAATTAAAAGAAATTATATCATCAACGAATCGTTCAGACAATCCAAAATGACTTCAGAAAATATTTCGACATGTAGTCACTTTAATGTTCGGTTTAACAATATGTTTACGATTGTTTTTAAATTATTTCAATTTTTTTTCAAATGTTGACTTGTTTTTGTTATTCTAATGGTTTTTTTTTTCAAACTTCTTATTCTGTTAGGCTATTCTGTGTGATGTGTAAATAGATTAATTCTGTGCTATTAATTATTTACAATACTATGGATTAATTTTATGTACATTAACTGTATATTATGCGGACAGGGCCGTTGTGGAAAGCAGTTCTGTAACTGACAATGCTACCCTGTGTAAATAGAACAGCAAATAAATATATAAATCAATAAATAAATAATTAAAATTAGATCGACAATGAAAAATGTCAGATGTCATCAAAGGTAATTCTTTATTTTTTTTTCAACAATATTAATAGCAGTTTCCTTTTACATGAACATGTATGAACAAAATGATTTATGCATTAGTCTATACCCACCACAGAGTGATAAGCACATGCAAATTTTGTGTAATTTTGAGCGTTGTTCTACCAGAATATACAGCTTATTCATAGTAATAATTTTGTATTAGTTGGTAAAAAATATTGTATATTCATGTTAAATGATGAATATTTCTTGTTCTTACTATTAACAGCCACAAGTCACAAAGGCTGCAGCGGAAGATGAGAGACCATGCAACCCTAGTCCGAAGGATCCACTTCCTGCATAAATACATTATTGTATAGGGCCTTTATCATCATCGTTACATCTAATCTTGTCTTTTTTAGTTTATTAAAAAGGAAAATTTTCTACTGAAGTATCATTTCTGTCAGTTTAGTCTTCAAATCATGCCAAAATCCTAACTTGGTATCATTGGTTAGCATGTACATGTAGCTATGGGCCTTTGAAATAATAGCTTACTGTCAAATATCTGATTACTTGAAATTATTGAAGCAGGAAAATTAAACAAATCTGAGACTGTCATTGCTGAATATTGAATATAGATTTCGAATAGCCCTCTACAATTTTGGAATTTTTTTTAAACATAAAGGCAAAAAATGCTTCCATACACTCATACATTGCATTATTTTATGTCCCAAGAGTAAAATGAAAATGGGTTTTTATCGGAATTGAAAATTTGATAGGCTTGCTCTATTCCAGGCTATAGCAGTCACCAGCAACTCTTTTTGAATAGCTGCTGAACTTTTCCTCTTTGATCATTTAATTGAAAGTTTTCTGGAAATACATGTTATAAGGCCTAAGGACAACTCTTTCAGATTGGGGGGGGGGGGGGGTAAAAAAATCATACTTAATTTGTGCCTTTTCTAGAAAATATTAAGTTTTTGCTTTATTTGTCTATCCCCTTTTCCCTGCTGTATTGTACATGTTAATTTATGAGACACTCGGGGAGTGGGGTGGCATTATTGAAGTATTTGGGGACTTGAACATAGTGAGGGGAATTATTCTCTCTGATTAATCTCTGTTAGTGTAAGTGGGTAACTAATGTCTTTAGGAAAGATGAAACTGTGTTTTAAGATTTATTACTCTCAAACCTAAATTATGAATAGAACTACCCTCTAAATTCAGCCTTATTGCTTGTATGCTCTACCATTTCTGTAATAGTTTGTGGATATTGAAATATTTTATATATTGTAAATAATGAATTATGTAAATAAATTGTGTTGAAATATGAAATCAAATTGTTAATGTAGTCAGTCATTACTTGAATTTGATTTGAGAGCTAAACAACCAAGGCCTGTATTCTGAAAATTGCTTTAACTCTTATCTTATTATAATTGTCACAGCAATCAGAAATAGGGGTACTCCATTCAGCTTATCCATGTATTTTTGATGTGTGTGCTGGTCCATTAGCATAATTTTGCATAGTTCAAAGCAATCACAAGCTCGCCTTCAAATTGAGTTGTGACAATTGAAAGAGTGAAGATAAAAGATTTTTTTTCAGAATACTGGCCAAAGTTGGTAATCGGACAACAGAGCAAAGTGAGGAAAGGATGACTTCTCTGGAGAAATGTCTCTGATTGCTCTTAACATACCATATTACATTCAAGTGGCTTCTACTGCAGCAAACTGCAGTGTTTTATCAATGGAAGCTTTAAATATACACAGTGTCAAACAACATTCATTCCTCAGTGGCTCACATATTCACACCAGTCACAGGCCTGCCAACCCTGCAAGTCAAGAATTATGGATAATAATTATTAAAAATGGGAACAATCCTGAATTTTCTTTACAATCCTACAGACAGATTTTTACATAAAATAGGGACAAAAGATTGTAAAGGGTAAAAATTGCTCGTCTTTTCCCCCATAAATAGGGATAGTTGGCAAGTCTGCATTCACCATAATCACGCCCCTACAAAAGACCACTGATACTTTGAATAATAAGTATGGTTTTAAAACAAGTCATAGCTGACAAAGTTTATTAAGTGATATTTTAGCTCAGGAATGCATCATTTTCAAGTCAATGCCCTTTCTAAAAGGGAATTTTTGAGGTTCCTTCTGAAATACAAACTTTACATTCATCTTTCACAAAGTCGGCACTGAAGAAAGAAAGAAAGACAGGGAAGGAGGGAGATCAAGATGAAACAGAGTGAGAGGAAGGAAGGGAGAGAGAGAGAGAAAGAAATGGAAAGAGGGAGATCAATAGAAAAAAAGTAATGGGTAGAAAGAGAGAGATAGAGACAGAGATAGACAGTAAAATAAGAAGAGAAAAGATAAAGACCTGTTGGGTTAATGACTTGTAAGATTTATCAGGTATGGGGAGACTATGAAAATAGACATTTCTATTTTAGTGAACTGATATATATAAATATTCATTTGAAAAAAAAAAAAAAAAAAAAAAAAACTTCCAATATAATGTGTCAAAGAAAGTTGGCCCTTTGAAGAAGTGAGTTCAAATTTCCAGATCATTTTAAACAATCTTTCAGCTCAAGTTTGAAAAAAAAAAACAACAACAACACATAACAGAGTTGAACAAAATGGAAATTCCATTATAACAAGTCAGAAGATAATATTAAAGGAAATGCAATATTCTAATGCAATTACTGTCACTAATTAAAGACACCAGTTCTTGTTATGATTTTAAAAAATCTCATGTTGTTTACTTAAATGGGATAAACATAAGGGTTATAGTGTAAAAATACCATTCTGAAAGTTTCAGAGTATAATATCCACAGGAAGTATTCTTAAATATTAGAAATGTGGACCAATGTTTGAAAAACATACGAGGGTCGGTTGCACAGACCAGATATAAGGAGTGCACATGTGCGCATGGCTCAACGGACCGTACTGTGTGTATTGGCGTATCACGCCGAGGAAGGCAGACAACGGTAATTTTGAATTTGTGCAAACGGTCCTCTTAGTTTATTATCTCTCGAGACGAAAACTGATAAAATCGCGGTTTGCATCTTATTTACAGTTTTTCATTCCAAATTATGGTTGGTTTCAGGGTTTTCGAGTACACATGTTTCATCTTAGTTTGAGAATATTTTAATCAGCTACTCACAAAGTTAGCAAATGCCTTTAAAAACACTGAACTTCTCTTCCCAACATATTCTAAGAATACAAGTCATTTCCTTTGAATGACTCTCAACAGATGATAAATTTTTAAATCTCTACCCTTCAGGCAATACAGAATATGCTGATTTGGGTCTGAAAGCACTGAATGTCAATTAATCATATGAACAAAGTTTTGAACAATACAGGCAATACAGAATATGCTGATTTGGGTCTGGAAGCATCGACACTGAATGTCGATGTATCAAATGAATGAAATTTTGAACAAATATAACTGTCATTTGTATATTACAACAACTAAGGATATTCCTTGAGGCCGGAATTCACAAAAGAGGTTAACCAACCGTTGGTTTAAACCTTCGTAGGCGTACTAAAATAAGGGTACATTGTCACATACTGGCCATGCACACGTTAAAAGAAAACAGATAACTGGACCAGATTCTGTGGACAAGAACATTAAAAAACCCATGAGGGGGTTTAAACCACCCCATGGTTTAAACCTCTTTTGTGAATTCCAGCCAGTATGTCTATCGTGTCCCTCTAGCATCTGGGGTCACGGATGAGATCAAATCGAAAAAACATGTTCAGTCACTGAATCTCTATGTCTGAAAACTTCTCGTCAATGTATTTTCTCTAATAACTGTATCACAAAACAATAATCTAATGTCTCTCCAGGGCCCCATTTCATAAAACTTGTTATCAGTAACAACTGCCACATTTCTATGACAAATCTGCTCTCAGCTGATCGGATGCAAGAATTTCAGTGGCTTATAACAGTTATTGCAACTTATTATTGATAACAAGTTTTATGAAACGGGGCCTAGAACGCCAACCAATATGGCTTCACCTGTAACGTATGACCCTTGTCTTACTGATCATATATGTTCACATATCTCTTTTCCACAGACAAGCCATTTACCAAATTCTGATTTTTGGTACACCCAACTTACGATCAGTCTTCTTTTCATTCTGTACTTTTCAACTGACAAAGACCTCTGGCAACAGAACAACTGTTTCTCCTATACAAAGGCTCTTTGGAAGCAGAATAAATCAACGCCAAGTCCTAGATAGGAGACTGACAAGCAGTCACTCTAGCCTGGAGGCTGCCATGAGCAGGAGAGAGAGAGTCTTCTAAATGTTCTCTCAATCTCTCTCAAGTGAGAAGGCGGTGGTATTCAGACATCAGAGTAGACTTCTTGATGCTTTCCCATGTCCTGCTTGCATACTGATACCTGAAGCAACAGAGGCAACATCCACACAGGTCATGTTAAAGATTTCGATATGAAGCAATACAAAAATGTATACATGTTGAATTGGAGGTGAAATACAGGTGAACACCATTATAACAAACTCCAGGGAAATTATCTCTTTATATCAAAACCTTTTTAAATCAAGGCTAAAAACAATAAAATACAAAGAAGTAGGACTGGCAAAATTACCTTGTTATAACAAGAGTTTGTTATAACAGTGTTCTTTACAACAAGGTTCCGCTGTATACGATTAATGTGAAAATAAAAGACTGAAGATAACTGTATGGTTAGATGGCTTTTACGGCATGGCCTAAAAAATGTAGTTTACCCTCTATGTTCATTTGTGGATATTCAAACTACACAAGTAAGTGACATCTGAACATGCTGGAAATACTCTTTCTCAAAGTGGATAGAAAATAACTTAAAATGCAGGCAGGTTGAATTACCTCTCAATAACTACTACATGAAATTTGGTGGAAAAGAGGAAAGGACAATTTAAAAAAGAGAAAGAACTAGATGAATCTTCGACCACGCGTGGTCGAACTTTATGCCTCCGCCATTACCAAATCAGAAATAAATGGCACTTCATGTTGATTTATTTTCATTTATACAATGACATCTTTGACCTTGACCTTTGACCTTGTGACCTCCAATTCTAATGAGAGCATTGCCCTTTCCATATGCATACATGAGCCAAGTTTGTTGAACCATCAAATGGTTACTGAGTTATCACAAGAACGAACCATTTCTACATATATGTAATGACCTCTATGACCTTTGACCTTTGACCTTGAGACCCCCAAATCTAATCAGATCATTGTCCCTCCCATATGCATACCTGTGCCAAGTTTGAGGTTGATCGGTCAAATGGTTGTTGAGTTATGGTGAAAACGAACCATTTCTATGTACATAATGACCTTTGACCTTTGACCTTGTGACCCCAAAATCTACTCAGATCATTGTCCCTTCCACATGCATACATGAGCCAAGTTTGAAGCCAATCTGTCAAATGGTTCTTAAGTTATCGCGAGAACGAGCCATTTTTATGTGTATTATTACCTCTATGACCTTGACCTTTGACCTTGAGACTCCAAAATCTAATCAGATCATTGTCCCTCCCATATGCATACACGAGCCAAGTTTGAAGTTGATTTGTCAAACGGTTCTTAAGTTATCGCGAGAACGAAAACGGGACGGACGGACGGACGGACGGACGACCCGAAAACATAATGCCTCCAGCAACCACCTACGGTGGGCGGAGGCATAAAAAGAAAAAGAAACACCTGCCCCATATTTCAAATTTTGACTTTTTAAAAATTGAAATCATTTTTTTTTTTAAACATTTGGTGATCCAAAATATCAATCAGTCACAAACATTTTATGCCTGTTTTCCTGAAAAGCAATTCCATCACAAGAAATTAAGATTAGCTTTAAATTCATCGGGGGGGGGGGGGGGGGGGGGGGGGTGGTTGGTTTCACATGGTTTCACAAAGAGTTAAGTTGGACTTAAAGTCGCACTTAAATTCCTAGTTGCGTGCTGCTGGTCAGATCATGCTCAGGGGTCGCGCACTATTGGGAAGTCTATCAGTGAGATTATGTGTTAAATACCAGACGCGCACTGGCGCTTACGCATGACTGAGACTCTAAGTCAAACTTAACTCTTTGTGAAACACCCCTAATCTATTTCACTTATTCTTTTTTAAAATTTCACCAGCAGTACAAAATGGCAGTACAATAAGCTGTTAACTCACCAGTTCTTTTCATTGAGTGATGTATGAGTTAGAAGAGGACGACTAGCAGCATACATCTGATTCCTGAAGGCTGCTACCAGCCTCTCAGGGCGGGGATGACCCATGTAGCCAGGGTCTGTCACAAAGCTCAGCACAGACGTCTTTAATTCTTGAACAAAGAAAGGGAGAATAATGGAAAAAAAATTGTTATCTACATTTCACCCATGATTCAGCAATTGAATTTTACTCATTGCATGTGAATGAAAATGCAGAATGTATCAAATATTGCTTGTGCGAGTACTGATACAAGATCTCATTTAATCATCGCGTTTCACAATGCAAGCATCACCAATACCATAAGAAGCCTATTTTCCCACTCGTGGGTTGATGATTATGTCCAAGATAGCAGATACCGTGAGTGAGAGTTAACCAAGTGAAGACATATTTAACTGACCAAGGGATCCCAAGTGCAGGGAAGGAGGACGAGTTTGTAGAACTAGCAGTGAGAGCCTAGGGAAAATATGAAGAGTTAGAAGTCTGTGATCGCTTAGAATAGGAGCGGAAAAGATGACTAGGGCAAGGTATTGATGGTACTGTTGTCGACCCATCTCCCAGAATTAACACGCTAGAGTGACTATCGCAAAAATTGAACCTTATGAGGATTGCAAAATGCGAGAAGTGAAGTACAGTTTGCACTATTCAACAAGTTAGGAGACCTTCAAACTGTTCAGGCATTTAGGCATTAACCCCATAAGGCAGGCGGAAAACTTGACAATACTTCCACATGACGATGATGATGATGTTGATAATGATGATAATGGTGATGATGATGATGATGATGATGTTGATGATGATGATGATGATGTTGAATGATGATGATGATGGTGATGATGATGATGATGATGATGATGATGGTGATATTGATGATGATGGTGGTGATGATGATAATGATGATGATGATGATGATGAGGTAGCTCTCTCCTACAATTTATATCAAAAACATTTTCAACACAGAGATATCCCAATCTAAATCATACAAGGCAATATAGTTCTTCTTTCAAACATTCGTTTATGATGAGGTGTAATGCTTACCTTTCTCAGCTCTTGTGTTCTTGTCCGAGTTGAATTTGGGCAGCAAGAATAGATTGAGGTCTAAAGGAAGTGTCTTGGAACTCAGGCAAGGCATCACAGAACTCCTGGCAAGAGATGAACATCCTACAAAGGAGAAAATGATATAAGGCTGTTGCCATGATCTGGCTCGTCTTATTCGTGTGCAATCATTCATAGCAGTAAATTGGAACATGTGAGCCCATTTGACCTTTGACCTACATACATGACCTTTGACCCACATATACATGTAACATTGAGGCCCTTACTGAGCATCTACCATCCAAGTTTGGTTACAAGTGGCTAGTGGTTCACAAGTTTCTAACCCCAGTAGAAACTTGCAGGTAAATTTAGCATTTGACCTTATTTGACCTTTGAGCTATATATGCGACCTTTGGCCCCAAACAACATCAAGGTCCCCATAGGGTATACCATCCAAATTTGGTTACAAACATTTATGATTTTTACAGCTAGTTCATGCATATTTAACATGGAAAGTATCGGTGTAAATTATGTCTATCGATGAACATCGCAGCTATCTTTGAAGTGATAATAAAAGATAATTAAATGATGGTTTCTACCAACCTGTGTATTTGAGTTTGGATGTCATCATGAGGGAATGAATAGACTGCTGCACTGCATTCACAGTGATTGGTTGAAAGCTCTCTCGACTGGCTTTATTCTGTACAAACACTGTCAAGAAGATATGTTTCACAATATTTATCAGAATATTCAACAAGTATGGCTTGAAAGCTTTCTATGAACTCTATTGATGCACGTGGAAAAGAGAAAATTTCTCTGCCGAAAATAGGTCAATCCATTGAGAATTGAGAAGGAAATAAACCTTTCCCTCAACTGGCTTTAACCTGCACAAAACTGTCAAGAAGATATGCCACACACTAATTATTAGAATATTCAACATAACTGCTACATGTATGGCATAAAATCTTTCTATGAACTCTATTGATGCACAAGCAAAGTGAAAATTTCTCGGCTCAAAATAGGTCAATTCACTGAGAATTGAGAAGAAAGCAATTCCTTTCCCCCTCCAATAACGCAATAAACCATCTGCAATATCACAATCTGCGTATACATGTATTTTGTGGTGTGAAAAGAATTTTTCACTAGAGCTCTACATGTCATATGAAGCATTAGCAGAAAGAGTAATGATTCTCTGCTCAAGCTTTGTGTAAAGAAAAAAAAAGGGGGGGGGGGTAACAATCTGGAATAAGAATTTGATACCAGATAATTGGCAATTTTGTTAACACGTTACAGTTTCAAAGTTATGTCTAACAGCCATTCACAATTTAAATACAGAATAAAACACATTTTTCCATAGACCCTGAGCTGATTTATCTCCGGTTTAGTACTTAACAGGTTAAAAGTCATAGCTACTCCATGCAAATTTTCCTTTCTCGGTCATAGTTGAAACTTCACATGTTCAAAAGTAATAGTTATTCCATACCAACTGCCCTTTCTTCGTATATACTTTTGGACTGGGTTTTTGTCCATAAAAACTCTTTCAGGTACAGGGTATATATGAGTTGTCTTTTAAAAAAAAATGTAGCAATAAGAAGTAAATATCAGTATTGCCAATTAACTCACAGCAGTGCAGTGCCAACTTTCAGTGACTCTCATACATTATCTACTGATTTCCATGAGCGGAAAAAGAAATAGACCCTGAGCTGATTTATCTCCGGTTTAGTACTTAACAGGTTAAAAGTCATAGCTACTCCATGTAAATTTTCCTTTCTCAGTCATAGTTGAAACTTCACATGTTCAAAAGTAATAGTTATTCCATACCAACTGCCCTTTCTTCGTATATACTTTTGGACTGTGTTTTCGTCCATAAAAACTCTTTCAGGTACAGGGTATATATGAGTTATCTTTTTTTTTAAATGTAGCAATAAAAAGTAAATATCGGTATTGCCAATTAACTCACAGCAGTGCAGTGCCTACTTTCAGTGACTCTGATACATTATCTACTGATTTCCATGAGCGGAAAAAGAAAAAAATGCACCAAGAAATTTTAGTCCATTTTCAATGTGATATAGTGTACCATTGTCCAATACGTTCAATTTAATTGTAAATCATTATCAAGCTCCCTAAGTTGGCAATGCAGTGAAAATTATACCATTACTATTTTGTGTGTAAATTGGCAATTTTTCTATTTAATTTTGCAATTTGTATTCTCTTTGGCTCATGTTATACGCATTTCTGTTTTTTTTTTAGATATAGGAGTAGAAAATAGAACTGATTAATACCAATTTGATCAGGAATAGCTGATTAAATTAGGTCTGAGGAAAACTGTGTAATGCTATGGGTAAATAAGTAAAAAAGAAGGATCGATTTATCCCATTAAAATTACCTATATTCGGAACAAAGTCTTCCATGTCTTCCAAACCTCCGCTCTCTGATTGGCTGCTTGATGGGGGCGGGGTTGCTGGCTTCAACATCTCGGCTCTCTTGAGGAACTCTATGATGTTGATATCAGAGAACCAATCCTCTACTACCATCACGACATGACATACAGTCAGGAGAAAAGCAGCTATGTACAGGGACTAAAAAAAAAAAAAAAAAAAAATATATATATATATATATATATATATATATTTATATATATAATGAAGAGAATTGAACTAATCAAACATGATCATCATAATTATAACAGGAAAAGATAAGAAAAAATATAAACTTGTCACAAAATGACATACAGTGTACAGTCAGGAGAAAGGCAGCTATGTACAGGGACTGAAACAAAATATTGACGAGAGTTGAATTTAGCATGAACATCATGTTTGTATCAGGAAACGATAAGAAAACATCAACTTATTTACATTAAAAATATTTCAAGAATATAAATCATTAGCAACGGTTCATTTTTGTGTCAGCATGATGAAATAGAAATGAATTCAGAATTACTGGCCTAATGGTATGATAACCATTCTGAATTTCTGAATGACATATTAGGTGATTTCATCTCCTCGAAATAATTGCATAACAAATTTGACTCACCATCCATAAAATCGATAGTAACATTAGAATTCAATTTATATTTTATGTAATATAAAGGATTATTCTTCTTAGCCAGGACCTGCCATGAATTTGTCATAGAAATTTACTGTACATTTGTGATTGTATTTCCCATTATCACAATCAAATTGTAGGCAAAAACATTAAATATGTATTGTTAATAATAATTATGTTAATCTACACAGATATCTAAACTTTAGCTATGCGTTCAAATATGATTGAGAATCCCAGAAGCATTAAAAAACAACCCAGTATGGATACCTATGTTGCATGAACATTACATGCTTTTCTTAATTCTTTTCTTAAACAAGGAGCATTTAAATTATGTCTTTCTTTTCTTGTTATATACCATATAGAGTTCGTATAATATGAATATTCTTAGGGATATCTTCTATCTGACCGGTATTTTTTCCATATCCTATCTCAAGAGTCTATTTATCTTTGTTTCAATGTTTTAATAATGCAATAATTATGATATTTCTTTATGATGCACCATTTCAACATTATTTTGTTAGGTATATTTGTACTGTTACTTTTAGCATTCCCAGCAATTCAGTCGTTGACTGCTATTGTGAATGTTTTTCGAGATGCTGTTGTTTTTTAATCCAAATAAACCATTCATTTCAATTCAATTCACCTGCATCTCAGCATAGTTCTCGGCTGATGAGAACTCTGGTGGTACACTTTGCTTCTCTGGACCCAGGATACAATCTAAGATGGAGGAGCTAAGGATTGGTTGGGTGTCAAACATCTCCCCCCTCCCCACCCCACCCCCGGAGAAAGAAGACAAGATAAGAAAGCCTCTGACCTGCATCTCAGCATAGTTCTCGGCTGATGAGTACTCTGGTGGTACACTCTGCTTCTCTGGACCCAGGAGACGATCTAAGATGGAAGAGCTGAGGATTGGTTGGGTATCCAGGAGGATGATACGTTCTTCAGTAATGAACATCTCCATACCAGTAGTCTGATGTAAGGCCTGCTCAGTGTTGCTTGGAGTCTGAGGCTTGAAGATGTAGGAGCTGAGGAGAGAAGATGACACAAAGATATGATTGGTTAATGGTGATCATACTCTACTTTTCAACTCTTTTTGCACTGGGCCCTGAACTCCTATGTGCTGAATTATTTTTGAGGAGTGCTTTACAATGGCCATGAAAATTTATGAGTAAACGACTGCACACGAAAGTCAATCGAGTAAAGATTGTAAACAATTAAAAGTGAATGCCCACCACCGGGCAAATCAATAGAATTTTGTACAGATATAATGGGCTACATGGCTGAGTGTGTAATTAATGCAAACTTCGCGTGCCGATAGTGCAGGGGTAAGAACTTCACATCCAAAGAGTTAAAGTGATTACACAATGGTAAATTTTTTTTTGATATATGATCGAGAATAGAATTCTAAGAAGAATAACATTAAAAATATAATGATTTTCAATCAAAATCAATGCACTTAAGCTAATTTTCTCATAAAAAGTCAAGAGTTGACCAAAAAATTTGAGTATAAGGTATGACGTCAAAGTGGGTACCCAGCTTCGCGCATTGCAGTTGTGCTGCGCGCTAGACTGTACAATTTGTATTATACCTTGCGCGCATTTTGCTAGAATTGCGCGACATGGTACCCACTTTGACGTCATTTTGACGTCAAAGTGGGTACCCAGTTGAAACTGGGTCACAGCTGAGGGGTCAAAAATATCCTGAAATCTTACCTCATTTGGGGGTTTCCTTGGCAACACGACTTTTTAAAAAACTTTAGGCAGATGATTTTCTGCTAATGAAATCATGCTCTTTTAAATGAGCTAACATTGTTTCAGCATTGGGTACCCCCTTTAATGCTACGGCACTCTATCTTTGGTTTACCACAACTTTGGAAGAGTATTTGAACACATATAAAAATTTTGCTCCTTCCTGACTATCTTGTAAGGTAACAGGCTGAGTCACACTCATTTGAATTACAGCACATACTAAAATGATTGTACAAGAGGTGCAGTGAAAGGCAGTGCAACAGAAAAAATAAACATGAAGGTAGTCAGCAATTAGGCTCTAGAAAACTAAAACATCTGATTTGGGCCACATTTCACTGCCAGCAGTACAGGAGGCATGCCATTTTGCTAGCAAAGCTGTTATAATGGCAACAATGAGCTAGAAAGTTAACGTTGAATTCTGTACATTGCCATCTTGACACTCCTCCGTAAAGACATTGGTTAACATTGTTATGATTTAAAAAAATCTTGTTTTGTTACTTAAAAATTGGATAAACATAAGGCTTATAGTGTAAAAATACCAGTCTGAAAGTTTCAAACTACAATATCTACAGGAAGTATTTTTAGATATCAAAAATGTGAACCACTGTATAAAAAATGTACGAGGTACGGTTGCACAGAATAGACATAGGGAGTGCGCATGCGCGTATGACTCACCTTACCGTACTGTGCGTATTGGCGTATCACGCGGCGGGAGGTACATAACGGCATTTTCAAATTCAAGCAAAGTGGTCCTCTTAGTGACTGTCTCGTGAGACGAAGGATAATAAAATCGCCGTTTGCGTCTAACTTACACTTTTTCATTCCAAATTATGGTTGGTTTCAGGGTTTTTTAGTACAAATACAAGTACTCATACGAATGTTTCATCTTAGTTTGAGAATTTTTTAAATCAGCTACTCACAAAGTTAGCCAATGCCTCTAACTACAGACAAATATTGGATGCTCCAGCAACTAGCTGATTCTCTACCTAAAGTGTCAACTTTTTATGACATGCGATACAGGGTCAAATTTCAAAGTTAAAGCTGCAGGTGAGAAGTTGACGCTGAGCAAGGGACTTGACGCTGATGTTACACCGTTATGAAATAGGGCCCAGGTAAAAGACTTGAGAATGCATAACTGTACGCAGGAGAACATGTCAAATTTACCGTAGCAAATGACACAAAAGAATAAAAGAGCTCCTACAATAGAGAAAGTTTTTGCATGGCAAGTGTGTAACATGATATATAAGATTCCTGTCTGATGTCTCAGGTATATGACATCAGCACTCTGGCACTTCAGCATGCTTACCTGTGAGAATCTGTATGTTCATTCCCAGCCAACAGGGACATCAGAGTAGACTTGCCACTACCCTGTAACCCTAGGACACCTATCACTAGAAAATCTGTCTGTTCAAGAAGGTACTACGAAAGAGAAAGAAAGGAGAAACAAGGATGAAATACTGGAAGTTATTATTCAATTGGTCTAAGTTCAATAATGAATGAGCTATAATTCAATATCACTTATTGCTGATTTGATCCTGTTACGTTCTTTAGTCCTAGACCTAAAAATTAACCCAACCCTAACCATGAACTCAGTGCAACCATATAATACTTAGATGAAGTCTGAAGCAATCATTTCTGTGGTATACATTGGAGAACCACTATCTAAACTGTGCTTACCTCTGCTCCCACATCCACCCATTGGAATGCGTTGTCAATCAGCTTGATCGGTTGTCTCATTGTAGCCGGTGCTGCTAATCTCTTGTGGATAGGTACTATCGAAAGGTTAAAAGATGAAAAAAGTAAAAATGCAATAAATATTTTTCAAAAAGAAAAGAAAAACACAAATATCTGTTCGGAGCCGGAAGGGCATTAACTCATATCATTTCATACACACTTCTGGCTGCAAATAGACAAACAACAAAACGAACAACAAACGAAAACTGGAACCAATGCAGTCAAGGAAATGGACTTGCCTGCTAAAATACAATTACATGCATACTGTTATATCACAGTCAACAACATTTTCAGGTATTAAATGATGCAATGATTCTTTTTTTTCCCCTTCATACATACTGTATAAGTCCAATGTTAAAACAGAACAAAAAAAAAAAATTCTTTACAATAAAGAGCAAAGTTTGTAGGAATCCCTTTCCCAAACCAAAAAGTGCTAACTCTTCACTGACTCCATATCAATAACTGCAATATACATGAGACAGGGCCCACAGAAGAGGTCTAGTATTCAAATACTGACTGCTTTGAGGGGCATAGTAGAAACTATAGCCCAAGATGATCTTGAAACTGTAGTACAGTCTCAAGATCATCAAGGGGCTATTGTTTTAACCGTGTTGACAAAATATGCGGTCAGTATTTGTTTTATATACCGCATCCCGAATTTGGATTCCTAAAAAGTGGATATTTCGACAAAACACGCTTATCAAAATGTATTCATTTGAATGGAAACAAGTCCAATAGTAGTGTGCGTGTCTAGCTGCATACATGTATATCGATTGTTAACTCACACGCTTCTAATGTGTCATTGCTTCTTACGCGCAAGGAGAACTATGCCCAGTCAAAATTCTTTTGACTATTGGCAGGCAGTCTGTAGTGACTTTCATGACCAATCAGAGGCCTAGATTCTTGAAATACGGTATATACTTCAAACTACTTACCTTCAATAGATATGCCTGGCATCTGCCCTCCTGTGACCCGCTGACCTGGGGAATAAAGCCTCCCTGTCGGGGTACTACTCCGCCCTCTTGGTTCCATCTCACTCCCCTGCTTCAGCTTAGCTACCGGAACTGCCTGAGGTGCGACTGGTGTACCATGCGAAGGGGAACCGGTGGAAGCAGTGGAGGTTTGCGGCTGGCTTTGGGAGGGGGTGTCCTCCCTGTCCCTGACTTTGATTTTGATCTGAGGACTGGGGGACACTGCTCTGGCAGGATGGTGGGAGCATTCTGACCCAGTAGCCTTCTCAGTGTCCTTGGTTTGAAATACACAGTAAGTTAGAGTGCATGAAAACTGAATGGGTTAAAAATGACTACATTAGCACGATCTACAAAAAAGGGGTATATACAAGCACTGAAAAACCAGTCAGTAGCAACAGCACAATGACACAAAACATTTTTCCATGAAAAAAAGTAAAAGAGAAAAAAAGGATTCATAGTTTCCTCTGACAATTAAAAGTAAATACATGAGCCATTATTCAATTAATAATTGCTTGAAAAAAGCAAGTTCGAAATTATATTTTGTGAAGTCATTTCATCTACTGCCTTGTTTACTACTACCTACTACTATTACTAATTTTTCTTGAATCTGTTGATGAGGTAATCCCTCAGGCACCTCACTTGGGAAGCTATACTGTAACTACTACTATTAACCCATTTGTGACAGAGGGCCCACATTTTGTGGTTTGGTCTAATAACTTTTGATGCAAAGCCCTAAAAATCCTACCTAATACATGAGCAGAAAGAGCGAAAAAATCTACACAAACTGTGTCCATTTTGGTTGCATCAATATCTGTTGTTTGATGCTGAAAAATTTTCAAAGGAAAATAAGCATTAAAATCCTTAAATTGGCAATGTGATGGAACTTAGTTTAAAATCACAGTTTTCCCCTGCAAATTGGCGACTTTTTGACTTCTCATCATACTTTCTGTCAATTTATATTTATTTCAGATACATGACATTTAATAAGAAAAAATGTAGCATTAAAAGAAAAAAATGTTGGTTGCCAATTTGAAGAATAAAAGCTGATCAAATCCAGCTTTAAAATAATTCATGTCACGAATGGGTTAACACTCATGTCTTGTTACACCTGACACCTCTGGTGCTCCAGCGTTATTGCACCTAGCTTTACCATTGCTGCCACTATGGCACTCCAGCATTTCAAGGAGTTTCTTCCAGGTGTTGCAAATGTGTACCGATTTACTACACCGGGATGAAATGTGGCAAACACAGATGTTTGCCAAAAGACCCAAGTGCCTAGCAGAGTCGAAATGCGAACCATGTGATCTACAGGCTGGTGACATATCCACTAAATTAGGACACCAGTATTATTCAAAGACATTGGTTAACATTGTTATGATTTAGAAAAATCTGGTTTTGTCACTTGAAAATGGAATAAACATATGGGTTATAGTGTAAAAATACCAGTCTGAAAGTTTCAAAGTATAATATCCACAGGAAGTATTTTTAAATATCAAAAATGTGAACCAATGTTTGAAAACTATACGAGGGTCGGTTGCAAGGGAATAGACATAAGGAGTGCGAATGACTCGCCTTACCATACTGTGTGTATTGGCGTATCACTCGGCGGGAGGCACATAACGGCATTTTCAAATTCAAGCACAGTGGTCCTCTTAGTGATTGTCTCGTGAGATGAAGGATAATAAAATTGCCGTTTGCGTCTAACTTACACTTTTTCATTCCAAATTATGGTTGATTTCAGGGTTTTTGAGTACAAATACAAGTACTCATACACATGTTTCATCTTAGTTTGAGAATTTTTTTAATCAGCTACTCACAAAGTTAGCCAATGCCTTTAATTATTGAGGCAGGCAACAAAGCAACTGGCATCCCATGTAACGATGATGTTTATCATAAAGTTTCCCAGTGCATGGTATTAAATAAAGTAGTGAGCATCAAACTGAGAAGCTGATGGGGTGATAAAATCTTGTATCTCAAATTTTGGTGAAAATGACTTTTTTGTATTAATCTTCAGATAATCAGTTAAGTGATGTCCTGTCCAAAACCTAACTCTCTTACTCCAACAATGGAGCCACTGTGGCATGTCAAAGGGAAGGCAATCCCATTGCTTGTAGGGCTTCAGCCGCCATGTTTTTTCACTTTCCTGAACATTTCACTCTTTTGAGATACGAAGATCTGTTGCCCCACCGACGATGGATACCTTATTATCAAGCCCAGCTGCCTTAGATAAAATCATTGGAGGAGGTTTATGACTACCGCCCTCACTGTTTCCTCTCTCACGGGGAGGTCCATCCTATGACACATGTTGGAGGTAGAGAAAAGGGTAAAAAGCAGAATAAATCCAACAAAAAAAAAAAAAAAAAAAAAAAAAACAAACCAAACCAAGAACAAGGCGTTTGCGATGTTGTGTCTCGCCCACTTGTGAAAATAACTAGAAATATTGCGATCTGTGATGGCACACAACAGAACTGTATCGAAAGCTCATTGTGAAATAACTGGGATGGAATAACATTTGATAAAATATGAGAAGGGTTTTTTATGAAATGGTACTGCATTTTCACGGGCATGTACTTTCCCTGCTTCTACTCTCATCCCTCTGATATGAGTAACATTGTATGATTGATATTTTACATGTGTGGAGTTGAAAAGTGTTTGTGGTTGTAGTGTAGCTGAGGGCTGCATATGATGTAGTGTGATAATGAGCTTATAATTTAGAGAAAAGAAATACGAGAACAGTTATGTTTTGTTAAGAAGAAGGGTTAGTGAGTAAAATCTTTTATGGTATATTGAATACTGCCACAGGAAAAAAAAAAGCATGCATAAAATTGAAGAGAACAGAAAACTGATCCCTCAGCCACTTTGCACTGAGTATTTATGTATAGTTTTAATATTCTTTCAAGTGCAAAATGTTGCCTGGCACCCGCAAGATAGACGCGGATAACCTGTCAGGGGTAAATTGACTAATTAGATAGAGGTTAAAGGCAGCATTTTGTTAATAATTAGTAAAAAGCATGCCTGAAATTGATGAGAACACCAGATTTGAATGCTGAACATAATAATTGTAATATGGTATGCATGTAAATTGAGTTTGTGGGAGAGAAACAAAAGACCAAAATTTGTTGAAGACAAAGTTTTGTGTCATAAGAGAGTCTTGCAAGTAAACTTTAACCGTTCAACGTTTGACCTGTAATGACCTTTGACCTGACCATGTGACCTCTGACTGGACCATAACATGCAGGTCCCCTTAGTGCATCTACAACCCAAGTTTGATAGATAAGTGTCACATGGTTGCAGAGTTTTGTGTCATAAGAGAGTCTTGCACGTAAACTTTAATGTTTGACCTGGAATGACCTTTGACCTTACCATGTGACCTATGACTGGACCATAACATGCAGGTCCCCTTAGTGCATCGACAACCCAAGTTTGATAGATAAGTGTCACACGGTTGCAGAGTTTTGAGTCATAAGAGAGTCTTGCACGTAAACTTCAACGTTTGACCTGAAATGACCTTTGACCTTACCATGTGACCTCTGACTGGACCATAACATGCAGGTCCCCTTAGTGCATCTACAACCCAAGTTTGGTTGAAAAGTGAGTCACGGTTGCAAAGTTATGTGTGATAAGAGAGTCTTGCACGTCAACTTTAACATTTGACCTGAAATGACCTTTGACCTTACCATGTGACCTCTGACTGGACAATAAGATGCAGGTCCCCTTAGTGCATCTACAACCCAAGTTTGATTGAACAGTGTCACACAGTTGCAGAGTTTTGTGTCATAAGAGAGTCTTGCACGTAAATTTTAACGTTTGACCTAAAATGACCTTTGACCTTACCATGTGACCTCTGACTAGAGCATAACATGCAGGTCCGCTTAGGGCATCTACAACCCAAGTTTGGTTGAAAAGTGAGTCACGGTTGCAGAGTTTTGTGTCATAAGAGAGTCTTGCACGTAAACTTTAACGTTTGACCTGAAATGACCTTTGACCTTACCATGTGACCTCTTACTGGACCATAACATGCAGGTCCCCTTAGTGCATCTACAACCCAAGTTTGGTTGAAAAGTGAGTCACGGTTGCAGAGTTTTGTGTCATAAGAGAGTCTTGCACGTAAACTTTAACGTTTGACCTGAAATGACCTTTGACCTTACCATGTGACCTCTGACTGGACCATAACATGCAGGTCCCCTTAGTGCAACTACAACCCAAGTTTGGTTGAAAAGTGAGTCACGGTTGCCAAGTTATCTTTCATAACGTTTGTGACGGACGACGGACGGACGACGGACGGACGACGGACGGACGCCATTTGGATCCCTTAGTCTCGCCTTCACCTCCGGTGGGCGAGACAAAAAGGAGAGAGAGAGAGGGAGAGAGGGAGAGAGAAAGAGAGAGAGGGGGAGGGAGGGGATAAAAGAAACAGTTAAAATGCATGAAAGTTTCAAACAGCTCTCATGAAAGGAATTAGGGAGCTTTAGATATGCGACGCAGCTCAGACGACGCGGAATCTTGCTGAGTTGACTTACGTTCTCCTCTTTCCTCGCGTTGCATTGCAAAGAGGCTTTAGATTTGGGGAGGACGCAGTTTAATCAAACAAAGCGCGCGCTCAAATATGAACCATTGTTACGTCATTAAACATTAAAAAGGGTCAACAAAGGTCTCGCATCGTGCATTGGGGAGGACGGTAAACTGGCCCCAGAACCATTGGGTAAAACAGACGACGCAGGATGGAATGGAAAAGAGCTGTCTCGCGCACAACAACATTTTTGGCAAGATACCACATCGTCTGAGCTGCATCGCGTATCTAAAGCTCCCTATTAACAAAATTCATTACGAGGCCTGATGTAAGTATAAGCCTACACCTGAGTTATAGTATAAAGCTGAGGAAATTTTCTGGTCTTTGCATTTTTTTTTTCTTTTTAAAGAGTGCAATCAGTTTGCCGGATCATACAGTAGATATTTAAAAAACTAAACAGGGTAGAATGTTGAAGGCAATATTCATGAAGCACAGAAAAGATAAAGCTGCTCCAAAGGATTCATTACTCCACAGAAGCCTGTGATATACTGACATTTAAGCTGCGATTTTGCTTCTAGATATCAAAATGTTTCAGTCCCTATAACCCACCCCTGGGTATGTCTCAATGAGGCCTGTGCATCATCTGTGTACATGGAAAAGCATCAGAAGGTAATTTTTTTCCAGCATCCGACATGTAAAGCATAAATTTAGGGTATTTAAAACAGCAAAAATCAAGAAAAAGGGGATTAAAATTCACAGGTCATGATGCATGTTTCCTCTAGAACTTCTTGAAGCCACTGTAGCTCATATTCACTCATATTCACATTTCCTCCAATTTTGCAATATTAATGTTTCTTACCCCTTTACCCACCCCTCAAAATATCAGTAACTTATTACTCCTTACCTTTCCGCCTTTTGGTTTCTTCTTGCGTCTCCGCCCACTGCCAGGCACCCCAGCATTGGCTCCACCCCCTCCACGCCCTCCTGGTCCGGGGGAGTCCCCTCCTCTAGCTGAATTCATTTGAGATATTCTCTGTTTTTTTACTCTGCTGTTCCACTGCTTTGTTTCTCTATGATCTTGTAGGAGAGGAAAATTTATGGAATAATCACAAGCTTAGTCATCATGATCACTGCTCACAATACACGAATGCCAGATTATCATCAGATAACCTTGCACTATTGCAGGCCTATACAGTGCAAATTGCTGACAATAGGAAAGTAGTGTTCTCTGTCCAAGAAATTGGACAGAGGAACAAGAGCAATGTCACCAGTGATCAGAAAAACATTTTTTTTTTTTCAAAATTCACATGATCAAGATAATTTACATCCAGTTAGAGGAATGGAATGGAAATGGGATATTTTGTCATCCTAGGTGTGAAAAAAATATTTTATACGAATTTGGTGACTATTTTAGTGATTTCTATCTTCAACTAAATAGTATATATAGAGGGCAACATTTCGCATACCGATGTAGCCCAGTGTGATCGCATTAGTTTTACTCATTTTTGCCTGAACGAAGGAGACATGCTGAAGCTCAGCTATAACTTAGTATAGCAGGCCTCAAAATAGGTATGGTATAGTAACTTAACAAGTCCAAACTTCGTGCACAGGGCCATTTCTCAAAGACTAGAAAAGATTGTGAAAATCTGATGGCATGAACGAAAAGAGCAACCTAAAATCATCCTAGAACATAATCTCTCTTTGAAATTTGGGAAAAAATTTTGAAATTATTGATAAAAAATCGGCAAATATGGCAGCGTTTTGCGTCCGTTCTGAAAAAAACTGAACCTGCCGATGGCCGACCAGGGTCTAGAATTCCTCTTTTCGAGAGATGATGTCATCAAAATTGTAAGTAAAATGTGGTATCAAATGATTCTATATTTTGTCTTCCTAATAATGCAATTATCTTATCTTTTAAGGATCACTATTTTGTATTAATCACTTGTACACTGGCGTGCGCGAAGTTAGGTCTCATTATTTTTGTAAAACTTTTCCAGAGCTTTTCCAGGTCCAGAGCGTTACAATACGACATCGCGATATCTCTGGAATTCTTCGTAAATATGGTCTTCTTCTTGCACCCCTTTGTAGTCTAAAACTTTGCTTTGTCTTTGACTTTGGTGTCAATTAAATCAGAATAATTTTTGGGAAAATTTGAGAAATTATGGACCGAAAATTGCCTTCCTTAGAAAATTAAAATGTGCGTATGGTCCCCCCATCATCAGCATGATCAGTAAATTCTAGAAATTGAAGAAGTCTGAACAAATAAATTACAGAGGCTCATGTCAGGCTGTGGCAGAGCCCTGAAAACTAGAATTCTTGCATTCAATTTCAAATTTCAAGACAAGAGAAATTATTGTACCATCACAAACTGTGCACTAAATTAGGCAGACTACAAATACGCACACTGCACCTGAACCCAGCTAGCTACCTACACACACTGAATCAATTACATCTGCAAGAATCTTCACTCTTGCACGAGGCAGATCAACCCTGAACTTGAAGAAGACTACAAATTTCTCACTTCTTCATGTTTTCTTTTTTGCTCTTCTTTACCTTCTTAACTTCTCTTTATTTTCTTTCACATTTCTGCTTTTCTTGTCTAAGTTCTCTCATCGATTTATTCTCTTCAAGTTCAACTTCCTCCTCCTTTTTCCCCCTTTCTCCACCCATCTTTTCTTTCTTCTTCCTCTTCTTTATATCTTCAGTTCCGTTTTCTCCTCCTGCCTTTTCACGCACGAATTTCAGCATACGGGACTATCATCTAGATCTAGATCTAGTCGCGCTGAAGTAAAGTAATACTAGCAATGCTACGACTGACACACACCGGATTTAACAATTTCCAAACATTAAACGACTGACACACGTGGGCTTAACTTTGTCATTTTTACTCACCATTTGTTTACCAAAACAAACTATGAAATGCCGACATTTTACGAACTTACATTGATATACGGCAGCACAAATCGAACAAACGTTTCATCAGTTATGTCCCCCTCTTCGGCCGGGTCATCACATTGAAATCAATCATGTTAATGCTGGTTTTTTGCATGTTTTTTTTTTGTGATCATGATCATCTTCCTCGTCATCATCATCATCATCATCAATATTTGTTAGTGTCACCTCACCAGTAACAAAGGGGGGGGGGGGGGGGGGGGGGGAAGCAAATGGCATCATTTTTTTTGGGGGGGGGGGGGGCGGGGGGCATTATAAAGATAGTGGTGGAGCATGGTGGTGGCGGCGGTGGTGGTGTGATCTTGGATTGGTTGACCTCCTAAAACGTCTCCTGTGGAGTTTTAATTGGAGTTTGATGGTGATGCTGATGCTGATGATGGTGGTGGTAGTAATTCTTTTTGACATGATATTCAACAGAAAAAGATAAGAGATGGACAGAGCACACATGGGAGACAGGATGTACAATGGGGGAAGGGGGGAGGGGGCTGGAGCAAGAGATTACAAGAGCCCGAAACACAGAAACACAGAAACACAGAATGTAACCACATAATATTTCTCATGCCTTTACGATGGAAACTCAATACATGTATAAAAAGCTTCAATTTCACTGAAGAGATTCTGGATGTAACAAGGTAACTTTGCTGGTGCAAGGTCTTAATTGTATGTTCTTTTGTTTTTACCCTGATATGAGATTCCTGATAACGGTAATCTTCATAGTCCTAAGTTATACATGTACATGTACTTGTAGTGAATTTCCAAATATCCACTGTAGAAAAAAAAAAGAGACAAATTCTCAAAACTTTTAAAAAGGTCATACCCTATGACCATGCAACAGTCAGAGTATATTACATGACTATCTTTCTAGATCAAGATACTACTGGTGCCCTATAAGTACCTGTATCCCTGTTGACGATGAAAGACAGGTGGCAGAGTGTTTGTGAAAGGGGGGGGGGAGTGAGAATGAACAGGCATGGTATTTACATGGTACATAAATAAAACATAAAATTCACACTCTCAATAACAAGAAACTACCAGTTCATAACAAAACTTTATTTCAACAAATAATATTTCACTGAACCCAATACAACAAATTTTGACTAAGCCATTTCTACTTTTTATTTGTCATTGCATACCAGATCATTTGAAACCTTGAAATGACATCATCCTTAAACAGGAGAAAAAACATATAATGATAATGATAATAATGACAATAATGATAATAATAATAATAATAATAATAATAATAATAATAATAATGATAATAATAATAATAATAATGATAATAATAATAATGATAATAATAATAATAATAATAATAATAATAATAATAATAATAATAATGATAATAATAATAATCATAATGATAATAATAATAATAATAATGACAATAATAATAATAATAACAATGATAACAATAATAATAATGATAACAACAACAATAATGATAATTCAATAATAATAATAATAATAAGAGAAGAACAATAACAAAACTACTCAGGGGACTGATTTGGTAACTCATATAACTTATTTAAGTCTATCATCTACGTAAAGTTATATTGTCATAGTGAAGTCAGGGATAAACACACACACAAAAAAGAAGACAGATAAATTTTTTAATACATTAGTGATATTCTCAGGCAAGTTCTCTCATACTGGTACTTCAATATGTAACACAGTTCAGAATTCTACAGAAAGTAAGAATCAAATGCTTCAGATGGTTTCAAGGATGCATTGCAATCCAATTTACACCAAGGTTCATATGTACCGTGAAACCCAGGATTTAGGAAATTAGTACCTACACTGTTACATTGTAAACTTCTTATACTGGAGTGCAAAAATCAGCATTAAGGAAAAAAAAAAAAAAAAAAAAAATGAAGCTGGTGACAGAAAAGAGAGTGTTTGGTGTTCTTTCTGAGGTTGAACTTACAGATTACTTCTATACATGTATAAAAATGTGACCAATGTGAAAGGACACTCAAACCTATCCTGTATATTGGATATGGTGAATAACAAAACATCAGGGATATGATTTGTAATAATTTAAATACAAACCACACAGACATGGTAACAATCTTTCAAAACAAAAGATGTAGTCACCACAGAATGTATGGGGATGTAGGCAGAAAATTAGTCATTTACATGTAACATAGCTGTTGGGAAAAATCTCCTATTTGTTGTACACTAAATATCTATAATTATTAGTGTATGTAACTGAGGAATCTAAATAATGTTGAACTATCATCTTTTCTTTCTGTAATCCACTTTATCAAAGTCAAATGGTTCTGTCTCAGAGACATCATCATGTGAAAGCTCATAATCACTGTCAGAATCATCATCATCACTGTCATAATGACTATCCTCATCAGTGAATTCATCAAGACCTCCTCCATGCTGATCTCCTTCTTTGTCCAGTTTTTGAACTTCTATCTCCTGCAAGAGTGTCTTGGCAAATGCTTCATAATCCTCCAGACTGATCTTAGCCACCTTCTCTGTAAACCTCCCATCAGAGCTATCGATGATCCTTGACAGTTTGGGGTTCTTCATGGCAAACTGACCTCTGTTGTTGGGTGCAGCATACAGGCCAAGCCTTTCCAGGATAAGATGTCTGCAACGAAGGTGATCAAGTGTGTATTTGAAGATCTTGGCTTGAGTCATCTCCGAGTTGCTCTGGATGCCCATCCTGAAGTAGGCATACTGGAAACGAAGCTCTGGGATAAACAAATGTGTAAAAGAAAAATACAGTGGAATTTGGTCAAGACAAATAGCACTTTAACCCACTGAGAATTCAGCAGTCAACAGGTTAATATACTATGCCTCCTTTTTCTATAAGGAAAAAAAAAAGTATTTACCTAGTTCAGAAAACGTCCTAACATTTCACCAATGTATGCATTTACATTCCAATGTGTGTGTACTATGGGTTGCATACACACTTGATCATGACTTTCTTCACCCTGATGGAGGCTGAGCTGGCTGAAGGAGAATTTACGAGACTGCTGCCACAGAGCGGGATGTGTAATTGTTACATGTTAGAGTTCATGCTAACAAAGAGAGACAGAAAAAGTGGTTGTGTGGTCTCAGTTACATAATTTAAGGTCTTGACTTGATTAAGTATTAATCTAAACATATGGTCAATACCAGATATGGCTGTAAAATATTAGATAGAATGATATTCAACTGTAATCTAAGATGTATACATGTACACGTACATGTATACAGAGGGCCAAGAAATATGCATTCCCATGCATACCTATAGTCTCTAGATCTTCTGCTAGAACTGCTGGACTGTCAATCAATATGGTCAAGACTTCTGCTCTTGGGAAACCACACTTCTCCATCAGCACCTTGACCACTGCATTCAACTGGGCACTATGGATGGTCAGTACCTGTGACCAATCTGAAATCAGTTTCTGCAGCTGACCCTCTACAAAACCAATCTTCCTCAGGTGTGTGACTCTGCTCTGCAGCAGCTTTACAGATGCCTTCCACAGAGCCGGGTTCCCATGCAGGGACTTCAACAGGCGTCTCCAGTTCAATCCCAACATGTGAAGGTAGTCAATATTTCTAAGAAGTTTGTCCATCCTGGCAGAAAGGATACCAGGATTAGCTTGTAGCAGTGCAAGAACACTCCTGCAGTCACATTCCAAACTAATGAGTTTTTGAACTAGGGGCCTGAGATTCTGCATAGACGATGCATAAGTTTTGGAAGACTCTGTTAAGTTCAGTTCAGACTCAACTTGGGTGAGAAAGGCTTCTAAGTCAGCTTCAGTCTCAATCAAAGTAATTAAACGTACTTCAGGTTTTTTGTCACTGCTACTTGCACTTGTACTACAGAAACGTGAGGCTATCATGGTCATTTGGGAAGTTCTGCATCCACAAATTAGCTTCTGATCTTCGTCTATGAGGAGACATGTGGATATAACTCCTCTCCCAACTGGAACTGGAGGAGTTGTTTGACACATGGTGCACACCCTACTCTTTGGCGACAGGCATAGGTGTGGTACAGTCTCTAAGGAAGCATCAAGTGTGTGTAGCTTTCTCCTTGCAGTGTGCTGAAGGGGACTTGTAGAAGCTGCTGCTTGATACTTTGATGACAAAATAGGGAGGACACATCTTTCAAGCTTCCTGAAGAAAAGCACTGGTCTGGGAAGGACACGGAAGGCCAAATATTCTGTGGCCATGATGACTGACTTTCAGCTTTACCCCACCTAAGAGAAAAGAACGGGAGAGAGAAATTTAAAGAGAGAGAGAGAAAGAGAGAGAAAGAGAGAGAGAGAAAGAGAGCAGGACATCAGGCAAATTTGTTTCCGGGGGAAGAGGTGCACTCAGTATGTGTGGTGGGTATGTGCTGCGGAGAAGACCCCCATTTTTACATTCAATTTTCTATTCCAATGCGTAGCATTTTTTTTTTCTTGTCGAGAAAAAGATAGAACACAATTCCAAAGGCAAAGCACCACATTTTTTTTTTTGTTTCGCCATTCCAGTCACTTCGATCTGTCTAAACAGATCTGAAAATGATCTTAATTCAGTAAAGAGCATAATTTAAAAAAAAAAAAGTAGTTCACGCGCAGGTACAAAAGGCAAAATTTGAAGCGTGTTATCGATGCACGAGTAGGCCCTACCAAAATAATTCCGAGATTGAAAGCAGGGGGAAAACACCCCCCCCCAGAAAAAACAAAAACAAAATACAAATAAATTTTACAAAAATATTCGATTAGGAATATGTAATTTTATACGAAAAAAAAGAAAAATTGTGGCGAAAATAGTCCATTCTGACTAATTGCCGGCAATATCGTGCTTCAGGCCCCACCTCTAATATAGTTTGAATGTGGGGCTGATTCCCCCACGAAGTATTAGACCTACATTTTATTATTCATTCAATAGTTGATCGATCATGAAACTCAATTTTACATTTTCACATTTTCACATTTTTAACATTACTAGATTCTAGATTGACAACTCCCTAATATATACTCGTGTTTATGGCCCCACCAAACGGGATTATGAATTGATTATCACGGCAGTGGGGCTGATGGGCATCAGCCCCACTGCTGTGTTAATCACGTTTGGATCCCGTTTGGTGGGGCCGTAAACACGAGTATATATACTGTGCTCATCAGCCCCGATGCTGTATTAATCATATTTGAATCGCATTTGGTGGGGCCGTTAACACGAGTATATATAAGAGAGTTTTAAAAGAAGATGATTAAACGTTATGATCGATCAATACATTCTTTTTTTTTAAATGTGAAAGTCTGTCGTCTTCTAGTTCTATTTCTGTATTTCTGTCCTAGTTAGTGTGGTGTAAGTTAGGTCAGAAGAGATAATCGATCATGATGTATGTGGGCATCAGCCCCACTCACCATGCATTAATTGAGTGGGGCCTGAAACACGATTATGCCTAATTGCCAAATAAAACCAAATTAACAACTCAGAAAACTTCCTTTATTACAGTCCCATGCATTGACAATTTTGTCTTGCACTAGCATGACTTTAACTTTAACATTAATGGAAATATTTCTGATAATGATTTTTATTCTATCTTAATGATTCAAAAACCAACTAATTCCGTGAAATCAAATTTAATTTACCTTTTAAACTTACCGGTACTCATTAAAATCGTTTGTTTCCCATGTATTCTATATTTTCCCAAGCCTTTGCTCGGCGGTCAACCACGGAATTCCAAGCAGTTCAGTGGATCTATTAAACTTTTCTAATGTATTCACTTTCTGTTGTGTTTTATTTTGAAAATATTCAATTTTTTAATAATTTTTAAATTAAATATATTGTTATATTTAATTATAGAAAAGACTACCAAAATACTCTAGAATTTGTTTATATTTATAATATCGACAAAACAATTTCTTGATCGAGCCTATCTCGTCGACCTCTTTTCATCTGCACACTTTCCTCTGTGAAAATGGTATGAACATTCCCCATTGTAAATGTTGTTTCTTGACGACATAGATTGAATTATCCAAATTGACATGTCTCCCATGGATGAAAAAAATACCTTTAATATGGCAAAGATTTCTTTTAAACTGCATATTTGTTGGGTTTACCTGTGAAGCGAGTATTAGCGTCGTGGTCTGTTTGGCTAATATCATGAATAGGGATCAACGTGCAGTGGGGCACGCGTTATTGCATGGATGGTACATCTGTGCGAGTATGCTAGGGTTGTATGCAAGCAATCGTGAACGTGTGCCACTGCATGTGAGTAGGTAGTCCACCTCCTGGACTGTTGTTAATTTTGTACGACACGACTACCAAACACCCAACACACTACAACCCCATAACACGCATACACACACACCCTGAATAGTCATATGAAACAACAGTCCAGTGAATCTTGGCAAGTTCCCCGTCAGATTCAAGGGAACTGATATTCCGCCCACTGAGCCCAGTCTCCCTCGCTCTCGATTCCGATTGGTCGACAAACCCTGTCAATCAGAACGGCGTTCTCCTCGGTCAATGCGCTAGCTTGCTGTGCACATGTTGTACGTTCAAACAACTTGAATATTCATGTGCTCCTTGCGCAATATCTGCGAGGGGCGGTCGTAACCTCTAGGTCAGACAAAGGTCACAACTTCATTATCTTTCCTCTCTCTGCCGAGATGGCCTGGACGATTTTTTCGGGGAAAGTGAATCAGTGGGTAAGGTGAATCACTGGGGGTAAGTGAATCAGTGGAGGGCGCGGGCCCGGGCGTGTGTGTGTTGGTTATGGTTTGCCCAATCAGTAAAAATCGTCCAGGACGTGGACTAGTGAGTAGGTGTCTAACGTACCATTCAGGGCAAAAAATACACGGGGGCTCGAGGCAAATTCGCCCCCGAAACGCCAAAAAGAGCCCCTGAAATTCTCATAGGGTCCAATGCACTCAGGGAGCCATTGGTATGGTGAGCTGTGCAAATTTATGTGAAATGCTGCCCTCTATAGTTGGAGATAAAAATCACTAAAATAATCAACAAATTCTTGGAAAATGTTTGCTTTTTACACCCAGTATGATAACATATCCTATTTTCATTCCATTCCTTCAATTGGATCTAAATTATCTTCATCAAATGAATTTTGAGAAATCTTTTTCTGATCACTGCTCTTGTTCCTCTGTCCCAGAAATGTGACAGAGAACACTACTTTCCTATTGTCAGCAATTTCCACTGTACAGGCCTAACTTAGTGCAAGGTTATCTGATGATAACCTGGCATTCGTGCCAGTGGGTCCAATGTAAACTGTAATCATGGTAATACGGCTATATCGTGGTTTAGGAAACCACTCGTTCATTTGACGCACGCACTTGTGTACAAAGAGAATGGAGGTGGAAATAGGAAACCAATGCGTGTGACTGAATAAAGCGCTGCTGTACAAAGTGAACGGTGGTTTCCTATTTCACGATAATGCCGGTAATACAATGTAGAAAATTCGGGCGGGTGGTCTCAAAAAGTAGCCCCGGAAATTTTTTTTTTTTCCCCTGCCTGGTACCATTAGATGTTCAGTGTTATGACTTCTGAATGATAGAGATGCTTGGCATCAGATGAGGAGTTCAGTACTTCAGTAAAGCAGGAATAAAGACAAACTAAAAAAAAAAAAGATTAGACTTAAAGTTAGGGTAGAGCGCCCGTCATTCGACCTGTGCCGTGATTTGACCGCTTATCACTATTAATATTATCACAAGCCAGCACATATTACTCCCACTACACACACTAATCATTTCATTACACACATTATACATTGTCACTCGCCACAAGAAAGTCCTTAGTCACTTCCAAAAATCCATCTGAAAAGCCGAATTCCGGCGTCAAAAATGCAAAATTGCGCCATATTTCCATTGAAAGCTTAAGTCCTCTGTGAAGAAACGGGGCCGCAGAAAGAGCGCTAACAATAAAGAAATCGGCGGTATTATGATGTGTTTTTTTTGTTTATTGCAAGCTCTGAGTGTGCAAAAAACAAATGAAAAACCAAACCGCCCGTATCTGCCGATGCAGTGGCTTCATG
Organism: Echinometra lucunter; assembly: GCA_029962745.1. Classification (NCBI taxonomy): domain Eukaryota; kingdom Metazoa; phylum Echinodermata; class Echinoidea; order Camarodonta; family Echinometridae; genus Echinometra; species Echinometra lucunter. Next base: position 23,082,815 of record CM057162.1, read on the forward strand.
TACAAAGTTGAATGCAAGTCCCCACTGCCCTTCATTCGACTGCAACAGCAGCACCGACGGGCGCCTCAACTTCTGCGATGGACAGCCGTGTATGGTGCGGCGCATTTCAGTGGCCCTCATACGCGTTGACATTGAACGCGCAGTGTGCCTGGTCGAATGATTGCCGGGGGATATCGAATGAAGGGCATGAAACATAGTGATCTATTTTCATATTTTCTAAAATATTGTGATGCATTTTGAAAATATAAACATTGTGATAAAAATAGTTTAATACATTTGACATGAATTTATGTGGATATGATTTTGTAAAAAGTATGTTTAACGGAAAAAATATTGCAAAAAAGCTTAAGCGGTCGAATCTCGGGCAGTTTACTCTACAGGAAATTATCTGCACAACATGGTTGGGACTTGGGTCTCATAATGTTTTTCATTTCACTTCGGCTACCGTGCTAACGTTAGATCTATTTATTGTTTGCAAAATATGGGGGGGGGGGGGGTTGATGGAAGTAAAAGAAAAAAGAAGGAAATAAAGTGAAACATTCCAGGATCACCGTTAAAGAAGTTCACACGCCCTCCAATGTAACCCTTATCCTAACTGATCTGAATCTGATCCCAATGCCAATACTAACGCTTGCCTTAAATTTGATGAAAATAAGGAGGGAGTGTGGACTTCTTAATTACCCACCCCCCTCTAAGTCTAACCCATTTTTTTTAGACAGGGTCCACATTGTGTGGTTTGGTCCCATAGGTTTTAATAAATCTGCAGAGCCCTAAAATGATGTACATATGACCAAAATGAACAAAAAATTCTACACATACCTGTATATAACTGTGCCCATTTGTTGTTACGTCAGGTTTGTTTGATGCTTCAATGTTTAACCCATTCGTGACAGAGGTCCACATTTTGTGGTTTGGCCTAATATCTTTTGATGCAAAGCCCTAAAAATCATACCAAATCCATGAGCAGAAAGAGCAAAAAATTCTACACAAACTGTGCCCATTTTCGTTGCATCAATATTTGTTGTTTGATGCTGACATTTTTTTAAAGGAAAATAAGCATTTAAATCCTCAAATTGGCAATGCGATGAAAATGTTAAAATTACCGTTTTTCCCTTCAAATTGACAACTTTATGACTTCTCATCATACATTCTGTCAATTCATATTTATTTCAGATACATGATGTTTTATAAGAAAAATGTAGCAATAAAATAAAAATGTTGGTGTTGCCAATTTGAAGAATAAAAGCTGATCAAATTAGGCTTTGAATAATTCCTGTCACGAATGGGTTAAGGAAAATAAGCTGTAAGTTAACGTCTTAAATTGTTAATGTGATGGAAAGTTCGAAGTCACCAGGCCAATTAGCAAATCTTTACTTCACGTGTCATGTCAAGTAAGTTTTCTCTGTTCGTAACTTGCCTTGCCTGAAAATATTTGGAAATTTGGACAGGGTTTCGTTCATAATTCTAATTTCGATATCTGTCTCCCTACTTGTAATCACATACCGTTCCTTTGGGAAATGGAAAAATCCAAAACATCCGAGCGAAACAAAGATAAAAAGGAACAAAGATCAGAAAGAAGGGGCAAAAAATAAATAAATAGAGAGTTTAGATGCAAAATCTGGTTTTGTGTTGGAAGACTAAATTCAAATCTTGCTTATGCTAAGCACTGACATGTGAATATTGAGGATATAAATTACATTCCATATCATATTCATCTCACAATTTTTTGTGATTTTTCTGTTTGTTGTGAGAAAGCCCATGTCATGAACAAATCTATCTGAAAGTGAATCTGTTCATCTCATGTTGCAACCTGTTTTTCAAATTGATTCGACAACATGATTGCTGGATTCTTTGTGCTAAGAAATTGAAAAGAAATATGGGGAGGAGCTTGGGGATTTATAATCCAATATATCAGGCGAAGATAATTATGGACCCTTCATTGGTTTTTTTTTTTTTTGTTATTGTTTTTTTTAGCATTAAATGTCTGCACAAGAAATGTGGCCATTTCTTATAACATGTGGCATTTTAAGTTGGCGGAATCCCGAGTGTCAACTCTCAATAAATCGTGGCTGTCTTACTTTCTTGATTTGTACAATATGATCCTCAATTTCACTATGTTTTGTGATCTTCTGCAGCCTCCAAAGAAGGACTCCAAGCAATCTTCCAAGTCCTCCAAGCCGGCTGCAAAGTCGAGCAGTGGTGGCAAGGCTAAGAAGAAGGTAAGGAAACCCTGTAATATAAAGCATAGTCCTAAACTCAGAGGATAATGTGTTTCCTCTGATTCCTGTTTCATAAATCGTAGGAAAAGAGGCCTTTTCTGTTATTCATTTCTCATTTTCATCTTACTTAAATCATTTTACATGCACCCATCATTTCCCCTTTCTGCTTTGTTGGTTTTTATATTGTGCCAGATTCCAAAGTGAATCTCTTTGATGTGGTGATTTAAAAAAAATTGGGTACCTCATGCAATTTTTACCGAATGAAACTGAATGAAAACATTGCAAGTTTTATCCCCCGCCCCCCCCCCTTCCAAAAAAAACAAAACAGAACATTTTTAATGAGTTTTTAGCTCAGTACTGATTTGAAGTCTGTGAAAATAATGCCAGGTGCAACTCTTGTAAAATTGAATGTCATTGCTTTTACTTTATTAGACACTATTGAATGTTAACATTTTTTAGTATCTAGGTTTTAGTACCTTACTGACAGTATGTTGAATGCAGTATCGTGTACATGAGGATAAAGTCATAAATTTAAGTTCACTGTTAACGGTTGATATTCTCACTCAAGTCTTCTATTTTATGTTTTCATTTCCATGTGCTGCTGAGTAGAAGTGGTCCAAGGGAAAAGTCCGTGACAAGCTGAACAATCTGGTGATGTTTGACAAGGCTACCTATGACAAGCTCTACAAGGAGGTCCCTACCTACAAGCTCATCACACCATCAGTAGTCTCTGAGCGTCTCAAGATCCGTGGCTCCCTTGCCAGATTCGCCCTGGAAGAGCTTCTGAGGAAAGGTTAGATAGAAACTGCCACTAGCTCGGTTACTCCAAAGCACCTTGGAAGTCGTATTTAAGGAAATTCCAAGGAAATTTCAAGAATTCTAGTAATTAACCCATTAGTGACAGGAATTATTTAAAGCCTAATTTGATCAGCTTTTATTCTTCACGTTGGCAATGCCAACATTTTTATGCCTCCGCCCACCGTAGGTGGTTGCTGGAGGCATTATGTTTTCGGGTCGTCCGTCCGTCCGTCCGTCCCGTTTTCGTTCTCGCGATAACTTAAGAACCGTTCGACAGATCAACTTCAAACTTGGCTCGTGTATGCATATGGGAGGGACAATGATCTGATTAGATTTTGGAGTCTCAAGGTCAAAGGTCAAGGTCATAGAGGTAATAATACACATAAAAATGGCTCGTTCTCGCGATAACTTAAGAACCATTTGACAGATTGGCTTCAAACTTGGCTCAAGTATGCACTTGGAAGGGACAATGATCTGATTAGATTTTGGGGTCACAAGGTCAAAGGTCAAAGGTCATAGAGGTCATTATGTACATAGAAATGGATCGTTTTCACCATAACTCAACAACCATTTGACCGATCAACCTCAAACTTGGCACAGGTATGCATATGAGAGGGACAATGATCTGATTAGATTTTGGGGTCTCAAGGTCAAAGGTCAAAGGTCATGGAGGTCATTATGTACATAGAAATGGTTCGTTTTCACCATAACTCAACAACCATTTGACCGATCAACCTCAAACTTGGCACAGATATGCATATGGGAGGGACAATGATCTGATTAGATTTTGGGGTCTCAAGGTCAAAGGTCAAAGGTCATAGAGGTCATTATGTACGTAGAAATGGTTCGTTTCACCATAACTCAACAACCATTTGACCGATCAACCTCAAACTTGGCTCATGTGTGCATATGGAAAGGGCAATGCTCTCATTAGATTTGGGGGTCACAAGGTCAAAGGTCAAAGGTCAAGGTCAAAGATGTCATTGTATAAATGAAAATAAATCAACATGAAGTGCCATTTATTTATGATTTGGTAATGGCGGAGGCATAAAGTTTGACCACGCGTGGTCGAAGATTCATCTAGTTCTTTTCTTGCTACATTTTTCTTATTAAACATCATGTATCTGAAATAAATATAAATTGACAGAAGGTATGATGAGAAGTCATGAAGTTGTCAATTTGCAGGGAAAAACGGTAATTTTAACATTTTCATCGCATTGCCAATTTAAGGATTTGAATGCATATTTTCCTTAAAAAAAATTTCAGCTTCAAACAACAAATATTGATGCAACGAAAATGGAAACCACATGTGTAGAATTTTTTGCTCTTTCTGCTCATTTATTTGGTATGATTTTTAGGGCTCTGCATCAAAAGTGATTAGACCAAACCACATAAGGTGGACCCTCTGTTACGAATGGGTTATACTAGGGCTGTCGCCTGTTGACCTTTCCAACAGAACTGTATTTCAGTTAAAAGACAACATGTCAACAAAGATTCTTACCGATACGGTTGTCAACGTAACATTAATTGTGCTGTATGTTTTATAAAGTGTGGGTACTGCCGTGTTTCAGTCTAATTCTAAGCTTGGTCATGACACAAACCCAATCTAAGATTGTTTTACAGCTGATCTAGCTGAGAGCCCTTTTTGAGCTTCAATTATTTTTATGTCAACTCCCCCGAGTCCCCCATATATAAATGATTTGTATTGTGTTTTGTTCATCTATCGCCTTCCTTATCAAGAACTCTTTTCAAGAAAGTTTTTATTTTCTTTGCTTTCTGTTTCTCATTTACAGGTTTGATCAAGCAAGTCGTGAAGCACAGCTCACAGCTTATCTACACCCGTAACCCCAAGGGTCAGGAGGCATAGGTCATTGACCTCTGTCAGAGGTCCAAGAAACATGAGATCTGTTTCTAATAGTGTACAAAGTGTTGCTAGGATTTGTCGCTGGTGATGTAAAATAAATATCCATACAGAGGAAATTAATGTCTCCAATTTGTGTTCTACCAGATATTTGGCATTCAGGCATAGCATGCCCTTTTTCTCTGTCTGAGGTGAGGGATGTTAGAACTGGTGTGGGACTAAAGGTGCTTTCACACATGATGTGACAGTGTGGTAACAAGTTGTGTCACCACACTTTTTTGTGTACAAGCCTATGGGTATAGGGTGACGAAAAAATGTCGCCGAGGCAGGACACACTTTTGTTTGCTGCCTAGATAAAAAAAATGCGCATCAATCAAATTTCTAAAAAGTTAGCGCAAAAATTGTTGCCATGAGATTGCTTGTGCAAGTTTTGACAATATGCTCTCTTATTGAGAGTTGACGCGTTAATGTGCGTTCATTAGCAACTGTGGTGACACAAAGTCCCATCATGTGTGACCCCACAGCGTGGTACACTGTCGCATCATGTGTGAAAGCACCTTAAGGGAGAGGTAATTACGATGACTGAGTGAATGATATAGATTCTTTGAAGGATCGACTGATCACTTCCTCAAATATGGTGTCCTGTATGATTGATAGGGAGAAAGAGAGAAAAAGAAGGGGGGGGGGGGGGGAGCACAGGAGAAGATGTGAGTCATGCCTGATCATGATGGAACAACTGATGGAGACTGCATTATTGATTGATTACATGTCCTTGAATGGTAGACGGGGAATGCAACTAGCACCGAGGGTTCTTTAGCATGTCACATTGGGCTAATAAAAACTGGCCATTAAACCTGGTAGGAAGCAGAAAAAGAGTTAATGATTAAAAAAAACGTTGAATACATGTATCAGATGAACTATTCTTAGAGAGGTAGATGGAAAGCAGATGAGAGAGACGGAGATGGAGAGCAAATGAGAAAATGGAGATAGAGAGCAAATGAGAAAGAGAAAGAGCAAGAAAAACATCTTTTGCTTGTCTTGTGCATTGGAGAAAGAATTCTGAATTTACTACTGCTTTGTTCTGCTGTGATTGTCCTCTAATAAATGCCTTATAGGCCTTACTAATCCACTGGTCAAGAGTTTCGAACAAGAAACACAGTTGCGTTACGTGGCTCATAGGAATGAACATCCAAAAAGCTAATTTGAATGGCACTTGAACGGAATTTATTGATTGCAGACTGGCAGAATTGATGCAGGTAATATATTGTGCATTAGGAGCCGGGGATGACAAAACTAAGTTGACGTTGACAAAATGGGATGCAAAATGCTAAAAGCGGTTGGACAGATTTTGAAAATAGGTAATCAAATCCGAAATTGATCATGAGATGTGCAAGATCACGAACTTTCTGGATGGAATTGAATTTTTAAAAAAAAAGGGGGGGAGCAAAAGAAAGAATGGACTGGAACTATTGATTTATTGTTTTACATTTTGAAAAGTACAGCTGGTATTCAGAAAAGAGTCGACAGCTCTCTAGTGAAATCGTTCAAATGGCGATGCTCAGGGGTGGTGCTACAGGGGGGGGGGGGGGGGGACAAGTGATAAAAAAAAAGAGGAAGAAGAAAGAAGAGGATGGGGGAAAGAGAGGCCTAGGGCGTGCAACTATATAATACTCCAATTTGTTTATTTAAAACTTCAATAAATTCACCTATGGGTCATCCCGCCCTCCCTATCAAAATACCATGGCACTGCCCCGGGCGATGCTACAAAATAACCAGTGCATCCACACGGGCGTAGCGTGAGTCCAGTCATAGTGGGAGCACTATTGCACTTGCATCAAGGGGGAGGGGGACTGAGGGGAGGGGGTCTACTTGGAAGTGAAATTTGAATATATACATGGCCACTGATAAGGGGGAGGATACGGAAATGGGTCTTATCGTTCCCTTTCTGATCCTTTCCCCTTCCTTTCTTTCTAAAGTTACTCTCCTCTTGTTTCTGCGCCATTCCGCGAAAGGGGGGGGGGGGCTCTTTTGTACCTTTTCGTTCATACCGCCATAAGCTCATTAATTTCCCTTTCAGTTTACCACTGTTTTGGAATCCTATTTTTACATAAAACTCCAAGAAATTGGGTGGTAGACATTTAGTCATTGTAGCTTTTAGACTAACTTTCGCGGTCGGGGTTGCCAGTAGGAGTTTCTTTCGGGGGAGCGGGGAGGGGGTGGGAGTGACATGCCCAATTAAGGACACGCCTCCATTTTTATCGGCAACTTCTAACACTGCAAGCGTCGGACTCGATGAATCCTTGCGAAGCCTTTGTACGTACATCATCTTTTTGTTGACCAACTAAACTGCGCAGTCGATCACTGCTATCGTCCCTTTTTGTTTTTTGTAGAAAAAAAAGTACATGCAAGTAACAAGAAGATGAGGGAAGGAAAAAGGAAGAAAAGCCTTTTGTAAACCGAAATTACAATAATATACCTTTAATCATATAACATATACTGATGACCAGCTTCTCTTTTTAATAACGTTTTATTAATGAAACCCAAGATCAAATTCTAAAGTTCAACGTTAGATCATATCGGAAAAAGTAGATAAGGATAGGCAAATACTTCAAAATTTGAACTTTGAGTTTGTGGCACGCTTTAAAACAGACATAAGACATATTTGTAAGTGCCTTTATCTGTAAGACGGGAGCAGCTGCTCCTAATTCGCGTGTATAGCTAAGTGACGCGCAAACACTTGATTTGAAGAAAAAAAGTAGGTGATGGCTTCTCATTGGTGCGTTTTATTGATCAAACCAAGGAACAAGTTTTGTTTTTCAAGATTATAGTTTAAGGTAGAAAATTGATCAAACACTTCAAATTTTGAACTTTGAATCGTGGCACGCTTATGATAATTCAAAGCAGAAGAAGAAACATAAAGTAAGTGTCTTTGTCTGACGACAGGTATATGAACCGAAAGGAAGCACCTGTCTTTCAATTCGCGTGCCACTAGCATGCTAGCTAGACGATATACAAACATAAGATTTTTAAACTTTAAATCACACTACCATAACGGAGGCCAGACGGCCTGTGGGTGCATGGGTGCGATCGCACCCCCTTCTCCGAGTTCTGTTATTTCTGCAGTGAAAATGCATATCAACCCAACGGCTTTTAACATCATTATCATTATCTTTTTTTTTTTTTTTTTTTTTTTGCCAGCCATTGTCAGAAAAATTTCGAGTGAAAACTTGCACTAAAAATGGATGCGTTGTCTTTGGCGTTTGACAAGAGATTTTCGCCTTGTAATAGTTCGATAAATGACTTCCAAAAAGCTTCTATACTGGCATTGGGGGAGGGGGAGGGAAAGGGGGTCCATAATTATTGCACAGGGCGGCAGTTGCGTATGGGGGCACTTACGGGGTGGCTTCGGGGGGAGGGGGGGGGGGGGGCAAATACGCATGCACTTATACAATGTACAAGGAAAGGGGAGAAAACGAAGAAATGGTATGTGGCCGAGGGAATATGTGTCCAAATCCAGTGTAAAGTTCATATGAAATACTGTAGTTGTTTTTTTTTATGTGGAAGTTTTTTTTTAAGTATAGTTATCATTCTCCTTCGCATTTCATTGTGCTCCAACAAAGGATACAGTACAAAGATAGCATCTTAAAGGCAAAGGATTACAAGTTCATCAGTAACATTAAAGTGTTGTTGCCTTGCTACTTGATTTATTTGTTTCATCTGTACTTTGTTTAATCTTTGACCCCAAATTGAGATACAAT
>CM057162.1:23096036-23113484 GCA_029962745.1 Echinometra lucunter
GATATGTGAAAAATCGGGGAAATATCCATAAAAGGCAAACAAAGTCTGACACTTAAAAGCATTGCAAGGTTCTTCTAGCCTACATAGGGCTATGCAGAGTTCATCCATTTTGTTATTGTTCCTCCACATCTTCATTTTAGGAAAGTGAAATTAGACTGTTTCTTCATATCACTTCTTTTCTTAAAAGGCTCTAAAAATAGAGAACCGTGAAGCATAGGTAGATAACCCCTCACTAACACAATTTCAAAAACAGCAATGAAAATACCCACATAAGAGTCTACCCGGGGTAGATGCCCCTCCCCCTCCCCCCCCCCCCCCCCCCCCGGTATACACCAATCTTTTCTCATGTTATTGTTTGTTATTCCTTCAATCTTATCTTTCAGTCTATTTTTATGTTATTCTTTGTTTTATCCTTTCTTCTTTTCTATCTTTCCCTATGTTATTGCTTTCTTTTCTCCTGTCCTCTTTCGTAATTATCTTGTTTTTTTTTTATCTTTCTGTCTTTGTTCTATTTTTCCTTATGTTATTCTTTGTTTGATGCTATCATTTTATCTCATTCTCCTATATTATTCTTTCTTTTTACTATATTCTTTCTATCGTCCTTATGTTGTTCTTTGATATTTATATCTGTTCCTCCTATCCATATTTTCTTGTGAAAATCTTTTCGGGAATTATAAAATAACGACTGCGTTGAGATTAGCAAATACATCAACCTTGAGAGGAGTTATTGTGGTTTCGCCTCCTCGAAGACGCTTAAGAGAGAAGACGGTATAGCGTCTTTCGCTCAAGCTGATGAGGCCGAAAGCCCACAAAATCGACACAATCAAATAAAACTAATTCACAGAAATAGAATCCTAGTTTTGCATGATTAATGAGGGCTATCTATTGCTGTAACTAAGATTTTTTTTCATCGTCAGGTTGGCTTCCGGTCTCGTGTAACCAGAATTTAATATTTTTGGATCTCAAAATGGCGTTTTAGTAAGAAGGCCTAAAGTTCAAATGTATGTTTACCTAACTGAACTGACTGCTGGTAGCATCATCAAGGCGATACCTAATCCTTTCCGGATCATTTTAGTACAGCATGTTTCCTTGAGCTCAGTCCAATGATGATAGGTGAAATCAGGGCTAGCGTTGTGATCATGCATTTAATTCAGTCTGAAATTATCTTTCAGCTTTAGATTTTCATCTTGCACACATCAGAGTTAAGTGTAAAAGGAAACCGGGAAGGCAAAAAAGTCTTTATATGATAAGCGACAAAAATTGCACGAAAACGCCAGACAGGGGCGTCGCTAGACCTTTTTTTCAGTTGGGGGGGGGGGGGGGGGTTAGAGGCCACTGATTGCTGACAAACAAAGTCACCTATTACCGACGACCAACGTCTATAAATTATAACCGTATAAAGCCCACTAGGCATGTTCAGTTGTGTGCCTCTACCATATTTTCCTTCGTCTTTCCTACACATTTCAGTCGCTGTCAACCAGATTTAGTGACTTTTGTATAAGCGAGCGCAGCGAGCCAGGAAAATATACATGTATACTCCTTTTCCTTTCAGAAGTGATAATTCTTCATCAGATACCTGATGGGCATATACGATATCTAATTTAAATATCTGGTCACTTCGCTTGCAGAATATATGTGCTTCCCGAACCATTCTGTATCTAGATATTATACGATCGATCGCAACGAGCGAGGAATATACAGGCCTTTATTCTCCTTTTTATGGTAGAAGTGATGATTCTTAATCAAAATAAAAGATTGGCCTATAAAATTTCTAAATTAAACATGTGCATTTGGTCACCTCACTTGCCGAATTCGTTCGCTTTCGCATGGCAACTTGTACTTAAATATTATACGAGCGAGCGTAGCGAGCGAGAAAGAATATAGATATTGCTTATCGCGGTAGAAGTGATAATTCTTCATCATAATACACGATGGACCTATAAGATATCTAAATAATATATCTGGTCACCTCTCTTGCCTAATTCATTCGCTGTCAAAGACCATCTTAAATCTTAATATTATACGAGCAAGGAAGAATATAGATACTGCTTATTGCGGTAGAAGTGATAATTCTTCCTCATAATACACGATGGACTTCTATCTAAATCATATATTTGGTCACCTCTCTTGCCTAATTCATTCGCTGTCAAAGACCATCCTGAATCTTAATATCATACGAGCGAGGAGAAAATATATACTCTTTTTCATGGTGGAAGTGATGATTCTTTATCAAATTCAAGATTGGCCGTTAAGATTTCTAAATTATACATGTACATTTGATCACCTTGCTTGCTGAATATACGAGCGAGCGAAGCGAGCGAGAAAGAATATAGATACTGCTTATTGCGGTAGAAGTGATAATTCTTCATCATAATACACGATGGACCTATAAGATATCTAAATAACATATTTGGTCACCTCTCTTACCTAATTCATTCGCTGTCAAAGGCCATCCTAAATCTTAATATCATACGAGCGAGCCGCGGTAGTGAGCAAGGAAAAATGTATATACTCTATTTCATGGCAGAAGTGATCCAAATACAAGATAGGCTTAAAAATATCTAAATAACATATTTGGTCACCTCACTTTCCGAATGTATTTGCTTTCCAAAAACATCCCATATCTAATTATTATACGAGCGAGTACAGCAAGCGAGGAAAAATATACACTCTCTTTCGTGGCATCAGTGTTATTTCGTCATCAAAATACACAAGCAATAAGCCGATCATGGCTCTATTTGGGCACCTTACTTCTCTTTTCTTTTTCCCTCCTTCCTCTTCCCCTCTCCCTTTTTTTCACACTCTCTCTCTCTTCTTTTTTTTTTTTTTTTGCCTACAGCTATCGCGAATGTGCCGACAAGAATTTTCAATCAGCTAATACGAGAATGAACACTCGGTGGAAATGCGCTTTCAATATTCACTGATAATGCAATTCCGCCGTCGCAACGCAAAGCACAGCTCTGCATGCTACTGCCAGATACCAGTCTTTGTATTAAGGATGAGATTGAAATTGATTGAAATGGGTGATTTCAAGTACGGTGTTGGGGGCTGGTGCTGGTGTTGTGAGAACACCAACAACAGCCTCTATACCGAACTTGAAATCAGGCTGGTGTTGGGATTGACATCGCAAAATATTACGCATTTCCGGTAGTTCTTGTTGAAAGTTGGTGTTATTTGGCTGAATTATTGCTCATCGTTGCTGATATTTTCTGCACTCTTAAGATATTGCTTTACCGGTAGGGGATCCCTTTTGCACCCGAGATTAAAGCAGCCAGCAACTGGGAAATCATGGGGGAAACGAATTTGCAAAAGGCTTATTTACTTGTACACTATAATCCGTCCGTTATGCGAGCCCGTCGGACTAATGCGATAAAAGTTAGGACAGCACAATCGAAGTTTACCGAACTCAACCTAGTCATACACTTCGGGTTCTCACATTTCTCAACAACTCTAAGTGTTTAGACTCTTAACAGGTCTCATCGTGTTCACTCGAAGAAACGTCTTGTATAATGCTTCAACATTTCAAAATACAAAATATAGTTTACTTCTGGTTTGTTAGTCTAGCCATTAAACTCCATTGCCTTTCCCCGACACGTCGTCGCCGCGGATTACATAACACCCCTTAGGCTCTCCCAGGGAGCTAGCTATGTAATTGTTTTTCCATATGACTAGCTGTTTATTAGCTTTTTCACTTCCCGAAATTTGAAACACGTACGGCAATAAATAACAGTTGTTTAGAATGGATTATCCCTTGTCTTAAAACTCGAGCGGCCGACTGCATTCCCCCTCTCTCATCCGAGATCACCCTGCCTTTCCCCATGATTTCTCAGTTTCTATCCCCTTTAAGATTTATATAAATAGTTAAATGGTGATACTGAGGTATGCTGATATGTAGACAACTATAGACACCAAAATACCACCTAGGAACTCCTTATATGAAGTCTGAGAAGATAAGGGTCACATTTTTTTCTTGAATTTTTTTTATTCATGTTGTATTTTTAGGGGTGTAAAGCTTGGAATTAAATTATGGGATTGTCAGTTCTTGGATTCTAGTCTACCTTTGGCCCTATGCAGACCTCTTTTCATTATGAAATTAGAAACACGAACATTAAGCATTCTCGTAGATGAGTGATAATACAGAAATTGCACTAAAAGGGCTGCTGTAAGCCTGACCCATAGACTACAGGGTGCGTTATTCATAATCTAGATAAGTATCGACTTTCAGTTTTCACAGATGAGAAAATAAAGAAGCCTGTAATTCATATAATGTTCTAAGGTCTGTAAAAGTGATCCTGTACCGTGAAATTTTTTGCTTTTTCATTGTTCAGATTTATGATATCACATTATTTGATTGTTCTACGTCATACGTGTACTGTATGGGTTGCTTTATGACAGTGTTTCCTTGGTGTTCATTGTGATTTAACTGAAGTTAGGTAACTTTTACAGTACTTACAGTAATAATAGTATAATGAAGGGGCCTAATTATATTATAGACCAATTTCACAACGCAAGAGGGCAGCAGACTGTTCGACACAGTTCGACATACTGCGGTGGGCGCTCCAACTTTTATAGTACACAAGTCAATAGCGCGTTATGTACATTCGTTCGATTTTTTGTCTATTTTGACCAGTATATGCAGATTTATTTTAATATTTGCATTGAGAAATTATCAGGGAAGTTCAGGTCGCAGCTGTGCGGTGCTCAAATGCCACAAGGATTAGAGAAAGTTTAAAAATTGGAAGCTAACCGGGTGCGAAATTCACTCGCTTTTGACTCATGAAGCCTGTTTGTGTGAGAAGCCGTACTCCCTACCGGGCTCCCTACACAGGTTTCCGTGAGCAATGTGAAGGAATTCGTCGCCAGTGGGTAACATCAACAGAAAGGACTTTTAAGTCAAGAAACATTATCATTATGTACTTTGGCGTAAAATTTAATGAGTGAAAACTTGACTTTGTAAACAGGGTAAGATTTAGGGCTCCCGTTTACTATGGCTTCTATGCTGCAATCGAGCTTTTACTGACAAAACTAAGTTGAAAAACCATCGAAATTACAAAAATACATCATACCTTCATCCGTCAGATATGACCATTGTCTTACCTCATCTACCCATGTATCCATGCTTTATTTTATTGATCTAAACTGGATATTCCGCTTATAGTTGCTTGATTTTGCCAGGATTTCGCTATGTTGGGGCTGGGACAATTCCCTATCCGAAGAAGTCCTTAATTTTTCACTTTGACAACAGTATCATGGTCTAAATTTCGATCAAAGGTGGCATGCAAATTTTTCATATTTTAAGTATATTGTCAAAATCAACAAGTGATAATATATCCCAAACTGGGTCATGAATCCTTTTCAAAATCGGAACCGATATCACATCTAGGACCAATATCATGCACACGCAAAACCAGAACCCTAGATCAATTCAGTTTTTTTTTCGACGTCGTTTTCTTGTCCATCTTTTCCTTTATATCTCTGTAATTATGCCTTCCTCAACAAAAAGAACTGTTTACTTTCGAAGGTAATGCCTGACCATTTTATCTCCAAGTTGTTTTTTTTTTAATTCTTGCAAATGAAATACTAAAACTTTCTATAGTAATTTCCCTTAGAGACCAATCTTCCAACTATTTTTCGGCCGTGATATCTTGAATACTGAAAGGTAAATTTTTATGAAATTCTGCAGAAGCTTAATGCTTTGTGAGACAATTCTTCACTTTAAGTTTCAAAGTCATCAAGTCAATATGACGTCATGTAGGCGCCATTTTGTCAAAATCACCTTAAGTTTATATCTTCATAACGGAAGATCATTTCTCATTCATATTTGGCATGATTAAATTTCACATTAGTCCAAAGAATTCCAACTACTTAGACGCGCGTCAGCGCGCGCGCAAAAATCAAAATTGCTCATAAACGGCTAAAACTCAGGCCTTTTAAAACATTTCAAAAGTTTGCGCGCGTCAGCGTCCGCGTGCGCAATATTTGAGCGTGCAGCCCATAGAAAATGTGAAAATTGTTGAAATTGGGTTTTTACAGACGTGTATCAATCAAAAATGATTATTTACGTCTTGGGCCTACCCTTAACGTCACCATCCAAAAGACGCTTTATTTTATTGATCTAAAATGGATATTCCGCTTATAGTTGCTTGATTTTGCCAGGATTTCGCTATGTTGGGGCTGAGACAATTCCCTATCCGAAGAAGTCCTTAATTTTTCACTTTGACAACAGCATCATGGTCTAAATTTCGGTCAAAGGTGGCATGCAAATTTTTCATATTTTAAGTATATTGTCAAAATCAACAAATGATAATATATCCCAAACTGGGTCATGAATCCTTTTCAAAATCGGAACCGATATCACATCTAGGACCAATATCATGCACACGCAAAACCAGAACCCTAGATCAATTCAGTTTTTTTGTTTCGACGTCGTTTTCTTGTCCATCTTTTCCTTTATATCTCTGTAATTATGCCTTCCTCAACAAAAAGAACTGTTTACTTTCGAAGGTAATGCCTGACCATTTTATCTCCAAGTTGTTTTTTTTTAATTCTTGCAAATGAAATACTAAAACTTTCTATAGTAATTTCCCTTAGAGACCAATCTTCCAACTATTTTTCGGCCGTGATATCTTGAATACTGAAAGGTAAATTTTTATGAAATTCTGCAGAAGCTTAATGCTTTGTGAGACAATTCTTCACTTTAAGTTTCAAAGTCATCAAGTCAATATGACGTCATGTAGGCGCCATTTTGTCGAAATCACCTTAAGTTTATATCTTCATAACGGAAGATCATTTCTCATTCATATTTGGCATGATTAAATTTCACATTAGTCCAAAGAATTCCAACTACTTAGACGCGCGTCAGCGCGCGCGCAAAAATCAAAATTGCTCATAAACGGCTAAAACTCATTTTGCACAAGTTTCAAGCCTTTTAAAACATTTCAAAAGTTTGCGCGCGTCAGCGTCCGCGTGCGCAATATTTGTGCGTGCAGCCCATAGAAAACGTGAAAATTGTTGAATTGGGTTTTTACAGACGTGTATCAAATATGATTATTTACGTCTTGGGCCTACCTTTAACGTCACCATCCAAACGACGTGGCAAATGTAGATTTATAACTTGCCAAAGGACATTAGTAGCTGGGCGTGATGGGGTACTTGTGGCGGACATGCGAACGTAGAGGAGCGAGGCGGCCGGCGGAGTCGGCGGCGTGGTAAAGTACGGCTGTTGGTGGTGGCGCTCTTTAGTTGACGTGTGGGTGGGTCGGCGGTGACGGAATTAATCGGCGGAAAGGCTTGGCGGAAAAGTGTGGACGGATAGATCTGTAGATGTGGTGGTGTTGCGTCGGCGGAGGTTGTAGCGGGATTTGTGTGTGTCGGCGATGTGTGGGTCAGCGGAGTGGTGGGCTGGTTCATCTACGGGTGGCAGTGGCGTAACAACCGGGGGGGGGGGCAGGGGGGGCAGAGTGCCCCCCTCCTGAAGGATTTCAGCGGGAAAATCCACCAAACCACTGGGGAAAAACTGAAAGGAAGGGAAAGGAAGAAAAAGGAAGGGAGAAAGGGAAAGGAAGAAGAAGAAGAAAGGGACAGAAAGAAGAAGAAAGGAAAAGAAAGGAGAAAGGGAAAGGAAGAAGGAGAAAGGGAAAGAAAAAAGGAGAAAGGGGAGAAAGAAGAAGAGAGAGAGGGAAAAGAGGGAAAGAAAAAAAAGAAGAAAGCAAAGTGAAACAAAAGAAATGAGGGAAAATTTAGTACCGAAACCCCGGAGTTTCCGGGGGCTCCCCTGCAGTGGCTTTCCCTGCAGATCCCCATCAGGGGCCCTAAGCCAGAACCCTGGGACCCACCCGCTAAGGGCTTCACAACCAGCAACTCGCGGTGCGGGCTCCGCATATTCTATTTCTAGACTTAGTTACCGGGAAATTTTCGGCTCTGTCCCCCCCCCCCCCGCCCCCGAAAACAGGCAGAGAGTTACACCACTGATTCTACACCAGGAAATTTTTGGCTATGCATATGCCACCCCCCCCCCCCCCCCCATCCCATAACAGGCAGAGGGCGTAAGAAGAGCGGGAACTGACAGCGCAAAAACGCCGGAGCTTCCGCGCTTTGCGCGGGAGGGGGAAACTCCCCACTCCCGCACCCACCTCCTTAGGGAGCACAACCGTCCTCCTTAAATGAAATCCTAGTTACGCCGCAGAAGATAGACTTTATTACCGACAACTAATAATTCAAAGAAACGTCGGAGCTTCCGCGCTTCGCGCGGGAGGGGGGAACTGCCCCCTCCCTGCACAATTCCCTCTAGGGAGCACTACATTGGCGTAAATTCCAGGGGGTAGGGGGATCTATCACCCCCACTTGGGGGAGAGGGGGGATGGTGTGTACAATTCTCCCCCCCCCCCCCTATGCAGACACACTTTTTAAGGGAGAAAATATATTTCGATTAATCAGTAAGTAAAAATTTTGAATATCTATCATAAACAACCATTATATTTTAGAATTTCTACTTGAAAATGCTATTGAAAAAAAGGGTTATTTTTGGCAAACTCGCTTCGCTCGCTTGTCAAAATCTTAGGATTTCCATCCGAAAATGTGATTAAAATCGAGAAAAGCGGTTATTTTTGGCTCGCTCGCTTCGCTCGCTCGCAAAATAGATATGAAAATGTGTGAAAAAGGGGGAAAAAATCATTCAAAATTTTTTTCATCCCCCACTCCTCAAATTGGATTTACGCCAGTGGAGCACTACCATCCTCCTAAAATGCAGTCCTAGCTACACCACAGATTCTAGACATAGACTAGTTACCGGGAAATTTTGGGCTCTCCCCCCCCCCCCGGATAACAGGTACCTGTTACGCCCCTGGCGGGTGGAGGGTGGTTGAGGTGACAGGCTGTGCAGGGTGTGTGCTGTGGGCGGCGGTGGTGGCGTCAGTGCTCGTCTTGTCTTGGGTCGATGGAATGGCAGTGGTCGGTGTCGCTGAGCTGGGTGGAGTGGTCTGGTGATGTAGGATTGGGTACGTGCCAGATGTTGTTGATGTGAAGTCCTGGGTCGTGGGGTACGGTTTTGTGTCGGTGAATTTCGATGGCTTCTCGAACTCTCCTGGTGTTCCAGTGTCGGATGGTAGTAATGAGGTAGCTGTTGTCCCAGTCGATGAGGTGGTCCTCTTATTGAGCCTGCTTGACGATGGCGGATCTGTCCCAGTCGCTGAGTCGCTAATAGGTCTTGTGTTCCTTGAGTCTGGTGTCGAAGTCGCAGCCGGTTTCTCCGATGTAGAGTTTGCAGTAGTTGCGGGGAATCTTGTAGGCACCCGTTTGCTTGTTTGATGGATGCTTGTCCTTGTGAGAGTAAAGGATGGAGTTGAACTTGCGGGAGGATCGGTGTCTGACTAGGATGTTCGCTGATCGGAGGACGCGTTGTAGTCGATGGGAGGTCTTGCCTATGTAAGGGAGTACTACTGTGGTAGTCTGCTTGTTGAGGCTGTGAGGAGTTTGGGTGTTGATTCTCCTTCTGGGGTATTGGTTGATGGTGGTGAGAGCGTGGACGTGACATGTCTGAGTTCCTGGTGGAGATGCTGCTTGTCGGTGGGTTGGTAAGCTCGTCTGATGAGGGTGTCCGAGACTGACTGGTGCAATGGGGGTGGTGGTGTGAGCGGAAGTTGAGATATCGGTCGGTGTGGGTCGATTTTCGATAGACTTGATGAAAAGAGAATCTGGAGGGTGTCTTCTTAGTGAGGACGTCTAGGAAAGAGATTGAAACGTCTTGTTGGTTTCCATGATGAATTTGATGCTCGGATGCTGGTCGTTGATGTGGTCGAGGAATTGGTGGAGGTCTGATGTGCTGGGGGCCAGATGACGAAGGTGTCGTCGACGTATCGGAGCCAGAGAGAGGGGCGTTTATCGGCAGGCTTGAGTGCTTGGTGTTCGAGGTGTTCCATGAAGATGTTGGCCATGATGGGTGAGAGTGGGGATCCCAAGGTTGCTCCTTTGGAGTTGCTTGTAGTAGTTGGTGCGCCATTTGAAGGAGTTGGAGTTAAGACAGGTGAGGAGGAGGTCATGGATTTGGTCTGGTATGAGTTTTGTCCTGGTTCAAGGGTCTGGGTCTGAGAGGAGCCGTTGTTTGATGATGTCGTAGGCTTAATCGACAGGAACGCTGGGGAAGAGGGCGACATCAACGCTGACGAGTTTGTCGGAGAGCTGGAGCTTGGTCTTGGAGATGATGTCGACGAAGTGCTGTTAGTTGGTGACATGGTGCTGGCCTACGAGGGGTTGGAGTATGGTGGCGAGATGACGTGCTGTGCTGTAGCAAGGAGATCCTTGAGGGAGATAATGGGGCGGAGTGGGGTGAGAGGCTTGTGTATCTTGGGTTGGCCGAATAGAATGGGTGACTTTGCTGAAGGTAGAGTGCCTTGGATAGTACGTCGGATCTGTGTAGGGTCAGTAACTGTTGGTTAATCTTCCTTACGCTAGCCGGGGTTGGTTCTTCCTTGTGTTGGTGTAGGTTTCTTGGTCTTTAAGTATGTCCTGGATCTTGTCGTCGTATTCTTCTTTATCCATAAAGACGGTAGCGTTGCCTATGTCTGGTTGTAGGATGTGGATTGCTTGGTTGTTGCAGAGGTCCTTGATAGCGGTGAGTTCTTCTTTGGAAAGGTTTGGTTTGGGTGGGTTGGCGTCGGAGAAGGCATTGGCGACTTTGAGTCTGATGTCCTTGGCGGCTGCTTTGGAGAGGAAGAGAAGTTTGGGTTCGACTTATTGAACGATGTCAGAGAAGGGGGCTCTCTTGGGAGCTATGGCAAAGTTGAGTCCTAGAAAGAGTACGTTGTGTTCGGCTTGTGTAAGTTGGTGTTGGCTGAGGTTGATGACGGTGTCCTTGGGTGGATGAGTCACGATTTGGTGGTTGCTTTGGGTCGGTTTGCGGGAGCGTAGTCTGTCGAATTTCCCAATTTGCTTGAGTCGGGTGGTCTGGAAAGCTTGGCGGGCAGTGTGGATGCTGAAAGTCTGAATCTTGTGTAGGTCGTCTGGATTGAGTTGTCGGCTTAGCTGTGATTGGGTAGTGGAGATGGCTGAGTCGAGGTCGTGGAGCTGCTGACGGGTGTGCGCAATGCGTTCTCGGGTGAGGGCTATACCGGCTTGGTGTGCAGGATTCGCGGAGCTTTGGGGGTATCGACGGAGGATTTGAGTTGTAGGCCTGGAGGGATGGTGTTGGAGTCGCGGCAGCGTTTGAGGAAGGCGAAGTGATTGGTGAGCTTGGATGATTTGACTTGGTTGCGCTGGAGTTGCCTGGCGATGCGTTGAGTCGGCTCTCCGTAGAGCTGAATGTTTGATGGTTTGCATGGTGGTATGGTAATCGTAGAAGGGTTTACGGTTCACCATTTGTTAAGTCCTAATGGACTATAGATAAAGTGGATAAAGGTGGAGGTGAAAATGAGAGGCGAGAAAGCGGGAATGTTGGAGGGTAGAGTATCTTTCTTGAAACTGGGTGAAGTCCTGAAAAGGACTTTAAACCAGAGGAGATGGGAGGCTTGAGTGGGCGAAGAGATGAGGAGACTTGGCTTGAGTTGGTGGAGAGGTGAGAAGACTCGAGTTTATGACTTGTAGATATGAATGCATGAATAAAATTTAATTTGTCGATGCTATGACGTCATGATATTGGCACCTAAACTAACAAATTCGATTTAAAATTTATGATGTCATACTTTCTGCATTTAAACGAGACCAACTCATTTATTGTTGGTCGATTTTCACCAGGATTTCGAGATGATGTGGCCAGTAAAATTTTCTTAAAATAACATGCATTCAATTTTTTATTTTAACAACGTCTTAATGGTCCAATTTTACGATGAATTGAGGCGTGTCAAGTTATCAGATTCTACGTATATTCTCTATGGGACCTGAGTTTTTATCAAATTTTGATTCTACGTTTCTATCTTCTTTGAGCAACAGCTCCGTTATTCCTACTTGATTTTCGCCCTTCTTCGAGTACGTCGTAGCTCAGACGTGTTTTGTGATATTCATCCTCAGTAAGATTTTGACAGACCACCT
Source organism: Echinometra lucunter (assembly GCA_029962745.1). Lineage (NCBI taxonomy): Eukaryota > Metazoa > Echinodermata > Echinoidea > Camarodonta > Echinometridae > Echinometra > Echinometra lucunter. Next base: position 23,108,058 of record CM057162.1, read on the forward strand.
AATTCGTCCACAGTGACAAATTCAGTTGTCTCTTTTTTATTCTTCAAATTCTCCTCCCCTCCCCCTTCTCTTTAAGACTGATTCTGGTACATTGTCCCAAGCATGCCTAGGGTTTATGTGGATGCATGCTGCATCTTGATATGAATATCATTCATATCAATGAATATCAAACATTCATATTATCTGAAAAATTTGTAAATATATATATGCAGAAGAAAATAAATAAACCAAACCAAATATGTTATTGTATTTCATTAAAGAAGTAATCATTTTGCTTTATTAAACCCTAAAGGCAAACTTTTGGGGAAAATATGATAACATCTTAATGCAGAGTCATCATTTGTTTGTGTATATTCAGTATACGGTTCATATGTAAACATTCATCTACTTTCAGCAAATCAAGTTTTACCTTTCTTTCGTTGACGAATGATGAAGTACGGGATCACACGCATGCGTAGCAGACGTCTCGCTTATTCGCTACGGAGAATGCATTGCAAAGTATCCCGCTTTGTTTTAGGCAGAGTTCGGGAATGGCTGTTCGGTAACAGACAGATTACGTTATCAACCAGTCACATATTGAATTGTTTTCCAATTTTATTTAGGATTGCATTAACAAAAAATACGGAATGCCACTGTCTAAAATAACCAGTATGAAAATCAAAGAAACGGAGCCTTACAAGAATTGAAAACTTTAACCAGAAGTTAGTTCAATCATCTTGAAAACATTTTTTTTCAATGACCAACATGACATACTATTAACTGTGAATGAATTTTTTTGGTCTCTTTGTGTAGCAGACACATCCGCCTATTATTATTATGCTTATCAATATTATCATTACTTTTATTATAATCACTATATTTTTGTTATTCTGCTTATTATTATAGCTGCTATTTATTGACGCTATCATCAATATCATATTTATCACCATTATTATTATTATTATTACTATTATTATTATTATTATTATTATTATTATTATTATTATTATTATTATGACTACTACTGTTATCGCCAACATCATCAGTTGAATTATTCTTATATATTATATTCATATGTACAGAATGGCTTATTATAACATTAGGGGTTTTAAAGTTGAAAGATGTTTTCTTCAAATAGACAAGTTTTGTATCTAAAGCCCACCGCACATTGGTCTGTGATCAGATTTTGGAAGAAATCCCATTTTGCATTAAATAAAAAATTTTAAACAAGTAATTTCATCCTAATGGAAGTCCAGAAAATTGATGGGAATACTTAAATCTAAATATCGGTTTACTTCTAGCCTTTTAGTCTGAGTAAAGGTCAAATCGGCCTCAAATCGTTGAAAATCGAAAGACTGCTATGACGTCACTACGATTGCCATTGATTTCGCTTCTCCGAGGAGACTCGAAATAGCCGAGAATTTCGATTTCGGTATTCATAAAATTATTTAGAATTTTGATCATTAGCATTTTACATGTCTTAATTTTCATATCAGATGCCATAACAAAGTTGTTGTTTTTTTTCAAAATCGGATCGCAGATCAAGACCGATCGTGTAGTGTGAGGGGGGGGGGGGCATTAGATGAAGTATTTCTGTGAACGACGCGCTATAAAAAGCACACACGTACACTATATAGTTACCAAGCACTTAACGAGTGGCGGTATATAGTTCATGACTTGTTGGCGTACATCTTCGCGTGCGGCTGCGATCTATAAGCACAATATGTGGAATAAACAACAGGTGTTTTTATTACTTAAATTTGAGTACTCTTGTTAAACTGTCTGATCGTTATAATGTCGGTAATCATGGAAGTTTATGCATAATCATGATAAATTAACCTATATTTCAAAAATAAAAATCAAGAACATGCAATGCTGATTCTATTTAGCCCATTAAAATTTTCTCCCACTAATTAAGCCATAGAGTTTTGATGTTCCATTTACATCTTATCAAAATCTTACCCAGTAAACCTTCTCAGGTCAAATCGCAGCTGTCCTCCAAACAAAGACATTTTTTAATGTTTTATTGTCATTTTCTTCCAAATCATGGTGGTAAATTATTCCAGTTGTTGGTGATGAACGCCAGACCTGTTTACATAAAGAAAATGTTATCAGTGCTTCTTTTTTAGGTTTACATTGCAGTGTCGTTTGCTTATGGTTTATTTCTATATCAGTGATCGTTAAAACTGAATTCGAGATGGGAAATATTTGGACAGGTGATTTGCACTGTGTTCTTTTTAAAACTTTGTTTCTATATAAGAACCAATGATGAACAAGGTTTCTCCTCAAAACGTCAATGCAGTGCACCTGCCGACACTTTGGACCCATTGACATGAGAGACATTGTAAGGTCTTTCAGTATCCATATAAATTATGTTAAAAATAAGATAGAATTAAGTCAACATAGGGTTGGACTTTGTTATATATTCCATGCCGTCATACATACCACGTTCATGATATTTGTACATCCAACCTACTAGTTTTGTTATCAATGCATGGTTATTGTACAATAATAATTCTTTCGATTTAAAAAAAAAGAAATGCTATCCCACATAATACTTACAGAAATCGGTGACTAAATTCCTATAACGGGATAAAATTTGAATACATTTTACCTAGAAGGCATTGAGACTGCCGATTATGTAAATTGTGGATTAATCATCCATCCCTTGATTTATTCATTATTTTCGTTAAAATACAATCGAAACCAATAATGAAATAAGACTAGACCACATCCTCGAACATATATATACACACACACACACACACACACACACACACACACACACATATATATATATATATAGAGAGAGAGAGAGAAAGATGTCCCCTCACAAAACGTGTGCAGTGCTTCATCTTATTACACATTGGAAGAAAATAAATGAAATGAAGCTGACGTAGCTCTCGATCATGTCCTTTTTATTATGGCAAGCTTTCGGCCAACATGGCCTTCATCAGGTCTCGGGTTGGAATTAGACCGAGCTCATCGGATTAGTAGAGGGTGAGGGGTACACAAAATACTTGTACGGAGATGTTCAGTATGCTTCCTTGTGTGTGTATATATAATGTGTACATTACACATGTACAAACATACAACATTTTTTTTCCTCTAATTAACATCAAACCAAAAATTAAATGTCCGCTTGACGTAGTGTATTAAAAGATTTTTTTTTTAATGATATTGGAAAAGAGAAATCCACAATACAATACCATGTTTGTCCTTCTTTGTTTCTTTTTTTCTTATAATATATGACATTAAGATGTGCCGTCATGTAAGACAACGGGCTACACTGAAAAGAAACTGAAAACAACATATAAAAGAAAGAAGATGAAGACATTATGTGTCCGCCTAGAAAACTGCCTTTATCGTTTATAGGGACCCGTTCTACTCTTAATGGGAAGTATATTCATGTAGGTTGACAACAAGGGTGGTATGATACAGGTGAAGGGAATCAATGTAAGACTTCAGAAAAGTTATTTCTCTGTACATCTACCACTCCATGTACTTTATTATACTGACTCTCTGTCATTTGAATTCACACAGAGTTAAATCTAGCACCGGGAATGAAAAGTTAACTTCTCATTTCGTGTTAAAGGGATTTTTAACAGTTATACTCGTTCACTGAAAAATGAATCTAGACTCATTGCACTAATACACACGAAGGGCACATCGAAAAAAGGGAAATTCTTAAAGAAAATTCCGTGGCTCGTACATAAGCACCCTAGGCAGTTCTTTATTAGGTAAACTTTGAGCTCGTAGTTGATCATTATCCTTCTTCCTTATCATTGTTCAACGATCGCGTGTGTATTCACGCGACCAAATTCAAACAAAACCTCGGAGGCGGGGTTATCCAGGCTAACCAGCATACACCATCACTCTGCCTCAGATAAACTTAAACATAGATAGACACTATTAAAAAAAACAATGGCAGTTTATACCTCAGGCACTGACAGAAAATAATTTATGATGACTTTATGACGTGACTCATATGCCCCCCCCCCCCCCACGTCCACATGCTGGTCAGTTGAGCAGTAAGGAGCCTGCCACCCGGGGGCTCCATCGTTATATTATAACGACGCACACACGCTGACATTTGGTTATCACATTTAATATTAACCAGTTTTTATCACCCCATTATGATATAATATAATGCATATCTGCATTATCATAATATTTGCATTTACATAATCAAGTGCATGCGACTTGGATATAGTTTGTCACACGACCGGATATCAGATGAGATTAAAGGTACAATTCCTGTAGATATTAAAGACTGTGTAGCTTTTCTCATCTAAATTGTTCGATTGAGCTTACTTCTGGAGGTTATATTGGCACGAATAACTATATTTTCTTGATTTGTTTCATTTCTTTTTAATCTTTAAAAAAAAAATATTATTGATACTTCACCGGGGTGGCTCTCTCAACAAAAGATGTTCTTCCATGGAGTCCTGGACAAAAAAGTATGGGGGTATAGAGTGGAAAAGGTGTGTGTGGGTGTGCGTGTATATGTGTGATATGTATAATGTTAATTCTACTAGTTGTTTCTGCCTTTTATTAAAAAAACAAGAATAGAAATAATACCGGCTTTGGCTAAACTAGTGTTCGTGGCAGAATAGTATAACATTAGATATACACACAAGATGGGCAGCAAGGTTGCCAAATATACCATTCAGTCATAGGCCTTGTGTATTTTGATGTTGACAAAATAGCATTTCTGTTACAAGAACTCGCAAAATGAATAAGATGTTTCAAAGTCTAAAAAGAAGTGTCAGCTGAAAAAAAAAAATCAAGGCCCCTTAACATTCTTTTCAATTAATGAGGATCTAACTCGGCAATATTGTTTGAAAACGATTTCTTTCATGGTTAACTTTGAAAGGACGGTAGATTAGACTTAGAATAATAGACTTTGCTTAGTCGATCCTTCACGTTTGAACCCGCACCCTTTCCCCACTCGGTCGCTTTGCTCCCTCGCCAAGGCAATTTGGCATCAATCATCCCCCAACTGCGAACACAAATCGACACCCATGGCCGATGTGTTTTATTTCATCGCAGCTTTGATTCAAAACTACTTGACGTGAGGGTGTTGGTTTCCTTTAATCACTGATACTACCGATTATCTAAATAGTGGATTAATCATTAATTTCATTCATCAATTTATTAGGCTTCTCATTTCATGTTAGAGGGTTTTTCTTTCCTTTCTCTTTTTGTTTGTTTGGTTTTTTTGGGGGGGGGGGCAGTAATATGCTACATGTTCATTGAAAAATAAATCTAGACCTATTGCACTGTCGGTGCAATCACTAATACACACTGAGGGGCACATAGAAAAAAAAAGAGAGAACAATCTTCAAGAAATATTAATTGCATGATTCCGTGGCTTGTACATAAGCACTTTAGGCGGTTTTTGTGAGGTAGACTTTGAGCTCGTAGTTGATTATTATCCCTCTTGCT
>CM057162.1:23113984-23135450 GCA_029962745.1 Echinometra lucunter
ATAGTAGAGTAATCTACCCGAAAGTCCTTTTTTTTTCAAAAATGCATTATACATTCATTTATTAATTTCTTTGATTTCCAGGCAAAGATAACAACATACAAACCAAGGAAACTCCACTGACTAGTGCAATTGATTCAGAAAGCGTCACTGCCATTGTGCAAAGCATCTTCATATGCAGTTTTACTATCTAGAATTGTACATGATTAATGATTATCTGTCTAGGCATCTTAGTTCTATATCGTTGTGCAACAGAACTCTTGTGGAACACAAAATGGAAAATCATTGAAAAATGAAAATCATAATTTTTCAAACACTGATTGATAATTTCATGGGTCGCATATAGACCTAGTAACTTGATAGCTTTTGTGACATGATCTTTGCTAAAAATTCTATTTCAGTGTCAAAATAGATATTTCTGATTTTTATTTTTGCATTTTGTATAGCGTACGCATTCTTACGCACAGCAGCATTAAACTTAAAGTGATGCTTTTTTGACTGTTATATCAGAAATGTATGGTTTTATTAAAATAATTGATTTTAAAGAATGCATCAATATTTTCATTGCACATTGTAAAATTTGGTATTTGTACAACAAACATTAAGATATTCTAAGAATTCTAGGAAGTGAGGAGACATGATAGACTTGGTAGGCTAGTGACAAACTCCATATTTCATATTGAATATATGGCCTAGATATCATGGGCAGTGATTTGTGAAAATAATACATGGGTTATTGAAAATTATTTTTAAATTTGATATTACAATCTCTTGCATTTTGTCATTAAGATAATCAAATTTTGAAATGTAACATGGGGAAAGAATCATGGAATCAACAGAAGTTGTGCGTTTGTAGTGAGAGAGAGCAAGAAAGTGCAGGAGAGGAAGAGGGAGAAACGGGAACAGAGAGAAAGAGTGCTGGAGGGAGTAGAGAGCAAGAAAGATTGCATGTCGAAGGGAGATAGGGTCAAGAGACAGATGCAGGCTGGCTGTGCCATGGATTTTGATAGGGGAAAGGGCCTGGCAAGATGACCCAAAATTATTTTTTATCAGAGCTGTTATATAGTTAGATGACCCTGCCCTCTCTTCCTTTTCCTTTTTCTTCTTTTGATCACTTGAGAAATAGAAAAACACTGCCCCCATCCCCGCCCCACCCAGCCCACATCCTTAAATACTGCCGCCTCTGGACAGATGGAAGGACAGTCTAAAGGTGCGAGATTACTTTGGATTTTGACATAAGCATCTTTGAAACATTTAGATGGCCGGGGGGGGGGGGGGGGGGAGGTTGCCACCTTTGATTTTTCAAGTGATGAAAAATGAGCTTAAGAAAGAGTGATGAAAGGAGAGGGGTGAGAGACAGATGGAAGGACAGTCTAAGAGATGTTACTAGAATCAGGGGCAGCACTGGTGGGGGAGGAGGCATCGATGCCCTCCCCATGATGTGATTTAAAAAAACCAAGAGAATGCCATGGGTCTTAATTTTTTAAATCACCTGAAAAATCATGGGGAGTTAAAAACTAAAAGAATGGGTCTTGCAATTAATGGCCTTATAATAAAATTTTTATTTTGGGAAAAGTAAACAAACTCTCGTATTGGCCAGTGCCAGTGTAACTGTCATTTGTTAGATCTACTGAGCTGTGCCTGCCGTATCAGAGAGTTCAAGAGCTTCTGGAAGCGAACCAGGCTGCCGTGAACCATACCTACAAATATCGGCAAACCCGGAGAATAAGGGACCGGAACGCGCGCACATATTCATTTGTGTACAAACAAATGCAGCCGGTGGCAGGGGCAGAGTCGGCTTCGAGGGGGACGATCTGCACAAGATTCATGGATGAAACATTTGTGAGTTTGAGAACATTTCTGGCAAAAATCAAAATGATTTTCACCACATAATCACACATTTGAAAGACGAGAGGACAATGTAATATATTAGAACATGATTGCTTGATTAAAACATATTTTAAAGTCATTTTGAACTTGATAATGGACTTGTCACATACCCTGACTTTCGGCTGTTGCTGCCGATCTCTGCACAGTACAAATGGCATGCGCGGGCGTTCCGGTCCCCTATTCTCTAGGTTTGCCCAAATATCAATTTGGCAAGAATTCCTTTTGCGACAGCCACCCAACATGCAAGATGTGCTTTATTCCGTTAGCAAATCTGGGTGGCTGTCGCAGGAGGAAGTCTTTCCATCAATTATATTTTAAAAGATTCTCCATACCAGATTTTCCTATTTCAACAGTTAGACGGATTTTTTGTCTTGATCTAGAGCGCAGATTCGACGGAGATGATTCGATTGCCCTAGCTTGCGCTTGCGCATACAATGTAAACAAATACACGTGATAGCGCTGGCGTGGTGTAGTATTTCCAGGATTTTGGTACTTTTGACCCAGCGCCGGTTTTGCTTCGGGGTCACGGCGCATGCGCAGACGTTAACCCCGAACTGGCTTATTTGCATAACTGCGACGTAATAAGGTCAAATGAATAACCATATTTCGAGAGCGATACTATCGAAAAAATACATATTCATGATGCTATGATCCAATCAAGGTGCCGATTTTGGTTCATTAATATTTAGAAGGGCTTATTTTCAGCTTCTAATGGACGAAAGCCGGGCGGGTTTAACCCCAAAGGCATGATGCTTTCCGCGCGTGCTGCTTTCTGTGTAGCTATATATTTAAAACATCTTTGGTTGGGACTCAACTGTGGAGCCACTTCAGTGGGCCCTTTCTGTGTGGGAGCATCTTTGGCTATGTGACTAAATTCCTGCTATCTTGGTGGAACAGCAGGAAATATACCACTTCGTGGATCGGCTTTGTGGAACTGTGTGGCCGATGCTCATAGTAGTGGCCCAGCGCTCCGAGATCGAGAGTCCTAGCCTCCATCTCATCATCTTCCGCTGGACTTCGTGGCAGAACCCCGTCAACTGAGTAATCATCTTCACCGATCATCGAAAAAAGACAGATATCACGGACCCTAGGACACCATTTCAGGTGTCGCCAGCCACGGGGTAAGACTGCTCCTTGTTTTTACCCAATTTTCAAGTCAGTTCTTCTGAGACCGTCAACACAAATAACAATTGGACAAGACTGAACTCAAAACTCTTCCCTGGATAGAGTTCTATATGCTTATTCTTCATGCGGACACTTTCAAGCTTGTACAGGATTATCGATGGTTTGAATGAGACAAAAGACTGATAAACTTCACCATGAAGCATATTGATCTATATCAAATTGGTTTTTGTAATTAAGTCATTTTGTTGTTTTAACTGAAACCTACGACTAAAAGTGTATGAAAGCACAGATACTGTATGTATTAGATTATTTCAGTCTATTTGAGAATAGTCAACCATTGCCGGCATAAGAGTATTTTCATTTTGGTTGTTTTCTTTGTTGGATCTCTATAGAATGTCAGATGTTACAAGAAGATATTATGATATTCTGTTTCACTTTTGAATTTTGGATCATGAGACTCCCACAGAAATGGGATTGGATTAAAATAGACACATAAACTGTATTTCCTTATTGTTGACTTTGCTTATTTTCTTGTGTTCTGGCTCAAACCTTACACCAGGTTTACCTATAGGTTTGTAATTTCAAAATTTTTGATCATCTTTAGATATATTGAAGCATGACTATAAGACATTGAGTAATCTTCTTCAGAGAATTCAAATGCAACCATTTTCTAAGGAACACATATAAATTCAAATTTTAATTGAAATTTAGTAGATGCACCTCATGTATAAAAAAAATCTCTCTGCATACATATACTTTAAGGCAAGTCCCACCTAATTTTGTAAAAATTCCTCTTTCATTACTCTACACTTGTAATATATATAACAATAAAACACCAAAGGAACATTTTACACACACACAAACGCACACACACACCCAATAATTAATTGATACCTTTGAGGTCACTGCAAGTAATGGGGATTTTAGTTCAAATATAAACCCCAGCAATATAGAAATTTTGTCATATTTCAGTAAATATAGGTCTACAATACTTTCAAAAAGTATAAGTTGACTGTTCTCAATAGTGCTACATCTAATAAACAGTACACATAAATATGAAACAATATAATGAATGATAATAGTAATAATAAACTGACACTTATATAGCGCACAATCAATTACAAACTGCTCTGTGCGCTTTTCATACAGCTTTCCAAGATTACACGATTAAAAAACAAACAGATATGTCTTTCGATTCTGCTTAAATGATACCATGGAGGAACATAATTGTAAATGAGCAGGCAAACTATTCCATGATTTTGGACCACAAAAATCAAAGCTGGCTTCACCCTTCTAATAAACTCTAGGAATAGGAATATATAAAATTGACTATCTTCGCTAGAGACCGATGTGGTGAGGAAAGTAAAGAATAAAGGTAATCGGTTGCCATTCTGTGTATGCAGTTTAAAACAATTAAAGCAGCCTTGTAAAAATTCTTTTCTCAACAGGCAACCAATGTAACTGTTTCAACAAAGGAGTTGCCCTATCCTGCTTCCTAGCCTTGAAAACAATGGCAGATCGATTTTGGATGACTGCAACCTCTCAAAATCTGTTTTATATATTAACATTGATTATTTTTTTAATGATTAATTTTAATAAAACAAATTATGTGATTTTCAAGACTCGCAATAAACATACTGATGATGGTGCAATACAATTAACAGTTGCTAATAAAGTGATTAAACGGGTTAATCAAGTAAGATTTTTAGGATTAATTTTGGATGAAAATATGACGTGGAAATGACATATTGATTATATATGTACAAAAATATCTAGGGTAATTGGAGTGTTAAACAGACTCGAGAAAATACTACCATTACATATTCTTGTAAATTTATATAATACCATGATCTTGCCACACTTGAATTATTGTCTGATTATCTGGAGTGGTTGGGCATCTTATTTATTCCAGAGGATATATTTACTTAAAAAACATGCAATAAGGGTAATAACGAACTTTTTGTTTAGAGTCCATACTCACATTTTATTTTTTAAGCTTAAAATCTGAAAACTTAATGAACTCTACGAAACTCAGATTATTGTATTTATGTATTTCATTGTGAAATGTACCTTGCCATATTGTTTTAATAATTATTTTATTCTGAACAGTAGTATTAATAGTTATTTGACAAGAAATTCAAATAAATTATATGTTCTTTTTTGTGTTGTAACTTCTCTAGAACTACAATTCGTAATAAGGGGCCCATTATCTGGAATGGTTTAGATGAATGCTTTAAAGGGTCCCCTACATTATCATCTCTAAAACGTACATTGAAACTAAAACAACTATCTAGCTATTCTTAAAATCTGCCAAACTGCCTGTTTTTCGGGGGGGGGGGGGAGTAGGGAATAAATGTAATGTTTAAAAGTTTATCTTCTTTCACTGTGTCTTTCTTTATTTTCTTCCATTGTATAATGTAGTAATAAAGGGAGTCGGCTGTGATAGGTCAATGGCCTTATCCGATTCCCCACATCCGCTACATTTCAATTTATCCTTTTATCTTCCTTGTGTTAATTGTATGTACTATTATAATTTAAGTTCATTCTTGATTATATCGTGTATTGTTTTATCTTTTTATCTTTGTATCAATTTTAAAGGATGCCAAATAAATGAATTGTATTGAATTGAATTAACAGGGAGTTTGATTAATCTAATCTACTAAGCACAAGGGATCGGATAGCATGGTTACAGGCTTCTTTTGTGAGCATTTTTCGTAATCTACATATGTTATACTGGTGAAAGTTGAGAGATTTATAAAGTGAAATTACTTGGGTAGACATGGATAATGAAGCATCGATATAGACACCAAGAGTTTTAAGAGAATCAGACGGGACAATGAGAGAATTACCAATAGACACCAACACTCTTTCGGAAGGTGATGATTAAGTTTAAGTAAAAAAAAGTAGCAATGCCTCTGTTTTTTCATCATCTCACTGTTACTTGTTCATCACCATCCACTGCCTCACGTCATGAATGCATCTTTCAATCCCCGATAATGCATGATGCAAACTATCAGCATTTTTATGGTCAAACTATGGTACATACCACATTTGAAGATCATCAGCATAATGTGTGAAATTTGTATACTGTGATTCCTGATGATACTGCCAAGTGGTTTGCTGTACAGAAAATAACAGGGGGCCGAGAAAGCATAAACACCTTACATTTATAGCCATTAGAAACTGCTGGTAAATGAAACCGGTTGGTACATGTACATTCAAGGCAGATACATGTATATTTACAAAAAAAAAATACTGTAAAAATGGAAAGCTAGGGTTGACATTTGTATATTTCAAAATGAATTCAAAGAACTGTTACTATACTGATATACCAGATGGAATGATGGGAATATGTATTTTATGACTGTTTTATTTAAAGATCAATTGGCAAAACCACAAAAGATATATAAATAGTAGTGTATTCAGGACAAAATTACCCAGTAATGATGGCAAGCTGGGGTTAACTCATAGAACTATTATCACTGATATACCAGAAAGAATGTTGAGAACAAGTACATGTACTTTGTGACTGTCTTATCCAAAGATCAACTGGCAAAAGCATAAAAGATTAAGAGACAGTAGTACATTCAACAGTTAGTATATTCAAGACAAAATTACCCTGTAACGATGGCAAGCTGGAGTTGACATTTACACCTCAAAATGAACTCATAGAGCTGTTAGTTCTGATATACCGGAAGGAATGTTAATGTGTACTTTATGACTATCCTATTTAAACATCAATCGGCAAAAGCAATGAATTATTACAAAACAGTAAATAATTTTAATATGAAATCATGGACCCCTTTTACACCAAGCCTTGGGCCGCGGCCCGGCCTTGGTGTAAAAGGTCAAAATTCAAATACGGTGCCAAATGCGGGGCCAATTTCGGCCCAGCTCTGGAGGGAGGCCAGTTTTGGTGCAAACGCGGAGCGGGCCAAACGGGGGCCATCTTCCGTTTTCAATGACCTCATGCAGCCAATATTGTAGAATTACAAACCGGGCGCGCGGGGATAAAAAAAAAGGCTTTGTCAAATTGTAGAGCGCTCCTACGACGAAACTTTGAAAGAATCTAGATACAGGCCGCGGCCGCGGTCCCGGTGTAAACGCACGAAACTGCGGTGCCGGGCCGGGGCCCGGCCGCGGCCACTTGGTGTAAAAGGGGTCTTTGTGACTATTAAATAGGTGGATGTCAACAGTTTAGAACTCTTCCATATAAAATCAATACATTTTATTTAGTCACAATAGTTATCCGCCTTTTTGGATCCAATTTCTTTTACACAATTTCTTAGGACATGTACCAAATAAAGTGTGTTTTCTCATGTCAAACAATAGAAAGTTTGAGGGCACAAATTTATCTTTTGATGTGTTTACATGGGAACTCACCATTTCAAATTCCCTTAAATTGGTCTACCCGATAAATAGAGATTGAGAGAGGGAGAACAATCTTCAATGTGAAATTATCACACATCATGACATGAGAAGCATTTTGTTCGAAATCTTTTGAGTGGTATTTTTTCTTTCACATAGTACTTGCCTGGGTGCACGCCTGTGTGTGCACACCCACCCATACACACACAACACACCCGCACACAGGCATGTCCACATGCAACAAAGCATTCAGACATAAAATGACATCATATAGCTATATTTATGATGAATACTAATTATACATGTAGTGGATGTTGTGGATACCATTATCCAAGCAAAAACTATATTACGGAACAAATCTCGCATCTAAATATCGCAAATATCAATCTGAATAACTGAAAGAGAAAGAAACTCCATCGTAATGCACACTGTTTTGTAATACACAATTCATAAACATTTTTGTTTATACTCAATCATAAAGTACACATAACTGGTACAAACAATGATTATGTTTATGTGTAGTAATAGATTTCACACTGCAACTGCAGAGTTGAGAATATCAGTGTTTTAATGTACAGCATGAGGAAAACAAAATAAAAAACAAACAGATTCAACCCAGCATATTGTTGCCATCAATGCATATAGATCCTTCAATTCTGAAACCTGGATTAATAAAATCTGACCATGGAAAGCTGAAAAGTACTGATTCATGTCCAATTTGCTCAATTTGGGAATGCATAGTTTCGATGTAGACATCACAATCATACCATTACAATAATCTATTTCAACAAATTCACTTACAATACAATAAAATTAGTTCATTCATATAACGCTCTTACAAGGTCATGACTGGTTCTACAGTGCTTTACAAAGTTCAGTTACAGATTGGCATGAAAAAGAACAGTTTTAAGATTCATCTTAAAAACGTTATGGAGCGGGCATGCGGACAAATCGTGGCAGATCGACTAAGCACTTGACTTCAGAGATGTCAGGACTTGAATACGGTCTTCTGTTTACTGACACACACTTTATAATTAAGACGTTTTTTAAAAAAAAATATTTTTTTTGTAGTACTGATTTAGCCTGCTTCATAATCATCTTGAAAGTTTGAGAATGAATATAAAGTTTTTATCTCCTTGATTCACTTCACATCGTTTTGCAGCATATAGCAACAAACTGTGCATCTACTGTCATCATACAGTTCAATGAAAAAAGTATAGTGATATCAATAATAAAAGTGTATTTGCGAAAAATACCCTTTGAACAACGTGAAAGCACTTTTTCATAATACATTTTTGTGTGATATAGTCATGTGTGTACCGGGTGTCCCAGAAAAAGCGGAACAGTAGATTTTCATTACCTTACCTTAATAAACAAAGAAAAAAAAGTTTTTTACATCAGTGGGTAAAGCATCGTCTACCAAAAAAAGATACAAAGATCATTGAATTTGGTGAAGTAATTTGTATTCTATGACCGTCTCTTAAAATACATTCATTTTCAAATTTTTGGCGACTGATGAGTAGCTTTGTGTCAGGATGGCCTTTCATAATACTATGTTTGAGGGAAGTCCATTGATGCATGTCAGCAACAAAACGTGCCGTACACATGCCATATGAAAGGCCATTCCTGACACAATTCTGCTCTCAACTGTCGCGGAAAAAGCATGGGAAATTCGAAAATTACCATATTTTAAGAAACGGGCATAGAATCAATTATTACTTCACCAAGTTTAATGATCTTGGCATCATTATCTTTGGTAGAAGATGCTTTACCTACTAAAGTAAACAAAGATTATCTACTTTTTGAAGGTAAAGTACTGAAAATCCACTGTTCCGCTTTTTTCTGGGACACCCGGTACAATATTTTCATCTCTTAACTTAATACATATATATATATATATATATATACAGTTGATGTGTCTCATATTGAGATGATAATGAAAACAGAGGACCCTTTTACATACAAGTAGTACTGAAATTTTGCTCTACCATCAATCTCTGAAAGACATTTCTGTTGACATATCACGAAAATCTCTTCAAAATCTTTACATAATATACAAAATACATATATACAGACCACTATTTAACTCTATGTGATACAAACATGTACATGGTAAAAAATAAATCATTTTCAAAAAGGTAGACTTTAATTTCTGTATTTCTGTTTACTGAAAGAGGAAGATACATGTAACATGCTTTAGAAAAATCCATCTGCAAATGCATGAAGCATTACTGATCAGAAAATTCTGAACTTATAGGAGTGCTTACTTGAAATGCATTTTAAGAAGACTCCTATCAAAGCTATCTGCAGTATAAACATCAATTCACTAAGTAAACAAAACAGAAAAAATGACTTCTTTCTAATCTAATGGGGGCTATCTTGTACAGCTATATTTCTTGTGATCTTCAAGGAAACCAACAACCTCAAGTGAAATACTGTAGTGTTTATATCAAAGCAAAGATGGAATTAAACATATCAGCGAACATTTGAGCAAAAATCAGGCATGAAATGGGAAAGTTATGGCTAAATGAAATTTTCTGGACATATTTTCGACAGTACCATAGCTATGGATGACATCATTATGTGGAAAATCTATATGTTTTGTACACACATTAAGTAAACACTCTCATTTTGCTTAAGATTTAGTGTGTTCAGTAGCTCATCCCATGCAAACTTCCATGTAGAAGTACTTTGAAATTTCACTGCCAAAAAAGAAGGGCGGCCATTTTCCGAATATGCCTCTCTTGGAAACTAAACAAGACAAAAAGTAAGTTCCGCCTAATACAAACATCTGTATTTTTTCAATCAGGAACCTTTGATGAAATCTGAATACAGATTCATGTAGCTACACTTCTCAGCTGCATTTCCTGTAAAATTCAGTGCAAACCCTTCAGTCACGCTTCAGTGAACACGACCTAAATATAAAACTGTCACTTTTTAAAGTTCACAAGCCTCGGGCCATAACTTTGATGCAGTGATATCGGAACATCTTTTAAGTTTTCTGCGTTTGAAGGCATGCAACATAAATTTCACTCGTAACCAAACATACCAAAGGAGTTGTGCACCAAATTTCATGCTTGAGTCAGCAAGAAGTGAAAATGGAAAAAAAAAACCCTGCAGTGTTGACATCTTTTGCACGGTGAATTTGATCTAATGTAGAGGAATTCATGTTTTGGAAGGGTGTTTGTAACTTTTGCAAATGATACCAATCATTTCGAAGTTGAATGAGCACATAATAAAAACAATATATCACCTTATTGGAATTATCAACCAATTATTGCCTTATTTTATGCACTAAAATTCTATTGATAACATTTTTTATGCTTTCAAATGCAGAAAACTAAAAGTGTGTTCTGATATCACTGCATCAAAGTCATGGCATGAAGCTTGTGAACTTTAAAAATGACAATTTTGCATTTAGGTCGTGTTCACTGAAGCAGGACAAAAGGGTTTGCCCTGCATTTTACAGGAAATGTAGCTGAGAAGTGTATCTACATGAATTTGTATTCAGATTTCATCAAAGGTTCCTGACTGACAAATTACAGAGATATGTTTTAGGGGGAACTCACTTTTTGTCTTGTGTTTAGTACTGGACAGTTTTGAAAATAACTTTTTAACAGAACATTAATTTAACACGTATTATGCATCAAATAGAAGGGAACCAATTCTCCTACAATGACGTCACTTTTGATGGGTTTAATGATTTACATAAAATTCTTGTGCCAAATATGTGAAATTTTGCCATTTTCTTTACCCAAAATGTAAAGTGCTCCAAAAATGAATATTTAAGTAACAAATATTGCACTCAAGGATCATTTTTGGCAGGTTTTCCACTTGTTTATGTCGTCTTCTCTCTCATTGTTCCTCAACAAACTAAAACTTCTTTTGAAAGGTATAATTGACTGATACAAGTCATATTCCATTTTTATTGTTGTTATCATTATTATTATTGTTATTGTTATTATTGATATTTTTATCAGTACTGTTATCAGCATTATTGTTGTCGACTATATTAATTTTTTAGTATTTCTACACGGTAGGCATGCAGCATTTTCAAAGATACAATAACACACACGCTGACCGTGGAAGATACCACATCGTCACGACTCTTTTCCAAGGTCAGAGTAAGCTGTTTATATATCACAGGAACAAGAAACACGTGGTGAGGCCTCTTATATTAAAGTTGTGGTGCGAAAGAACGTGTCCAGAAGGCGAAATTAAAAAATGTTGGGAAAAATCATATTTGTAAAGCTATGATTGATAATTACATGGGTAGCAAGAAGACTTAGTAAACTGATATACAATATCTTTGTGGCATGATCTTTGCTAAAATTTTGTTCAAATTTATCACATTAGACATTTTGATTTTTGCATTTCTTTCCATTTTGCGTTCGAGATGCATGCTTCGCACAACATTAATATCAATGCCTTATAAATGCAGTGGCATACCATCTCAACTACCAAATAACTCATCAGCCAGATTAATCTGTCCGGCCTTCTTCAGGGCAACCTCTAGAGCTTCACGCTCTGTGCTCTTATTTTGCTTCTTCCGCCACTTTCGAAGCATCAATAATGTACCCATGAAAGAGACATCTGCATTTTTCAAGTTCGTGGCCACAAACCGTTGAATATCCTCTACATCAAAGCCGAGTGCTTTACCGAGCTCATCAATCTCATCACGCTGGAAAACTTTTCGAGCAACAGTTGTCATCATGTCGTCAAAATCTTCCTGCTCAAATGAACTGTTCCTTAAAAACAACAAACATTAAAAACACATATTATGATGCTTGAAATAACAAAAATATCACTGAAGTTGATTAATACCACTACCCCAATGTGGGAGCTTAATTTCGTGAGCACTGCTTGAAAAATGAGGAAATAATTTGAGCCGCTATATTTTTTCCTGATTTATTGCCATAATATGCCGTTACCAGGGCAATGCAGTTTCAATAGATTAAAAAATGTTTTGCACATCTTCACAAGACCAATGTTTGTGCCAAATTTCATGAGCATTGCTCGAAAAATGATGAAGTACATGTAGTTCGATAAGCAATATTTTCCTGATTTATTGCCATAATATGCTGTTACCATGGCAACAGATTACAAAATGTCTGGCACAGCTTTATCTCAAGACCACGTGTGTGCCAAATTTAATGAGCATTGCTCAAAAAATGAGGAATTAGTTCCATCCACAAGATTTTCCATTAGTTTATTGATATAATATGCCATTACCATGCATGGCAAAGCAGTTGGCTACACAAAAATGAAATCAAAACGGCCTGTAAGTTATATTTCAAACAAACATTAAACACATTAAATACATTACTCAACCATACCACCCCGTAGACGTAGACATAGACGAATTAGGTGGTCTGTCCCCAAGAGGCTGTCGTGATTTGGACATGTTGCTGGTGGAACGCTGACTTCACTTAATCCCCCCCCCCCCCCCAAAACCACCATTATTTTGACAAAATGGTGCCTCGATGAAGTCACAATAACCTGATGACCCTGAAAACATTGCTGGAATTTGACCTTAATAGGCCTGATAACTGACGAAAATTTGATGGAAATTGAAGGAACCAATTTCGAGTTATCATTGCCCTCAAAATATTTTTGGAGTTAAAATATGGCCTTGATTCAAACTTTTTATTAAAAAAAAAAATTAACATTTCCTGTAGGAATTTGTCTCAGCTTTATAACTTATACGAAGCTTGGAGAAAATCAAGCAAATATGAGTGACATATTGCTCAAAGAAGACAGTAATGTAGAATCAAGATTTGAGAAAAAGCCACGTCCCATACAGAAAGCACGCCAAATGTGATAAAAAATGACATGCCTGCTTTTATTCCCAAATTTGACCATAATGCCGTTGTCAAAACAAAAATGTCACTTGACTTGTAAAGATGTGTCGCTGCTATGAAATATCGAAATCCTGGCAAAAATTGACGAACTATTACTGACATACCTTCATTTAAATGCAGAAAATATGACGTCATGAATTTAAAATCAAATTTTTGAGTTTAGGTGCTGATATGATGACGTCATAGCATCGACAAAGTAAATTTTTGTCATTGATTCAAATCTACAACTCGTATCCTTTCAGAACGTGTTATAAAAATTGTGGGTCCCCATCTATTCTCAAGAGTTATGGCGGATTCTAAAAAGGCTTGGTTTTTCACATTTTCATGTTATTTGCCCCTTAGACGCGCACGGAATTTGAAGTTTGGCGCATGTGCAACCTTATAGTCAGTTGAAATTGATTATAAATCAATGGAAATTGTCAAGAAAAGAATCAGGATTGCAAATCAAGTGAAAAAACGGTATTTTTCACATTATTTACAAGCTGTGCGCGAGCAAAACGCGCACAAAGGCGCTCATGCGCTAAATTTTTGGAATGCTTAAAATTGTCTGAAATGGATTTTGGTTTGCCTGCTTTCAGACAAGAGAGTTCTCGTATCGATATTCGACGTATGGATATACGACATATGGATATAGCACGTTTTTTAGCGTCTGAATGCTCTTATATTGATATGTCGTTTCAATATACGACGTATATCGAAACGATGATTCGGGCATCGTTTCTTACGATTAACCTATATCCATACGATGTAAATTCACGTCTGAAATCTCTCATATCCGTACGTCGTATAAATAGGCGGGATTTATGTGCAACGCGCGCTTAGGGCCCCCAACCATAGCCCCCAACCCCCAACCTCTACCGTAAGTCCAGCACAACGCGCGCAACACAAACACGAAGCGCAAAGCCCGCGAGAAGTTCATACTGCACAAATGACTCGTACATATTCATGAGCTTCCCACGAAAGTTTGACTAAGCGCGAGGCACGTCTGAATGCTACTATACGATTATTGGATAACAGGGTGTTGCGTCTAAAAGGTCTCATATCAATACGTCGTATTTTCATACGTCGTATGAATATACGATAAGCTGGTACGTCTGAAAGCGGGGTTAGATAAGTGATTTCGATCATTTTTAAATTTTCGGCGGGCACTGATTGGAAAGGAAAACGAAAGGAAACTGGTTAGCAATGATACTATTTTCATCATCTCCCTTTCATGAATGAATAAATCCGAGGAACTTTGAAACTATAAAGTACATGTACTTGAGAGTAGACCTATGTCTTCTTCCTATCAACCAACCTTAACAAAATATATCGGAAATCAAATGTCATCTTATAACATTACAAATCCAAATGCTAGTTTACAAATCATATGTGATAAGTTTTTTTTTCATTAAATGTGAAGTGTATTCATCGCCAATCAACTAGCGAACACCTCCTCATCTGTTTCCAAAGAGAAGACAAGTCCTCTGAAAGAGATTTAGAAATGTGATTTTGTACAATCTTGTACATCAAGCGGGGCTTCTCAATGATGATTTACCCCTTCTCCGCAATAAGTATGAGGGGATTCCGCTGCCCCATCCTCCAACCCCATCTCCTCGCATTAGACAAATAGAGATCTTCTGTCAACTTTTTTTTGGAGCAAAGATTAATATAGGCCTACTTCCGTTGACTTATTCTTATGTTGTTGTTTTTTTAAGAAGTCCCAGGGGTATCTGCCCGATTTTCCCACCCTTTCTCCTTGCCTTGAGTTTCTATGGACCAAGTATTTCTTATCTCTTCACATTCTTTGATCTAACTTTATAAGCGTCCGAGTCAAAAATACTAGTTCCAGCAACTGTGTAATTGGCTCTGGTAGAGGGTGTTTTTCAAAAATTAATTACAATCTTATGCATCTCAAACTCCAAGTTAGTAAACTATATTGCTCACATGATTATCAAATCGCGATAAATTCCTTTTCTTTTACTCAACTGCTGTCTACTGTACCTGCACGCGCACCTGCATAGCACCCACTTGATTAATACTGAGTGAATTATGTCACGAAACTTATTTCACGAGGCAGCCATCAATATCAAGCCTAACCGCTCACGATGGCGGTCTCCTGCGTTCTCTGAACTGCATATTCTGTTTAATGAAAAGTATAATATTTTGTTTTATATTTATTTCATTCTTTATATCACGACTGTATTGTTATTGATCTTTTATGTACTATGTAAACATGTATATTTGTATTGTATATCATTTTGAACGCAGAAATAAAATCAATCAATTATATCTATATTTGCATTAGTCATGTATTTTACTGCGATTTTTCTTCTCAAAAATCATCTGCAATGTCATATCTATAAACGGAAATTTTCATTAGTAATGCAATATAAATACTTTTTCCAGAATTTTTTGTTCATGTTATCCCCACCCCACCTTAAAATTTTAAATCCACGCTAAAACTTCAGCAGTGACCAAGCAATGCCCTAATAACAGCAGTGTCTGGGCGGCTGCTGCTCTGTGCCCCTGCGAAATTGGCTAAAAACTCGCCGCCCGGCCGCTGAGCAGCCTAATTTTTGGCTTTGTGACCATAGCCCAACACCTGAAATTTTCAACATTAACCTCTGTGACCTTTGACCTACAAACCCGAAATCTAATCTGATCATCTGACTTTGGTGACATAATAGGATGAAGTTTGAAGTTTATACTTAAAGGCATTGGCTAACTTTGTGAGCAGCTGATTTAAAAAATTCTCAAACTAAGATGAATCATGTGTATGAGTAATTGTATTTGTACTCAAAACCCCTGAAACCAACCATAATTTTGAATGAAAAACTGTTAGTAAGACGCAAACGTGATTTTGTTTTGGTCTCAGAGACAATAAAATAAGAGGACCGTTTTGCTCGAATTAGAAAAGGCCGTTACTTGCCTCACTCCGCGTGATATGCCAATACACACAGTACGGTCCAGTGAGCCATGTGCGCATGCGCACTCCTTACGTCTACTCCGTGCAACCGACCCTTATATATTTATCAAACATTGCTTCACATTTTTTAAATTTAAAATTAATTCCTGTGGATATTATTCCTTGAAACTTTCAGACTGGTATTTTTTTAATATTATAATCCTTATGTTTATCCCATTTTCAAGTAGCTAAACAATTAAAAAAAATTATAACAATGTTAACCAATGCCTTTAAGCCTTCTCATCATAAGCCCAATTTGACCATGGCCCAGCATCTTTTGGTCCACTATCCTCCCGTTCCTCCACAGACAAAACAACAGGGGATCAGATGATGTGAATTTCCGGGCGTACGAAAGATGATAAAAACTGATGGATGCGACTTTTGATAAGGTGTGCCTAACAGTTCTTGAGAAAGTGTGTTTAATGAAAAAGCAGGACGGACATACAGAAAGACAGATGAATGGACAGACAACCCCAAAACATAATGCCTCCGGCACCACCATTGGTGGGCAGAGGCATAAAAATGTTTTTCTTAAAAACAATGTTGTCTTCCATGAATGGGGCTTATTTATGTTTCCAGGGTACCACTGTTATTGCAAGAAACCATTAGTGTTCACTATTATAACATTGCTCATTTTCTTTTCATTTACTTAAAAAACAGGCTCTATTAACAAAACTGTTTTAACCAACTGGAAATGCTTCAATTTACTGATACATGTATCTTGAGGCATAAACAGATTCATTTTTCCACTCTTAAATAGCAGACATCTTGTGTTAAACCAATAGTTAACACATATTATAGACCTTTATAATATTCTAAAAGCACACAACAAATACAGCGCTACCTTTTATTATCCAGGTGTGGTGTAAACTGAACAGGACAAAGAAGTTCTGTCTCATCCTTTTGCCCAACTTTTAGCAGCACTGCCACATTGTCCGGATGATTTCTCAGATCAAGTTTAAATGGCACACAGTTATGTCTGAAGTTGCAAACCTTCCTGTAGCTAAGAGTCTGAATTTACACATACAAGAGAATCAAATACATGTAGGCCTACTGTTAATACTGTGCATCAACTTTGAGGCTGGAACTATGGGGGGGGGGGGGGGGGGGGGGGGGGGGTGTTTCATCAAGTGGCAATCACTACTGAGTCTGTGAAGGATAGCAGCCCAACATTAATAATTCAATTTATTCTGTCCATTTTGCACTCACTCACTGGGTGATATCACTTTAAAATAAACACAATAAACACAGAACAAAAAGTAAGTTTCCCCTAAAACACATCCCTGTATTTTTTCGATCAGGAACCTTTGATGAAATCTGAATACAGAATCATGTAGCTACATTTCTCAGTATTTCCTGCAAAATTCAGGGCAAACACCTCTGTCACGCTTCAGTGAACACGACAAATATGCAAAATTTCATTTTTTGAAGTTCACAAGCCTCGTGTCATGACTTTGATGCAGTGATATTCATTGGAACATACTGCGTGTGAAGGCATGCAACATAAATTTTATTCCCTACCAAACATGACAAATGAGTTGTGCACCAAATTTCATGCTTGAGTGAACAAGAGGTGAAAATGGCAAAAAACTGCAGTTTTGACATCTTTTGCGCTGTAAAGTTGATCAAATGCAGGGGAATTTATGTTTTGGAAGGGTGTTTGCAACTTTTGCAATTGATACCTATCAATTCACAGTTGAATGAACACATAATAAAAAACAAAATATCATCATGTTGAAATTATTGCCTTCTTTTTGTCCACTGAAAATCTTATTGATAACATTTTTAGCATGTTTCTATGACCAGTGTACATGTATCAATGATCTCACAGCATTTAATCAAAAGTTCACGCTTCAATGAGCACGTGGGACTCGGAAAGCTCTTCTTTCATCTATCGACTAAAATTCAATTGCTTAATGTGGGTAAACATGATTAGCCTTCTTGGGAAGTTTGTCTAATTTGATTTTCGTTGAAATCCCGACGTCTTAAGCTTCAGGGCGCAAATGAGACGAGAAAATTATGCAGATGAGGTGAAAGTTTAGAGCATTGTCCCTGCTCCATGCCGCATTGGATACTTAATTTGGCATAAGATCCTTTTAGTTAGTGACCTCAGGGAGATATGTGCCAAATTTCATGAAAAAAACTTGCAGTAGATTGAACAATAATCATCGATGAAAATAGGCCAGATTTCATTTCTTTTTTCCCCTCCCAAGAGGTCCCATTGACGCTATGTACAGTTAGGGAGCAAAATCTTAACAAAAAAGAAACTAGGCTTATTTTCATCGATGATTATTGTTCATTCTACTCAGAGTTATTTCATGAAAATTAGCACATATCTTCAGAAGGTCATTACCTAAAAGGATATTGCACTAAATTAAGTATCCGATGCGCCACGGAGCAGAGACAACGCCCTAAACATTTTGCATAATTTTCTTGTCTCTTTTGCTCACTGAAGCGTAAGAGATCAGGATTTTGATGAAAATCGAATCAGAGGAACTCCCCAAGAAGACTTATGATGATTAACCACATTAAGCAATTGAATTTTGGCCGATAGGTGAAAAAAGAGCTTTTCGAGTCCCACATACTCACTGAAGCGTTAACTTTCAATTAAATGCTATGAGATAACTGACACATGTACACCGGTCATAGAAACATGCTAAAAATGTTATCAATAACATTTTTAGTGCACAAAAAGAAGGCAATAATTTCAACATGGTGATATTTTGCTTTTATGTGTTTATTCAACCGTGCATTGATAGGTATCAATTGCAAAAGTTGCAAGCACCCTTCCAAAACATGAATTCCTCTGCATTTGATCAATTTCACAGTGCAAAAGATGTCAAAACTGTAGTTTTTGCCATTTTCACCTCTTGCTCACTCAAGCATGAATTTGGTGCACAACTCATTTGGCATGTTTGGTAATGAATAAAATTTATGTTGCATGCCTTCAAACGCAGAAAACTTAAAAGTATGATCTGATATCGTTGCATCAAAGTTATGACACGAGGCTTGTGAACTTAAAAAAATGACGTTTGCATATTTGTCATGTTAACTGAAGCGTGACAGAAGGGTTTGCCCTGAATTTTGCAGGAAATGTAGCTGAGAAGTGTAGCTACATGATTATGATTTCAGATTTCATCAAAGTTCCTGATCGAGAAAATACAGGAATATGCTTTAGGGGGGAACTTACTTTTTGCTCTGTGTTTATTGTGTTTATTTTAAAGTGATATCACCCAGTGAGTGAGTGCAAAATGGACAGAATAAATTGAATTATTATTATTATTTATTATTTGTTTTGTGTTTATTTTGTCAAAGATCAGATTACTGGTAAGAACTTTGAAATACAATACTTTTGGGGCCTTGATGAAGACAGAGCAAAACACTAAAGTTATAAATTAAACCGCAAGTAGCTTGCAGCGAGGTGATTCTGTGAAAATAACTACATAATGTATTGTTCACATAGTCTTATAGAAGTATGTTGCTTTATTGATTTCGGTTGATCAGTTATGTTGCTATTATCTCCTTTTCAGACTAAAATTAGATGTCTTGTTATGATATATTTTTCATCATTATTTGAATTGGCAGGACGAAAATGAAATCTTCATATTTCATAGATTTTGGCTAATAATGAAAAATTAATTTAAAATGGCATGCTCCAAGGCATTCTATATTTGTCAGCTCCAGATTAATTTTTTAACGCATTTTAGCCTAGACTGACAGATACAAATTAGGTGAAAATAATGTTCTCTAGCTATAATTACCCTTTGTTATCATTTTGCTTTCAGTGGGTGCCTTCCCATAAAGGAGACCCTGGGGAAATATCCATTTTAACCTATTCGGGACAGCATTGTTAGGTACTGACACTCCCTCATACAAGATTACACAAAAACTATGCAAAAAGGCGTATTTAAGCATTAAAATAGAAAAATGTAACTGTTCTTTGGTAACCGACTATATATGGCTCCTGTATGTGAATGAGTTTTACAGAGCCGTGTATACCCGGTTCCCGTTAGCAATGGGTTAATGAAAAGAGAGGATAGAGAGATGCAATATAAGAAAGTTCCATCAAAATCGTTCACAAAGTAAGAAAGTTATGAGAATTTGAAATTTGTAATTATCTTTTTATGGTGCAATCATCCTCCTTGCTTCAAAATGGCAGTTTTTATATCATATATAGGCAACTCTCAATATGTTTTGTACACATTATTTCATTTTTCTCCATTATCTCTAAAGATGCTGCTTGTCTCTTTGTGAACTCAAAATGTGTCAAATACATTTTCCCATATATTGAGCTAAGAAGGAGCCAAGCTACGCCTTGAGAGATGATCAGGAAAATATGAAACTCTGTGTACAAAACATATGGAAAGTTGTACCTGCCATTTTGAAGCGACATTGCCAATTTGAGGATCGCCATAGAAAGTAAATTGAGATTTTTCAGCTTTCAAAACCTTCTCATTTCAAAACTGCTTTTGATGGAACTTTTTTACAATTGCTTCTCTGTATCCTCTCTTCTCATGCAAATTTATTCCCCCCCCCCCCCCCCCCCTCGGGGTTTCATTCTCCTTTAAGCCTTCTGAGAGTACCAGAGTCAGTGCTCCTAGTAATGGCCAACTTCTATTATTTTCATATATTTTTTCCCGCCTTTCCGTTGGCGATCAATGATTCCACCTACAAGATTGTGCTATACAGAGGTGTTGTAGATCAGTGGATAAGTCTCTGGACTGTGAATCATGAGATCTGGGGTTCGAATCCCACCGCGGCACTAATGTCCTTTGGCAAGACATCAATCTACAATTGCCACTCTCCACCAAGGTGTAACTAGTTACCAGCAGGAAGGAATTCCTTGAATGCTGTGAGCATTGATATTGGTTGCTGTGAGCTTAGCCAGGGTAATGTTGGAGTGCCTTGAGCACCTTTTTGGTGGATATTGAGCTATATAAATATATATTCAATATCATTATCATTATTATTATTATTATTATTATTATTATTATATTATTTGCCACATAGGCATGAAATCGTGGAAGTTTCAAAGCTTCAGCTCGTACTGAGTCAAATAAAAAAAAAAAGAATATTATCCAAAATAAAGTACAATTTACCAAGAGGGTCACAATTTTTTCCCCTGCATAATGCAATTCCCATTTTCTGAAACTTTTTGAAAAATTGAGACTTTTCTACTTGAGTATGCACTTTTTTATGCATATGTTTATATATTTTTGTTTTAAATTTCCTGGCTTCAACAATAATTTGGAAATACAGGACAAAATGGCGTGCCAGG
>CM057162.1:23135950-23157147 GCA_029962745.1 Echinometra lucunter
AAGCTTTGCACAAAAATCGTTGAATAACACAAGAATAGGGGTCTTTTGATTAACATTTCTAAAAGCCCTTTCAAATATGAGGGGGGGGGGGAACACAGATTTTGAGAGGGTTAAAAGCGCATTTCATAACAAGCAAGTGAATGAGAATGAGACAAGTGCAATCGTTTGTTGCGTCATTGCCATTAATCTTGTACATTAAATACACACTTTAAAACTCCCCCCAGTTTCCTCCCTGCCCCCATATCTCAACAAGCCTTTAGTCTATTAAATTGAAATGTCTGCACTGGTTGCACGATCACCACAAGCAAGCTCGTGCTGGCTTTGTTACAACTGCTAATGTCACAATGAAACACATTATGGTACAGTAATAGGGTACTATTTCTGGCTGACTGGCACTGAAGTATACTGGGATCTGTAAAGTTAATCATTCTTAATAGCATTACCAATTATGAGAGCCCTTATGTTACACTAATCTTGGTCCAACAGCATCTACAGTGGGCAGGTCAATTACCAAATAACTCATCAGCCAGATGAATCTGTCCGGCCTTCTTCAGGGCAACCTGTAGGGCTTCATGCTCTGTGCTCTTATTTTGCTTCCTTCGCCACTTTCGAAGCATCGATAATGTACCCATGTATGAGACATCTGCATTTTTCACGTTCGTGGCCACAAACCATTCAATATCCTCTACATCAAAGCCGAGTGCTTTCCCGAGCTTATCAATCTCATCACGCTGGAAAACTTTTCGAGCAACAGTTGTCATCATGTCGTCAAAATCTTCCTGTTCAAATGAACTGTTCCTTAAAAACAACAACAAACATAAGAAACACATATTATGATGCTTGAAATAACAAAAATATCACTGAAGTTGATTAATACCCCCTACCCCAATGTGGGAGCTTAATTTCGTGAACATTGCTTGAAAAATGAGGAAATAATTTGAGCCGCTATATTTCTTCCTGATTTATTGCGATAATATGCCGTTGCCAGGGCAATGCAGTTTCAATAGATTAAAAAATGTTTTGCACATCTTCACAAGACCAATGTTTGTGCCAAATTTCATGAGCACTGCTCGAAAAATGATGAAGTACATGTAGTTCGATAAGCAATATTTTCCTGATTTATTGCCATAATATGCTGTTACCATGGCAACAGATTACAAAATGTCTGGCACAGCTTTATCTCAAGACCACGTGTGTGCCAAATTTAATGAGCATTGCTCAAAAAATGAGGAATTAGTTCCATCCACAAGATTTTCCATTAGTTTATTGATATAATATGCCATTACCATGCATGGCAAAGCAGTTGGCTACACAAAAATGAAATCAAAACAGCCTGTAAGTTATATTTCAAACAAACATTAAACACATTAAATACATTACTCAACCATACCACCCCGTAGACGTAGACATAGACGAATTAGGTGGTCTGTCCCCAAGAGGCTGTCGTGATTTGGACATGTTGCTGGTGGAACGCTGACTTCAGTTAATCCCCCCAAAAAAACCACCATTATTTTGACAAAATGGTGCCTCGATGAAGTCCCAATAACCTGATGACCCTGAAAACATTGCTGGAATTTGACCTTAATAGGCCTGATAACTGACGAAAATTTGATGGAAATTGAAGGAACCAATTTCGAGTTATCATTGCCCTCAAAATATTTTTGGAGTTAAAATATGGCCTTGATTCAAACTTTTTATTTAAAAAAAAAAATTAACATTTCCTGTAGGAATTTGTCTCAGCTTTATAACTTATACGAAGCTTGGAGAAAATCAAGCAAATATGAGTGACATATTGCTCAAAGAAGACAGTAATGTAGAATCAAGATTTGAGAAAAAGCCACGTCCAATACAGAAAGCACGCAAAATGTGATAAAAAATGACATGCCTGCTTTTATTCCCAAATTTGACCATAATGCCGTTGTCAAAACAAAAATGTCACTTGACTTGTAAAGATGTGTCGCTGCTATGAAATATCGAAATCCTGGCAAAAATTGACGAACTATTACTGACATACCTTCATTTAAATGCAGAAAATATGACGTCATGAATTTAAAATCAAATTTTTGAGTTTAGGTGCTGATATGATGACGTCATAGCATCGACAAAGTAAATTTTTGTCATTGATTCAAATCTACAACTCGTATCCTTTCAGAACGTGTTATAAAAATTGTGGGTCCCCATCCATTCTCAAGAGTTATGGCGGATTCTAAAAAGGCTTGGTTTTTCACATTTTCATGTTATTTGCCCCTTAGACGCGCACGGAATTTGAAGTTTGGCGCATGTGCAACCTTATAGTCAGTTGAAATTGATTATAAATCAATGGAAATTGTCAAGAAAAGAATCAGGATTGCAAATCAAGTGAAAAAACGGTATTTTTCACATTATTTACAAGCTGTGCGCGAGCAAAACGCGCACAAAGGCGCTCATGCGCTAAATTTTTGGAATGCTTAAAATTGTCTGAAATGGATTTTGGTTTGCCTGCTTTCAGACAAGAGAGTTCTCGTATCGATATTCGACGTATGGATATACGACATATGGATATAGGACGTTTTTTTAGCGTCTGAATGCTCTTATATTGATACGTCGTTTCAATATACGACGTATATCGAAACGATGGTTCGGGCATCGTTTCTTACGATTAACTTACATCCATACGATGTAAATTCACGTCTGAATGCTCTCATATCCGTACGTCGTATAAATAGGCGGGATTTATGTGCAACGCCGCTTAGGGCCCCCAACCATAGCCCCCAACCCCCAACCTCTACTATAAGTCCAGCACAACGCGCACAACACAAACACGAAGCGCAAAGCCCGCGAGAAGTTCATACTGCTCAAATGACTCGTACATATTCATGAGCTTCCCACGAAAGTTTGACTGAGCGCGAGGCACGTCTGAATGCTACTATACGATTATTGGATAACAGGGTGTTGCGTCTAAAAGGTCTCATATCAATACGTCGTATTTCCATACGTCGTATGAATATACGATAAGCTGGTACGTCTGAAAGCGGAGTTAGATAAGTGATTTTGAGCATTTTTAAATTGTCGGCGGGCACTGATTGGAAAGGATAACGAAAGGAAACTGGTTAGCAATGATACTATTTTCATCATCTCCCTTTCATGAATGAATAAATCCGAGGAACTTTGAAACTATAAAGTACATGTACTTGAGAGTAGACCTATGTCTTCTTCCTATCAACCAACCTTAACAAAATATATCGGAAATCAAATGTCATCTTATAACCTTACAAATCCAAATGCTAGTTTACAAATCATATGTGATAAGTCTTTTTTTTTCATTAAATGTGAAGTGTAGTCATCGCCAATCAACTAGCGAACACCTCCTCATCTGTTTCGAAAGAGAAGACAAGTCCTCTGAAAGAGATGTAGAAATGTGATTTTGTACAATAATGTACATCAAGCGGGGCTTCTCAATGATGATTTACCCCTTCTCCGGAATAAGTATGAGGGGATTCCGCTGCCCCATCCTCCAACCCCATCTCCTCGCATTAGACAAATAGAGATCTTCTGTCAACTTTTTTTTGGAGCAAAGATTAATATAGGCCTACTTCCGTTGACTTATTCTTATGGTTTTTTTTTTGTTTTTTTTAAAGAAGTCCCAGGGGTATCTGCCCGATTTTCCCACCCTTTCTCCTTGCCTTGAGTTTCTATGGACCAAGTATTTCTTATCTCTTCACATTCTTTGATCTAACTTTATAAGCGTCCGAGTAAAAAATACTAGTTCCAGCAACTGTGTAATTGGCTATGGTAGAGCGCGTTTTTCAAAAATTAATTACAATCTTATGCATCTCAAACTCCAAGTTAGTAAACTATATTGCTCACATGATTATCAAATCGCGATAAATTCCTTTTCTTTTACTCAACTGCTGTCTACTGTACCTGCACGCGCACCTGCATATATGCTTAATATTAAGTCATCATCATGATTACCTAGTGCTTGGCGTGCCACCACTCCATTGTTTGGTTATCTTTCCTGTAGTCTTTCTAGGAGTCTTTCCAGCAGTCATCGCAGTAGTATCACCAGGAGTGGGAGTCTTAGAGTATTTCCCTCCCATTATGAATGTTATATCCCGACACCACAGAAATCAACTGTACAGAAAGAAACCAAACAAAATGTGCAGATTACCATAGGTTTTGTGACTTAAATTCAGATAAAGTTGGCCCAAAAGTTTACATCCTTACATGTATGTTCTCACACATTTTTGTTGTTGTAGACATTATCTTGATTTTTACATTAGCAGATATTCAATTATTCCCAGCAATGGTGTAGCCTGGGTTCTCTCATTAAGGGGGTTGTCTTATCACAAAGGACAAATTCAAAATGATACAATGTTTTATATGATTTATCTTCATTTCTTGACCCAAATCCATTGATTTAATATGATCTATATGTAAGTATATTGTATTTTTTTAGTATATCAGTTGTCACACTTTCTTTGTATAAATGTTGATTTGAATTATTATTGTATTCGATGTTTGTATCTGATTTCTTAATAAATGCAGTAACTTCTGCAAAAAAAAGGTGTGTGTGTGTGTGTGTATAGATGGGGGAGGGGGAGGAGAGTTGTATCATCTTTTTAAAGTTTTCCCTTTTCCATCACCACTTCTCTCACTTTTTCTTTCAAACTGCCTTTTAGGGTGTGCCTGTTTACTCACCCCCCCCCCCCTTACACCATTCATGTCCAGTCACTAAGCTAAACAAGGACACAATATTCCAAGTCCATGAGATAAGTATGTATCACAATAGAATATGAACTGGTGGCAGGGAGGGGGGAGGGGGGGCGGATAAATTGTCCTGTGTGTAATCAGCTGGGGGTACTTGACCTAGGATGATAACTGTCCAGGAAGTAATAGTCCTAGGTGATACATGTACTTGTCCTGGGGGCAAAAATTGTCCCACAGGGTTCTTGTCGTTGGTAATTTGCTATCGGGGGGGGGGGGGGGGGGGGATAATTGTTGGCGTCGTAGTTGTCCAAGTTGGTAATTGTCCAGGAGACAGTTGTCCTGGCACACACTTTCTATCCAGTTAAATATTTACGGATTACAAATTATGAGAAGTGTGGGGGAACATTCACAAATTTCTGAATGCTGAATGTCAAGAATGTAGGCCTTGATAAATGGTCAAATACCTGCAGGCATGAAAGTCACTACAGACTACATGGTAATCACTGGCGTAAATCTGGGGGGGGGGGGGGGGGGGGATGGGGGATGGGGGATGGATATATCCCCCACTTTTTCGAGAGGGGGGATGGCGTGTACAAACATCCCCCCCCCCCTCATTTTAAGGAATAAATGATATTGTAATTAATCAGTTGGTGGAATTTTTTATAAAAATGTCAAAAATGATAGTCAAATTGTGTATTTTATTTGTAATGCTCTAGAAAATCATATAAGTGGCTATATTCCGCTTGCTCACTTTGCTCTCTCGCAAAATAATAACATTATATGTGTGTGGTGCGGGTCTACGTGGGTGCATGAGGGTGCATGTGTGTTACGTAATTGTCAGTTCACAGGAAAAAAATAGGCAAAAAAGATGATCACCCTCCCCACTCCTTAAAACGGATTTATGCCGGTGATGGTAAGATATGAAGTAATATAAATATTGACCGTGTACATTTCTACTTTCATGTGATGAAGTAATGATGATGCAACAGGTGTGAATGAAGTTAACAGTGGCTACACACATTGAGACATATGCACTACTGCTAGGTTGGTAAATTACCCTGCAAATAAATATATTTCTATAGGCATACAGTGGACTTTATAGAAATATCGCCTACCTTGAATCTATACACAGGAAAATGAATAGTGACTTCTAATTTTCATGGACATTGTTAAAACTATAGGTCTTCTGTGATACTGAAACTGCTCCCAGAGTGGATGTCCGTAGACCTGTTGCAGTTGTATGTTGAATCCCCCAAAATCACTTCCATGCAGTCTGTAGTGAGCCGAATCCACTGCTCACACTGCAACCTATGCACCAAACCTCTGCACAACAAACTATACTGTATGCATTCGACCCCGACTACAAGAATATAACAAACGTGGAGATACACAGAATCTTCAGAAACTTGTCTAATAAGTTGACAAATGGTTTCAGCACAAATTGTGAAATAAGCAAGGAGAACAAAGAAAATTGTGAAACAAGGAAGGAGGACAGGGCATTTAGCTCTCCCAATGACACTCAGCCAGTATTCCAGACCTAAGAGGAAACCCAGAGCCAACAAGGAGACCCTCTTAATCAGACCCCTGCCATCGGGTCACATGACAATCTCTCCCCTGATTTAGCAGAACAAAAATCTACATCCTGTCAAAACATTGTAGTCATGGATGCAAAGAATTTAAGAACACCCTTAGGACATTACCTGCTGAATATTTACGACGAAAAGATATACTAACATTTTCTAGCAAGCCCTTCTGGATTGTCAAAATGACTGAGCTTCTCCAGCAATGAAAGCTCTTAAAGAAGAAATACAAGAAAAGGAGAATTCCTAACAATATGCCTGACCTTAGCAGCAATGTGGCAAACCTCATGTCAGAGTATGTGAGAGCCTTCAAATCTGGAAATGTGAGCAGCTCAAAGAAAGTCGAGAGGACTTATGGAATACCATCAACATGTGACTGAATGGGGGTATCTCTGCTCTCATCCATCCCCCTGAAAGAGACGTTGATGACTATGCCTTCCATGATGCAGGCATTGCTTAAGGACAGAAGGAAGCTCATATCACCAGAATTTTCTCCCCAGGCAGATTTGACGAGGAAGAGACTGACAAGGTCAACACATTAGTTCAGAACACTTTAGAGCGAGAAAACAATGCATTGGCTACTGATGCGTCAGAAGACACAGCTCAGACCTGACCTATGCTGAAACTGCAGTTGCCCTCTTCCAAAAGGAAGGCAAACAGCAGCCCTGGAGCTGATGAAATTCATCCAAAGTTGATCAAGTTTGCTGGACCCTCAATAAAATGCTATCTCCTTCATCTGTTCAAGCTTTACATCTGTTCAAGCTTTGCAGGAAGAAGGGTAAGATACCCAAGATTTGGAAGAGAGAAAACAAGATCATCACAACCGGCCAAGCCAGGAAAAGTGTCTTACCACACTGAGAAATCATTTCGCCCATGTGGACTTACCTCAGTTGTTGGTAAACTGTATGAAAGAGTAATCTCCAGAAGACAGCTGGCAGCTCTGCATGATCAAGCTTTTTTTTTAACCTCAACAGTTTGCATACCTGCAGAGACGTGACATCACTCAAGCCCTGCTCAGCATGTTACTCCCAATACTGGGGTTTAAACAGAACCATGACACAGCTGCTGCTTTGATAGACCAGGGGGGATGTTTCATAAAGCTGTTCATAAGTTACGAACGACTTTACGCACGACTGGTGATACCTTCTTATGCTACATGTACATGAATGAGAATCTGATTAGCACCCAAGAACATGTTCCAGTCGTTCATAAAGCCATTCATAACTTACGAACAGCTTTATGAAACACCCCCCTGGAAGGTGCCTTTGACAATGTATGGAGAGAATCTGTGCTCTACAAACTGGCCACAGCTAGAATCTCTGGAATGCTGCTAGTGTCTGAACACCATCACCTCTTACTGGAAGGAGACCAAGTTAGGTGTTCCACAGGGATTGGTCATCTCCCATTTCCTTCATCACTGCCATCAATGATGTGCCCGTGTATCTAGGCCCACACATCAAGTATGCACATGCGTATCAGGACAACTCCCCCGGAGGACAACTCCCCCGGGGACGACTCCCACCTGACAACTCCCCCGGAGGACAACTCCCCCGGAGGGCAGCTCCCCCGTAGGACAACTCCCCCGCAGGACGGGTCCCCCGGAGGACATTTCCCCCGGAGGACAACTCCCCCTGAGGACAACTCCCCCGGAGGACAACTCCCCCGCAGGGCAACTCCCCCGGAGGACAACTCCCCCGAGGACAACTCCCCCCAAGGACAACTCCCCCCGAGGACAACTCCCCCGGAGGACAACTCCCCCAAGGACAGCTCCCCCGGAGGGCAACTCCCCCGAGGACAACTCCCCCGGAGGACACCCCCCCCCCTTTATGGACAAAATTACGCATGAAATTTTGTTTTTGTGACAACGCCTTGCTCGCGAGGAACTGTAAAATAAATCTTTCCTTTTTATAAATCAAACTTAAGTAACTAATCCAGTATTTTTTGTTTTTATTACAACTCTCCCGGAGGAGAACAGCTCCTCGGGGATGACAAACGGGGATGGACGAGGGGTAGAGGGTTGCTATTCGTTTAATAAGGTATTAGGTCATTTGTCGCTCTAATTGCTAACTTTTTTGAAAAATATCCACTCTTTTGCTCCCATTTTTGCGCCAAAGTACACATTCAAGAAAATAAAAACTCTAGTAATGGGTACGCATTTCCGCCCAAGGGTGTTGGGTTTGACAGCTTCAGCGGCACACTCCCATCGGAACCAAATCTGATCATGAGAAGAGAGAAAAGAAAGGAATAAAATGAAGAAAGGAAAGTGAGGAAACTAAGTAGGAAGCTACAAAAGTAGAGAATGGTGTATCTAGTCGTAGTCTTCAGGAAAAGAGGGAGATGGCCCACAATCAAGCTTAAGAATAGAAGTCACTTCGCTCGATCAGCAGCCGTGATTGGGTCCCGTTCCTTTTTTTTTAAATCTAAATGCACAATTTTCAGGCAAGATATCATATAAAAATCTTACTTTTTAGGGGAGCGGTCGACCCCCCCCCCCCCTGAGATCCGGTATCCGCCCCTTTGTTAAACTAACTGACTATAAATGAAAAGAAAACCTTAACGGAATTTTACATTGAATGCATGTTAATTTCATTTTTGTTAAAGGACTTGTGCTTCTACGTATTTAGTGTCCAGCGAGCATGTGCGAGTATCATTTTGGGGGGGGGGGGGGATTGCCCCATAGATGTATTTTTGTATACGCGTTTATACTACACCAACTTCCAAACTTCGAAATGTGTCACCTATCCCCCCCCCCACACACACACAACACACATTTTCCATTCTGTCATACTCCCTTCCTTGCAGTCTTACACTTTCTTTAAGTTTAAAGTTCACTTTATCTACCTAGTATTCTTTCTTTCGTATTGTCAATCCTAATTCTTGTCTTCTTATTTTTCTATCAATTTAATGAAGAGCAACTTTCATCTTTTCTCTTTTATAGTAGATTTTCCCCTCGAACCCGCCTTGAAGACAACAATGAAAAAGGGTTGTAAAGACATCGAGAATTTCAATAAAATTTTCCCATCGTGTAGGCCGATTTGAAGACACCATTCAAAAAAAATTGGCTCAGCGAGCCGCGACCACTGATCTCTCCACTAACAGATCAGTGGCCGCGACCCGAGTGTTTTCCAGCGCGCCGCGCTGCGACGCGACCCGAGTGTTTAGTAAAAGCCGTTGCAATGGTCATATCATGTTTGATGATTGTTTATTTTTGTACGCAAACATTATGGAATCAAATGTTATCTGACAAACTAGATTGGATTAGTATAATTTTTAATGAGTAAACTAATGTTTTCTCCAAGCTTTATGACTGATAGATTTCTTTAGGCACTGTTAGGCTCTATATAACAAAGAAAAAATAAGAAGAACAAATACATAAAACCTCTAGGTTTCAGGTCAGCTGAATGTAGATATTCTAAGTAAGAAAAAATGATTAATTTCATCAGCAAATTTAGATACCAGAGCTCAATATGTGTCCAAATTTGTCAAATCATAAGAATCTAACGATGACTTTTCCTTTTTGTTTATCTTCTACTCTTGAATGAGGTACTTTATTATTAATGTTTTCATGTGGTTTCAGCGCAAAGAATGATACTCGCACATGCTCGCTGGACACTAAATACGTAGAAGCACAAGTCCTTTAACAAAAATGAAATTAACATGCATTCAATGTAAAATTCCGTTAAGGTTTTCTTTTCATTTATAGTCAGTTAGTTTAACAAAGGGGCGGATACCGGATCTCAGGGGGGGGGGGGGGGTCGACCGCTCCCCTAAAAAGTAAGATTTTTATATGATATCTTGCCTGAAAATTGTGCATTTAGATTTAAAAAAAAAGGAACGGGACCCAATCACGGCTGCTGATCGAGCGAAGTGACTTCTATTCTTAAGCTTGATTGTGGGCCATCTCCCTCTTTTCCTGTAGACTACGACTAGATACACCATTCTCTACTTTTGTAGCTTCCTACTTAGGTTCGTCACTTTCCTTTCTTCATTTTATTCCTCTCTTTTCTCTCTTCTCATGATCAGATTTGGTTCCGATGGGAGTGTGCCGCTGAAGCTGTCAAACCCAACACCCTTGGGCGGAAATGCGTACCCATTACTAGAGTTTTTATTTTCTTGAATGTGTACTTTGGCGCAAAAATGGGAGCAAAAGGGTGGGTATTTTTTTGTTAAAGTTAGCAATTAGAGCGACAAATGACCTAATACCTTATTAAACAAATAGCAACCCTCTACCCCTTGCCCATCCCCGTTTGTCATCCCCGAGGAGATGTTCTCCTCCGGGAGAGTTGTAATAAAAACAAAAAAATACTGGATTAATTACTTAAGTTTGATTTATAAAAAGGAAAGATTTATTTTACAGTTCCACACGAGCAAGACGTTGTCTTAAAAACAAATTTCATGGGTAATTTTGTCCTTAAAGGCGGGGGGGGGGGGGGTGTCCTCCGGGGGAGTTGTGTGTTGGAAGTCATCCCCCGGGGAGTTGTCCTCGGGGGAGTTGTCCTCCGGGGGAGTCGTCCTCGGGGGGGAGTCGTCCTCCGGGGGAGTTGTCCGCGGGGGAGTTGCCCTCCGGGGGAGTTGTCCTCCGGGGGAGTTGTCCACCGGGGGAGTTGTCTTCGGGGGAGTAGTCCTCCGGGGGAGTTGTCCTCCGGGGGAGATGTCCTCCGGGGGACCCGTCCTGCGGGGGAGTCGTCCTCCGGGGGAGTTGTCCTTCGGGGGAGTTGCCCTCCGGGGGAGCTGTCCTCCGGGGGAGTTGTCAGGTGGGAGTTGTCCCCGGGGGAGTTGTCCTCCGGGGGAGTAGTCCTAGAACCATGCACATGATATCACCCTGTGGGAGACAAGCAATAGCCTACACACTGCAGTGGCAAAACTGGAGGTCAAGCTTCAAAAGTGATGCAAAACTAGGCACTTCTTGGTCAAAACCTCTGACCTCTCAGACCAATATCATGTGCTTCACTAAAATGGGGCACAAGGACACAAGTAAAAACGTGCAGAGGCCTAAGAGTCATTTTGGATGAGAATCTGAACATCAACAGCCATGTCGAGGCAGTAGCATCAAGAGCCATGAGAGCACAGTACAAGATCACAGCCTTTACATCATATACAGCTGGTGCCAGCATGGAAATCATGCTCTTCCTGTTCTCATCATGCATACAACCACACTTGCATATCTGGTTAAGTAGACGGTGAGGTCCATCTCGGCACTTGAAAGCATTCAAAACCTTGCACTTTGAATGGCCACAGGCATTTTCATTCACTTCTCATCTGATGCTGTTGAAGTTGTCTCCCTCACTCTCCAACTCAACATAGGACTACAAGAAATCCTTGCAAGATCTATATCTGCCAGTACATTCTCAGCATGCAAGAAAATGACAATTTCAAGGTAATAGTCCAGAGTCTTTTGTCTGACCCAGTGTTCAAGCTTGGACCCAGGCAAACTCCACTTTACCTAATGACCAGGGCACTCAAAAATCTGAATGTCAACCTGCATGTTTACGGCCCTGGCACCCAGCCCTCAGAAAGTATGACTGACATCCTCTCCTGTAGAATAGAGGAGGTTCAAATCGGATGGGAAAACATAGGAAACAGTAAACATAGGACCGACCAAAAGGATGAAGCTTGGAAGCTGGCCACTGACTTCCTTCTGAACCTCAATACGGAACAGTCCTCTTCACAGATGGCCCTGCTATGTAGTTTACATAGATGCTGCTGGTATCACTTCTCCGGGCAGAAGAGAGCCGTCCTTCTGCATAAAGCTGGACCAGACGTCCAAGACCTCTTTGAAATCCTAGAAGTGCCTTCACCATCAGAAGGTGAGACTATGTACAGTAAAGCAACAGCAGCACTGAAGGCCTACTTCGATCCAACTTTCAACATTGCCTTCGAGCGACATCAATTTCGACAGGCAACCCAGCAGACGGAGAGTCCGTTCACGATTTTTCTATACTCGTCTTAAATCTCTAGCATCATCGTTTGCATTCTCAGGGGACACGAACGATCATGTGAGGGACCGGTTCATCGAAAAATGTTTGTCATCTTCACTCCGTTGTCGTTTACTTCGGGAAAGTAGCTTCACTCTTACATCGCTCCTTGATATAGCCCGAGCCAGCAAGGCTGCAGACAATCAGGCATCTGTCATGGAAGGTCGACACATAGACACACATACCGCTATCAGAGCAGCAGCATCATGGTCGCACTCGAGATCGGCCTCGCCCTATGCCATCTCAGTCCAAGGGGGTGAACAGAGAGGACATGGACAACTGTAACACAAAGTAAGGACTGATTCATGCCCAGCAAGGGGAAGGACATGCAACAACTGGAAAAAAAATTTGCACGCAAATGTCGCTTTTCGAAAGTTCAAAGACGACGCCCCACCCCTCTCTGTAGTGTCAACGAAGATGTGGCATACTCATCTCCTTCAGAGGATGAATGCACTTTTCATATCACCACTTCTCGCCTTACAAAAACACCAGTGGAGATTAATGGACACTCCATATCAATGATCACTGACTCATGAGCTTCGACAAACATTATTGACAGTAAGACACTTGAGTGGATGAGAGGCCGTGGTCACGATAAACGACCACGGTTGGCCCCTACTCATGTTCGCCTCTTCACCTACAACTCAATGACACCCCTACCAGTTCGAGGTGAATTCATAGGACGGATTAAGTCGACACAGAAGGGCGCATCTGTAGATGTGTGGATCGTCGTCGTCAACAGCGAAGGTGGCTGTCTTCTCAGCAGGCAGACTGTGATCGACCTTGGGCTTCTCAAACTTACCACTGAGCCCGTGAAAGCAATTAAGACAGGAAACTCTTCTCCAGCTGGCATCGATGCCACAGCTGAATCGGTAGTCAACAAGTGTCGAGCGTGTCAGCCTGAAGCTCCGCGCCCTCCACAAGAGCCGATTTCTCCATCTCCTATGCCAACCTGTCCATGGCATACTGTGCACATTGATTTATGCGGGCCTGCCTCTTCCCATGGAAGAATCTCTCCTGGTCATTGATGATAGCACGACCAGGTGGCCTGAAGTGGAAATTATGAGATTGACTTTGAGAAGCATGATTATCACTCGTTTGAATCGGATCTTTGTATGTCATGGATATCCACATCGCATTGTTTCTGATAATGGTCCTCAATTTGTTTCCGCTGAGTTCAGAGATTACATGGCCGAAAACGACATCGATCATCACCGAATTATGCTGTATCATCCGCATTCTCACGCGACCGTCAAGCCTTCCAATGCTACAGTCATGAAAGCTATTTGTGCAGCTCACCACAGTGGCCGAGATTGGCGAGCAGCTCTTCACGCTTTCCTACTCTCATACACTCTCCACTTACATATGCTCCGAATCGCCAACATTTGCTCCGCTAACACTTGCTCCCGGATGGTCCAAAAGTACAACATTTGCTCCACCGACATTTGCTGGAGCCGCCGAATTAATCATCAATAAATTAATAATTCTACTCTGCTGCGACAATTGATCATGATTATGATAATTGCCTCACCAAAAATTTCAATATCTTATTAGTTGAGCATATAAAGCATCCGAATCACTGATTGCGTGAAGTGCGCTCCCTACAGGAGAGGCTGCAGGGAGGGGGCTGAAGCTCCGTTTCTTTGTATTGGTCCTACATGTATGTCTGCTCCCGCTCTTTATACGTTCTCTTACCTTTTCCATTTCTTGCTCAAGACTCGCTACTCAAGCTTTTTTTTTTTAATCTTTCCTCTTTTTTTTCCCCCCGTTTTTGGGGGTATTTTTTTTTGGGGGGGGGGGGGGGAGGAGGACGACCGCTCCATCTTTCCCTGGTTACGTGCCTGTAAGGGGTGGCTGTTAAGATTGATATACTTAGTATGTATAATACAATCCATGTATACAAAGCATTTTAATTGCTATTTGTTCTCTTGACATGGATATAGCTGCTGTTTACATAGTCTCCTACACTTTCAGAAGCTTACATTGCCTAATTAATATCAATAATAATTAAATCATTAAATTTCCTTATTTGATATGTTACTTTTAAGGATAATCTGTTTCGTGATCTTGTGCATTTGATGTTAAATGTGAAAAACGGATAAACATTGAACCTTGAACCTACAATACAGGGCAATCCTATTTTAGAAAAAAAAGAAAGTTTTTTATTGTTAAAAGTAAAAGAATTTTAAAAAATAAACAAAAAGTGGAAATTCTAAAGAAAAGGAATGTAAATTGATGTGTCACTCAAATAGAAGTGTTGATTGAAATCAGTTTTTCTCCAGGAAGCTTGTCCTTGGGGAATTGTGCTCCAGGGGAGCTTCCATCGTGAGTCGTCCTCCGAAGGAAATGTCATTTGGGGGGACCCATCCTCAGGAGGGCTTGTCCTCCGGGGAGTTGTCTTAGCACCGCCACTTCTCATGTAAGTTACCCCTTATGCAGATTTTTAGTGTGCAGGAAGTGCCGTTTTTATATGCACAAATTTACAAAGAAACTCTATACCGTAGGAGGGGGATACTCCTTCCAACATCCTCTCCTTGCCCCCCCCCCCTTATATGACACTTCTCATACCAGTTTCCCCTAATACTCTATTTCAGTGTGCAGAAAATGTCATTTCCATTCGCGAATATTAAAAAATCTCCCTACCGTGGGGAAATAACCCTCTCCAACAGCTCCCCCCCCCCGCTTGGCTGCTTCGCTCCTTGTCTGCCCCCCCCTGAAAATTCTTGGCTACGTCAGAGCCTCAGAGAATATGCTCTCCAATTCATTTTATGGTGTCAATGGAGCGAAGCAATTGTCACCAGTTCAAGTGTCATGTCTTCAGAATTAATTCGGCAGAGGAATTGTCGGCGAGGCAGTTGTCACATAGTCGAAATAATTCGGCGGAGCAGATGTCGGCGGAGCAATTGTCAGCGGAGCAAATGTCGTCGTTTCGGAGCATATGTCGGTGGAGCAATTGTCGCAGAGCAAATGTCGGCGGAGCAATTGTCGCGGAGCAAATGTCGGCGGAACATATGTTGTGTCACCGCTCAGTTATACTAACCTCGCACAACAGACATGACAGACTTGCTGTAGCTTGTAAATTACTGACAATAGGAAAGTAGTCTTCTACCAATGAATTTTTGGGGGAAAGAGGAGCAACAGCAGTGTCACCAGAGTCAGAGATCAGGAAAATATCTTTCAGAATTCATTTGATCAAGATAATTTACATCCAGTTGGAGGAATGGAAAGGAAACAGGATATTTTAATATCCTAGCTGTAAAAAGCAAAATAATTATGAATCTGCTTAATTATTTTGGTGATTTCAATTTTCCACAATAGAGGGCAGTATGTCAAATAAATATGCACAGCTCAGCATACCAATGTAGCCCGGCCCCAGTGTGATGCTAATCATGAGCTAATATTTACAGGCATGATAGAGCTTTAAATTCAGATTTAAAAAAAAAAAAAAAAAAAAAAAAAAATCATGCCAATAGTAATACTCCTCTGTTTAGCCAATAAATATAGGCAATGTATACAGCCACACGCGTGTGTCTTTACCTTACGGCCACACGCGTGTGGTTGTATCCACAGCACCGACATAAGGATACAGTCACACTCAACTGAATTCCCACTTATACTCTGCGCCGCTACAGCTATCGCTAGTGTGTATGTACAATGTATGCACTGCATGCACAAGCGATGCGTAAATTCATGCGACAGTGTGTTGCCAAACCCCAAAACTTGGATCGTCACGAAGGTTTTATCTCTTGAAATTCACTGAAATACAAACAATATTGTACTATATTGTCACCTGCTTGCTGACCAGGTGAGAATGAAGTGAAAATATTGTTTGTATAATAAGTGAAATCGAGAGATAAAACCCTCATGACGATCCAAGTTTTGCAAGTCGCAACACATACCATCGCATGAATACACATCGCTTGTGCAGTGCAGTGCACACTAGCGATAGCTGTAGCGGCACAGACAAGTGGGGAATTCAGACAAGTGTGGCTGTATCCTCATATCGATGCTGTGGATACAACCACACGCGTGTGGCCGTAAGGTAAAGACACACGCGTGTGGCTGTATACACTGCCATAAATATAGCATGTCTAGATCTCTACACTACAGTACAGGATGAAATTTGAAAAAGCACAACTAAATTAAAACCACCCTTCCTATCCTGGGGTTAGCGAGTTCAAAACACATGGCCGTCTAGCACTCACTAACTGTTACACTTACACATAACCTAACCGAGCACAAGTGTGAGTGCACATTACTAGGCCTAACTGTTAGTACTAGACGTAGACCTAGTAACAGGTCTGAACAACAACACAAGACCAATGACGGTGTTGAG
Source organism: Echinometra lucunter (assembly GCA_029962745.1). Lineage (NCBI taxonomy): Eukaryota > Metazoa > Echinodermata > Echinoidea > Camarodonta > Echinometridae > Echinometra > Echinometra lucunter. The sequence continues at coordinate 23,152,531 of CM057162.1, forward strand.
ACCATGGCATGGAGACCCAGTTGGAGACAAATTCTTTCTAACACCTAGGCTACATGAACGCAACTTCATCTTTAATTACTTACCTTCCAACTTGAAATGACTTGAAAATTTCTGTTTCAGGATGTCAGAAAGGCCCATCTGATAGCCATGATGTGTGGTTATTGCGGGGTTATAACTGCGTCAACGGGCGTCAACAACATGGCCGACACCGTACCCTCCTTCGTCATAACAGAGAAGGGAATTCCCCAAAGTTATTATTAAATTGACCGCATACGTCGCAGTCCACTAGTGAACGTGCAAATCGAAAACTCCCGTGTGTTGATCCTGGCCGGAATCACGTATAAAATTGGTATCCGAAATAGGCTGATTTAACGTTGCCAATTTGAAGATGCCATTATTGAAATTAGCGATCAAACGTAGTGCAAAAGGCATGGGATGAACGTGAGCAGTGCTGATCTTATCGGCGCTGTCGGCGCGTCTACTAATTTCGTACCCGATTTATATCCCGATTTTTTCAAGGACGATTTTAACAGCCTCGTATCAAGGCGCAATATCGTATAAGTAGCGAACTGAACTTCAGCAGCGGATTTTGGAGCTGGGGAGGGGGGGGGGGGGGGGGGGGGGGGTTGAGGGAGCAAATAGAGTAAATACGTTGCTTGGCCAGAATATGCTGCACCATGAGCACGTTCGGGGCTCTTCCCAGTATGAGATTTACATTTACTGTTTTCGTGATTTTTTTCAGAGGTTTAAATCATTTTGCTGCCCTCTTAGAGATATATTCTCTACATAGAGATACATACTAATTATATCTATGATTCTCTATGGCTGTCCTGTTTTTGGATACACCTTGATTATTGTACCAGCCAATGTAATGGGGGATCCGAGCGAGTTTCCACCCCCCCCCCCCCAGCACAGGAATCCCGGACACGAATACACACGAATACATTCAATTCAATTCAATTCAATTCAAATTTATTTTCATTCTTCAAAATGATACAAATAAGTACAAGATAGATTGATTCAATTTAAATAAACAATAGCATGAACAAAATTCAATATTGGAAGAAAAAAATACATATTTGAAAGTAATTTAAATATAAATTAACATACATGTCAAGTTAAATCAATATAATCAATATCATTAGATATAACTGAATCAATGCAATTATATATCATAAGAAGAATGACATGAAAACTATTTTGTAAATATTTACTAAAAAGAAAAAAAAAACAATGCGAAGCGATCATGCAGAGACCTATTTATTAGTAGGTTTGATGTTGTTCGTAATGTTACAGTTTGTTTATGAAAATAATTTTTTGAGAGTGGGGGGGGGGGGGTGTTAAGCATCGTCTCGCTTCGCATTGTTTTTTTTTCTTTTTAGTAAATATTTACAAAATAGTTTTCATGTCAACATGAATATAAATATCATCATATAAAAATATGTAGGTCTACCTCGTATGATCATTATTTTGTTTGTTTGGTTTTCAAACCTGGGTAGAATCAGGCCAGTATTTCTCGGGTTGTAGGCCCTGGCGTGTTGTACTGAATAATCACACTGTTTAAACATAATTATTAATATCATTCATTGTTTCATTTGGTTGTTTTGTTATACATTTCGAGAAAGTGCTGCATTATATTCATATTGTTTCATTTGGTTGTTTCGTATATATTTAGAAACTGCCGTATTATGTTCTGAATTGGACTGTGGCGTTGTTTTGTTTTGTTTTGTTTTGTTTTGTGTTTCTTTAGCTATTCTTAATTCTTGATATGCGTTAATGATATCCAAAGACATGCTTAGAAATTTTAAAGTTCATAAAGCCTTTGAGCGCGGGGTCCGTCCACTTGACCGAAGGAACTTGAGACAGCATGTAGGCCCCTACAAAGGAGAATTTGAATAAAATTATTTCCCGCTCAGATTGGTTATCCTTTCCTGCATGCATGCCTCCTGCAAACTTACATTAATGTCCCCACTCCTCCTAACTAGATAACTTTCCCATTGCCCCTGCTACATGTGTGAATATTCCACATTCATTTTTCAAAATGTATAACCAGTATAATGAAAAAAATTGTAAGGATCGAGTCCCAGGGGCGTAACAGGTGCCTGTTATCCGAGGGGGGGGGGGGGAGCAGAGCCCAAAATTTCCCGGTAACTCGTTTATGTCTATGCATTTTAGGAGGATGGTAGTGTTCCACCGGCGTAAATCCAATTTGAGGAGTGGGGGATGAAAAACTTTTTAAATCATTTATTTCCCTCTCACACACATTTTGATATCTATTTTGCAAATGAGCGATGCGAGCGAGCAGAAAATAACCACTTTTCCAGTTTTGAATCGCATTTTCGAATAAAAATTCTAAAATATAACGAAAGAGCGAAGCGAGCGAGCCAAAAATAACCACTTTCCTCGATTTTGATCGCATTTTTGATGGAAATCAGAAGATTTTGATGAGCGAGCGAAGCGAGTTAGCTAAAATAACTACTTTTTTGTTTTCAATAGCATTTTCAAATAGAAATTTTAAAATAATATGGGACTAAGGTAAAGGGGGGGGGGGTGTTTAAATCGGTCCGCTGCGGCTCACAGGAAATACCCACGAAAGCGACTATGTGGATGTTGTAGAGGAGGGTCTAATCCATCGAAAAAATTATATTTCATTAAAAGTTATTCGCCTACGGCCATAGCGGACCACTTTTCCCACAGGAAGTCATTTCATATACTCCACGTGTAATATATATGGGACTAAGGTAAAAGGGGGGGGGGGGGTTGCTTGACTCGGTGCGCTGCGGCTCACAGGAAATACCCACGAAAGCGACTATGTGGATGTTGTAGAAGAGGGTCTAATTCATCCACAAATTATATTTCATCAAAAGTTATTTGCCTACGGCCATAGCGGACCACTTTTCCCAGAGAAAGTCATCCTGTATACTCCACGTGTAATATAATGGACTAAGGTAAAGGGGGGGGGGGGGGTGTTTGAATCGGTCCTCTGCGGCTCACAGGAAATACCCACGAAAGCGACTATGTGGATGTTGTAGAAGAGGGTCTAATTCATCGAAAAAATTATATTTCATCAAAAGTTATTTGCCTACGGCCATAGCGGACCACTTTTCCCAGAAAAAGTCATCCCATATACTCCACGTGTAATATATATGGGACTAAGGTAAAGGGGGGGGGGGGGGGGGGGGTGTTTGACTCAGTCCGCTGAGGCTCACAGGAAATACCCACGAAAGCGACTATGTGGATGGTGTAGAGGAGGGTCTAATTCATCGAAAAAATTATATTTCATCAAAAGTTATTTGCCTACGGCCATAGCGGACCACTTTTCCCAGAGAAAGTCATCCCATATACTCCACGTGTAATATATATGGGACTAAGGTAAAGGGGGTGGGGGTGTTTGAATCGGTCCTCTCCGGCTCACAGGAAATACCCACGAAAGCGACTATGTGGATGTTGTAGAGGAGGGTCTAATCCATCGAAAAAATTACATTTCATTAAAATTTATTTGCCTACGGCCATAGCGGACCACTTTTCCTGGAGGAAGTCATCCCATATACTCCACGTGTAATATATATGGGACTAAGGTAAAGGGGGGGGGGGGTGTTTGACTCGGTCCTCTGCGGCTCACAGGAAATACCCACGAAAGCGACTATGTGGATGTTGTAGAGGAGGGTCCAATCCATCGAAAAAATTACATTTCATTAAAAGTTATTTGCCTACGGCCATAGCGGACCACTTTTCCCAGAAAAAGTCATCCCATATACTCCACGTGTAATATATATGGGACTAAGGTAAAGGGGGGGGGGTGTTTGACTCAGTCCGCTGAGGCTCACAGGAAATACCCACGAAAGCGACTATGTGGATGGTGTAGAGGAGGGTCTAATTCATCGAAAAAATTATATTTCATCAAAAGTTATTTGCCTACGGCCATAGCGGACCACTTTTCCCAGAGAAAGTCATCCCATATACTCCACGTGTAATATATATGGGACTAAGGTAAAGGGGGTGGGGTGTTTGAATCGGTCCTCTCCGGCTCACAGGAAATACCCACGAAAGCGACTATGTGGATGTTGTAGAAGAGGGTCTAATCCATCGAAAAAATTACATTTCATTAAAAGTTATTTGCCTACGGCCATAGCGGACCACTTTTCCCAGAGGAAGTCATCCCATATACTCCACGTGTAATATATATGGGACTAAGGTAAAGGGGGGGGGGGGTGTTTGAATCGGTCCTCTGCGGCACAGGAAATACCCACGAAAGCGACTATGTGGATGGTGTAGAGGAGGGTCTAATTCATCGAAAAAGTTATATTTCATCAAAAGTTATTTGCCTACGGCTATAGCGGATCACTTTCCCCAGAAAAAGTCATCCCATATACTCCACCTGTAATATATATGGGACTAAGGTAAAGGGGGGGGGGGGTGTTTGACTCAGTCCGCTGAGGCTCACAGGAAATACCCACGAAAGCGACTATGTGGATGGTGTAGAGGAGGGTCTAATTCATCGAAAAAATTATATTTCATCAAAAGTTATTTGCCTACGGCCATAGCGGACCACTTTTCCCAGAGAAAGTCATCCCATATACTCCACGTGTAATATATATGGGACTAAGGTAAAGGGGG
>CM057162.1:23157647-23177647 GCA_029962745.1 Echinometra lucunter
CTTTATTACTATTATCTGTGCAGTTCTAGAGATACTCTTCTACAAATCCCAACCTGAAGGCAAAAATAACTTTAGGAGATTGAAAATTTCCCTGTGCAGCACTAAATTGTTGAAGAACTTGCCACAGTGACTACAAATGAGGAAATCTCAACCTGTAGAATCATTCAAAATAAGACTTAAAATGCATCTCTTCATTTAATTCTTCACCCTTGTTCAAGCACATTTAGAGTTCTTGCAGTGCAGAAGAATATATTTTCGCATGTATTCTGCACTTTATAAAGTGATATCTATCATGATCATCATTATCATCTTTACAACCACCATTAGCTTTATTATCACAGTCATTATCCCTATCCATATCAAAACATTCCAATAAGAACTGCCGACAGACCACCTAATTCGTCCGTCTAGAGTGACAAATTAAAGTCTGGTTCACTTCCATCTTCTGCTTTCAGTTCAGTCAAGGAAAGCGAGATAGGTGAGGCAAGGCCTGCTGGACAGAAAGACTTTGATGAGATGCTGAAGACGCTTGCTAAAAAAGTTGTACAACGTATGGAGATAGATGATCTAGGAAAGGCACTTGGGTATGATCATGAAGCTATATCTACGTATATTGCTACAAATAAAAGTGGACAAGAGGTAACATGTGATGGGACTTTGCTAATGCTCAGAGATTGGCGGAAAAAGCAAACTAAAGACACAGAAAGTGCAGCCCTGAAGACTGCTCTAGAGATGGTTGGTCAGATTCGTCTTGCCGACGAGTTGTTTGACACAAAATGAGATAATCAAGATGTCAGTGCATTGTATTGCATGTGTTTGCTGGTTATTGTAAAGAATGAATAGAAAATGATTCATCTTAATCTGACCGTGAAATTCAAATTGATCAGGGTGACATAATAGATTCCAGATCACCAGGAGATCAGTCATAATGAAGAGAAAATTGAATTCGCAGGAACTTTGGTAATGATCTGTGATAATTGTACTTCGAAAATCACTTTCCCTTTCTTTCTGTTGATGGGATGGATTAATTTTCAAGGGAGAAGAACGTGAAATGGTATTTTTCCAACTTTCCATAACACATCAAGAGATGAGAATGCCCTCAAAATTTCTATTATTTGACGAGAGAATTCATACTACATTTGGTAATCTAAATATTTTTAAAAGATATAAGGTACAGATATGGCGGACAGCTCTTCTGACAAAATAAATTGTAATTATTTTATATGCAAGAGTTCTAAAGTGTTGACATTCCCTTTGATTTAATTTTTTTTATTCTTTCTGTCTTGTCTTGCCATTATATCAATAGTAACAGTTCTGTGAATTCATTTTGAGGTGTAGATGTCAAACCCAGATTGCCATCGTTACAGTGCAATGCTGAAAATAATTTGTATCTGCCTTCTATTCACTAAGAAGGTGTTATATTTACAGTTTGTTAAGGCTATGCATATAATGATGTTTATGAATTCGTGTGCATTATATTGCTTTATATAGATTGTATAGAAATAGATGTAGCATTATTGGGAACAATAAACATAAATGTTTCATATATAATTGTAGATCAATATTTTCTGAAATATGACGAAAAATTTCTATATTGCTGATTTTTTTAAAAAACTGAAATCACAAGTACTTGCTGATTGACTGCAGATGTCAAATCAATTGATTCATGCATGTGGGCGTGTGTGTAATAATCTGTATTTGATACTGAATATGTCTTGTGGAAAGAAGGATAATGCAGGAGGATTAGTGAAATCCGCCTTAAAATGGTATCTATGCAGAGATATGATTAGGATTAGTTTTGAAATGTATGGTGCATCTAATGAAACTTTAATTGAAGCTTGAATTCATCTTTGTACCCAAAATGATGGATGCACTTTAATTCTCTCAAATAGGGAAGATGAGAACTTGCACATACTGTGATCCACCATTCATTTAGATTTGAAGATAAAACAAACTTCTGACATCCTAAACATATGGGTTAACCTGGTATGTTCTTATAAAATTTAATTCAGGTGTGCTTTACTTACCTTCCACAGAACCTAACTCATTATGAAATTTTGAGAAAAAAAAACATGCCTAAGGCATTTTAGAGGAATATTTTTAATAAAGGTGGGGTGAAATAAAATGTACTGTAGGTGTCTCATTAATGAAGTTGTACTTAAATGACAGTTCATCAACAATTCTGCCAGTCTTTTTTCTTTTGTTTTTGTTGGGTTTTTTTTCCAACTTAACTTTCTGTAAGTTTGCATATGATTGAGATTGATTCCCTTTTATTTTTGTTCATCCTATTGGGTTATATTGTTTTGGAGGATCGGAATTGTTGCATGTAGATCAATTTCCAATTAGGATTAATCTCTAAGAGTGGAGCTCTACAAAATAGCACTGCGTAGATTGGAAAGCGATAGTAAATTCCTAAATTCCTGTTGTTCCTTAGTGAATATATGTTAATACAGATATAATGATTTGTTACGAAGCATGTCAAACTACGTTTTCAAGTATGCACTCAAATTTATAGATTTTTGTAGTCAGTAAGCCTGGCCATTTGCAAATGGATTTTGCTAAAGCATGTTGGTTTCTGTTCAAAACATGAATAGCATTGGAATTACAGATGGTAATGAAATTACCAAATAGTTAGAATTTTGCTGAAGTGCTATTTGATGTAAATAAGCAAGAGTTTGAATACTAAGGTATATGGAAATTACGGTCTTCCTTTTTTCGATTATATATTTCTTTGTACCATGTACATGTAAAGGTGTTTGTAGGATAAATGTAAATAATAATCTGCGTCTTTCAAAAGTGTACGGGATTATATTCACATGTCCTAAGAGCATTGGAATATCCATGTATACATGTAATAAACAAAAAAGACATTCATATCCGTTTGTTATATGAAGTATACACAGTGTTTTTTTTGCAAAATTTGTATGTGATTTTGATATTTAAAGTATTTAGTCCAAAAGTAATATGCTGACGCAATTTTGCACACATTTTTGCATGTATATGTTTGGGCCCCCACTTTTATCATCAAGCTTTTATGCTTTTACGTGGGGGTCCCGCCATCATTATGTTCTTACGATTGTTTTCTGTTTAATGTATTGATGTTTTTTTTTTTTTTTTGGTGTTAAGTGATGATGGCAAATAAATAAAATTAAAATTAAAATATGTGTTTTGTATATTGTGTGAAGGTTTTGAACTGATTTCCATCAGCATACATGTCTTTCAGAGATGAAAGAGCAAATATTTCAGTACTATAAGTGTCCTCTATATTTCATTATTATCTCAGTAGGGCGTCTTATCTTAATGTCGTGGTGGGAAAGAACGCGTCTGGAAAGCAAAATGCAAAAATGCAAAAATGAATTAAATCGAAATTCTTAGTGTGACATATTGGAACAAAATTTTAGCAAAGCTCATCCCAAAAGAAGATAGTATATCATAGACGGATCCAGGGGGACCGAAACGGCCGCGGCCCCCTATTGGCGGAGCAAAAAAAAAAGAGAGAAAAAAAAAAGAAATAGAAAAGAAAAATAACTAAAAAGAAGAAGAAAGAAAGAAAATGAAAGGGCTATGGCAAAATGTCCGCTTGCGCGACACGCTCGCATGCTTTCATCTTGAGAGTTATAAGAAAGAATTAAAAAGAAGTATGATATCATTTTGGGGGGGGATATTTTCGCTCACGCTTTGCGCTCGCATATCGGGGGAAGTTGATTAGGTTATCATCAGTTTTAGAATGGGTTCAAAATAAATGAGAGGCAAAGTTACTCTGCCTTCAGGTTATTGCAAACCAAAATTTCGGCTCGCGCTTCGCGCTCGCAATTGTAACTTCCTCAAAAAGGTCTATTTCCAAAGTTGAACCACAGTAAAAATCCTAGGTACAGGACTGACAGAGACTTACACCCATAATGTAAAACTGGGGTAGAGGTACTATTCCCAATCGACAAATTCGCGATTGCTGTCGGCAAAAAGAGAGAGAGAGAGAGAGAAAGAAAGGAGAGGAAATAGGATGAAAGGGAAAAGGAAAGAAAAAAAGGAGTAAGGTGCCCATATTCGGCTAATTTGCTTGTTCGTTTTGACGAAATAACACCGTTACCACGAAAGAGAGTGTATATTTTTCCTCGCTCGCTGCGCTAGCAAACACATTCGGCAGGTGAGATGAATAAATATATAATTTAGATACTTTTAGGCAAATCATGTATTTGGATGAGGAATTATCACTTCTACCACAATAAGGTATATATAATTTTCCCCGCTCGCTTGTATAATACAAGATGGTCTTTGAAAGCAAATAAATTAGGTAGAAGTGACCACATATTCCAGAATAGATATCTTAAAGGCCCATCGTGTATTTTAATAGGGAACTTTCACTTCTACCATGAAAGGGAGTACATAATTATGTATTTTCCTCGCTCGCTTTGCTCGTTCGTACAATACTCAGATACAAGATGGATTTGGGAAAGGAAACGAATTCGGCTAGCGAAGTGACCAAATGTACCTGCACATAATATTAAAAAAAAGGGGGGGGGGTTAGTTATCTCATTATCAATACCGTCGTGTATTTGGATGAAAAATTAACACCTCTACCATGAAAAATAGTATAAAGATTTTTTCCTCACTCGCTGTGCTCGCTCGGTCTAAATTTAACTAATGATTAATACCATCGTATATTTGGATGAAGAACTATCACTTCAACCATTAAAAATAGTATATAGATTTTTTTCCTTGCTCACTGCGCTCGCTGGGATTCAATTTAAATACAAAATGGTATGGAAAAGCAAACGAATTGAGCAAGAGAGATGACCATATGTACCAGTATACATACAAGTCACATATGATTCGTGATTCTCATCGCCATCGTGTTTCGGGATGAATAATTATCACTTCTACCATGCAAAATAGTATAACGGTTTTTTTCCTCGCTCGCTGCGCTCGCTCGGATTAAATTTGAATACAAGATGGCATTGAAAGGCTAACGAATGCGGCAAGCGAGATGACCAAATATACCTGTACACATATGAAAAAGTCAGATATCTCATGATTAATACCATCGTGCATTGGAATGAGGAATCATCACTGCTACCATGGAAAAAATAGTATATAGATTTTTCCTTGCTCACTGCGCTCGCTGGGATTCAATTTAAATACAAAATGGTATGGAAAAGCAAACGAATTGGGCAAGAGAGATGACCATATGTACCAGTATACATACAAGTCACATATGATTCGTGATTCTCATCGCCATCGTGTTTCGGGATGAATAATTATCACTTCTACCATGCAAAATAGTATAACGGTTTTTTTTCCTCGCTCGCTGCGCTCGCTCGGATTAAATTTGAATACAAGATGGCATTGAAAGGCTAACGAATGCGGCAAGCGAGATGACCAAATATACCTGTACACATATGAAAAAGTCAGATATCTCATGATTAATACCATCGTGCATTGGAATGAGGAATCATCACTGCTACCATGGAAAAAATAGTATATAGATTTTTCCTTGCTCACTGCGCTCGCTGGGATTCAATTTAAATACAAAATGGTATGGAAAAGCAAACGAATTGGGCAAGAGAGATGACCATATGTACCAGTATACATACAAGTCACATATGATTCGTGATTCTCATCGCCATCGTGTTTCGGGATGAATAATTATCACTTCTACCATGCAAAATAGTATAACGGTTTTTTTCCTCGCTCGCTGCGCTCGCTCGGATTAAATTTGAATACAAGATGGCATTGAAAGGCTAACGAATGCGGCAAGCGAGATGACCAAATATACCTGTACACATATGAAAAAGTCAGATATCTCATGATTAATACCATCGTGCATTGGAATGAGGAATCATCACTGCTACCATGGAAAAAATAGTATATAGATTTTTCCTCGCTCGCTGCGCTCGCTCAGATTAAATTCTAATAAAAGATGGTTTGGAAAAGCAAACAAATTCAGCAAGCGAGGTGAACAAAATATGTATATGTATATGTATAAATAAGATATCTCATAGTTAATTCTATAGTGTATTTGGATGAAGAATTATCTCTTTAAAAAAAAAGAGTATACTCGTTTCGATCAGTGTGCTCTGATCATCATCTGGAGTGGCTTGAGTGGATGAACTATGCTATGTGTATAGAGAGTCGTAGCAATGGATCAGTGGAACAAGTGCCATTTTCACGGGCACACCACCGATTTGCTAAGAATGCAAATGTTGAAACATGGCAAAGTCCAACAGTTGTATTTTATGCTGCAAAAGAACGCCAAACCATTGTGGGAGTTCGGAAGCGTCGTCAATTGCTCATGGGCGGAAGGGGGGAGGTAAGTTTTATTGTTCCCTGCTGGTATCGTGTGTTTGCTGATGAACTGGCTCTAAATGGTTCGCAGATGTTGAGTGGACAGCTGGGTCGGGGTGGTATGGTTGAGTAATTTATTTAATGTGTTTAATAGTTGTTTGAAATATACCTTACAGGCTGTTTTTATTTCATTTTGTGTAGCCAACTGCTTTGTCATCATGGTAATGGAATATTATATCAATAAACTAATGGGAAATCTTGTGGATGGAACTAATTCCTCATTTTTCGAGCAATGCTCATTAAATTTGGCACATACGTGGTCTTGAGATAAAGATGTGCCAGAAATTTTGTAATCTGTTAGAATCTGTTGCCATGGTAACAGCATATTATGGCAATAAATCAGGAAAATATTGCTTATCGAACTACATGTACTTCATCATTTTTCGAGCAATGCTCATGAAATTTGGCACAAACATTGGTCTTGTAAAGATGTGCAAAACATGTTTTAATCTATTGAAGCTGCATTGCCCTGGCAACGGCATATTATGGCAATAAATCAGGAAAAAATATTGCGGCTCAAATTATTTCCTCATTTTTCAAGCAGTGCTCACGAAATTAAGCTCCCACATATATTGGGGTAGTGGTATTAATCAACTTCAGTGATATCTTTGTTATTTCAAGCATCATAAAATGTCTTTTTAATGTTTGTTGTTTTTAAGGAACAGTTCAATTGAACAGGAAGATTTTGACGACATGATGACAACTGTTGCTCGAAAAGTTTTCCAGCGTGATGAGATTGATGAGCTCGGGAAAGCACTCGGCTTTGATGTAGAGGATATTCAACAGAACTTTTGTGGCCACGAACTTGAAAAATGCAGATGTCTCTTTCATGGGTACATTATTGATGCTTCGAAAGTGGCGGAAGAAGCAAAATAAGAGCACAGAGCGTGAAGCTCTAGAGGTTGCCCTGAAGAAGGCCGGACAGATTAATCTGGCTGATAAGTTATTTGGTAGTTGAGATGGTATGCCACTGCATTTATAAGGCATTGATATTAATGTTATGCGAAGCACGCATCTCGAACGCAAAATGGAAAGAAATGCAAAAAATCAAATGTCTAATGTGATATATTTGAACAAAATTTTAGCAAAGATCATGCCACAAAGAGATTGTATATCAGTTTACGAAGTCTTCATGCTACCCATGTAATTATCAATCATAGCTTTATAAATATGATTTTTCCCAACAGTTTTTAATTTTGCCTTCTGGACACGTTCTTTCGCACCACAACATTAATATAAGAGGCCTCACCACGTGTTTCTTGTTCCTGTGATATATAAACAGCTTACTCTGACCTTGGAAAAGAGTCGTGAAGATGTGGTGCATGTGTTGGTATCTTCCACGGTCAGCGTGTGTGTTAGTGTATCTTTGAAAATGTTGTAGGTCTGCTGTGTAGAAATACTAAAAATTTAATATTGTCGACAACAGAAATGCTGATAACAGTACTGATGAAAATATCAATGATAATAATAATAATAATAATAATAATAATAATAATAATAATAATAATAAAATGGAATATGTCTTGTATCAGTCAATTATACCTTTGAAAAGAAGTTTTAGTTTGTTGAGGAACAATGAGAGAGAAGAGGACAGAAACAAGTGGAAAAGCTGTCAGAAAATGTCATTGAGTGCAATATTTATTACTTAAATATTTATTTTTGAAGCACTTCACATTCTGGTTGAAGAAAATGGTAAAATGTCACATATTTGGTACAAGAATTTTATGTAAATCATCATAAAACCCATCAAAAGTGACGTCATTGTAGGAGAATTAGTTCCCTTCTATTTGATGCATAATACGTGTTAAATTAATGTTCTGTTAAAAAGTTATTTTCAAAGCTGTCCAGTACTAAACACAGGACAAAAAGTGAGTTCCCCCTAAAACATATCTCTGTATTTTGTCAGTCATGAACCTTTGATGAAATCTGAATACAAATTCATGTAGATACACTTCTCAGCTACATTTTCTGTAAAATGCAGGGCAAACCCTTTTGTCCTGCTTCAGTGAACACGACCTAAATGCAAAATTGTCATTTTTTAAAGTTCACAAGCTTCATGCCATGACTTTGACGCAGTGATATCAGAACACATTTTAAGTTTTCTGCGTTTGAAAGCATAACAAATGTTATCAATAGCATTTTTAGTGCACAAAATAAGGCAATAATTAGTTGATAATTCCAATAAGGTGATATATTGTTTTTATTATGTGCTCAATCAACTGCGAAGTGATTGGTATCATTTGCAAAAGTTGCAAACACCCTTCCAAAACATGAATTCCTCTGCATTAGATCAAATTCACCGCGCAAAAGATGTCAACACTGCAGGGTTTTTTTTTTCCATTTTCACCTCTTGCTGACTCAAGGATGAAATTTGGTGCACAACTCCTTTGGTATGTTTGGTTACGAATGAAATTTATGTTGCATGCCTTCAAACGCAGAAAACTTAAAAGATGTTCCGATATCACTGCATCAAAGTTATGGCCAAGGCTTGTGAACTTTAAAAAATGACAATTTTATATTCAAGTCGTGTTCACTGAAGCGTGACTGAAGGGTTTGCACTGAATTTTACAGGAAATGCAGCTGAGAAGTGTAGCTACATGAATCTGTATTCAGATTTTAATCAAAGGTTCCTGATTGAAAAAATACAAATGTTTGTCTCAGGCGGAACTTACTTTATGTCTTGTTTAGTTTCCAAGAGAGGCATATTCGGAAAATGGCCGCCCTTCTTTTTTGGCAGCGAAAGTTCAAAGTACTTCTACATGGAAGTTTGTAGGGGATGAGCTACTGAACACACTAAATCTTAAGCAAAGTGAGAATGTTTACTTAATGTATGTACAAAACATATTGATTTTCCACATAATGATGTCATCCATAGCTATGATACTGTCGAAAATATGTCCAGAAAATTTCATTTAGCCATAACTTTCCCATTTCATGTCTGATTTTTGCTCAAATGTTCGCTGATATGTTTAATTCCATCTTTGCTTTGATTTAAACACTACAGTATTTCACTTGAGGTTGTTGGTTTCCTTGAAGATCACAAGAAATATAGCTGTACAAGATAGCCCCCGTTAGATTAGAAAGAAGTAATTTTTTTTTTGTTTTGATTACTTAGTGAATTGATGTTTATACTGCAGATAACTTTGATAGGAGGCTTCTTAAAATGCATTTCAAGTAAGCACTCCTACAAGTTCAGAATTTTCATGCATTTGCAGATGGATTTTTCTAAAGCATGTTACATGTATCTTCCTCTTTCAGTAAACAGAAATACAGAAATTAAAATCTACCTTTTTGAAAATGATTTATTTTTACCATGTACATGTAGATGATGTATCACATAAGAGTTAAACATGGTCAGATTTTATTAATCCAGGTTTCAAAATTGAAGGATCTATATGCATTGGTGGCAGCAATATGCTGGGTTGAATCTGTTTGATTTTTATTTTGTTTTTCTCATGGGAGATGCAAGCCTACTGATAAGAGGTGGAGAAGGCTATGTACAGTCTCTTTATTCAAAATGATAAATAATAGGGAAAATCATTACCTCATATTTTGACAATTGACGAGATGGCCCCCTTTAATAAATTTGGGCAGCAAATCACCGATTATGTTGTCACATATATAGCCTTATTTGGTTTTGATTTTTGATTTGATTTGTCAAGTTCAGATATACGTAGTGATAAAGAAATGCGATATGTATATTCCGAGAGTTGGTTCCGATACAGAAGAGACGACAATGTATAGAAGTAATGCATTTTAGTCCAGCAGTGATGTTTATGCATTACTTCTGTACTTTGTCGTCTCTAGATCTAGTGATAAAGAACAAGACCATAAAGAAGAAGTTCGTGAAAGCTTGACAGGATGACCCATGAAAGCTCGAAAGCTTATTTACAATGGAGTCCTAAAAAAGAACAGAACAACTTGACTGCTTTAGCAGCAATTTAACAGCAGCACATTTAAAACGGAAAAAACCCCACAATTTTATTTAAATAATCTATTAAAGAGGGTTAGTGTGCAAAGTTTTGATTTGCTGCGCTCGCGTATAAGTCGAGCACATGAAGGGGTATAGCCCCTCCTATGTCCATTCCTCCTCAGTCCCCCCCCCCCGCTCTCTCTCTCTCTCTCTCTCTCTTTCTCTTTCTCTCTCACTCTCTTGTTATCTTATAAGGGTATACATCCTGTTTAAATTAAATTGCCTCATATGTGTGATACGAATTGAATTGAATTGAACTGCTGGGTGGGGGGAGGGGGGGGGGGTGTTGTTTTCCAGAGTATTGTGCCCTCTTTGCGAAATCCTCGATGCAAGTTTACAGCTTGGGAACCTTGCTTTCTAAGACCCCTAACCAACTTCTTTTGCAACTAAAGGCATATATCATTAACCTGGTTAACATTTTAAGCTAAAGCGGGTGCAAGGTTGACCCATCATGATTCCTTTTGATATGACCATGATCGGAAGCCTGACAGAAACGAGATGCATTGTTCCGATAATTATGTTTGTTGTATACGAGCAATTTATATTTTGAAAAGGTATGTTGTTGTTGTTGTTTTTTTTTTGTTGTTCCTTTGTTTGTGGTTGTTTCACTTTTGGTTTAATCTTTTGATTATTGTTTTGTTTATTTTGCTTATAACTTTTTTTCTGAAAACGATTTGAATATGGACTCTTCTTCTTTCTTTCTTCTTCTTCTTCTTCTTCTTCTTCTTCTTCTTCTCCTCCTTCTTCTCCTTCTTCTCCTTCTTCTCCTTCTTCTCCTTCTTCTCCTTCTTCTTTTTCTACTTACTTAAGGTTACTTAAGGTTGAGTTCTGGACACAGGAACTAATGCCTCTATGCCCAGATCTTGTGATCTGGGAAGATCTCTGTTGGCCTTGACATGACTGATATGGCTGGGGGATCTGTTCTATATTTGTATTTGAATTCAGCATTGTGCCAGAACTTATCTAGCTTGTTTTGAAAGTGTATAACACTATCAGCCTCAACAACAGAATTTGGAAGGCTGATTCTTCTTTCTTCTTCTTCTTCTTCTTCTTCTTCTTTCTTCTTCTTCTTCTTCTTCTTCTTCTTTCTTCTTTCTTCTTCTTCTTCTTCTTCTTCTTCTTCTTCTTCTTTCTTCTTTCTTCTTTCTTCTTCTTCTTCTTTCTTCTTCTTCTTCTCCTTCTTCTCCTTCTTCTTCTTCTTCTTCTTCTTCTTCTCCTTCTACTCTTCTTCTTCATTCTTTGCTTCTCCATATCCTTTATTATAGCAACATACATTAATCTATGACAAGTCAGGAGCAACTTACAGTGCATGTACTAGGCCTGTTATATCTAGTTATACCTCAGTGATTTTTTTTTAATTATTATTATTAAGAAACCCACACGTACACCCTTTGGTATCCATACGCATAGCACTATATCAATGTACGATAAAGAGGCAATGGAGATAAACAGCATGGCTTTGCTGTGCCGGGAATCGAACCCCCGATTCTATCGTCTTCATGCACACGACTCTATACGACACCTCCACAGTGTAGTTCCACTCTGCAACCACTCTGGCGTACCCACTGATTTGTCTGAAAAGAATTTAGCCAATTTTTACGGGCCGGATTTGATACACAAACAAATGGAGAATGGTATTTTGGAGTGGTAATGTGACGGTCGGGCGGCTTCACAAATCTCAGCCAATGAAATATCCAGATTCTTTTCATACAGATCAGTGGGCGTACCTGTTGGGACGCCATCTTTAGGTACAAGCATGAAACGATGCAACGTTGGATTGTCACCAAGTGCTGAACGGATAAGAAAAATCATATTTAATGACTTGAATGACAGAACACAATTTCTCAACTTGCTTCACATTGTATCCATATAGGGTGAATTTAGCCAGGATTATTTTTGAAACTTGCTTGTGAATATTTATTAGAAGGGGTCTATAGTTACGTTGGGAACCATTATTTATTTTCTTATCATTATGCCATTCTTTATTTTCTAATCGTTATCATTTAGTAAATAGTAATGGTTATCATTTATCATTAATCATTATCATTTACATTGGAGGTCATTTTTATTTAAATCATTTTTACCAAACTTAAACCTTTATTTATGTTTGTGGTGAACTTTGGTAATGATCAATATCAATATCAATACATTTCATGTATGATCTCACACTTGTTCTTTTGAAATCACTGTATCTATAGCTACATGTTTGATTCACACGGGCGTACCTGCTGGATGACATTTTAGTATGTTTCTAATCATTATTATGTAGTAAATAATAACGATTAGAAAATAAACAATAGATACATTTTTTTTTCTAATCATTATCATTAACGTTAGATACCATTCTTTATTCAAATACGTTTTTTTACCCAACTTAATCCTATATTTCTCTTTTTGAAGTTTGAAGTTTGAAGTTTCTTTATTTCCACATAATGTAAGTAACACAATTAAATAAACATACATATTCTTATTCTTGGAATAACAATATTTGAAATAAATTTGCCTATGAAAAATAATACAAATTACTGTTTGTAAGTGTTAAGTTAAATTAAGAAAAAATAAATCAGTGGAGGAGTCTATTTAAAGAAGCAAAGCTTGTATTTTATAGACTCCTATCTTTGTTGAATGCATTTGAAATTTGCAATGATCAATATCAATGTCAATACAGTTCGTGTTTCCTTTCACACCATGTTCTTTTAAAACCATTGGGTGATTTCAAGTTTGGTGTTGACCTTTTGGTGTTAGTGTTAGGCTGATTTTTACATCAACGCAGCTCCAAATTCAAAATAAAACTGGTCTTGGGACAACTGTCACTTGGAGTTGAGCAGTCAATAATGTCATTTGAACCACTTTTATAAACTCAGATTAGGTGTTAGAGCTACGGAAAGCAATCAAAATTGTGCTTCTAACACCAACACCAGCACCAACACCGAACTTGAAATTACCCACTGTATCTCCATATTTGATTCACACGGGTGTACATCCTACTTTGGATGACATGTTAGTAGCATATTATGTTTATAACCCATTTCTTCGTTTTTCTGCCCCAATATTTTTCTTTAGGACTATTTCTAATCTTTCGTTTCCCTTTCATCTTTGTTTCCCCTCTAATTTCGTCACCTTTCCCATCCTCCCTATCCGCCCCCTCCTCTTCACTCTATTTTTTTTAAAACAACACATGCACACGTTGGTATCAGATATGCATGTAGCACATCATTATTTTTGTTTTTCCATGTTTTATTCTGATTTCATCACAAAGAAAATTATATTTCACCTTAACAAAACATTTCACATGCACCGCACACCCACACCCACTCTCTCTCCCCACCCCCTCCCCCTCTCTCTCTCTCTCTCTGATATTACTCCCCCATCTCACTACTATCATGACTGTTTCAAGCCCTATAACTCGCCGCCATCAGTGCTCCACATAATCTTCCACATGACATTATTTCTCTTATCACAATGTTCAATCAACTCTAATTTATCATTATTTAAGTTATCTATCATAAAATGCTGTCTGTAGTTACGTATTAGCCGTGTCGGATTGAAATTCATCGTCCTGGGCTTTATGAAAAAAAAAATGTAGTTTTTTTTACAGTATATTATTTTATTATTCACACTTAACTTTCACTGTTATAATTATCATAATTTCATATGAATTTTGAAATGTTATGTATTTTGTACTGCTATCTTGTCGATTTATGGAAATAAAAACTTTATATTCTATTCTTTTTCTCCAATCACTCATGGGTATTGGTTTGTATTGTTGCTTTGATAGTCGATTTCACTTGTTTACTTTTGGATTTCCGATCCCACCCCCCAAAAAAAAAAATTTATCCTACATAAGGAGCAGTGGCGTATCTAGGCATTATGAGGCCCGGGGCAAATAGTGAAGTTGTCCCCCTCACACTCCCTAGTGCCCAAACGTATCTACATCATGGTACAAGCGAGGGAGCGAAGCGACCAAGCGGCTATCTTAAGAAAAAAAAATCTGTAAAAGCGCATTTTCTAGCGCTTTTTACCCAGAAAATTTGGCTATTGACCACTGAAATTGAACTGTATAGAAGATCAAAATTAGATATTAGTAAATAGTTTTCTATTTTCTCAGTTTCAAAATTAGAATAAAATTAACGAAAACCCTTGAGAAATATTTGAGGCCTGATGTTAATAGTAAAGCGACAAAAAATTAGATTTCTCTCAAATGTTTAACCTTTTCAAATGCTGTATTTTACTGGGGGCGGACTATTCAGCAAGAGGAAAATGAAACTTATTTGACAGCGAGCAAAGCAACGACAACTGCACCATTATTTTTCAAATTCTGAACCCTCTTATTAACAAGGCTATTTCAAAAGCCCTCGATTTCCTGAAAGAAAATATATTCATGCAAGGGCGCAAAAGCCAAGAGCTAGAAAAATGTGGCATTTTAGGGCAAAACAATCAAAAACTCTATTTCTGATGCATTTACCCTGTGGATGGGGGAGGGAGCGCATATCCCTTAAAGATTAGGAATTTTCTTCATTTCTCCTTTTTCTTTTTCGCTTGCGTCTTTTGCGCCCCTTTAAAATGCCGCCATTATTAGATCTCAGATTTCTTTCAAATGTTTAACCTTTGCAAATGATGTATTAGACAACCCTGGGGGAGCAGTATTTAGCAAGAGGCAGACAAAACCTACATGATAACAAGCAAAACAACTACAATTGCATCACCATTTTAAAAATTCCGAACCTTTTTTAAAAAGCTTGTTTAACAGTTTAAGAACTAATATCGGGGGCTCGAAATCATGAGATTCTGAGAGGAAATGATCATACCTAGGGAGCGAGCTTCGGAAATTCTTGCGCTTTACCTCAGAAATGCTATTTTTGATGCATTTACCCTGCGAATGAGGGAGGGGCGGAAAATCCTTTAAAAATATATAATTTTTCTTCATTTTCCTTTCTTCCTTTTCTTACTTTTTTCTTTAGCCCCCTCAAATTGCCACCCGGGGGACTTACCTCCCTTGCCCCCTAGATACGCCACTGATGGCGTATCTAGGGGTGCATTCAAGCGATTTTTTGAAGCTAGAATCACAAACATGAATCACAAATCAAAACCCTATTACAAAACACAGCTACTGCGAGAGAGCGTTGAAGCGATTTTTCATGAACGCTGATTCTTGCTCATTTCAAGCCCATCCACTGCGCATCGTACTGCGCAGTTTGACCCAGGAAGGTTACTTTAGCCATATCATTAATTTATTCGTCTCTATATCTTTCTTATGCTATTCTTTTACAATGTTGTTTCATTATGTTAGTATTTATTACGAGATTACTGAATGTACACTCTTTAAAAACGTAAAAAAGGAGTGAACGCGTTCACTTTGTTAGGAGTGAATTTCAGAAGAGTGCATTTAGAATAGATTAAGAGTAGAAAAGTTGATATTCACTCTTTATTCACTCTTTTAGGGGTGGCCAAATTGATTACTCAAAATTCTTGAGTGATCACTGAGGTCACCACTCAAATAGTGAATATCACAATAAAAAAACACCCCTATCTCAACACTGTCAAATTTCTGCCCCCCCCCCCCCCTCGCGGAGTTTTGTTTTCTTGTCATCTCATCCTCATCGATAAGGCTAAATGACTTGACGAGATCAAAGATCTTAATTGTCTTCTTGTCTTCTCGTCCTCATCAAATCGACTTGACGAAATCCAAAATTTTGTCTTCTTATCACTTCATTCTCATCAAGTGGACAATATTCAAGATCTTGTCTACTTGTTTTCTCGTCCTAAAGAAGTCCACTTGACGGGAATGAGGATCTTGTCCTTTAATTGTCTTCTAATCTTTTTCTCGTCTTCCTATCTTGTGTTCTGGGGCACCTTTAAGCTTCCGTACGTACGTAGCCCAGCAACGGGCATATGCATACTGTGCTGGTATATAAAATAACTGTGGGGAATCCCCTTCTCTCGTGCTTGCGCACGTACGTTATGACGAAGGAGGGTGCGGTGTCGGCCATGTCGTTGACGCAGTTATAACCCATAACCCCGCAATAACCACACATCATGGCTATCAGATGGGCCTTTCTGACATCCTGAAACAGAAATTTTCAAGTCAATTCAAGTTGGAAGGTAAGTAATTAAAGATGAATTTGCGTTCATGCAGGTTTTAGAAAGAATTTGTCTCCAACTGGGTCCCCATGCCATGGCATGGTCTCCACACGTCATTGGTCTTGTGTTGTTGTTTAGACCTGTTACTCTGGGGAGACCCCCGCAACACATACAGGTTTATCTGCCAAATTCATGGTGAATCGTGACCAAAAAATGTCCACTTTTTTGTCTGTTTTCAATGCAATTCTGACAGTTGATCCCAAGATGAAAAATGTTTGGTTTCATGTAGACTCTAAAAAGAGATAGACCCTAATTCATGTAATTCTGATCTTCTTTTTCAATTTCACCAACCTGTACTGGCTGTAGATCTAACAGTTAGTTCATTTTACAATTATACAGAGACAAAATAAAAATATTGGGAAAATAGTAACGACAATAACCATTGAGTCGCCACCTGGGGGCCTTAATCTTTCTCTCCTGCTAAAATACACTTCATTCATACCAAAATCATAATTTCATATGAAAATATCCACGTATCCTGTAAAATCAATCAAAAGCAAAATTTATGAAAATCCCTCATTTTACAGACAATGACGTTAATTTCGTACTTCCGGGATGGCGACTCACCAGGTAGCTCTTGCTGAGTCGCCACACACACACTTGATATGTCAAGACAGTTCTGCGCATGCGCCGCCACACAGGCGTCTTACATACACATAACACATGCATCCAATGTACATTGACTCGTTGTTGTCCGTATAGTGGGTTCTGCATTGAGAAGCCACCCCCTCCTACCTTTTGAGATCATAACACCCCCGCTTTTTAAATGGTATGAATTCGATCGGCAAATGCCAAATTTAATTTTCAACACAAGTTTGAGGAACTTACGTCATTGGATTGGGATACAACGATCGCCGAGTCGGGAAGTGTCATCTTCGTCACCTGAACTGCACGCACTGCCTGTGCAAGCTCAAATTTGATCGTGTGCAACTGTTATTCTGCTGTCAGAGTGGGGAGGGTGATCATCTTTTTTGCCGATTTTTTCCTGTGAACTCACAATTACATATACACACATGCACCCTCATGCACCCTTTCAGACCCCCACACACATATAATATTATTTTGCGAGCAAGCAAAGTGAGCAAGCGGAATATAGCCACTTTTATGATTTTCAAGAGCATTTCAAATTAAAATTACACGATTTGACTATCATTTCTGACATTTTCATAAAAAATTTTACCAACTGATTAATTACAATATCATTTATTCCTTAAAATGAGGGGGAATGTTTGTACACACCATCCCCCCCCCCTCGAAAAAGTGGGGGATATATCCATCCCCCATCCTCCCCCCGCCAGATTTACGCCAGTGATTACTATGTAGTCTGTAGTGGCTTTTATGCCTGCAGGTATTTGACCATTTATCGAGGCCTACAATCTTGACATTCAGCATTCGGTAATTTGTGAATGTTCCCCCACACTTCTCATGATTTGTAATCTGTAAATATTTAACTGGATAGAAAGTGTGTGTCAGGACAACTGTCTCCTGGACAATTACCAAAGTGGACAACTACGACGCCAACAATTAACCCCCCCCCCCCCCCCCCCCCCCCCCCCCCCCCCCCCGTTAGCAAATTACCAGCGACAAGAACCCTGTGGGACAATTGCCCCCAGGACAAGTACATCAAGTACATGTATCACCTAGGACTATTATTCCAGGACAATTATCATCCTAGGTCAAGTACCCCAGCTGATTACACACAGGACAATTTACCCCGCCCCCCCCCCCCCACCACTTCATATGCTATTGTGATCAGGGTTGGCGGATTTAAATCACATTGATTTAAATCACCATGATTTTTTTAGTGAAAATCAGTGATTTAAATCACTTCCATTGAAGCATGTACAAATCACTGACAAATTGTTTGTTCAAGGCAGTTTTAATTCTTCAAATCAACTGAAAAACTTTGAATTAACTTTATATCAACTGAAAAACTTTGAATTACCTTATATCAACACAAAATCAACAAATCCTTCCTATCTACTTAAAACAAATTAAAATCAAGTCAATAAAATCAGCTAATTCCTTAAAAACTAAAGATGTATGTCGTCAACAGTTACTCCATTTTTTTGTAAATGTCAAGCTCTTCTTCCGAAATTTTAAATTCTTTGTCAGCTATTAATAGTGAAGCAAGTTTCTTATTTCTTTCTTATCATTTATCACACAATCCAAGACTTTTCAGAGAGCAGTTTGTGAAAAAATATATAAAAGTCAATGAGAAAAAGTTTGTTAGCAATTTTCCAGTTTTGATCCTTCACATAAACTACTTCCGTCAAGTAAAATTGAAAACAATCATGTAATCAACAGATTTAACATGCTTATGTCTTCTTGTTACCTTTATCATACAATTGATGTTTTAAAGAACATGTAAAAATCACATTAACATAATGTAGTACAGTTACAATTTGACTGTTGAAAAGAGCTTTCTCTTATAAACCTTTTATGTCACTGTCAGCTCATTTTATGGTCAGTGCTATGAATAATAACGGAAGTTTTGTATCTGCATGTAACAATGGAAAGAGCTCTATAACAACAATTTGCAAAACTCAAAATAATCTTTTAACACTACATTTAAATGTGAAGATGTAAACACAGTTGTAAGTTGTTTCTGATTTAAAATAAAATACTTATTTTGTAATACGTACATGTATGTTGTAATATAAGCAGTTTTGCAGTTTTTATCCTTTAAGTCAAAAGTACAGTTGTATATGGTCAAAAGACTTGACATGTTTTTTTTAATGTAAAAATCACAGTAACATAATGTAGTGTAGTCACCCTTTGACTAAGCTGTCTCTTACATGTATATTGGTCTCCAACACTGACAGTTTTGCATCTCTATCTGTAGCAGTGGAAGAGCTTTAATACCAATTTGTAAAACTTTCACAAAGCTGTTATGTGCACATGTACATATGTAGATACAATTTTCACTGAGGATGCATTGGGAGTTTCCTCTGGGATTTTTTAAATATTGAGTGGAAATTCCTAGAGGGGAATTTTCTCTACTCACTGGGAATTCTCTGTGGAAGTTTCCTTCATAGGCCTAGGTATGATAGAATAAAGTTCAGATTTATATACGATTCCTCAAATTGATTTTTATTTGCCCATTTTCACTGGATTTAATTACAAAATATATGGTTAAGCAAAATATTAGGAGTGAAATGTATGATAACATTAAAACTGATGTCATTGTAAGGGTAGGTTTTTTGGTGATTACACTTTTTTTTCGAATGAACTTTAAAAAAAATTTTAAAAAATAAAAAAAATCCGATTTAAATAAAAAAAATCTGATTTAAATAAAAAAAAATCGCCAACCCTGATTGTGATACGTACGTATCTCATGGACTTGGAATATTGTGTCCTTGTTTAGGTTAGTGACTGGACATGAATGGTGTAAGGGGGGGGGGGGGGTGAGTAAACAGGCACACCCTAAAAGGCAGTTTGAAAGAAAAAGTGAGAGAAGTGGTGATGGAAAAGGGAAAACTTTAAAAAGATGATACAACTCTCCTCCCCCTCCCCCATCCATACACACCTACACACACACACA
>CM057162.1:23188103-23199484 GCA_029962745.1 Echinometra lucunter
GCATTTCACAAATTAAGGGCCCGCCCTGGGGGCCCGCCATACCCGCCGGGATGAGAACAATTAGAACATTATCGCTTTCGTTGGGTACGCATGCATGCATGCATCATCATAGCTAGCATAGCGTTAATATGCACTAGCTGCATGCTGGCATTCATGCGCGTTCGCGTTAGGCGTTAAGTTCCCAAAATTTTAATCATTCAGCGGCAGATCGGGGCTAGAGAGCAGAGTGGTATCGGCATTCTTGGCGTTGGAGGAAGAAGTTCTGATGATCATTTTGGATTTACCTTATTCTTGCCGACTTTTTAACTTTAGGATGATGTTACGGATAGTGTTGTGTGCAGTTCTAGCTGCAAGTTTTGCAGGTAAGAGCCGACTTTTATCTCTGTTTTTAAGTACTAGATCTATCTTCAACTTCAGTCTTCACGGATGCGGACCAGGGCACGGGCAGGGTCAGGGAGTCTGGTGAGTGCCGTGGTGTGCCGCTCGAGCGCGAGCAGGCTGCGACGTCCAGTCGTAAAGTTGAGATGAGGATTGAGCGGAGGGTTGAGGGTCTGGGAGAATTCGTCCCATGTTTGTCTTGAAGTTTAACTCTGTCTGTTCCATCTCTTTGTCTTGCATTTTGAAAAAATTGTTGCACAGTTGTGTCATGTGAATGCTGCCCACCTTCGGTAACGAGACTCAAGAGCAATCGGCTAATGTTAGGTCTAACATAACAATCATGACAATATTATTAATTAAGATCAAATTTTAAGTTAAAAAGTTGCATGTTAAATGCAGTGTAACTAGAGAGGGACTGCTGTTAGTGTTACAAGGCTTTCTTGGCCTTTGTCATTGGAACAATGCTGTCCTGATGTAGATCTAAATGTTCTTTGATATCCAGGTACACCCTTTATTGATTTGATTTGATTTGTTCAACCATCCTCAGCACTGGCCTGGCTGCCTTTTTAAATTACCGCAGATGCGGGCTGAGACAACCAAAGAAGCTGCATGATTCACACAAGTTTGAAGATATTTTATTCGAAATTATGCTAATGAATCTTGCTGCATTAACTTGGCCGTGGGGGTGAGGAAGAAAGATTGAAAGAACAAAAACAAAACAAAATAAAAAAAAGAAAACAAAACATTGGTGATCTAATGTTTAAAGGCAAAGTCCACTGGAGAGGTTTCACTGTTTCAATAAAAGGAGTTAAATTTGAACTATATTTAAGAAAAGAAATGAGCAAAATCTGTCAAAGAATAAGAAAATTACATTTGTACATGTACATGTACGCTCATTTACATTTTCTAGTAAATTACTCCCGGCTCAGCAAGTTGGGTTTTGGCAACACTGATGGCATCATATGCAAGCAGCTCTCCATTCACCTTGTACATGAAATTTCACATTCTCTCAATTTTCTTCTAACCCTCATAGTCAATGTATGTTCAGAAGAATTGCACTTAACATACATGTACTTTGACTATGGGATGAGAAAATGTGTAATATCCAAGAAAATTGAGAAAATGTAAAATTTCATGTACATGTATATGTACAAAGTGAATGGAGAGCTGCTCGCATATCATGTCCTCAGTGTTGCCAATTTGCAGAGCCGAAAGTAATTTAATAGTAAATGTAAATGAGTGTAATTTTCTTATTCTTTGACCGATTTTGCTCATTACTTTCTTAAAATGCTGTTCAAATTCAACTCCTTTTATTGAAATAGTGAAACTTCTGGGGTGGACTTTCCCTTTTAATACATGCACATGTAGATATTGTGAAGCTGGCCTTGTCCAAATTTTACTAGTATTCAGGTAGTTTTTCTGTTGCAATCATTTAGAAAGGAGACAGAGAGAGAGAGAAAGGGAATGGGATCTGAATACCACTTTTACATGTACTTTGTGAATTAAATGTACATGTTATGGTGGCCCTGAAGTACGCTCGACAACAGGTCATGTGCGATGTGTTTTTCGCATCCCAGGTCCTGAACTTTGCATCCCAAGTCGTGAAATTCACTACCCGCGATGCGAAATTCATGACCCGTGGTGCGAAATTCAGAACCCGTGGCATGAAATTCAGGATCCGTGGCGCGAACTTTGCATCCCAGTCCTGAATTTCGCACCGCGGGTCGTGAATTTCGTGACCTCGCATGCAAAGTTCAGGACCTGGGATGCAAAATTCATGTCGCACATGGCCTGCTGTCGAGCGTACTTCAGGGCCACCATAACATGTACAAATGTACATGTAGCAAGGACTTCAAAGCTTTGATTCTATGTTTCATCTTCTTGATCTACAAGTATATCAAGATCAAAATAACAGGTTAAGTTTGAAGTAGACTTCTGAAGTGAGATCCACATTTACATGTACATGTATGTAGATCCATACTCTAGTAGTAGAGTTGGTAATGATGGGAATCTTTTAACAACAAAAAGTTACATTTAGATCGAGTGACTTTGAATAATATGCAAAGGCCAATTAAGCTACATGTTAATTTTCGGACAGAATGATTGAAGTCAAAGTACTCCACTTGCATGAAGGTGGACTTTGTGAATGAAAGTAGAAGGATAAGGGCTTTGGTAAATCTGAAAGAGGAAGCAGAAATGGAAGAAAGATTAAGAGAGGAAAGGAAAGGATGCTGAAAATAAGGCAAAGGAAAAATGACAGAGAAATGGAGGAGGTAAAAGAGAATGCATTACATGTAGTCATGTACATGTGTAGAAGAGGAAGGAGAAAGGAGTAGGAGGAGGAGGAGGAGAAGCTTTGTGTAATCAATGCCCGCATGTACATGTATTTTAGGCCTAGTAGATTACATTGTAGGCCTACATGTACATTGTACATTGTACATATAGAGACTAGCAGTGTTAAGTACTTGAGTTCATTGGGCAGTCAAAACTGTTTTGACTCATGTTTTGTTAAATATGAGTTCAAATCAAAGCAGTCAGGATAGTAATTTCACTAATTTATAATGAATGGCATTCGGTTTATGTTTATGACTCCATAATGGTTGGTAATTAATGTATGAGACAGTTCACTAACAAACTATTTATACCGCACATGAACATGGACATCTACAATAAAGCCTGATATTTGTTGTTGTAACTTGTTAAAGTATTGAAAATTGTTATGAAAACATGTTTGCAATTCTCTGGAATGCAGTTTTGGAACACGGAACTCCCTCCAATTTGTATAAATGTTTAACGACTTCTGGCCAAAGGGCAGAAGATAAGTAGCATAAGGATAAATCTTGCAGTGGTGTGTCATTCTATTGTACATGTTGACCGAGTTTGAAAAATAAAAGAAAATCCAATTTCATGAGTGCAATCATGCTGTACCTTGCAAGGTTACTGTTCATTTCCTGGTCTGGTTTGCATTGGTTGGTTAACTTGTGAAAGTTCCTACCCATTTTAGATCAAAATACTGGTACATGTATGTCTAGATTCTCTTTTTAGGGCTTTACTCCAAGGAACTTCAGGCTAACATTATCTGTACATGCACATGTACATGTACATGTAGACTTTGGGCCACAAAGTGTGCTTGGCAGTTGCCATTGAAAATGATCACATTCCCCAAAAAATCATAAAATTGGCTACATTATGCAGAAATATTTGTGCAATGTTGATATTATTGGTATGAAACACAATGCTCTTAATTTGATTGGCATGCCATTGGGACTTATTATTTTAAGCATAATATTACTAATACATGTATATCACTTTTATGCATAGTTAGCATCAATTTCGGCCAAAACATATTACACATATGTACTACATGTACATGTATTTTGATAAGTTATTTGTTGCCACAAGTACTTCAGACTTGATTTCTTCTTATGACTTTTGAATGATGGGCCGAAGTCCAAAGATGACTTACCGGCACATGAGGTTGGCAACTTGGCATACATTTATATTTCAAATATGCCAGGATTGTGATGTTTCAGAACATTGATGATTACAAGCAAAAATATAAGGAAAATGAACAAAGAAAAATTACCTCCCTTCTACATGTATAAATAGACTTAACACACCCAGGTGCTTTCCTTTACTGTCATGATAATGCTTGGCATTGTTTTGAAGACATGATCACCATCAGAAGGGGTTAATTCAGGTCATACCGGACTACAGACAGACTGATGAAAGTGAAGGCCTGCTAGTCTCAGGATTGCTGACCCTTTCTGCTAATGTACATACATGTAGGTTGCTGGGTACCTCAGAGTACGTGTGTACATGTACATTATGTAGTACGTACACATTGTATGCAGACAGAGATCTTATTTGGACACTCAGTAGACCAGAAAGCCTTGAGTAGAGCCTATCTAACATCTCCATACATTGTATGTACATGTAGGTGGTTTTAGAGAAAAATACAAGAATATAAAAAAAAAACAAATTAAAAAGAGAACAGAGAAAGAAAAAAAGATAAGAATTAAATATAAATCATTATGATTGAAAATATACATGTAGTGGCAGAATTAGTCAATTTTGACTGCTTGCCAAAAGAAAAAAAAAATAGAAGAAGAAGAAGAAGAAGGTATAAAACAAAAATATACCTTCCATCATGTCCATTTGCTTCTGCACTCTTTATGTCAAGGAAAGTTTGGAATATGATTGTGTACTGTCTTTACAGAAAGTACCGGTACTTATTTTCTTTATATTTTAGCAACTTCAATTGCAAATATCTCCAATGCACAATCAGGGATACTGCCGGTGTAACATGTTTTTTGAAAGCAAACCCTTTGTAATAAGCACAGATGATGGAGTTTGTCAAGAAAAGCTCCTCCAACAACAAACTTTAGTTAATACTGTTCATGAAATGAACACCATAGGACCATAAAATAAATTCATTTTTCTAATCTCTTTTTAATTTGAACTTTTTCTAATATTTACTGTGTCCAACTTTATGACCAAAACACTTGAACTTTAATAAAATCAAGACTTCTTTATTGGTGCAGATAAATTTTCTTTATTTCTATGGGTACATGTACATGTACATCAATGATTGCTTCATGACACATTTTTATTTATGTAATGTGTAAGTGCATTGTATATGTATGTAAAATAAAATATCTTTTTGACAAATTTATCATTTACATACTGTTGCACTGATAAGCCCAGTTAAATTTCTGCATACAGTACATGTATGTGTGCATGTATGTAGGCCAATGCATGGAGCATTTTGAATGCAATAAGGGTGCAGACAACATTTTACATTGCACAGTGCACCTGCATGCAAGTGCTAGGGACTTTTTTGTCATTGGAACGTACACGTACATGTTGATCCATCCAGGATTCTTCATTAATGATTAACCGGCCTCACTGATTACAGTATGTGAAGGCTATCAGAATCGGCAAATAAAGTCTGTTAGTTTGGCTTGACCAATATAAAAAAAAGAGAGAGATATACATGTACATGTGTATTTGTATCATGTGTTATGTATCTTCCCTCCCAGGGACATTTCCTATGTCCTGCACTGGTATTGTACATGTACATGTACATGTAAGTAGATAGATTCCATACACTGTGTTGCCCTCATGGATTGGAAAGATAACCAATAAAGGTTCATTCAGACAAGCATTGGTAATCTACATGTATGCCCAAATCCCCCAGCACTTGGTTTTTGTGCATTAAATGAATGGCAGGGGTCTGCCCACTTGACCGAAGGCCTGCAAGGCCAAATTTTCTTGTATCATACTTTCCTTCGTCACAAATAATGCGCTATCGGTTTATAAAATACTTATGTCTCCTTTAGCATGTTTGATCCTCGTTTCCAGATGTCCCACACCTTCAATGAAAAACTTTCTGCTTCCCTTTTATAAACTTCCTTCTGGCACAGGAATTGGTCAGAGCGATGTACATTATACATTACACTTTGCTATTTTCGGTCTCGCGGGCCTTCGGTGAAGTGGGTTGTCACTGAATGGCGAATGCGTGCATGGTACAGCAGAAACATGATGCACAATAAAAGGGAAAGTCCACCCCAGAAGTTTCACTGTTTCAATAAAAGGAGATGAATTTGAACAGCATTTTAAAAAAGAAATGAGCAAAATCGGTCAAAGAATAAGAAAATTACACTCATTTACATTTTCTAGTAAATTACTCTCAGCTCTGCAAATTGGCAACACTGATGAAATCATAGGCAAGCAGCTCTCCATTCACTTTGTACATGAAATTTCACATTTTCTCAATTTTCTTGGAAGTTACAGATTTTCTCACTCCATAGTCAAAAGTATGTTATGTAAAAAGCAATTCCTCTGAACATACATTGACCATGGGGGTTAGAAAATGTGTAACTTCCAAGGAAATTGAGAAAATGTGAAATATCATGTACAAAGTGAATGGAGAGCTGTTCGCATATGATGTCATTAGTGTTGCAAATTTACAGAACCGAGAGTAATTTACTAGAAAATGTAAATGAGTGTAATTTTCATATTCTTTGACCGATTTTGCTCATTTCTTTTTTAAAATGCTGTTCAAATTTATCTTCTTTTATTGAAATAGTTAAAATTCTAGGGTGGACTTTCCCTTTTAATCAATCCTACTGTAAGTCTAAAATCAATCTAATCTTTCTGAAACACTCCGGGCACCGTTTCATGAAAGTTGTCAGCACTGAGAAGTTGTCATTCTCTGACAACTTGTCAGCATGGTTCTCACCAGTACATAACACCCATGATTCCAATACCATGCGTAAAGGATTTCAGACTAGGAAGAACCATGTGTGAAATTGCTGCACCATGCGTAGCAACAAGGGTTAAAAAAATATTGGAGTATATATTCCTAACAATAATGATAAATGCCACAAATTGTTTTGCTTTTTGGCAATGTATTTTTGCTATAATGCCATTATATACCAAGAAGTATTTTTCATCCTTTTGCTATAGCATATACTGCTGCCACACCTAACTTTAGGTGTCATTCCGTAAAACTTTCGAAAATTCTGCGCTTGACGCAGAGGGGGAACCATGTGTGGATTTTTTTTCTAGTGAGAACCCAGCTTGTCAGTGCTGACAACTTAAAAACGGTACCCAGATGTAGGAATAAGCACATAATACATATACTGTAGTTCTATGAGCAATTTATAGAGATTTCTTCAGGTTGAAATTAATGAACTTTCCCTCATTAAAGAAAATTGGCAGCAATTATTTCTTATTTTTCACTCGTGCATACAGTGTAGTTCGAAAAAAAGGGAGAAATTTACATGTATGAACCAATTTAATTGAAAATTGCAAATTTTAATATTGAAAAATTGCCTACAGTTACAGAAAAATGCTGATTGGCACATGAAAATGGGGATGGCATACATGTATTTGTGTGTTTTCACTGTAGGGGTTTTAATGATTAGTTATAAAAAATGGCTCTCAAGAGTACAGGTAAAAGTAGCCACTCTAATATTATGGGGCATGATCACCCCTCTGAAAAAAAGGAAAATTTGTTGAACACTGGGTGATTTCAAGTTTGGTGTTGACCTTTTGGTGTTAGTGTCAGGCTGATTTCAACATCAACGCAGCTCCAAATAGAAAATAGAACTGATCTTGGGACAACTGTCACTTGGAGTTGAGCAGTCAATAATGTGATTTGAACCACTTTTGTAAACTCAGATTAGGTGTTGGAACTATGGAAAGCAATCAAATTTGTGCTTCTAACACCAGCGCCAGCACCAACACCGAACTTCAAATCACCCACTGTCTGAAAGGGCTTGAATGAGGGATAAAAGCTCTACTCTCCTTCATCGGTAGAAAAGCATTTCAATTTCAGCACTAAAGAAAATTGTATTGCCTTCGACAATTTGCAAGCATCCACATTTGTGTTTGAAAAGAAAATAAGAGGGTGCAGCAGACCTCAAAAGATGCAGCGGATTCTTTATGAGTGATTACCCAATGTGTGGCATTCAGCACTCAATAAATCGCATCCGCAGTATGGTCCTGAATTGGAGCATTATGAAAGTGCATGGCGGTGTGGAAAATTGAGATTAATATGCTGTGAGTTGTATTGGCAGTGGTGAGAAAATATGACAAGAAACGACTGCTTTGTTCTCCGTTTTAAAAGAAAATGTGACCGAACTGATGTTTAAAGGCATTGGCTAACATTGTTAATTAAAAAAAAAACCTCTTTTTGCTACTTGAAAATGGGATAAACATACATGCATATACTTGTAAGGGTTATAGTGTAAAAATGCCAACTGGTCTAAAAAGTTTCAAAGTATAATATCTACTGGAAGTATGTTTAAATAAATATTAGAAATATGAGCCAATGGTTGAAAAATATATAAGGTTCGGTTGCGCAGACTAGACGTAAGGAGTGCGTATGCACGCATGGCTCACTGCACCGTACTATAGGCACGTTCACACACAAAAGGAATCGAAATTTGAATCGCGATTCAAATTTCGATTTTATAGCCACCGTTCACACATGGGGAAAAAGCGAGATTCTGATTGCGATTTGAATCGCGATTAGACTTTTGATTTTTTTTTTTTGGACCATTCACACACACGAAGAAGCAACAGAAACAGGCAGGAGAGCCCACAAACTTCTCCGCTTAACTGCTGTTATACACGACCAGGACGGGGGGAAATACCATAGACATATAACACATCGACCGTAAAAGGGCTACAGAAAGAACAGCAACAAACTCATTAATTGAATAATAAATGATTATGTATTATCATATACATGTAAAACATTTGTTTACTACACTGGATCAACGGCGCCAAGATAGCGTGCAGTGCATGCTATACAGTGCATGCACTCCGTAACGTATGCACAGGGCATCGAGAACACATGCGCAAAGAATGATGGGATAGATAAAACCGATTTTCTAATCGCGATTCCGTTCAAACACACAACGCTCGGCAAATAATTTCAATTATTCTGAAAAATCGCACTTCTTACTGCGAGTTGAATCGCGATTAGAATCGCGTTTATTAGTTAGATTATTCTGTATCACACGGAGTATCACACGGAGGGAGGCAGATTAACATGTTTTTAAAAACTTGATCAAAGTGATCCTCTTATTTATTGTCTCTGAGACAAAAAATGATAAAATCGCGGTTTGCGTCTTACTACATTACATTTGTAACAGTTTTTCATTCCAAATTATGGTTTGTTTCAGGGTTTTTTTTATGTACAAATACAAGTACATGTACTTATACACATACTTCATCTTACATGTAGTTTGAGAATTGTTTAAGTCGGCTGCTCAAAAAGTTAGCAAATGCCTTTAAGAGCTTTTTTACTTTATAATGCGTGATTTCTCAGGGTGCTTTAGTTGGCATAACCAGTATATTGTACATGTACATGTATACTGTGGAAACTAATAACCTGTAGCAATGTACATGTACTGTATTAGGATTTACGTAGGTCTACAGGTCTACATTAATCAGTGTTTACTTTCACTTCTTGAAATTGGCAAAAATTATTGGTATTTTCCACTTGTTTATGGTCTGAGCAAAGGCTTTTTGACATTAAAAAAAAAGAAGAAGAATAAAAATGGTGAGGTTTATGCAAAATTGTAACTACATGTACTTTAGAACTGCTCTTAAAACCCTTCCTCAATCTTGAAGGAACAAAGAATGCATGCCTTTTCTTCTCCCTTTCCACCTTGTACATACATGTACATGTTGGTTTACACTAGTTCAGATGATAAAAAAAAACCTGAGGAAGTATTCAGAAAAAAGTAAGAAAGGGAAAGAAGATTCCTCCTGATACATGTACCTAAATTACCTACAACAGTAGCAACTTGAATTGGCTGTTATGTGTTCTTGTAGGTTTGGATAGTGATTTATCAACATTGATTGCTCCGTTTGCTCTCTAATTCATGATAAAGTACAGTACTGTAGTTCATTTGCATAAAATCTTGAAGTGAACCTTGATGCCTGTGGTCCTCTGACACCAACAGATATCGAAGCTGTGACCCCAGTCAGTTGGCTTCCTCAGAAATGAGAATGTCAGAGGAATGTGTCAATCCCAATATGGCTGGGGCGACAAAGCAATTACCGGTAGATGGAGTTCAAGCATGTGGCTTGAGGACATGGTGTTGTATGAAGGTGTTGTGGAGGTGTAGTGGTCCTGTGGATGCATGTCTTTGGACTTTGAACCACAAGGTACAGGATTGGAATCCCTTGTGCAGTACTAATGTCCTTTGGCAAGACATTAATCTACATTTGCCGCACTTGACCCAAGTGAGGTGAATGGGTACCTGGCAGGAATTAGTTCCTTGAAATGCGTGCGTGCTGTAATGGCTACTGGGTTAAAGTCAGGGTAATAAAAAACTACATGTAATAACGTCCAAAATTCTTTGGAAATGCATAGTGACGTTAGATGATAATGTGATATGCACGATACAAGAATGTAATGTGATCATTATTATTACATTCATGTAGAGGTCCAGTTATTAGGATATCTGTGGACTAGGGGTAAAGTGTGCCATGTAGTCATGTGTGATGAGGGAAGGGGCCAGAATCTGTAGGATGCTTTTACACATTGTATAGCACTAGAAGAAGTGTGCATTGTTTGCAGTTGAAGCTCTGGGTAACATTACAGCATCTGGTTGAATCATTTTGGTTAGAAACCAACAGAATGAATCAATGATGCGTTCTGTTCTCGTTCCTAATGCCATGTCCATTTGTGAATCTATTGATATGAGAACAGATTTTACTTCTTTCATTATATACTATAGGCTCAAAACTTAGGCCTGCGCAAGGTAAGGGGAAAAATGAAAAAGTGGTCATGTACATGTAAAAGTAGGACTCTTTTTTTGTACATGTAAGTCTAACAAATATCCTGTTCTTTGTGATGATGCGTATATAGTTACTTACTTATAATTATATAGCTACTGCCTGATTTTGTCCTCTTTCAAGGGAGATGGATATACCTGCTCTTACAGCACAGGCCTACATACATGTACATTACATTGTAAACATGGAAAAGGTGGGGATGGGTGTGAGGGAATAGCTCTAGAAGCTCAAAGAAGAGCTCTGGTAGGAAACGCTGCAAGGAACAACCAATAGATTGTACATACCGGTACATGTAAGTGCTAAAACATATTGTACATGTACAGACCTGTCATGTAGAATTTTGTGTGACAAAATCTCACTTCATGGAATCATCACATCTAAAGAGAGCTTCTGTGACAAAAAGTGCATGTATGAACTAAGCTTTTTGTATCAGTAATGTTTGGCCTTCAACCTATTCTGCTATCATTCTGCATTAGGTTCCCTCGTATTGTAATGTATTTTTTTCTTGCGTGAAAGGGATGCAGCATAAAAAGAATGGCAGATGACGATACTGTGATAAATAGAGCATTTGATGAGGCTGTGCATGCAATAGAGCCAGCAGTCTGGAACAGCACATCCCAGTGAATCATTGGTTTTCATTTAATAGCTTAGCAAGCAGTTTATACCTCACTAAGTTTTTC
>CM057162.1:23199984-23261713 GCA_029962745.1 Echinometra lucunter
GAAATGGGATAACCACAAAAGAATCAGTAAAATTCCCACAAAGTAAATTGATAATAAAACGAACACATTTTAATGAAGATATAAGGCGAAAGAATATAATCGTAGAACGTTTTGAAGTTTCCATTCTATTCATTTGCAACAATATGTGCAAACACTATCTTAGTTAACTCAGTCTCTCTCCCTTTTCTCTCCCTGATAGTTCCTTTTATTAGTAACAGGTACACATAATTCTGGTATTTAAATTTAAGATATCTAAGATTAAAGTGAAGCTTTCAATTAGTAAAATCTATGAGAAAAATTGAAAGATTGAAATTATGAAAACATAGTTACCACTGTCAACTACATCTTCTATTATATCCTGTACGGAAAAAAGTGAATGATTTGAAACTTTTCATCCATGAAAATCAAATATCAAATGCTTCGTAAAATGAGCATACAATTAATCATATCGTGCGTTTAATCTAACACCGTATTTTTAAGAACTCAAACAATGCTAAAACATTTGTTTTAAGAATACTTAACAATAAGAACAAGTCAAAATATAACAATGAAACTGTATTACCTACCAATTCTCTCGTAAAATTACTGTTTTCTTTGAATATTAAGTCTCAAATCTAAATCTGCTTGTGAGACGTGCCTGGATCATGTCAACATTCTTGACACAATATGTTAAAAGATAAGTTTTATTTTAACATCTGTTAGTATAAAATCACAAATGTGGTAAGCTTTTCAGTCCAGTCGACATAAGTCTGCAAATTAGTCTCCCATTTCCCCTCCTTGAAAAACCATTTTGTCATAACAGTTGTTGCTGTAAAGCAATCAAAAATCAACTTCTGGGGAGCGTTTCATCAACATTTGTTGTCTGACATGTTGTCAGATCTGACATCTTTCCTTGATTTTGATTCGCTAAGAAGCATCGTTACTATGGCAACTGTCGGATAAAACAGACTTTGTCGGATAAATCATCCGATAAGTCCTTCCATGAAACGCTCCCCTGGCATAGAATAGAAGAATGAGGCAAAATTGAACGAGCCGTATTCTGAAAAACATTTAGTACCATCTAAAATGTGAAAGATTGAAATTATGAAAACCTGGAATGGAAATTGATTAGTTTAATTTTAGTCCGCAATAAGGATTTTCCAAGGATTTCCGTTTCACTGAAATTTGAATTGCACAAGTAGAACTTACACGAGCTGGAGAGAAGTGGGGCACACTGTCCCATTCCCCCCCCCCCCCCCCGCCCCTTGGTAAAAAATAATAATAATAATAATAATGACGGCCACTATTTCTAACCTGACTGTTTTCATTTTCAGAAGTTTGCACACTTACTAAGTTACCAATTAGCATAATATAGGACCTACCAGATCTATGTAGTGTACATGATATTTTACTATAGTAACAAGAAATGACAAAAAAGTAATAAAATAGGAGTATAAAAAAGAAATTGAATTTTAACCCCCGGGGGAGTCACTTCCATTGAAGAGTGGACAGCATCCGCGAGAGAAAAAAAAGACGCGGAAAAAGGGTATTTTTCAGGGGTATGCGCGGAACGCGCGGAACGCGAACAGGGTGTCAAAAACGCCCAGAAAAGAAAACAGGTTATATAGATCACAATAATCTAAAACGCAAAAAGGGTATGTAATTTGCACCGACTGCGGGACCGACTGTAACAAGACCCGTGAACGGAAAATCCTATCAAGAGAATTAGAAGCCACCACGATAAAAAGTCCACATTCGAAATGTAATCCCTAACCCCTTATCTCAAACCCGAACCCAAATCCCCAATCTGTACCCCAGCTACCTGGAGCAGAAGACATTACTATCGTGTTTATACATAATTTGAGTTATGAATGCATTGTATACTGGTAATATATGAACCGACCGACTGTTTGTTAAAAGAAAATTGCGTGTAAAACGAATGGAGATTTCTTTTAAGCAACAGTTGGTCGGTTCATACATTAACTAACCTTAACTTTTTTACCAGTGTTTTGAGAGTGTATGTATTGAATTTGGGCAGTGGCGTAACAGCCGGGGGGCAGGGGGGGCAGAGTGCCCCCCCCCCCGAAGGATTTCAGCGGGAAAATCCACCAAAACCACCGGGAAAAAATGAAAAGGAGGGAAAGGAAGAAAAGGGAAGGGAGAAAGGGAAAGGAAGAAGAAAAAAGGAAAAGAAAGAAGAAGAAAGGAAAAGAAAGAAGGAGAAAGGGAAAGAAAGAAGGAGAAAGGGAAAGGAAGGAGAACGGGGAAGAAAAAAGGAGAAAGGGGAGAAAGAAGAAGAGAGAGAGAGAGAGGGAAAAGAGGGAAAGGGAAAAAAAAGAAGAAAGCAAAGGGAAACAAAAGAAATGAGGGAAAATTTAGTACCACACCCCGGAGTTTCCGGGTGCTGCACTCCCTGGACCCCCCGCAGTTGCTTTCCCTGTAGAACCCCATCAGGGGCCCTAAGCCAGAACTCTGGGCCCCACCCGCTAAAGGCTTCGCAACAAGCAACACGCGCGTTGCGGGCTTATCTCCGCCGCATATTCTATTTCTAGACTTAGTTACCGGGAAATTTTCGGCTCTGCCCCCCCCCCCCCCCCCGATATTAACACGTCGTGTGCCCGGGAGAAGGACGTGAACAGCAATTTTGGGTGAAATTTTCGATTTTCAGATTTTCTCATAGGATGAAAGAAAATTGTCTGCACTTTCTTTTGA
The DNA here is from genome assembly GCA_029962745.1 of Echinometra lucunter. Classification (NCBI taxonomy): domain Eukaryota; kingdom Metazoa; phylum Echinodermata; class Echinoidea; order Camarodonta; family Echinometridae; genus Echinometra; species Echinometra lucunter. The sequence goes on from CM057162.1 coordinate 23,202,676, forward strand.
TACCACTCTAAAACCTCAAATCGACATCATTATGACGTAATAAGACAATAAGAAAACGACGCGGGCACAAGCATTCCAAACTTCTTCCCGGCAAAAGGACGTGAAGGCCATTGGACTACTTTTAGCGACCAATAACACTTCCGGTATGCGTTAGCGCCACAGAAATAGAAGACGTCTTCTATTTCTGTGGTTTGCGCACTTTATACGAATCGGCCTCAGGGGAGACATTCCACAACCGATATATCGATACTCGCCAACCGAGTATCGATATATCGAACTTCTACTTAGTATTTTTTGGCATACTGGCAGTACTCGCCGCATACATGTACCTAACCCTAACCTAAACCCTAACCCAACCCTAATCCTAACCCTAACCCAACCCTAACCCTAACCCTAACCCAACCCCAACCCTAACCCTAACCCAACCCTAACCCTAACCCTAACCCTAACCCTAATCCTAAACCCTAATTCTAACTCTAAAAACTAGATCTAGAATAACTAAGTAGTCTACCCTAACGTACGGTTAACTCTTCACGATATTGCCATTTTTTTACAAAGTTTCAGCTTATTTTCCATTGATTGAATTTTTGATTACCCAAAATATAGCCCTAACCATCACCCTAACCCTAACCCTAAACCTAAAAAAAAAAAAAAAATGTAAAACAGAAGGCTTGAACCGGGGTCCTGAAATAATGAGCCACACGCTTAACCAAAAGACCAATCTAAACCTTTTTAATAATTTTGTAACTTACACAATATATCTTTGACTAAATAGACCGTAGTGTGGAATGTTTCCCCTGTGCTAAATTCACTAAGATACGAATTTTGCACAGGGGAGAGATTCCACACTACGGTTTATTTAGTAAAAGATATATTGTGTAAGTTCCACACATAGTCAAGTAATATTTCGTAGTCTTTTGGTAAAGCTTGTGGCTCATAATCTCAGGACCCCCGGTTCAAGCCTTCTGTTTTACATTCTTTTTTTTTTTTTTTTTTTTTAGATTTAGCCTACATTAGGGTTAGGGTTAGGGTGATGGTTAAGGCTATGTTTTGGGTAATGAAAAATTCATTCAATGGAAAATAAGGTGAAACTTTGAAAAAAAATGGCAATATCGTGAAGAGTTAACCGTTCGTAACTAACGGTTAGGGTAGACTAACTGTTACTTTACTTACTAGGTTTTAGAGTTAGAATTAGGGTTTAGGATTAAGATTAGGGTTAGGGTAGGGTTTAGGGTTAGGGTTAGGGTTAGAGTTAGGGTTAGGGTTAGGGTTGGGTTAGGGTTGGGGTAGGGTTTAGGTTAGGGTTAGGTACATGTATGCGGCGAGTACTGCCAGCATGCAAAAAAAAATACTAAGTAGAAGTCCGATATATCGATACTCGGTTGGCGAGTATCGATATATCGGTTGTGGAATGTCTCCCCTGAGCACAGAAATAGAAGACGTAGAAGGCGCATACCCATTCACAAAGCACGCATCGCGGTATCGCCGTCGGACCCGCTGGGCGATTCGCTTGAGTGCACACGCCGCCATCTTGCTTAGTCCTCGGTCTCTTCGGCAAGCCCACTCGACCGTATATGACACCGTCAATTTCTGTTTTGAAATTTTCTCCAAAGAGGCCATGCATTCTGAGGTTGGCCTACCTATTCATAAGCCAATTGATCGTGTGCATTATCTACTTGCACACCGGTAGCATAAGTTATTATTTTTTGCCAAGATGAATAAAGAAAGCTCTTAATTAACTCTTTCAAGATAATACGTTATTCTCCATTTTAGTACCTCAGTTTCTTTTTAACAGTTAGTTTCCTTATAATTTTCTTGTCAGTTTTCTTTAAGTTTGGGTTCTCTTTCAAGACACATTTCCTTATCTAATTTGATTTTTTAATATTTGGAGAGGGAGCTTCTCATAAAATAAAAAGAAATATGTGGAATGAAGTATTGTTTTATTTTATTTTATTTTTTATTTTTTCATTTTTAAAAACTGAGCTGGAGGGATGTGATTTGTACATGTATTTCAATGATCATCCTAACCATAATTTGCCCAAATTCATTCATACCCCCTGATTTTAAAAATCTAAATTTAAAAAGTCGATTAAACTTTGATTTTTTTTCCCCCTCAGGGGAGGGGGGGGGGGAGTTATGAGTCACTTTCACACAACCACAGTACATGCACATGTAATATCATTCACATGCTCAGTCCTCCCAACACCACATATAAACTCACACACACGATGTCATTCTTCATTACACAAATGCTTAAACAAACATTTACTCAATCAACTTCATATATTTCAGCGCACTTCACAAAAAACAACAAACAAACAGTCAAACAGTCAAACCACACATACAAACAACCAAAAGGACAAAAGATATAATATGTAAAGAGAATTTGCGAAACTACGCCACCCCCCCCAAAAAAAAAAAAAAAAACAGGCTACAGATTATTTCAATTAAGTAACGTCCAATGTTTATTCTTTCCTCCAAGAAAATTCAAGTTTCACATTATCAGTAACAGCAATAATGTGAAAATGGTGATGTAGAAACTGGCAAACACATTGGCAAGTAACAAGTAATAAATTAGCTATGAACGCTATGAACCTCCAATTAATTACTTAGTAGGGAATCAGTAGGGGAAAATTACTGAAGGGCTACAGATGAATTGCCCCCCAAATGTAAAAAAATAGCCCTTGTAATTGCAAAAGAGCCCCCATAAAATTGTCATTAGGTTCAATACAAAATGTAATTCAGAATGAATTGAACAGAAGTAGGAAAAAGCCCCTGCACAGAAATATTTTTTCCCTACTCAGTACGTACATTACATGGAGTCCATGGCCGTACGCAGCGGGAGGGGGGGGGGACCCCAGAATTTTTGAAAAATGCAAAAAAGCCCTCGTGACCAGCTCGGTGGCTTTGCTCCCTAGCATTTGGGCTTTTTCGAAAATTTTTACACGTCTTGCCCCCCCCCCCAAAAAAAAAAAAAAAAAAAAATCTGCGTACGGCCCCGATGGAGTCAATTGCTATATGATCATCATATAAGCCCAATAGCATAAAAATGCAACAAAACAGTCAACTTACAAGACACGTTACATGTACATGCATTACATAATTTTGTCAGAAGAATATTTTTCTAGTCAAGTTCAAGATTCTTTTTCCTTTGTATTTTGTGAGTTATGCCAATGCACAAAACATTTATTGCTAAACAAACTTAGCACAAGCTATTCATATTTTCAAACAAACAGGTGCATATGTCGACAGGCTTATATTGAAAAATTCAGAACTCCTTTTAAATTCTAATGGTGATCGTTCTTTGATATCCATGATGAATACTTTATGTTTTCACACTAACTCATACAAGAGAAAAAAATAACAGTATAGTTTATGTTTCTTCAACCGTGTCTTAATAAAACTGCACTGGAAATAATTGGCATAAAATTGGGAAAAGGCACAACAAAGGCAAGTAAACTAGAGCATATCACAATAGAATCACAGCTCATACATATGAACCTATTACAGCAGTAAACTGTGCAACATGCTGCTGCAAATTTTACTTAATAAGTACCACTCATACATGTATCACATCTATCACTTTCCATTTTTCTGGGCAACTCGTACTGCAGCAAAGTAGAATGGTAATGATTTATTGGCAGTTGAAATATTCTGGTGTGACATTTGATAATGAAATAAATTCGACACTTCATGAGACATGGAGTACTTTTAAGAAGAAAAAAAAATTGACTTGGGAATCTACATCCCACCAAACCAAAATCAGTGATCATGACACTCATGACACTCAGCTGTGAAAGCAAGGATTTTCATAAGTATATTGCATCATGCTATATTACATCAAGCTGAGATGAGCACCACTCATACATTTATCAATCTTCCACTATTGCAACTGTACAATACTTAAGTACAAAACTATTGCAACTGTACAACACTTAAGTACAAAATATACATATACATATACATGTATTTACAATATAATCTCTGAAAATGGCAAATTAAGGCAAGTTAAGGAAATAGGCACAAACTTGAATATCATTTCAGTGACTGAAGGTGCGTTGCATGAGCATAATGCAAAGTATCAAATGAGCACAAAAAAAGTAAACAGAATGCACGTCCATGGTGATAAATAACAAAACATTTTGCATCATACTCAAATGGATCAGATGCATCAATCTTTAAATCAGTATATGAGAAAGCATCTTTGTGGTGAAGCTTCTGACGACAAGGACAAGAAAATGCATGAATCAACACAGTTGAATTGCCTTATTGCCTGCTCAGTAGGATCGAAGCTTTTCTCTGCTTTCCTCTACAAAGTGGTTGGAACATAAACTTGAATACTGGTTGGGCGTAAAACAATCTCTTCTCATGTTCGCTGGGAATTCCTTCAGAAATTATGTCCTCTTGGAAATCTAGAATTGAAAAGAAAAAAAAATTCATGTTGATAGGTCATTGCCTACCTCGTAAGTTGTAACAGTAAATACCATAAGTCAAACTAATTTCTAATCTAAGAATTACAATCAATTTCCTGAAAAAATATAGTATAAGTAAAACTTATCCAACTGTCATGTAAATAATCTCTTTGACAAAAAAAAAGTAGTGTTCCAAAAAATTTGGAAATTCAAACAAAAATGAAAAAAGAGAAGTAACTGTATAATTAAGACATCTAAAAAAGTTACACGGTGTAGACTACACCACCATGTCTTGACGTTGACTAGATCCAATTTCATTATTAATAATTGTTAAACAAGTTGCAAATACCAAATAAAAAAAAGCTTAGTATGATTTAGCAACAAGCTTTACGTTAATCTAGGCTTTCTAGGTAGGATTTTGAACATACACTACTGTTGTCCCATTAAAATAAAACATCAAAATGAACAGATGGGACTACAACTACAAATACGGGCTACCCAGAACACCGTCATTGACAGTCTAATAATATTTCAAGACTGCATTAAATAAAATCCACTAACCTGTAGAAGCCTTCCTGCATCCATTCTCTTAACGACTGGTAGAGTTATATGTCGTAAAAATAACACAGAGCTCAGAAAGCAGTAAAAAATGCAAGAAATTCTAGCCGGTCGAAAATACAGTGAGCGGACGTAAACAGAGGACTAACCAAGATGGCGGATATCACGTGATCCCGTACGAACGCTGGCTATGTTTTCGAGTCCGCATGAGCTTTCTACGTCTTCTATTTCTGTGCCCCTGAGTCGCACTCCTAAGATACGGGAATTTCGGGCTATGGTGTCTGCGAAAAAGCCGATAAAAAATGAAAAGTGTATTACTACTTCTATAGCAAAATTAAATCGATACTTAAATGTTATTCGACCCTGGGATCTTGGGAAAAATTACAACAAATATAAGCAGAAAAAAATGCTCTTTGATTTGATATAATTTAGAGTTAGAAACGTGAGGCTTCTTTGTATTTAAAAAGTCAATAGGCCTAGATGTATAGAAAGTATAGGCCTTATAACTTTTCAGGGGGAAATGTGGCAGGTGGTGCATGCATGTTGTAGTGCTATTATTTTTTAATAGTTAAGCAAAGTAAACCAGCAAAATGTATTTCTGTCTGGAATTTGCCACTGCTTCAAACGTGAATGCAAACTAAAGCTGGGTATTTATAAAAAGTAATTTAATGTAAATTTCCTGCATGCTTCACGTCACTTCACTGCACTTCTTTGCACGTGTTCCTGTGACCGCGCGCCTTTCTGCACTATATTCTTCAAGAGGGATATACTCCAATTGAAGAAGAAGGTGAAGAAGCTTGATAGCACAAGCACAATGTTAGATGGATAAATGGTCACAGGACGTTGTTTAATCCTTGAATGCTATATTCTTGTGGACCTTATACTGTTTTAATTTGTACACAAGGCATGCGCCGGTCTTCGGACAATTTGTCCTTTTTTTATTGTTGTTTTTAACTGCATAAAAATACAATATATTCAAATCAAGGCTCGAACTGGCATCACACTACTCTCAAATAAGTGGCATGCCGAAAGTTTTTGTCTGGACCTTACTGTTGCAAATTGATTTTAGGGGTCAAACCGGCAAAATACACCGATTCCGCACAATGTTCGCTGATTCTTAGCTTCAAATGACAGAATTCGCTTTTATGTTCAAGGGCTTTGAAAAGTATCGTATGACATTTTAACTAAATAATGACTTACATGAGGTAAAAGCTGAAGAGTTGTTCTTTACTCTCATATAGGTGGCATGCCGAAAGTTTTTGTCTGGACCTTACTGTTGCAAATTGATTTCAGGGGTCAAACCGGCAAAATACACCGATTCCGCACAATGTTCGCTGATTCTTAGCTTCAAATGACAGAATTCGTTTTTATGTTCAAGGGCTTTGAAAAGTATCGTATGACATTTTAACTAAATAATGACTTACATGAGGTAAAAGCTGAAGAGTTGTTCTTTACTCTCATATAGGTGGCATGCCGAAAGTTTTTGTCTGGACCTTATACTGTTGCAAATTGATTTTAGGGGTCAAACCGGCAATATACACCGATTCCGCACAATGTTTAGTGAAGCTACCAGGAATGTACCGTGGTGAAATGGATTCAACTAAATTATTTATTCATTTGATGTCTTTATGCAGCGAAATCATCTCATGTGCTCTTTCTGATCTGTCTATTTAGTTTGAGTGACGTTGATTGTTTGATTGACATGGAGTCATCCTATTCCAGTACGACCTTTCTTACTGATGTTATATAATATTTTCAAAGCCCTTGAACATAAAAACTAATTCTATCATTTTCGGGTATATGAATCAGCGAACATTTTGCGAAATCGGTGTATTTTGCCGGTTTGACCCCTGAAATCAATTTGCAACAGTAAGGTCCAGACAAAACTTTCGGCATGGCACCTCTATCGGAGTAAAAAGCAATTCTTAAGCTTTTACCTCATGTAAGTCATTATTTAGTAAAAATATCATACGATACTTTTCAAAGCCCTTGAACATTAAAGCGAATTCTGTCATTTGAAGCTAAGAATCAGCGAACATTGTGCGGAATCGGTGTATTTTGCCGGTTTGACCCCTGAAATCAATTTGCAACAGTAAGGTCCAGACAAAAACTTTCGGCATGCCACCTATATGAGAGTAAATAACAACTCTTCAGCTTTTACCTCATGTAAGTCATTATTTAGTTAAAATGTCATACGATACTTTTCAACGCCCTTGAACATAAAAATGAATTCTGTCATTTGAAGCTAAGAATCAGCGAACATTGTGCGGAATCGGTGTATTTTGCCGGTTTGACCCCTGAAATCAATTTGCAACAGTAAATTCAAGACAAAAAAAAATCGGTTGAACTGTCAGAAGGTACTTTTCAAAGCCATTATTCTACGAAGAATAGCAATTTTACTTTTTCTAAACGCAATTGTACTTTTCTTTTGTTCGTTTATTCTTTTGGCGACACCATACCCCTTAGAATGGTCCGCTAATTTTCCTCTTATTGGTCGCGGGCTTATTGGTCGCCAGTTTCAAGGAGCGCAATGATTGCTTATTGGTCGCCCAGTTTCAAGGAGCGGTGACGTGAGAGAATTGGACTACCTTTAGCGACCAATAAGACTTCCGGTCTGCGACCAATAAGACTTCCGGTCTGCGTTAGCACACTAAATACGGGAATTTGGCGCTATGGTGTCTGTGAAAAAGCCAATGAAAAATGAAAAGCGGATTGTTGCTAATATAGCAGAATTAAAGTGATATCAAAATGTAATTTGACCCTCGACTATTAGGAACAAGTTGCGTCAAATTTAAGCATAACAAATGCTCTCTAATTTGGTATATTCTAGAGCTCTTTTTTTTTCTAAAGATTGAACAGGCCTATACGAAGTAGACGTTCAACTTTTCGGGGCTAAATGTGGCAAGTGTTATGTATGCATGTTATAGTGCAATTATCATATATAGTTAGACAAAAGAAATAAGCAAAATGTATTTCAATATGGAATTTGCCCACACATGTGCTTCAACGGTAAATGCAGACTAAAGCAGAGCATTTAAAAAGAGTAATTTAATGTCGGTTTAATGTAGATTTCAAACAAGCTTATTCGTGGATGAGAACATTCAAGCACGATTCAGTGATACAACACCAAAAAAACCTCTTCAAGGGCTTTTATAGGTAACACACGACATTTTAACTAAATAATGGCATACATGAGGTAAAAGCTGAAGAGTTGTTCTTTACTCTCATATAGATGGCATGATGAAACTTTTTGTCTGGATCTTACTGTTTTAAAATGGATTTAGGGGTCAAACCGGCAAAATACACCGATTCCGCACAATGTTCGCTCATTCTTTTCCGAATATGACAAAACTCGTTTCTGAATTCACGGCCTTTGAAATATATCGTATGACATTTTAATTAAATAATGGCATACATGAGGTAAAAGCTGAAGAGTTGTTCTTTACTCTCATATAGATGGCATGATGAAACTTTTTGTCTGGATCTTACTGTTTTAAAATGGATTTAGGGGTCAAACCGGCAAAATACACCGATTCCGCACAATGTTCGCTCATTCTTTTCCGAATATGACAAAACTCGTTTCTGAATTCACGGCCTTTCAAATATATCGTATGACATTTTAACTAAATAATGGCATACATGAGGTAAAAGCTGAAGAGTTATTCTTTACTCTCATATAAGTGGCATGCCGAAACTTTTTGTCTGGATCTTACTGTTTTCAAATGGATTTAGGGGTCAAACCGGCAAAATACACCAATTCCGCACAATGTTCGCTCATTCTTATTCGAAAGTGACAAAACTCGTTTCTGACTTAATGGCCTTTGAAATATATCGTTTGACATTTTAATTAAACAATGGCATACATGAGGTAAAAGCTGAAGAGTTGTTCTTTACTCTCATATAGGTGGCATGCCGAAACTTTTTGTCAGGATCTTACTGTTTTAAAATGAAATCGGGGGTCAAACCGGCAATATACACCCTTTCCGCACAATGTTCGCTCATTCTTATTCGAAAGTGGCAAAACTCGTTTCTGACTTAATGGCCTTTGAAATATATCGTATGACATTTTAATTAAACAATGGCATACATGAGGTAAAAGCTGAAGAGTTGCTCTTTACTCTCATATAGGTGGTATGCCGAAACTTTTTGTCTGGATCTTACTGTTTAAAGATGAATTTAGGGGTCAAACCGGCAAAATACACCGATTTCGCACAATGTTCGCTCATTCTTACCTTCAAATTACATAAAACGTTTCTGATTTCATGGCCTTTGAAATATATCGTATGACATTTTAACTAAATAATGGCATACATGAGGTAAAAGCTGAAGAGTTGTTCTTTACTCTCATATAGGTGGCATGCCGAAACTTTTTGTCTGGAAATTATTGTTTCAAAATGAATTCCGGGGTCAAACCGGCAATACATCATCCATTCCCTATCCATTGGGTTGGGGGAGGGGGGGGGCTGATCAATGCCGAATATCCTCTTCGAGGGAGCAAGGCGATTGATTGGGGAAAGGATATGGGGTTCAAATGTGAAGCATCAACTAAGTGAAGTCCAATTCTTGTCTAATCTACTGTCCCTCCAATCAACCACACAAGAAGTTGCTTTCAACCATATCGAAGAGGTAGATCTTCATTACATGAATTAAGGGACATCGGTTTCTTTTTTTTTTTTAGTTGACACTTATTTTTAGAGTATAGACCACCCTGTCTTTTATTTTGTTGAACTAGCCAAAAATTCCAAGTACTTGCTATAGAAATGTTATTTTGTCATAAAAATGGGGTCCGCCCACTTGAGCGAATGACCGCGAGACCGAGGGCCCTCGGGACCGAAGACCCGCGAGGCCGACTTTTCTCGTATCGTATTTTCCTTCATCACAATGCACGATCGATATGTAAAATAATTATGTCTCCTTTAACATGTTTAGTCCCCGTTTCCGGATGTCCCACACCACTGACGTAGCCATGAATTGTCAACAGGGGGGGGGGGACCAATTCGAGGGAGCAAAGCGACCGAGCGGGCGGAGAGCGTGGGAGGGGGTACCCCCTGCCAAGGTAGAGAGACTTTTGAAAATTTTTGCATGAAAATGGCATTTTTGCACACTAAATTCAATATTATGGGTAACTTTTTTGTGAAGTGGCATATGGGGGGGGGGGGGGGGAACAAAGCGAAGGAGCGAAGCAACCGAGCGGGAGGGGGTATCTCCTCCCACGGTAGGGAGATTTCTGAAAATTCGTGCATAAAAATGACATTTTCTGCACACTAAAATTCAGGATTAGGGGTAACTTATGTGAGAGAAGTGGCATATTTACGTTTTACTTTTATTTCGCAGGGTAAGTTTTGTGAATTGGACTCGATGATTTTTTTATCTTAATTTTTTCTTTAAATTTTGTTATTTTTCATTTTTTGCTCGCCGATAAACGAGAGGGGGGGCATGACCCCCTGTGCCCCCCCCCCCCCCTTAGCTACGCCAGTGTCCCACAATTTCAATGAAAACTTTCCTCCGGCCTTTAATATTTATGTATGAATAACAATATTCTTTAATTTATTCTTTTACGTAGACTGAAATTCCCTGGACTCTTACTCCTTATTCATTTTCTAAAATACCTCGACGCATAAATCATGATAGCGATCACTTAGATTCTGAAGTTAGAAGTTGATTAAGTTACTTTTGATAATGTAGGGCCTACTTTGACCCATTACTATCTTTCATTTTAAAAAAAAAACCTAAAACTGAAAAACCCACAACTCTTTTATTGCGTATTAAGCTTCTAAAATTGATTTTAATACCTCTCTCGATTAGCACTTGATAAAGGAAACAATTTTAAGAGTCAAACTTCGTATTTCAAACCTACAACACGGTATACAATAGGGTGTTACGGTGAAGGGGGGGGGGTCTGTGACGTCACCTTCCGAAAAATTTTCTTGTATGAGAGGGAGCGTAGTGAAACTTATGGGCACCCATACTCCTCTAACATGGTTTATAACATGGCAAACCATTGAATATATTACAAATTCTACTAATTATTTGCTACACATTTTTTTCTTAAAATTCCAAAATATAAGAGGGGGTATGCATTCCCTCCCCCCTCCCCTCCCCCATTGCAATAGCGTGCGCCTAAATGCTTTTTATTTTTGGCAAATGTCCGTCTATAATATTTTTGTTTTGTTTTAATTTCGTTAAAGATTTGTACAATTCAGCTCATGCTGCGCGACATTTTTTTTTCTTCCGTAGAAACTATTCCAAGTCTGATAAGTTAATACTCCGGCAGAAGCTGAAACATTATCAAAGAAAATTGATTTAAAAAATAAGGAAATGAATAGATGAACGAATGAATGAATAAATAAATCAACAAATAAATTAATCAATTGATTAATATAGCCCAAATTACTTCATTCATCATGTTCATTAACAAACTTAATATGATAAGCATTGACTTAAATCAATTTTTTCTCTACAAAAGTTGGTGCCTTCCAAGAGAGCCGTTCTTCTGGGAGTTGTCCTTAGGGAAGCCGTCCTCCATGGGGAAGAATCAGCGGACATTGTGCAGAAAGGGTCTATTGTATGTTGCCGGTTTGACCCGTACATTCATTTTAAAACAGTAATGTCCAGACAAAAAGTTTAGGCATGCCACCTATATGAGAGTAAAGAGCAACTCTTCACCTTTCACCTCATGTATGCCATTATTTAGTTAAAATGTCATACGATATATTTCAAAGGCCATGAAGTCAGAAACGACTTCGGTCATTTTCGAATAAGAATGAGCGAACATGGTGCGGAATAGGTGTATTTTGCCGGTTTGACCCCTAAATTCATCTTAAAACAGTAAGATCCAGACAAAAAGTTTCAACATGCCACCTATATGAGAATAAAGAACAACTCTTCAGCTTTTACCTCATGTATGCCATTATTTAGTTAAAATGTCATACGATATATTTCAAAGGCCATGAAATCAGAAACGCTTTATGTAATTTGAAGGTAAGAATGAGCGAACATTGTGCGGAATGGGTGTATTTTGCCGGTTTGACCCCTAGATTCATCTTAAAACAGTAAGATCCAGACAAAAAGTTTCGGCATGCCACCTACATGAGAGTAAAGAACAACTCTTCAGCTTTTACATCATGTATGCCATTGTTTAGTTAAAATGTCATACGATATATTTCAAAGGCCATGAATTCAGAAACGAGTTTTGTCACTTTCGAATAAGAATGAGCGAACATTGTGCGGAATTGGTGTATTTTGCAAGTTTGACCCCTAAATCCATTTTAAAACAGTTAGATCCTGACGAAAAGTTTCGGCATGCCACCTATATGAGAGTAAAGAACAACTCTTCAGCTTTTACCTCATGTATGCCATTATTTAGTTAAAATGTCATACGATATATTTCAAAGGCCATGAAATCAGAAACGTTTTATGTAATTTGAAGGTAAGAATGAGCGAACATTGTGCGGAATGGGTGTATTTTGCCGGTTTGACCCCTAGATTCATCTTAAAACAGTAAGATCCAGACAAAAAGTTTCGGCATGCCACCTATATGAGAGTAAAGAACAACTCTTCAGCTTTTACCTCATGTAAGTCATTATTTAGTTAATATGTCATACGATACTTTTCAAAGCCCTCGAACATAAAAACGAATTCTGTCATTTGAAGCTATGAATCAGCGAACATTGTGCGGAATTAGTGAATTTTGCCGGTTTGACCCCTGAAATCAATTTGCAACAGTAAGGTCCAGACAAAAACTTTCGGCATGCCACCTATATGAGAGTAAAGAGCAACTCTTCAGCTTTTGCCTCATGTAAGTCATTACTTGGTTAAAATGTCACACGATATTTTTCAAAGCCCTTGAAAATAAAAAGGACTTCTGTCATTTTCGGGTATATGAATCATTGAACATTGTGCGGAATCGGTAAATTTTGCCTTTTTGACCCCTAAATTCATTTCAAAACTGTAAGTCCAGACAAAAAAAATCGGTTGAACTGTCAGAAGATACTTTTCAAAGCCATTACTCTACGAAGAATAGCAATTTTACTTTTTCTAAACGCAATTGTACTTTTCTTTTATTCGTTTGTTCTTTTGGCGACACCATACCCCTTAGAATGGTCCGCTAATTTTCCTCTTATTGGTCGCGGGCTTATTGGTCGCCAGTTTCAAGGAGCGTGTGAGAGATGGAGCGAAACTTTCCTGAATTTCTGCTTTAATAATCAAACTTGTAAGTTTTAAGTCGCATTGCTGTTCATAATGATATTAGCTGATAATATTATTACTGTCATTTTTTGCCGTAAACTCCCAGGCTTAAATAATACTAGTGAAGTCATACCTCCAGATCCAACGCTTGAACCTTAAATCAGTGTGTTTAACCGTGAACAGGAAAACACAGTCCCGCTTGTTCATATCTGTGTTGGGTTTTTAGAAACGAAAGTAAGGTATAATGGGGGGACCATAGATCTAGTTCTCGCACATTTTAATTTTCTAAAGAAGGAAATTTTCAATCCATAATTTCTCAAATTTTACCAAAAATTATTTCATTTGGCAAGAGTTCCTTTTGCGACAGCCACCCAACATGCAAGGTGTGCTTTATTCCATTAGCAATTTGGATGGCTGTCGCGAAAGGAAGTCTTTCCTTTCATTTAATTGATACGAAAGACAAAGCAAGGTTTTAGACTACAAATGGGCGCAAGAAGAAGACTAATTTAAGAAGAATCCTGAGATATCGCGATCGCAAAATTTGATGTCGTATCGCAACGCACTGGAAACATGACTGGACCTGGAAAAGTTTTACAGAAATAAATAGCGAGACCTAACTTTGCGCACGCTAGTTTACAAATGATTAATACAAAATAGAGATCCATAAATGGAAAGATAATTGCATCATTAGCAAGACAAAATGCCATAGAATAATTTGATGACATCGTCTCACAAAAAGAGGAATTCTAACAGTTGCATGTGTAGTAGAGCGCCCGTCATGCCCGTCATTCGACCTGTGCCGTCATTCGACCTATTTTCACTATATCACAAGTCGGCACATTATTTTACCACAACACACACAAATCACTTCATTACACACAGAGACATTATCACTTACCACAAGTAAGACCCTCTGTCACCTCCAGAAATCCATTTAAAAGTCATATTCTGGCATCAAAAAATGCAAAATCGGCACCATATTTCCAAAGCACATGAAGGCTTAGGTCCACTGCTAAGAAACATGGTCGCAGAAAAAGTGCTTAAAATAATGAAATCAACTGTGTGATGTATTTGAAAAAAATAACATTGTGATAAAAATAGTTTGATATAATTGACATGAATTTATGTAGATGTGATTTTCTGAAAAGTAAGTGTAGCAGCATGAATATTGCAGAAAAGCTTAAGCGGTCGAATTTCGGGCAGCTTACTCTAGACCCATGTCGGCAGGTTCAGTTTTTTTTCGGAACAGACATAAAACGCTGCAAAATTTGCTGATTTTTCTTTAATAATTTCACATTTCCTTCCCGAATTTCAAAGAAAAGTTAGTCATAGGGTAAATTTAGGTTGCTCTTTCATAGTTTCATTGTCTTTCCGTTGGTGCTATCAGATTTTCACAGGTCTTTTTTAGTTTTTGATATATGACGCTGTGCGCAAACTTTGGACCTGCATGAAGTTAGGTCACCCTGCCATAGTCGTTAGATCCACACTGTCACACCATTTTCATTCAGAGATTCCAACCCCAAGCACCTCTTATGCGGGAGATTCTCCCGCCGAGACCTCCAAGCAAACGGGAGACTTTCACTGTGCACGTAGCCCACATCACCAGCACAAAACCACGAAATTCCTTGTGGCCGGAGGCCAATTTTCGGGTTAGGGTCTAGCTCTCTGGTGCTTTCTTAGGCTTATTTTTTTTTAAAGATGTGACAACACTAAATGAAGTAAAATCCAGTGATTCAGATTCATTTTTTTCAAAAAGGTGGTTGGGCGGGAGAAAAAAAGAGAAACACAGCTAGAGCAGGAGAAATGCAAACTCAGGCAGGAGAGCGGGAGATTTTCTGAAAATGGACTCAAAGCGGGAGATCTCCCGCTGAAAACAGGAAAGTTGGAGTCTTTGTTTATTCATTCATTCATTTTATTCAGTTCTGAATAGAAATACAGGTGCATAGGTCTAGTATACAATTAGATATGATTGCAGACAACTTATTTCGAACAGAAGTGCTTAGTAACTTAGAGAAAATTCTCTTAACTTTGATCTAGTATCAGTAGGGCCTATCAAGAATCTTGATCATCTAACGATCTAACACTTTTCAGACAAAATAGGAATTCCTACTTAAGCAATATATTTTTGTCCATAGAAAACCCGGGGGGGGGGAGGGGAGTCACTTCCATTGAAGAGTGGGCAGCATCTGTGAGATAAAAAAACGCAGAAAAGGATATTTTTTCAGGGGTAGGCGCGGAACGCGAATAGGGTGTCAAAAACGCCAAGAAATGAAAAAAAAAGGGTATCTAAATCATGATAATCTAAAACACGAAAAGGGTATGTAATTTGCACCGACTGCGGGACCGACTGTAACAAGTCCGGTACTGGAAAATCCTATAATAGTTGGCTTGACAGTCCTATTAATCTAACAGTGTAGCCTAGAAAGTTCTTTCTGTGGAAGCTTTTTTGCTGATTTGTGATTCTAAGTGGTCTATGAACATTTTCAACTTGGTTGCCCAAACAGCAACTTTGAGCAATTTTCATAATTTGCATAAATCTGTATATATACAGGTTTTACAGCACAAAGACAACTTACACAGAATGTTGAAACTGAACTACATGCTAATTGTGTATGTGCGCTGATACGGAACTCTAATAATGTTGCCTATCTCGTGAATTCAGCCTGTGATGGAATGAAACGACCTTAATACACACAATCAGATATGGTTGCACATCCAATTAGGGGTTCGTGGGACATGGAAATCATTTCAATGTTATTTTTACAATTAAAAATGATGCTTTTGCACTAAGAATCATGTTGATATCAATTTCATATAGATTTATAAGCAACGTGGAGTGTACTTTTTTGCACCTAGAATGAGAGTAGGCCTGCTGCTAATGAACAGGTATTAATGTGCGCTATCAGGTTGGCAGCCTTCTTGTATTCTTTTAGTTCCTTTAGGGGTACTTCGTGGAATGTTAGCCGTATGGATTAAATCAACGTTATTTGAACACCCTAACACCACAAATATGCTTCCAACTTAATTGTACATTTCAGAAAGATGTTTTTTTTTCTTGATGATACGATTGTTGCAGTCATATAGGGTGCATAAGTGCATACATGTATGTATCTATTCAATTAAAAGACTTTGTATTTTTTTTAATGCTCGAGCCCAGATATTTTCAACCATTGATATGTGATTCTGTGTGTGAACGCTACTTAAGTCCGACTATTGCTGCAGTAAACATTTTTCTTTTTGAAAGATAGGCCAAAACGAAGGATATATACAAAAGTTAGTACCATTCTTAATGATTGTAAGACTAAGTTTTAAATCATTTGGATAACAAAGTTGACATTTCCTTGATTTTCAGTACTAAACCCTTACCTGTAATTGCAAAAATATGTTTAAACTTTATTCTACATCCCTACAAAACCCCTATTTTATCTAAGTATCACACATCAGTGTACCCCGTTTCGTTTCATCAAAGGTTGAATTCACAAGATTGACAACGCTGAGTTCCGTATCACCGCACATACACAATTAGCATACGCAGTTCAGTTTACACATTCTGTGTAAGTTATCCTGGGTGGCATATCCTGTATCCATACAGATTTATGCATAGGAACCATATATGTGTGGGACTGTAGCAAACATTCACCGTTGCAGCAGTCGAAAACAGACAACAAAATTGCTCTAGACAAGATTTAATTTTCTTAAATTTGCTAGATTACCTGATTCAGGGACTTTTCAACTTATTATTACTGACTTATTACTAGATCTACTGGAAAAAATGTGCCACAAATCTTTGATTCAGATTTGAAAGTGAAATTTTAAATAATTATTTTCCTCTCAGGTATGAGTGTTCTAGCAAGCAAAAATGCTGCTGATGCACACAAAGGCTAATGAAGCCTATTCACCCATAAAAGATATTGTGAAGTACAAGCTTATATTCAGATCAGCTTGTACATGTATACATGTAAGTGAGAATAAGCAGAAGCTTGATGCCCTGGGAGCCCTTACAAAATTTGTATTTATTTATTTCATATTTTTTAACAGGGTAGCCCAGTCAGTAGTAAACTACTGTTATTCTTGGGGACCCTGTATAACATAAAACCGTGCAAAATGTTTTAAATGAAACAATTACAAATAAGATGGCTTTTTTAGGAAAAATAACTAAAGAAATCTACTGCCTTGTACTTTAGTACATGTATTCATGAATAGAAAAAGAAAAGAAGTCTAATTAAATCATTAATTACTAATTGCACTCTACCCTTCTTAAAATTCTGCATAGGTATGTTTTTTAAAATAATGTGCCAGGTAGAGGGAGAGGGGTAGAGACTAGAGAGAGAGAGAGAGAGAGAGAAACAGAAATGGGGAGAGATCAGGATGTAGTAAAGTAGTGAGGGGCTAGAATGAACAGAGGTCTACAATCTACAGTGTATACTCTGAAGGGGGGGGGGGGCTCCTAGTGATTCAGAACAGCAAGTAGAAGGAGAATAGTGTATAGAGACTGAGGAGAGAGAGAGAGAGGAGAAAGAAGGAGGATATAAAGAGTTACAGATGGCTGCACATGTGATTACAAAGGATGTACATGAATATGCATTGACTCGTAACTTGCTAATTTCTTGCTTATTTTCCAAGCAGATGGCACACAAGATGAGGACTGACCCTTGAGTTCATCCAGTGACTAACCGTGTTCTTGCTAAAGAAAATGGACGGGGACTTCCACGACACTTCGGTCATGGGGCACGACATCCTGGGCCTTTCTGCCGGTCTTGACAGCGTCTCCGGTCTCCTAGGTTTGGAGTCCTGCGGTGACAGCATCTACTCCTCTGTGCTAGGTCTTGAAGATGTTCGTCATGACAGCAGTGTGATAGACTACAGTTTAGTGGACAGTGGCAGGTGCGAGTTAGAGGAGGACTTGGACACAACCCACATACCCCTGGATGGATTGATCCCTTTGGTGGCCCCTCACCAATGTCCTACACCTCCATACAGCTTCGGCAATGCAAGAGTCAAGGTCAGGAAGGATTTTGTCAACTTCGACACTAAAGATGTATCCTCCATTGAAGAATCGGGCTTCATGCCAGGTTTCCTGAGTGATGCAATCATCTCCACAAGCCTGAGTACTACACCATTAGCATCATTGAATAGGACATCTCCTAAATGCACAGAAGGAAAAGCATCTGTCAGTTTAGAGAGTGAAGGTGCAATTGCCATTGAAGATTCAGACAATATACCAAGTTTCCTGACTGATGTTATCGTCTCCACAAACCTGAGTACCACTCCATTAGCATCTTTAAATAGAGTAAGGACGCCTCCTCAATGCTCTCAAGGAAAAGCTGCTAGCAGTTTAGATTGTGAAGGTGCAACCTCAATCGAAGCTCCAGCCAGTGTTTCAAGTTTGCTGAATGATGCCATTATCCCCACTAGCCTTGGTATTGCTCCTCTTGAATCTTCAAGTAACGTAGGGAAATCCTCAATAAAGACTCAAGGAAAAAGAGTTGGCTCTAAGAAATCAAAAACTTGTAAGAAAAGCAGTCCTCATGCTCCTGCATCAAAGAAGAAAAAGAAAAAAAAGAAAACGTCTGCTAAGAAGGCAAGGTCTGCTAAGAAAGCAAGGACTACTAAGAAAGCAAGGACTACTAAGAAAGCAAGATCTGCTAAGAAAGCAGGCTCTGGCAGAAAGGAATTGAAAGGGAAACGGTCTAAAGAACTCAAAGTGCCAAAGCATTTTAAATGCTCCACATGCGGTGCTGTGTACAAATCTCATGAACTGTGTGTGAAGCATGTGTTGGATAGACACAAGCCAGGAATAAGCATTAAGCATCGACCCTCTAGTACATTTTGTAGAAATGCTCAGAAGCCCCAGAATATCAGACGGCAACTGCATGCCAAATTTTCACTTAAACCATATGCAAATAGCACAGAGATCAAGAATAGTCCAGATTTCTCAGGATTAACAACTACAGCAGCAAAAGGGGCTAAAAAAGACTTAAATTCCCAGTTTGATCTTGCGGAAGGTACACTATTTCAAAAATTTGGAAAGAACCAAGAAATCAATATTGATTGCAAAAATGGGTCAACACAAGGCCAAAGATCATCGTCCAGAGTGAACAGCAAGTGCATAGTTGGTACCAAGAGGAAAAGATCTAGGAGCCCGAGAGTTCACCATCGAAGTCCTAGTGTGAATCTACCCCTGAGAGAAGTGCCACAGAGAATATTCTCTGATCCCATTGAATTTCTTCCAGAGGATATAGGAGGACAAGAAATAGAAGATGAGCCTGATTTGAGTGATGTAACACCAGTTCATGCCCCAAAGCAGTGTCCAAAAATTTCTGCAAGAAAAAGGAAATGTGTAGCTCGTAAGAAGAGAGAATCTCGAGAGAGAACTAATGGAGCAAAAAAAATTAAAATGTCATCAAAAAGTGATCCTGAGCACAAAAAAGGGGTTTCTCAAAAGAGAACAAAGGAGGATGTGAGAAGTGGTGATAGGATGGTTTATCTTCTTGACCCAAGACACTTGACTATAGTTATATGTCCTCAATGCCAGAAAGCCTTCACCACATATGAAGGGTATTCCCGTCACACCGTACAAGTGCACAATATCTCTGCCAACAATTTGCCTGGAAAACTCATGCAGCTCCTTGTTCAGAGGTCACCTCAGTACTGTTCAAAGAACATACCTGACCAGGGTTGTCATGAACTGCAGAAAAACGGGCTCCGGGGACAGGATAATATGCACCAGCGTAGAGTAGAAAAGAACATGTGCAATTCCAGCGATGCCTTCTCTTCTTCCCCTAAAGAGAACAAGTCAGATCAGAGGCAACTTTCTTTCAAGACAGCAGGGACTGCAACATCAGATGTCCCGGGAACAGTGACCAACAAAAGCAATGGATTAATAATGCATGCAAGATCAACACAAACAGACATTCTAGATTTACAAGAGCCATTAGATTATCAACAAGGTGAGAGAACAGTAACTTTAAGCCGAATGACTTCTAACTTATTTATGCAGGATTTACGAACAGGTGTTGACATACCCTGTAGTAGAACCTCTCTGAATAAAGAAAAGAAAGGAAATGAAGGAGGCAGTGAAGCAACATACCATGAGGTTGAGCCAGAAACGTGTTCCTCCCAGGTTAATCCGCTATCCAGAGATGTGAAGCACAAGCAGTCAGTTCAGAAGATCTTAAAGACAGCAGAGGATCAGACTGAAATAACATGTACCATAATTGAGCATGGAGGATCCCTCTTATGCGCATCTTGTGGTACGGTCTTTGAAGATTCATCGAGCCTTGATGACAGTCATCAGCTTGGATCTGCTCCCGGGGAGTTAGAGTGTTGGTGGACAGCTGAAGGAAAGGCTTATGAAGTAAACTCTTTCCTTTGTTCAGTTTGTGGGATCTATATTCCCTCTCATGCAGACTTCAGCAGCCATTCTTGCTGTGGTGTGGCCTGTGAAGATTCTTCAGGCCTGCTTGACAAGCACCAAATTGGATCATCAGCAGGAGAGGCAATTCATCAGAGGATGACTCAAGAGAAGGCTGTCACAGGAAACTCTTTTCTTTGCTCAGCGTGTGGGATCCAGATTCCCTCGCATGAAGATTTCAGCAGCCATTCTTGTGAAATGGCCTTGTCTGAGGGTGTCCAGCCTGAAAGTAATGCATCTCCTAGTTGCAGGCTGAGCATGGATGTTGGTAACCAGGAGCGATTGGAAAGCCATTTAAGGGGCGCAACACCTAAAGGTAAGCAAATCTCGAACAGAAATTTCCCTTTTGCGAGAATATATAAAATTTCAAATTAAAGAAAAAATGTACTCTGCTATAAATTAGCAGTAAAGGAGCACATGAATAAAAATCATTAGCACTTATAGTGAAACTGCATACTGAACTCAAGTCAGATTTAGTTTCTGTGCAGTCCTACTCTGTGTGAACACTTGCAGGTGTTCCAGTTATATAAAAGAGATGTTTCAAAGTTTATAATTTCCATGTACTTGCAGTGTGATGATACAGAACCCTTGGCTTACAAGATTAAATCTTTTTATTTTTTTAATCATTCTTGCCCTTTAAAGTACATATAGGTCTCTAGTTTTGGTTCATCTCAGAAAAGTATCTTTCACTATTTCAATTCATTGCCAAATGAGCTGAGAGACTGTATCATAAAGCCTTTGTGATTTATAGGGTACTGAATAAAATACTTATTTGTGTGGTGTATTTTACAATCAAAATGTCAAACCTTTAGTTTTCGGACTCCCGAAAACATTGTCAACACAGCATCACACAGTGCCCGTACACACATGAAACCAATGGGAGTTTCATTTACCCGCACGTACACAGCGAATCACTGTGTGTTTTACGTGGAGCTCATCAGCGTGGAGATGTCGGAGCCTACCGCTGATTGTGACTGTTATATTGCGTTTTACACATACATTTACACTTAAAGATTCGTCGGAATTCATGGAAGGAATGTCACACAATTTAAGACATATATATCTTTTCATGCAAGATGGACAATATGAGACTATACTTGATCAGTTTAATGCCAATTCTCCTTTTGCTAACAAAACTAGAGACAGGCTTTAAGGTTGACAAGTGGAATAACTTCTGATGATTTTAAAGAACATACTTACATAATTATTCCAAGTAAAGAGTGACTATTTATTATCATGTTTATTGCTCTGTGATGTTTTTTTCACACTACCATTTCAATTATTTTCTTTTGATGTTTCAGGTGTTCTGGAAAAAGACAATGCAGGACTTGGTGTAAATGTCTCTTTGGACCATATGCTAGAACATTGTCAGGGTTCGTTGAATCAGTGCAATGGTATCGTAGTTGGAGAACAACCCGAGGACAGAAGTCCAGGAAATGAGAAGAGACTCGTTGAGAAATGGTCTGTTGGAGCGTCCCATGCACAGATTAAGAATTTGGGCCATTGCATTTTCGTGGACCATATACAAGAGCAGAGTCCGGTTTTGTCGAATCATTGCTCCAGTGTCGCAGAAGCAGAAAAACCACAGGGCCGAAGTGAATCTCTGAAGAGGATCATTACAGACAATACAAAGGAACTAATCATGGAAAAGCAGTCTGGTGGTACGTCCCATGTGAAGGTCAAGATAGTGAAAGAACAGAAGAAGTCAGTGCCACGTAATTCTCTGGACCACATGCTAGAGAAAAGTCAGGTTTCCGTAAACGAAAGCTCTTGTGTCATAGAAGGGGAACAACTCCAGGACAGAAGTGAATCTTGGAAGAAGATCAATGTAGGAACTGTTAAGAGGCAAAGCATTGAGAGTGCCAAGAGTGCAGTCCATGCAACAGTTAGGATGACTCAAGAAATAGGAAACTCTTGTCATGTTACTTTGGACAGTATGCTCAAGCAGTGTCAGAAAATGTTGGAGGAATGTGCGGATGTCTTAGAAACTTGAAGTTTTCATTGCGTAAGGTTGTGGCTCGTTCAGATATGCAGCTGTAGACCACTTTTGAAATATGTGGGGTGAGGGTTTACTAAATGGATGGCAAGTGGTAAGGAATAAAACCAGAATGGTCCCATCCTATGCATGTACTATCCTGTTGATTTAAGCTACAGAAATGTTGCATGCAGTATGCTTTAAACAAAATACTTTTTCTAAAAAAGTGGTTTCCCTTGCATGTGTGAACAAGCCTATTAAGGCCCCATCAAGCATGGGGCGATAAGCCCCTTTAAATCATAATTGTACCCTGCCACCTCAAAACCACCAATAAGTCGCCAAAATATATCTGAAGCTGTAGGCTGATGTTGCCACACCTTGCGTGATGGAATGGACATAAGCCAGTTCCTGAAGCTCGAGCCGATGATGGGGACGCGTCGAAAAATAGCCAGCTATTTTGCAATTTAGCTGGCTATTCTGCAGATGAGTCTAAGATTTAGCTGGCTTACTTTTTGAGCAAAATAGCCAGCTAATTCCATCTTCATCTGAGAATTAGCCGACTATTCTCTGATGGGGTTAATTCATGGGATCAGAAATAGGCGACTATTCCTTAAAGCTCGAACTCATGAGAACACACCTACTGAGGTCACGCCCGTAGACATATAATGATCGAATTTACTAGATGAAAAGCAGCGCGCACAGATATCATTTGGAGGGGCCGATAAGCACCCGTAATTGCCATGATATTGATAACACTGTTGCATTATTCATGTCTATTGTGGATATCAGTTTTTTTTGTGACACTTTGATTTAATGCGCATTTATTGTGCATTAACTGCGCATGCGGTAAGCTGATATTTTTGATCATGAATATTGGGTGCTTAGGTCAGCCTTTTCATGACTTTGGACAAAATGATGGAGCTTAAGGGGCCTGGTCACACCCATTGAGGTTAGTGTAATGCATATTTCTGTATCCCATAACACACAAATCGGTGAATAGGGTCCTTGCAAGATGTCCTAATGCAGCCATTTGAGCAATGCATACGCCACCTAACCGATGGCAGTAACTACATACATGTACATACAACATAAAAAGAATGACAAAGCACTGAATGAGACAATTTCTGCACATGTGCCTTTTAGGTTCACTCATGAATTGCTTCTGCAGTGTAGCTTTATTTCTCGTTTAATTTCAGTTTTGCAAGATTCTCTATCTTTTAACCCATTCGTGACAGGAATTATTTAAAGCCTAATTTGATCAGCTTTTATTCTTCACATTGACAACACCAACATTTTGATTTTATTGCTACATTTTTCTTATAAAACGTCATGTATCTGAAATGAATATAAATTGACAGAAATTATGATGAGAAGTCAAACAGTTGTCAATTTGCAGGGGAAAATGGTGATTTTAAATTTTCTATCACATTGCCAATTTAAGGATTTTAATGCCTATTTTCCTTTAAAAAATTTTCAGCATCAAACAATGAATATTGACGCAACCAAAATGGGCACAGTTTGTGTAGAATTTTTTGCTCTTTCTGCTCATGTATTTGGGATGATTTTTAGGGCTTTGCATCAAAAGATATTAGGCTAAACCACAAAATGTGGACCTCTGTCACAAATGAGTTAACAAGTAATATATAATGGTTACTTTGAATTTAAGGAAAGCTGAAACTTGGTTTAAAACAATGTTTGGTGACATGGCCTCCTTTGAGGTTACAAGTGCCTAATTAATACCATATTATTTGCATATTGATTAGGGACATAAGGAAATACACTCAAATTAAATTTTATTCCCCATTACTGGAAAATGTTACACCCAGTGTGGTTGGTATGTGGAATATTTCTTTATTCATTGTTCTGTATAACCTGAACAAACAAGATCAAAGGTAGAAATAGTAATTATTCTGTGATTGGTTTTTAAAACCGTTCAGTTCGTTGCCGTTTTAGAATACTGCTGTTTCTTGTATTTCGTTATGTACACTATATTAGATATCTAATAAATATTCAAAATAGCTTGGTGATCGTGTAATTTGAAGCTACAATTTCTCGTTCATAGAGAAATGAAGATCCATTAATATATATGTTATCATATATTTCTTTCGAATTTTGAAATTTAATCTATATTCCATGGTAATTAGCCACTTTTGAATTAACCTTTAAAGAGATGTGTACCCTGTAACACACACACAAGAAAATTACCTGCTGAAAAGTATTGGTATTCAGCTTCCAAGCCAAAATCTTACAAGTTCTTGAATATTTTAAGTTCTTGAATATTTTTTTTTTCTCATTGATGAGTATTACATGAAATTAGGAGACTGTTCAAGTGTGATGAATGAATAAAGATGCAAGTCTTGAAGTCCATGTATGACTGGAATTTCATTTATAAACTGGGTTCCAAAAGAAACATCACTTTTTCAGAGCAATGCTCACTAAAATCTACTGCATCGAAATTAATCATATTTAGACACAGATAAGCTACAATTCTCTATATGACACACATTTGAAAATGTCAAAGATCAGTTTTGCCATAAGGGAGACAAATCTGATGAAATTGCTAAAGGTCATCTTTTCAAAATCACAGAAACTGCTCACTGAGAACATCCACAAAGGGCCACCTATTCAGAATATTCCAAAGCTGTTCGTTCAATTTCAAAGGCAGGTTATTGTTCTGCTATACTGGCCATTGACCATACCAAGCTCCATGCCCGGGGGCGGGAGGCAATCAGTTTTGTGATTTTGACAAATTGACTCTTGTGATTTTACCTTATTTGATTCTTTTTTGACTCAACAAAACTTAAACATTTTTAGTTGTGCTTGGTACAGAGTATTTCAGCTAATCTATCCCAATTATGATTCATTTCAGTGCTTTGGATTTTAATGTGTGTCGCTCTGAAAAAGTGATGTTTCTTTTGATGCTCAGTTTACATTGATGCAGCAATTGCTCAGTTTTTTGGTGTGTGTGAAAGCTACACAGTGCAATAGGATTTTAGGTTAGACTCGGGCTTCGGCTTGGGCTTAAGTTAGGATTTGGTACAAAGTTTGGTCTAGGGTTAAAGACATTCTGTCATGGGCTTTCATGGGGAATGGATCATAATTTGCTGACACCAGACTTTGTGAAAAGCACTGGAAATACCTGTAATAGAGCAACATTTCTGGAGCACAGCAAAACAAGCTGTCCCACCATAAACATTCCTCAGCCTGCTTAGGGCATTCTCGAGCCAGGGAAAGTGAGATAATGCCTTTGCCATAAGGTCTGTTGGTCATAAAACTCATAGTGATGGACAACACCTGTTACTGGGTAAGCACCCATTGTGTCAAATTCCCCATGAAAGCCCACGAGTGAGCGACTTTAAAGTTCACTGTTTGATTGGCTAGTGAACAAAACGTGTGGAGCAATAATTGACCTAGGATTTTTGTACAACTGTTTTATACATATTTGGAAAGTATGTTGCTTCTTAAACCAGGGTGACCAGGGGGCATTTCATGAAACAATTAGTTGGTGGTTTTCACTAACTAATTTGCTTTCAGCCAATCAGATACGAGTATTTTCAGTAGCTTATAACATTTGTTGGTGATTTTCACCGACAAAACTCTTGAAACGCTCCCCAGACGTCCCATATTTTTCATGTATTCACATTGTATGTCCATCTCATATTCAGAGACGCCAAGGTCAAAGACCAGGAATGCGTGAGATTATAGGAATGGAACCATGAGATCGCCAGAGTTGTGTAAAATATATATGGGGATAGGATAGGCTGTGATGTAGACGTGAGAAAGAGACTTTGGGGATGAGCAAGAGCCCTCAATGCGGGATTCCTTGAATCATCGAAGTTGGACGTTGTCTTGCCCTTTCTTTAAAAAAAAATTTTAAACTTGAAAAAAAAAACCCGCTGCCGATGTGTTCTACCTTTTGCCAAGGGTATAGTAAAGACCCTAGGCTTTTACATACAATGGAAACTCGGTATCAAGAGATCTGGGGGTGTAACATAAAGAGATACAATCAATCTTACAATCAATTGTATCTCTTTAGTACATGGTTTGCCATAGACTTACGATTGATACCAATCATAAGATTGATTGTATATTTGACGTTACACCCCCTAATATAACAATATTCCTGATATAACAAGGTAATTTTCCGGTCCCAGCTCTTTATATTCTATTGTTTTTTAACCTATATATAAAACAAGATTCCTGCTATAACAAGGTAATTTTGATGGTCCCAAGGACCTCATTATACATGTACTGAGTTTCCACTGTATTAGTCTTAGCCTCTTAATTTCTGTCTTCTGTCTCCTTTCCTTATTCTTTCTGTCCTTCTCCTTTCTCGGTTCTACTTTCTCTTCTCTTTTTTCTTTCACATTTCAGTCTGCTTGCTTGCTTGCTTTTTTCTTCTGTCTCTTTTACTTTTCTTTCATCCCATTTCCTTTTTTTTTTCTCCTCCCATACTTCTGTTTCACTTCTCTCTAACCCCATTCTTATTGCAGATGCAAATATGAACAGGAGTAAAAGGTTAAATACACTGTACCAAAATATTATGGTAACATTACCATATTTTGCCTGTAATATCAACAGTGCCCATGTGAAAATGCTTATCAGTGTGCAGCAGTAATATTGCAGTATTAGACACCAGTAATATGAACTGGGCTTCTGTCCTCTCCCTCCTTCCCACATATCTCTTTTCTTCCTTCTTTATCATGCCTCCTTTCTCGCTCTGTCATTTTGTTACTCATCTTTTTTTCTCCTTTTTCCCCCCTTTCTCTTGTTTATTTCATTCCTTCTCCCTTTCCTCCATATTTCTTAACGCTAAAACACTTTTAAAAGCAATTCCATCTTAATACATGAATACGTTTAAACCAGAAAGAATACATCATCAAAAACTTGAATTTTCTTATATTTTATTCTCCTACACTCCACCATACAAGACAAACAGTGGGTATGAAATGAACTGCTAAATGTGACCTTTAATAAGAGTCTATAGCAATGTATGCCAGGGTATTTTACACTCAATTATTCTAGCAACTGGACAGGGTTTAATATGAAGCCAACTAGTCAAACCTCAAACTATATATATATATTTTTTTAGTTATACCTAACATTTAAAGAATACTGTGGCTATATTTTGGAAATATGAACACCTACTGGAAATGGGTCCTGGATTTATCTAGAACCACATTTTTTTTCCATATTTCAATTTTTTAAACTAGTATTTCATATAGGGATATAATTCTAGATCAACTGATAACATAAAGACACGCATCACATATTTCAAATCCCAGCTATGAAATGCATAAGTGTACAGGGGAAAATGTATCACTATAATGTGTACATCCAAGATGTTAAGCAACTTTATTTCATAATTACATAGACAACCTCTCAAAATAAGCCAATCTTTTCTAAATCTAGTATATAACCTTTCTTACTGAAATATATAGATATCTTAATCATTGCACTTTCTCTCTTAAAAATATTTGTAACAAATTTTTCTATCAACACAATATCGATAGGTAATGTCGTGAAAGGTTAGAATAAACCTGCTAATGGTATGTACTTGAACAAAACAACAAAAAGAGAATGTCAGTATGTTTCTAAGTAACGGGCGACATTGATCCTGCAAGACAAGTTATTTATGTCGCTGCTTTTTTTTTTCCCCCTGCTTGCAGTCTGAAAATGTTATTGTCTATTCCGCAGCTGAAAAAAATTCATGAGCATACATGTTGACACAGCTAACATAACATTTCATTTGCTGCACAACAAATCAATTTCTACACCAAAGTTCCAAAATGGAAAATAAAAACTTGATTAGCAAGCAATCGACTTCCAACGCGCTTTCCCGGAGAACGGAGAGTCCAATCCAGATTGGTACAACTCCCTTCTCGCTTGTCCAGCTATCACACACTTGATACAGTTTGTTCAATGAGGCATCGCATCATACACCATGACTGGGAACATGCACCAGTCTTTCTCTCCAAATGGCAGGCTGTCTCAATACTACGGTCTACAGCTGAAGAGGCAAGATTGAGAAATAGTTTTTTTCCATAAATACTGATTACACATTAACAAATCTTTACACCATAGAAAAATAGATACATCTCTGCTAACATACATTCTACACCAGTTTAAATCTCAAGAGTCTATTTCTCTGCCAAAAGATACAGTATTTCTCCTAATTCTCCTTTATGATACTGCACCGATTTCATACAACATACACTAGGTTATTCCATCTTCAAATCTGAAAAAAATTACACTATCTGATTAGACTGTTGGGGTTATTCATTCTGTGAATGTGTTGTCGATGCACAAACTTACTTGACGTGTATCATGCTGTTTTATTTATTTTTTTAATAATATTACTTTCAGTATAAATATCTTAACACAAAGCATCAAACATAACACAGCACAGAAGCGCATTTGGCAACATTTCTGAAGCATCTGCTACAGTAATTTCCTACAAACTCATTCAACTGAAAAAAAAATTAACTAAATTTATATTAATGACCTGCTCTTCCTTATTTCTATTCCTTCCGATTTCTATGATTTGTGATATGATTTAATTTGATCAATAAAGATTTAAAGAAAAATCAAACTGCATTTCACTACTGCACTACCAAAACATAAGACTGGTACAATTTCTTAAGCTGATAAACAGTGACTGTGCCTGCGTAGGAGGGGGCAGCTTTCCAATAACAAATCCCTCACCATTATACAGAAACACACTTTTGGCATCAGTATAGAGAGGATATACAGATCCTTATAATAAGTACATGATCTATTCATTAAAATTAAAACAATGTAAGAAGGCTACAAATTGTCATTTATATTCCTAGTTCTGATATGAATATCGTGTGAAACAGCCCGCCATTCACAGTCCATTCATTCTGAACACATTTACAAAGGATACAACGAAATATGTACACTTTACATCGCAATAACTTTTATCCTCTTACCAAACGTAGCAAAAATATCATTTGTATGATGACATTATTATCTACACAACCAGAAAAAAAAACAATTTTTGAATCATCCTATGAGTAACTTCACCTAAGTTAAAACAAAAAAAATACCGGAAAGAACTTGCAATACAGCCTATGGCTACAAGACAATTATACATGTATGTACAATATCGATATATCATTACCGATCATCATTGTCTACATGTACATGAACTGTTGCTAGCATCTTTTAAAATCCCCTACATGTTTTTTTTTAACTGACACCAACCTTGCCAGAGACCAGCCCAATTTGGCACTGGCTTCTGCTGAGAAGCAAGTGCCTTGTGAGGAGTTACTTGTCGATACATAAGTAATCCTCTAACAAGCACAAAATCTCCAGTGCAAGGAGAACATGTCAACTTTGTAGTTTTTAAATCAAAGCTATTAAAGACAAAATAAAACAGATCTGCAAAAATTTGAACACAATCGGACACAGAATAAGAAAGTTCTGGTCCTTGGCACAAAACATCTTAGCAAGCATTTTGGTAAAAGTTTATCATCCCTGAAAGCACATACTGAACCCAACATCTTAAAATGTGATATTGTCTTTGACTGAATCCCTATAGAATATCTTGGTGACGTGTTGCCAAGGTTTGCCACGTCAAATCTTCAAAGATCTTCCCATATGTCCAACACTGGTCTAGTGGACTAGCAACTAAAACAGACATTTTAACCACCTATAAATGACTTAATGCACACAGACACGCCAAAGCTCATATTACGATACAGAAAAAACACTAACAAGGCAGTTCACAGCATGCACGAAAGGACATCATACAATATTACAGAGGAAGATATTCCAAGCAATTCATTACAAAAGCTTATCAAGTTAGTTACTGTTTTTTTCACGTTTCTACTCAGATGCAGCAGACTTTTCAAAGCAATGGTTTTCACGAAACTGTACAAGAAGCCACTCGAAAAATTTCATATGATCACAAAATTTGACCCTAAAGCAAAACAAGAACTACGGCCCACTATCAGCATAACCAACCAGCGAATCTCATCAGAAAATTTCACCTTCACTATTCCATACTATTTCATGCAGTTTCTACATTTGCCTTTCAATTTCACAACTCAGTTCATACCCACATATATGGAATGATAATTCATCTTTACAAAAACACGACACCAAACAC
This sequence comes from Echinometra lucunter, assembly GCA_029962745.1. Taxonomy (NCBI): domain Eukaryota; kingdom Metazoa; phylum Echinodermata; class Echinoidea; order Camarodonta; family Echinometridae; genus Echinometra; species Echinometra lucunter. Next base: position 23,233,356 of record CM057162.1, read on the forward strand.
CTCCAGGTGATATAATCACACCGAAATCTTGATCTGTGTTACTATAACCAACCAAAGACAAAACATTCCTCACAAAAGTGTAACAAACTCAGTCTGTAATGGCCATTTACAGCTATGAAACTACAAAGAGTATAATACCACTTAACTGTTTTCCAAAGTCACACACTATAATTTTCTGAGAATACTAAAGCGTAGTTCATCATACGTCCTCCTTCCTTTAAACACATCGAGACATTCTGTACAACTGCAGCATGAGTGAATTTTAGACACTTCGTTTTCATCTCTCCATCCTCTCCTCTTCGTAAGGGCTGTTCACACATGCCGGGGTAGACTGCTTCAGAATAACCATGAGGGGTTTAAACCCGTTCATGACAGGAATTACTTGAAGCTTCCTTTGATCAGCTTTTCTTCTTCAAATTGGCAACACCAGAATTTTTCTTTTATCGCTGCATTTTCCGTATTAAATAAAAACTGATAGAAAGTATGTTGAGAATTTAAAAAGTGGCCAATTTGCATGGAAAAGCAATGATTTGTGATTCTGAAGCCATCAATCGCACAAGTAAGTATGCGTAGGTCTTCTACCATGTCACTTATCCCCTCTTGCCATCTAGTAAAAAAATACAAACCCAGAAACATTCGGGGAGGGGGGGGGGGTTTCGACGGGTATACCACGGCATGTCTGACCGAGCCACAAGGTTCTCAAAACCAGTCACTGATATCGGAATACATTCTATTTAATTTATCAAATAATTATAATGACAAATCACTGACAAAGTGCTCAATTATTTTTTGTTATGATAAATAATGAACAGGGGCCATATTCTGAAAATTGTTTGATCCTTTCATCTTATTTTGTCATAGCAGTGAGAAAGAGGGTGCGCAAATGGCTCACACCGTGTACTTCTGACTTGCGTGCTCGACTATGGGTGCAATTTTGCCCAGTTCAAACCAATCACAAGTTCCCCTTCAAAATTTATTATGATAATTGAAAGAGTGAAAATACGATAAACGATAAAACAATTTTCAGAATACCAGCCAAGGCTATCATCATGCAGGGCTCAACGTTATCAGGTATCTGGACACTTGGGCCCAAGAAATCTTCGTGCAGACCCCTAAAATCTTAAGATTTACTTCATAGGGCTCAATTCGAAGAGAGACACAAACATTTCAACAGGACCCGCAATGGACATAATCAGTGAAGAGCCATGCATTGTGTTAGGTCAGATCTCACAAATTCATGTCCGTGCGCCTCCTTTACCAATTTCATCCTCTCACTTAAAGTGGTCGTTATGCTTGCTTGACAAAGACTGACCAATTCTATCAACAATGTGTGACCATCTTTTTCACTATTTTTATCAATGCATTATACACAAGCGCATAGATTGTAAAGGCTTGTTCAGATATGAGGTGGAAAGCCCACATGATTTCTTTTTCATTTCTGGTACAAAAGAATGAGATATGGGGCGTAAAAAAAAAAAGCCACCAAGGCAAGAGGCATATTTTTTGCCTCCTTGGGGCATAAGGGTGTGGACAAATCAAATCCTTCATAAATTGGAGCAAAATATGATGACAAGAGTTTGTCTGCGGAACTTTTGGCAAAACTCTCTTTCATGTGAGCGCTGACGCAATGATGCGCATTCATGATAATAAGGGGTGCTGTTTACATACAAAACACTAAAAATAAACAAAGAGGTATGCCTGCGCGGGTTTCCCCAGATATCTGAATGAGCCATTATTGTAGATCCGTCAGTTCTGACTAGTCCCCCACAACAGTATAACAAGTATAAAATAATATGTCCTCCCTGTTTTGACCTACAAATGAGTTCCCAAAAGACACTTCAAATTTCAATACATTATCCAAGGCACATTGCATGTACTTGGGCACCATCTTTGACGGACACAGAATACCAATCAAGTTCAAGAGTAACACTTCGTGCTCCCTCTTTCACACTTCATCACTTAAACACCTCCTGTTATGCAATGTGAACACAGCCTATATTTCTCTGATCAAGAGAATGTCCAACAAGAACCAATCATCACACTTTACGTTATTTCGCTTAGGTAGAACGTATTTGCTTAGACATCTCCAGAATGTGAACCAGGCCTAGACTTCACGTTTCATCAAGCCTCCTACAATATTTCACGGCTTTCACATCACATGACGTGCAATGATGGCATCGTAAAATTTCTTATGATGATGAGATTGCCATCATGAGAAGCAATTAGTCTCATCAGTCCAACATTCGCAATCAGCCAAATTCATAAGAGGTTTGCCTTAGCACGTGCTTTAAACCTCCATAAGCTTACTACGCGCATATATCCTCCTTTCTAACGAGCAGGGACCATACACTTGTGAACACTTGTTCACGTCTATTCCAGTCCAGGACGGAAGTTTTAACCATGATTTCAACCATAGTTAAGACAATCCTCTTTCATGAATTTGCATCAGTGTGTTTACACTTCTTCCTTTCCACCTGCCACCATACCTCTGGAGCAATATTATATGAACACACCCTACATTTCACTGATACAGCATGAAGTCCTACAACCACATCATGATCTTGTTTCTTCCCTTCTATGCTTTCTCCAACACTGTTCCAACATTGCAATTTTTCCCTTTATTGCCTCCTCCTCCTAAACCATTCCAATGGTTTAATATGAACACAACGTACATGTATATTTCATCCGTATCTTATGAATAGTACAGTACTCACACCTTTTTCCCTTTATATCCTCCTCCTCCTAAACCATTCCAGAGGTGTAATGTGAACACAACCTACATCTCATCATTACAGATGCAGTCTCCTGTTTACAGGATCTCCTTGATGCAATTTTGCCAATTTATCTGAGATTTTACATCAATTCACAACCGAGAGATATCATTACAACAAACTGTAGTAATTTCATTCACTTCTGAGTTCATAAAATGCATTTCTGGGAGGTGGAAATTCATTGGCTAGCAACATGTTAGCTATGCTTACAGCACGTTTCACGTTTGCTATAATGGGGACACAACCAGTGTATTGAAAGAACTTCAAGAAAGATTTATCGCCTCTCAATAGCTCGCATTATCTAGATCTAATCTGCATAAATTTCAGCATTAGCTTGGTTAACAATAAGAAAAACCCATTCAGGAGCTAGGAGTGTAACCCCTTGGTTGAAATAATTTTCAGCACACAAGCAGTTCTTTAATTCTTTGAACATTCCTAAGATGTCTGCCGAAGTTACACAACTTGCATTTATCTAGGAGAGACACCCCTTTTAAAGGAGTACCATTATTATTTCGAAGTATAAATCATGTGCATGTAACACGGTATAATTAAAGAGAAGATGTTGCAAGATACAAGTGAGTCGTCCCCTTTACAACATGTAGGGGGTTGCTACTCATATTTTACTTTGGGGTCTGGTTACCACTTCCATTGCCTTGGATATTAATGTGAGGTTGCCCATGAAGGGCTATGTGTGCCACTCCTCCACTGGATGGCCCGGGGGGTGCCACACCTTGCACAATGGTGGTTGGAGGTCTGCCCTGAGCAGCTTGAGGCGGTTGGAACTGGTTGACACCGGGGCTGGCCGGGTAGACGAAGATGGTCTGCCCGTGCTGCAGAGCAGGGGATGGGACGGAGATGGTGTGGAGCGCCGGAGAGCCTGGCTGGGCCTGCTGCGGGGCGGAGAGCTTCACCAACGGGGACATGGGCTTGGGTTGCTGGCTCATGTGGGGGGAGTAGTGGAACTTGGTCATCGTTGGGGAGCCCTGTGGGTTGGGGGAAGCCCCTCTGGCCATGGGGGAGGGAGGCGGGGCTGGGGTTAAGGTGAACTTGGCAGTGAGAGCAGAGTTGGAGCTACTGCTGCTGCTGATAGGGGCAGCTGTGAGAGCCATCTTGCTGGTAGGGTTGGGACCCCCAAGACGAACACTCTTCACCGACGTCAGGTGCAGTTTACTTGGCACTGGAGACTTTGGCGTGGATGGCGTACCTGATGATATCCAAGAGACAAAATAATCAATGCAATGATATGAAGGTTAAGAACCCACAGCACCATTCAAAGAAAGGGAGGAAACCTCGGTATAGCGGTATGCCCACACATCTCAATCTGTTATCCCGGGAGCAGAGATCAGATGGTGATGGTGATTAAGTTCACCTTTTTCCCTCCCTCCCAGGTGTAGGTAATAATACAATACTTAATAACAAAATTTAACAAATAATAATAATACTGGAATCACAACAAAACAACAAAAATGATAGTAGTAGTAACAATATACAGATGAGGGTCAACATATTCATGTATTTTGATTCATTAAGATCATGTCTCTCTTCATAACTTGGGCCTCATTTCATAAAACTTGTTATCAGCAACAATTGCAACATTTCTATGACAAATTTGCTCTCAGCCAATCAGATGCAAGGATTTCAGTAGCTTATAACAATCTTTGCAACTTGTTATTGATAAGAAGTTTTATGAAACAGGGCCTTGATCATATCTCTCATACTCTTGAGAAATCCTACACAACATATTAACAAGAGAGCTTGCCTCACCTGGGGTGACGGGTTCTCCATCCTGCCCTTCCTCATCCCATGTTTGCTGCATAATCTTCTGACGAACCTCCCTGATCTTCAGCTGGAGGCAGTTCTTGGACGGGAACATGTCCTGGTGTTTGGACTGGAATGCAGCGGTGGAAGCAGCTACAATAAAAAACAAACAAACAAATATATCATCAATATCTTAGAAGGGAACATTTTCTGGTGTTCCCACTCAAAAACAAACAAACAAAAATATCATCAATATCTTTAATAGAAGAGAACGTTTCCTGGTGTTCTGACTCAAAAACAACAAACAAAAATATCATCAATATCTTTAATAGAAGAGAACGTTTCCTGGTGTTCTGACTCAAAAACAACAAACAAAAATATCATTAATATCTTTAATAGAAGAGAACGTTTCCTGGTGTTCCGACTCAAAAACAAACAAACAAAAATATCATCAATATCTTAGAAGAGAACGTTTCCTGGTGTTTGGACTGGAATGCAGCGGTGGAAGCAGCTACAATCAAAAGCAAACAAACAAAAATATCAATATTCATGATCATCTTATGTCATTAGCAAAATAATGAAAAAAAAAAAAAAGACATCATACTGAAATACCCAGGTCCTCTGTCAAAAGAAGGGAAAGGGATGTTCTCCTCAACTTACAAGAAGCTGGATCACAAAACATTGACAAATACAAATACACATAACCAGCACAAAAAAAAAACAAACAAAACAAACAAACAAACAACATAAGAACTAATGAGAACAAGAAAGGGAACAATATATAACGCAAAATAAATGTGACCCTCCACCACAAAACGACCGATAAGTCGCAATGGGACTTTCCACATAAAGAGCCAAAATAGCCAAAATGGTGTTGGAAAGTCGATTTTTGGTTTTGGGTATTTTTGGGAAGTGTAACTATCGATATACCATTTGGCGAATTTTCAGAGTCTGAAGTGAAGTGGAAATATGTTTTTTCTTAGTTCAACCAGAAAAGGTTCACAATTCCGCCTTGACAATGAAGCTTTAAAACAACTGCACTGAACTGAAAAACTATGCAATGTAAGATGTTCAAACTCACAGGAAGTTGAAATCAATATCTGAACAAAAGATGGGCCAAGTTTCATTTAAATCTTGTCTGTACATCATTATATCAAAATACCTGTAATATGCCTTGGCACAATGCAAATCACAAACCAAACCACCAGATTGAAGGCAATTCTCTTTTTTCTTCCAAGAAATTGAAACAGATCTATATCCTTCTAGCGTAGTACTCCCAAGGGTTTTTTTGTTTGTTTATTTCTGTGAGAATCTCATCATCAAAGCACAGTTATATAGTTGCCAATGGGAATCTAAGATGCTGCCGGCTAGCCGTACAAGAGTTTTAACTCACCAGATGGGAAGTAGCCATTGGTCTTGAAGAGCTCTGTGACCAGGATACGTCTCTGATCCAGGATCCTTCTCAAGGTGGAGAGAGAAGAGGAGGACGAGGAGGCCGAGCGATCCAGGTCTCCTTCATAATCATCCAACTCATCTAACGTGGGAGAGAAGATATTTCAAGAACATTCAATTGTAGAGGTGGTGTACATGAGCAGTTTCAGTAGTTGACTCAACATACAAACTTTGTGGCATCCAACGCTAACTCATCACTAGTGTCCTTCCGCAAGACACTAATCTACATTTGCCACTCTTCACCAAGGTTTTGGAATTCCAGGAATGTTTACTGGCTTTGTTCTCATATATTTCGTCCACCTCTATGTTGTAAGAAGGGGACACACTTCACTGGAAACATTAACGATAACAAGTTTTTTGATCAATGGTACACCCTTCTAATTGCCGTAGCTCAGTTTGAAAAGCACTAGTCTCGTAATCCAGTAACCCGGGTTCGAAACCATGTCGACAAGCTAGTTCCATCTGGTAAAGTGTTATTCCTCATTACCAGATTCCTCCGAGAGGACTTAAAGCCATCAGTCATCTGGTTGGTTACCTGCAGGCCTGCATGCTTTCTTCACAATCAGGTCAAACAAACCAATCATCGTAGTGTGTACGTGGGAGTATAATTGTGTCTTTAAAGAGTTAAGGGGGTATTGTAGGGTGTATCTTCTCATGAAAAACTTTGTTTATTTTTATGGATAGGATCAGATCCAGGCCTAAGGCTACTCTGCCCCCCCCCCCTCCCCATCTGGACAAATGCTACACCACTTTGTATTGTAATAAGACTTCCATATGTCAGAACTGACAAAGACTTACCCTTTCCCTTCTTTTCCTAATTCCTCAGCCAAGAAAATGTTATTTCTAGTAAGATCTAAAAACCAGAATATATTCTTACCTCGCATAGTGCCACTCAGAGCCTCAGCAGTGGACTTGTCGCTGAACTTGAAGACCGAGTCGTCTCCCATCACTCTCTTGCCTGGCGTGCTTGGCTCTGAGCTACTTGAACTTCTGCGATGGGGGGACTTCAGCTTGCATGGTGAGGTCGGATCGTTGTCGGAATCGCACTCGCTCTTACCTGGAAGAAAAAAGGAAATGCATACCATGAATTCAACTGGGCTATGGCACATACTTCGAAGACTGCTGACTCCTCAGTTACTCCAGTTCTGCAGCGGAAAATGGTAAATTATTTCAAAGTGCTCATACTTCAGCTTGCACGGTGAGGTCAGATCATTGTCGCAATCACATTCACTCTTACCTGACCGAAACAAGAAATCATTATGATGCATATGAATTTAAATGTAACTGGACTCTGGCATGTACTTCGAAGAATGCGACTCCTCAGTTATTCCAGTTTTGCAGCCTAAGAAGGAAAATTATTCTAAAGCGCTCATACAAAGATCAAAGAGTAGATTCCACAGCTCTCAGTCTTCTTTTCAACTTCTAAACAATGGCTCTGAAAATTGTTTAGGATAGTTTCTTACCTGTAGAGCCTATAATACAATATTTTATTCCATTCAATTCCAATTTCAATAAAAATGGTCACAAAAACCATACAAAAAAAAAACTGCAGGATATACATTTGTAACGTTTGAATAGTTGATATAATTATACTGAAGTGACATAATCAATGCATGAACAAATAGATATTTCGACAGAATGCAAATAATTCTATAGAAATGCAATATTTTCACTGAATACTGATGATAAATAAATACAAGTAACAAGTTTTACAGGTATCAAATTCTTTTTTGACATCAGGGGGGTGTAACATAAAGAGATACAATCAATCTTACAATCAATTGTAACTCTTTAGTACATGGTTTGCCATAGACTTACGATTGATATCAATCGTAAGATTGATTGTATGTTTTATGTTACACCCCCCTCAATCAGTTACATTCTAGTCATTCCTAAAAAAAAAAAAGTTTCATACTTGTAAAGCTTTTAATAATACTGAAGAAACATGAACAGTAATGAGACTTCACAGATAACAACCTGAAAAACTTTCAAAACTTCAGAACAATCACTAAATAAAGCACTGTCGAGGATACTTCTCAGGAATGGAACTTCACAGATAACAACCTCGTAAACTTCTCAAACCTCTTAACCCATTCATGACAGGAATTATTTAAAGTCTAATTTGATCAGCTTTTATTCTTCAAAATGTCAAGACTAAGATTTTTATTTTATTGCTACATTTTATTTATAAATTGTCATGTATCAGAAATGAATATAAATTGACAGAAATTGTGATAAGTCAAAAAGTTGCCAATTTGCAGGGGAAAACAGTGATTTTAAACTTTCTATCACATTGCCAATTTAAGGATTTCAATGCTTATTTTCCTTTAAAAAATCTTCAGCATCAAACAATGAATATTGATGCAACCAAAATGGGCATTTTTGTGTAGAATTTTTTGCTCTTTCTGCTCATGTATTTGGTATGATTTTTAGGGCTTTGCATTAAAAGATATTTGGCCAAACCACAAAATATGGACCTCTGTCACGAATGGGGTAACAATCACCAAATATTATAAAGTACTGTCAAGGATAGTTTCTTACTTGTTGACCCTTTTCTCTTCCTCCTATAGCTGCTGACGATAGCCTCAGGGGTAAGTGGGATGACGTTCCTTTCACTCGTGTGATCTTCTGGGTGGTATTCCGGAAGTTGTCTGAACTGAGCCTCAAAGTTCACCTCCTCAAGCACCCTACAATTAAAAAAAATATGGGATCAAATACTCAAGATGGGTGGACCAAGGCGACTATACAATATGGCAAAATTAAATTTAAAAACCTTGTGATTTTTTTTTTTTTAAATAATGATACAGGAATAAATTAATTTCTTAAGCATCCTGCTGAATACATTTCTGACATGCAAGTTAAAAGCTCCATGTACCTGAACCAAGCCTCAAATTTTACCTTAACCACCCTCGAATAAAAATATGAAGGCAACCCAGGGGCAGCACCAGAATATTTTGATGGGGGGGGGGCAAGATGAACTATTGGTAAATTTAATTACGTTTTAAATAAACAGGAATATTATGTAGTTGTATGACCCAACCTTCTCTTTCCCCATACTCTTCTTTCATTTTCCTCCTTTTTTTTTTTTTTTTTTTTTTTTGGGGGGGAGGGGTTACTTGAAAAATCATAGGGTGGTCCTCCCCCCCCCCCCCACTGTAGCGCCGCCCCTGAGGCAACCTGACAGAATAAATGAATAACTGAGCATCCTTCATTTAAAAAAATGAAAACAAGATTCATATCCATCCCAATATCGTTGGTGAACAGAACAGACTGTCCACATACATGAATTTGTGGAACCCTATATAAACAGAGTTCAAGCAACCAGGAAGCAAGACACAAACTTTCATGAAAATGCCTTTATCACTAGAGAGCTAGAAACTTAGCACTAAATCTTTGACAGGTTATACAACACATGCAAATGGACACCAACTGAATACTAAACTTTAACCCTGGACCAAAGCTACACCACACCAAAGGCTTAGTCAGACAAGATGCAATATCCCCTCGACAAACCTTCTCATTTTTTTTTTTACTTTAGATATGGTGCGGCAAACCACACCACTTATGGTAATGAGCGTGCACATTAACATGTCAAGGCATAAATAAAAGAAATTTTTGTCAAAAGTTGCACTGGCAAACTCATGACATCATATTTTGTAATTTGACTGGTCCACAGCCTTTTGCTGCCATGAGGCAAAAAATATGCCTCTTGCAGCGGTGGGTTTATTGCCCTCTCATATCCCATTCATGGTTCTCGCCAGTACATAACACCCATGGTTCCAATACCATACGTAAAGGGTTTCAGACAAGGAAGAACCATATGTGAAATTGCTGCACCATGCGTGGCAACAAGGGTAAAAAGATATTGGAGTATATATTCCTAACAATAATGATAAATGTCACAGACTGTTTTGCTGTTTTGCAATGTATTTTTACTTTTAAGCCATTAGTAGACAACTCCTGCTTACCAAGAAGTATTTTTCATCCTTTTACTATAGCATATAATGCATACACATGTAACTTTAGGTGTTATTCCGTAAAACTTCCAAAACTTCCACACTTGTCGCAGAGTGGGAACCGTGTGGATTTTTTTCTAGTGAGAACCCTGATCCCATTCACTTAGTACACTAAAAAGGCGGGTTGCCGCATATCTGAACAAGCCTTAACTCTAACACTGAGCTGGACCTTAAACCCTACATGACCCTGACCTTAACTGTGTATTTTTATCAAAATAAAGCCCAGGGGCAATCATCACTGTAGCACATACATGTTGGGTCACCCTTCGACAAAATCGTGTCCAGAGCAACTGCCGCTAGAGCAAATCATGTCTGATCAAGAAGATGTCACTTACTTTTCCATGCCGTCATCTATTTTCCTCTTTAGTATATGCGATGTTTGCCTGCTCCCTTCTTTTCCTCCCATGGAGGCTCCGCCGTCTCCTGATGAGGACTGCGTTTCCATAGCAACAGAGGTGGATGAGGAGGCAGAGACGGCCTCACTGCTGGAAGGTCTATGGGTCTGTCCATTTTCTTTGGTAGGGGTGTTGACTTCTGGTGTGTTATGAGGGGCCTGGGCTGGGGCTGGGGCTGTTTCGTTGGAGGAGGTCTCTGCTTGCGCTGTTGGCTCAACTATGGTGAGGAAAACGAAAAAAAAAAAATTGGACAATCAAATCCACCTTGTATCCTAATCCATGGCACATGCTCCAGCCACAATTGCTTCATGTCAATTTCATACACTAAGCAAATACTGAGCTTAAACTCTGGACCAAAAGCTATGCACAAACATAACCCTAACCCTAAACCTGACCTAAATAAACCCTAATGCAGCCCTGACCCTAACCGTGTACCTTAAACGAAATAAAGTCCAAAGCACACAGGAAATTATGCTTTGTTTTTTCTTTTGAAAGGGGGGACTTGCCTTTTGAACTGTAGCAAAGAGCTGATGCATTTGATCTTCCAGAATGAAGTGATCGAGGAAATAGAATGTTCAACAAAGTTTCAACAACCAGGGGCCTGTTTCTTGAAACCGTCATGAGGCTAAGTTCTTGAACAAGCCATAGAGGCACTTGTTATAGAATTAACATGCATTTCTATGGGACTTCCACAAAAATTTAGAGTACAGATGATTCCAAGGATCCAGGCCCCACTTGAAAAACATCTCTCTTTTTATTCAAATTTGATTTCTACATCTAATAAACTATCAACATTTCTGTATAGTTTGTATGTTTCTTATTGCCACATTTCACATCTCTGTTTGGATATGTATCTGTGGTGAAAGGGCTTTTTCAGCTGCAGCACCTTCTCCACTGGAATAATTGACCAATAATTTTGAGAATCACATCCTTATAAACCTTGAAATCCAACTTGAAATCCCATCTCTTTTGACAATACTGGTACTGGACACTATAACACTCATCAAAACCCACTTATCCTTTCTATTTTATCTTTTGCACCTCAGAATAATTATTATTAGAATTATTATTATTAATTATCATTATCATTATCATTATCATTATTAATTATCATCATTATCATTATCATTATCACTATCATTATCATTATCATTATCATTATCATCATCATTATTATTATTATTATTATTAATATTAGCCATTAAATTCCTCTCATTTTATTCAGCTTACATCCTTCTTTGGAGCAACAAAAACTGAGAGGTTGAATATGATCCTCTTAAGGCTTGTTCAGATATACGACGCCACAATAGCCCGCGACAAAACCCTGGGGAATTTTTGTGTAGTACTGTAGTGGCACCAGTGGTGGCGCACCCATTGTTATCTATAGGGAGCTTCAGATACGCGATGCAGCTCAGACGAAACGGAATTTTGCTGAGTTGACTTACGTTCTCCTCTTTCCTCGCGTCGTGTTGCAAAGAGGCTTTAGATTTGGGGAGGACGCAGTTAATCCAACAAAGTGCACGCGCGCTCATATATAGTTCCGTCATAAAAAAGGGTCAACAAAGGTCTCACGTCGCGTATTGGGGAGGACGGTAAACTGGCCAAAGAACCGTTGTGTTTGACGCAGGATGGATTGGAAAAGAGCTATCTAGCGTCATATATGGACAAGCCTGATAACGCACCTAGAGAAGGCAGTCTTTTAGCATCCTCCTGCAATCCCTCATCTTTCTTCTCCAATTCTGTTGGTTCCTCTCCCTTTCTTTCTTCCTCCCGTCCTTCCTCTGGACTCCCTCCTTCTCCTCCACCTCCTCCTCCTGCAGCTGGTGATGATGATGATGATGATGCAGGATGGTTTGTATCTTTGTTGCTAGGCGACTTGGAAATGCTGTCTTCCTCCTGCGCTGGACTTTCCACTGATTTGCTGGACTGTGATACGAGATTAATTGCAAATAACAACAATAATAATAATATGCAACATTTATATAGCGCTTAATACAAATGTTTCTAAACACTGCATATCATTACCCCGGCTTTAGCACAGCTAACCTGATCAGGCACTCAAATATTCAAGGAATTTCTTCCCATTTACTACACCTGGGTGGAGAGTGACAAATGTAGATAAACGTCTTGCCAAAGGACGCGAGTGCAGCGGTGGGATTTGAACCCCAGACCCTGTGGTTCAAAGTCCGGAGACTTATCCATTGATCCACAACACCTCTACGCAAATAAGGTCATCGGAACTCGGTACATAACAGAAAGAGGGCACATTTACCTTATTAACTTACTTGCATCATGGCTTAAACTTGTCAAACTTCCCATCCCTCTTTTTCCTAAAAGTTATTATTATTCTCCTGTCCCATTCTCATGTCCATACCAGATGATCATGGTCATTTCATTTCATACACACTGTTGTTTGGTGGATTTACTCTTATTTATCCATTAACCATCTACAACATTGAGCTGCTCTGCAAAAACTGCTGTAAACATTTCAATAATTTGTCACACTCCACTAGGGTGTGAATGGACACCCGATAAACCCCAGCAGTACATACTTGGTAACTTAACTATGAGCGGGGTAATACAAATTAAATGTAAAAAAAAACAATGTAGAGTTGAGTGCTATGGATATAGTGACTACTTTCATTATCTAATAGTAAAAATCATTAAATTGAGTTTTTGAAAAGCACATTCATATGCAAGCACTCAGGTGCTGAAAAAAGAAATACATAAAAAAGTTATATGAACAAAGACAAACATGGGAACGATACATACAAATTTATTTAGAGAGTACATAGGCAAACATTTTAAGGAGTTGAGTGATAAGTGCTTGCAAGATTTTCAAATTCTATTCTAAACTTTCATCCATTTTTTTTTCGTTACTGAATGTCAAAAAGATTCCTACCCTTGTTTCTCTCCGTGTGATTTTGCCTCCCCGGCCATTCTCTTCCATGTGTTTCCTGTAGAGGCGACCTTTGCATGACCTCTGAGGTTTGCCCTTTGACCCCTCTTGACCTCCGTCATTCTCTTGACCCACTTCCTGAACACCTGTTTCTTGGTTAGTACTGATAATCTCTGGCCGCTCAGTTTCCGATCTTTCTCTATCTCCGTTAGCATCATCATTATCTCCTATTGTTAGAGGTTTATCATGTGCATGTGAATGCGATGGAGTATTCTCACTTTCTTTCCTACTTGCTTTCACCTCCCTGTTCAGACTTTTTTCGCTTGTTTCAAATTGGGAGTCCTTTCTAGTGTCCTCCTGAGAATTTCTTGCCAAATGTTTCGAGCTGTGGGTGGTCTGCGCTCCATGCGTGTGACTCACACCAGCACTCTGTCTGTTCGCACCCGGCACATCAACCTTTGCCGCGGCCATGCTCTTGTCTGAACTACCTTCCTTCCCAGCACTGCCAATCATGCTCCTCTTCCCGGCCGCTTTCTCACTGGACGCGCTCTGGATGGGAGCCAGCTTGGGCATGGTTTTGTAGCTGGCGTAGCCCACGCTTGCCGCGGGGACGCCGCCCGACGTGAAGACGGTGCCGTTGGAGGGGCCTATCTGCATGGTAGCCCCCATGGTTGTACGGCCCATCCCCCCAGGGCTGTGGGGAGGTAGAGTAGTCACAACAGGGATGGTGGCCAAGGTAGCTTTGATCTTCTTTGGGCCTTGATGGATGCCAGAGTTAGTGATCTGCAGCTGGGGCTGACCTGTAGAAGGTTTTCAAGAAGTGATATAATGCAAAACCAAGTAATAGCAATGATGATCAAAATCCATAGTACACTAAACGTTAAAATAATGCTCCATTAACCAAGATTGGTGCTAAAGTTAGAGCAGCAATATCATACACTGTAGTAATCTACTACTGGTATCATCACAAACTAAAATGCAGGACCATGGATTAAAGACAATAATAAGCTTTTCATTCATGTGGATGTTACCATACATGTCCAGGACAGGGCCAAAAGCTTCCGGGCTACAGTAAATAGTTGTACTTTTCCTTCCCGGGTCGACATCCTCCATTCTCCTTGTACTCTCTCATTAATTTTCCTTTGTATGTGGAATTGCCAAAATGAACTGAATACTGCATAAGCTGAAATTTTTGCATGGTTTAATTTTCGCTGATTTCGCAATGATGTCTTCATTAAGACTTCCATTAGGGGGAAACCCCGGGGTTGTGGTCCACTTACATACCCCTAATCAGTTAAATTGGGAGGAAAGACCCGCCGGTTAAAGTGATTCAGTTCACATTTCGCCTCCCAGGCACAGGTGACGCCAAACCAACTAATAATAATAACTTGGTAAAATCCTGATATCAGTACGGAAACATCATTCAAAACGTGAAAATAGTAACTTGCTCTCGTTAATATGCCAAACTTGTGTAAAATCGCAAAAATATCTGTACGCTGAAATATTGGCTTATACAGTAACAGGTGTGGGGAAAAAAATTTGAGTGAAGCATATATTTTGATGACAGAAGAGATGGGGTTAAGAACATTACCTATAGTGGATATGGGTGGTGTATTGGAATGTTGTAATGTGCCGCTAATGGTCCCTCGAGTGGGCGCGCCATCTCCTTGCTTGATAGAGACCGTGATGGGGATAGGTTGGCCCACCATGGTCGTCCCCTGCATCATCACCTGCCTGGTGGTGGTCGTCGATGTCGAGAGTGTCATCGGTATCACAGCAGGCTGGGACGTCGCATAGATGGTCATCGATGAGGATGACGTGGAAGTGGGGGTGGAGGAGGAGGAGGAGGAGGGGGCAGGGGTAGTCATGACGATACCAGTGATAGGCTGAGAGGGGTTGGGCGTTGACTGGGATGGGGCCAGGCTGAGGACCGGTTTGAGAGGGGGGACTGTCTTGACTGGTTTGGGAGTGGTATTAAGCTGGGGTTGAGGCTGAACAGGGGCCTTGGTTGCTGGTAAAATTTTAGTTGATCCTGATGATATAAATGAACCCCAAAATACATACATCAAACATGGTGTAGAAATTCCAGGGAGGGTTTTATGAAGTGTCTTGTCAGTGATTTTTTTTTACTGACAAATTTGCTCTCAGCCAAAGAGATGCAAGGATTTCAGTAGGATTTACTCAGGATTTACTCAGGATCTTATCCGGACATCGCTGTACAGCATCGTCGTCTAGAGGTAGTGCTGCTGCTATGCTACGTGGCTACACCAATTTGTTAAGCGCTGATTGAAATTTTTGGACAGATGTTTGGTTTTTTATATTTATGGGTCAATTGTTCCAGGTGGTTATGGTTTGATAGTGGGGTTTTCTGTTACTCTTAATTTTCTTCCAATCTCCTAACAGTTAACCCCTAGAATACTGAGTAAAATTATTCAACACATAGTAGCTGTACACAGATTATTTTTCCACTTGAGTGGTGCACTTTAAGGCATTTTGAGGGCTAAACACTTATTTTCCTACCATGAGTGTTGGTCGTCTTGACTGGCATGATGGCAGGCTGTATTAGAGCTGGTACTTGTATCTTGGCCTTCCCATTGCCTCTCAGGGCCTCACCTTGCGGGATGATGACAGGGCTAGGGGAGGCAGCGGCTGCTGGTTGGACGTACGTCACAGTCCTGGGGGCGGAATGGTCAAAGTAATGGTAGATGGTTACAGTTGAATGGATTGTGGTTTAACTAGAGGGTTTCTTTTCTTCACCATTTTCACAACTTAGTTGTATTTCTGATTATTTTTCATTCAAATATACTGCTAAATAAATCAATATCAAAATTTCAGAAAATTATAAAATACATTGATGATCATCAGAAAAATGTCAGTTTTATTTCAATAAACTGATTTGATATGATTAACAGGATCAAGGCAGAAAATGAAAGTCACTGATCTTTATGTGAAGAAGCTACTGGACTGACCTTTGACCTTGAGGCAAGACGAATCTCTGTTGCTGCTGTTGTGAGATGGTGAGCGCCTGTGTGGATACGGTACCCTTTCCCATCTGAGCTGCAGCCACAGTGACAACTGGACTACAGGGCTGCGTGATGATGTTAACAGGCTGCGAGCTTGCCCCAGGACCTAATGAAAACGAACAACACATCGGAACTTGTTAGCGGTGATATGTGGCACCCTTGCCCGGTGGAACTGTAGCCACTGTGATGACTGGGCTACAGGGCCACGGCACCCTTTCCTCCTTTCTTCCACAACCACAGTGAGGCAAGGCTAATGTACAGGGCTGGGTGATGATGTTGTTGCCAGGCTATGAGATTGCCCCTTAAGCATATGAAAACAAACAAACAGATCAACACTTGTTACAGATGCTTTGCCAGGTGAACATGGTACCCTTTGCCCGTTTGAGAGCTCTGCAATCACAGTAACAAGTGGACTGCACAACTGGGTGATGATATAGACCATCTGTGAACTTGCACAAGATTCTAAGAAAAAGATAATATTTAGTTTGCCCAGCATATATCTTGCTCAGTGTTCCCTCTTCTACTAAATCCATCACCAGCTTGTCTTCATAGCACAACCACCAATTTTTACCCCAGGGTTTGCCGCATCAAATCTGAACAAGCCTTTACCCTAAAGCATTTGTAAAGTAATCAAAAAATCTCTTACTTCCAGGTAAGCAACAACAAAGTACACCATCTGCAAATACACAGTGTACATTGAAGTCTCCCCCGAAATACATGAGGACTTATTTCTATTTCCTACTTAAATGTACATCTTGAAAATTAGCTTGCCAAATAGACGAGACAGTTATTATTTTGTTTAATGTAAAAAGCTGCAAAACAATAGGTAGTTTGCAAGAGTGCGATACAGATGTATTAATTAGAAAGTAAAATGCTTACGAAAATGACAACCTTCACACTAATAAACTGAAAGATATGGGGTAATTAAAGGCATTGGCTAACTTTGTGAGTAGCTGATTTAAAAAATTCTCAAACTAAGATGAAACATGTGTATGAGTACTTGTATTTGTACTAAAAAAACCTGAAACCAACCATAATTTGGAATGAAAAAGTGTAAGTTAGACGCAAACGGCGATTTTATTATCCTTCGTCTCACGAGACAATCACTAAGAGGACCACTTTGCTTGAATTTGAAAATGCCATTATGTACCTCCCGCCGCGTGATACGCCAATTCACACAGTACGGTAAGGTGAGTCATACGCGCATGCGCACTCCTTATGTCTATTCTGTGCAACCGACCCTCGTATATTTTTCAAACATTGGTTCACATTTTTTATATTTAAAAAAACTTCCTGTGGATATTATACTTTGAAACTTTCAGACTGGTATCTTTACACTATAACCCTTATGTTTATCCCATTTTCAAGTAACAAAACAATATTATTTTTAATCATAACAATGTTAACCAATGCCTTTAAACTGCTGGAATGGAAATGATACTGAAAAGCACTAAGAAGTGTATATATCATTGGGTCTTACCTATGGTAACTCTCTGCTGAGACTGAGGTGCAGTCAAGTTGCTTGTCTGATAACCTGAAGACTGTGAAACGGTGACCACTTGCTGAGCAAGGTTCATCGGAAGCGGTTGCGTAGTGATCACAGGAATTACAGTGTGGATGTTCCCGTGGTTGAAGATCTGCTGCGTGATCATGCCCGTGTTGGGTGCAGCATGGTTGATGGAGGTAGCCGATATGGCATGAGGGGCGCCTCCTGCAGCCTGATTAGTGACCAACGTGACCTGGTTGGGCTGCGGGACAGCCTTGATGGTCACTTGAGACTGGGGTTGGGTCGGGGTGAGCTGGAGACTCCCGACCTGGACATTCGTCGTACCTGTGACCTTGGACCCAGTGTTGATCTGTGCAGGAATGGAGGGCAGAATGTACTGCAGCTGAGCAACAGCAGGATTCTGGGTCATGTTGTATGTCTGCACAGGAACTACACTCCCGTTAGGCTTCAAGACCAAGTTTGTCAGAACTGTTGGAGTTGCGGGCACTTGAACTGGTGCTTCTGCTGGAGGTGGGGTTGCAAGTATCTTACCTTGAATCGTATTCACATTGACAACATTGACATTGGTTGTGAGGGGTTTGATGTTTGCAAATCCTGGCTTAGGAGTCGTTGGAGTGCTTGGTGAAGCGATAGTCACATTTGTGAGTCCAGTAGGTCTTCCAATCTGCACTACACCACTCTGAAACTCCATACTAGATGCCCGTTGCAAGGTAGATCCTCTACTTACAATCGCCTGGACCGATGTCGGAACCAACGTCGCTAAACTGGCTCCTCCATGAACATTGCTTTGGATGTCCGTCGTCCTCGCAACAATGACGGATGTTGGCAATGACTGGTTCAGATTGGCCGGAGTAGATGATGGCCTGTTTGGGGCTATTGTCACATGACCCGGAACAATAACTGCCCCGGGGCTTGGTGCAATACGTACAGTGGTTGGCAATCCAACCGAATGAGTGTTTCTGACCAGTGCCTCACGTGGTGTGGAACCTTGAGGCTCTTGTCCCAGGACATTGGTGTCCCTCTGGTCCTTTGCACTCCTATCTTCAAATCCCTGATGCGTTGTACCCTGAATTTCCTTTAAATCACCTGTCCTTTCCTGTCCAGCAGGTTCTGATTTCGACACACTCTGTTGCTGGCCCGAGTCAGCTTTCCCTTTCTTCCACGGATGATACTCATGAAACGCCTTTGCTTTGCTCCCGACTGCATCGGTCCTCCCGCGTGGGGAGTGCGCTTTGAACACAGCTCCCGTCGGCTGAAATGTGCTCTTTGACGTCACCGGTCGCGATGATGCACCATCCGTCTGATCTCCACCTATCTCATTCCTGATTGGTGAGTTTGAATCAGGTTTGATTTTGATTGGCTTAGGCCTGTAAGGTTTGTCTGAGGGTGGGAGTTGTTTCATGACCGGAGAGAAGCGCTGTTGAGGGAATGCTTTGTTCTCAATCCTTGTTTCATTTTCCGATTCTGTCTCCGAGTCACTATCTTCCACATTCTCTTTGCATTCCAGATCAATGCGTTTGCTTTGGGGTAAATCCCTTTCCTCTGCTTCAGCAGCTGGCAAACAGAAAAGAAAATGAATATAATCTTAAGAAGATGTCACACACTAAATTTTGGAGTAGATATAAGTCATTTTACCAAACAACTATTACACATTTGCTTCTTTCCTCCATTTTGTAATTCACATTTGCTGTCATACAGAATTGCTAACTCTAATGAGGGTTTCATATTGTGTACGGTATGTGTCGTGGCCGCGAGCTGCGCGCAGCTGAGCTAGCTAGCTACATACAGCTGACTGCGCTACTGCCGGTGAGCTAATCCAACGTGCTCATCCAAGGTTGGTAGCCAGATTTTCATTTAACATTAATAACTTAAGCAATATATGACCATAAGATCAAATGAACAGTATCAGAAGGGCATATCCTAAACTCATGCCATGTTGTATGGATTTTCGTCGAATTTGCAAAAGGGACGAGTTACCTTTAAACTACATTTTCAGCGCTCACACGTGTGGGCAAGACATTTTACAAATTGCAATGATTTTCAAGTTTCCCATGGTAAGTAAAACCAGTTTCAGTAACTAGGTGCAAAGAAAACCAACATTTCTTTACAAACAATTTTCTTTTTTCTTGTAGTAGTTGATTTTCTTCCTTCTTTTATTTGATATAGGATTGTGTACATGCTGCATTAAGCTGTTGGATACTAAGCCAGAGATGACTCAGGCTAAGGCCTATGGAAAATGTGTGTTATACTGAAATCAAATCTTTTGAGCAATGGGTAAGGGAACCTGTTAAATGTGTTTGGGAAGAACAGCTGCCTATAGAAATATTGTTTCCTGCATTTCTAAAGCAGTTTTTATAGACAGGTGTGACTGTATGAAATGTCCATGGAACATTAAATATTGATTCATTTGTCAGTCCAGAGGGGCGTTTCATAAAGCTGTTTGTAAGTTACGCACGACTGGTGATATGTTCTTGTGCTACATGTACATGATTGAGAATCTGATTAGCACCCAAGAACATGTTCCAGTCGTGCGTAAAGTCGTGCGTAACTTACAAACAGCTTCATGAAACACCCCCCAGGGGAGAGTTTCATAAAGCTGTTCGTAGTTCCTAAAGTTACGAATGACTTAACGAACGACTTGAATATAAAGTGCCAAGTGGAATGCCCAAAATTTTTACCTGACGTTTTAACAAAGTGTGACTGCATTTCCCATAATCTCAATTTAATTGTGGCAAAAAATATAATTTGCATTAAAAATGTTTGTAAACAATAGTAAAGTTAATCTACATCTCTGCATGTTTCACTTTTAACTGATGCGATTTATAATGATTAAGAATCACATTTGGCTTGCCATATTCAAGTTGTTCGTAAAGTGATTTGTAACTTTACGAACAGCTTTATGAAGCACCTCCAGGGCCCTGTTTCATAAAACTTTTTATCAATAACAACTTACAATAACTGTTATATATAAGCCCTTGAAATCCTTGCATCTAATTGGCTGAGAGCAAAATTGTGATAGAAAAGTGGAAGTTGTTATCGATTGCAAGTTTTATGAAACGGGGCCCAGGGATGAAGGTCAAGGCAAATGTAAAGTATACCCTTTGCCACATAGAACAAAATGGTTCTATGAATTATATGGCCAAGTTCCCCACATTTGGGGGAATCGCAAGGTTCAGCAAAACCGGAGTGCAATAGCAAGCGTCGCCCCTGGGAGTGCATCCTTCTTGATCAATGCGACTCCTGCGCTAGGTAAGTGTGGGAATGAGAGATTTCAGCAGCCAAAAGTTTAATTCAAGGACATACCAATGACATCATCTTCACCCTCCTCATCGATCACCATCCTCTCCTCATCGCTCAGGGTCTCCTCCGACTCCAGCCTTGGTCTGGGATGCTGCTTCAGCGGGGTGAGGGGTGCCAGGGGCTTGGTGGTTGGAGGATCATCTGCAACCTTGGTCTTCGAGGGAGAGGAGGGGCCAGGGGTACTATCTGGGTTGGGTGTGGACTGGAAGTTGCAAACCATACAAAAATTGTTAGTCATAGAGCAACCATGATCTCACTTTCTTTCTCCCTCTCTCTTTCTCTCTCTCTCTCTCTCTCTTCCTCTCTTTCTCCTTTGCTTGCAACACAAAATCTTCTCCTTGTCTTATTGAAAGAGTAACATCACTCTTACAAAGTCATGCAGCAGCAAACCAAGTAAAAAAAAAAAAAAAAGCATTATTTTTGTTATGTACAAAATTAATGGCGAGTAGTTATGAGTGACACAAAAATAAGTGCTTTAAGCGTACTCACTTACCTATATGTTATCCGATACAGAAATGTGACATGCAGCACACTTAGAATAAAAGGCAGATTTTTCTTTTAACAGTTTCATACTTCATACATGAAATCACATTTGGTAAGGTAGCACTTGGCCCAGTATTGAAGGGCCCAGGCTTAGAAAAAAATGTGGATATTTTTGAAGTGGTTCAATACTTCATACATGAAAAGGACTCTGCAGCTAAGTAGCATTTGGCCCAGGATTGAAGGTCAGAATTTGCTTTGTGTAGAGAATTATAACAGGAGCATTTGTCCTACAAAGCAACCTCTTTCTTACCTCCTTGGACGTGGATACTGTAGGCCTGGGAGATTGGACGTTAGTCGGACTTCCCATGGTCATGTGACTCAGGCTCAGGGAGCGCTTCTTGGGGGGAAGCTGCAACATAGCCGCTGACTGGCATCGTTCCGTAGGCACTGGACTCTGCTTGATGCTAGAGGGCGTCTTGTCCTTCTCAGGAGTGGGTCCAAGGGAAGAAGACTTGTCCGAATCAGATTTGCCTGTTCAGAAAAAAAAAGGATTGGGTCTAAATTTACAACAGGGATGACCAAAAATTCCATTCATAAGCCTGACAACCCTATTATTTACAAAGTCAAAGGCACAAATAGTTTCACTAACAAAATTATTTCATGTCGAAAAATCTTTTAAAATTAGGATAGGGCTAGAATTATTAGCGTCTTTACATAGCATTCTTTCTTAAGTACTAGAAGGAGCACATAGAAATCAGTTATATTTCATACTCATCAGGTTATAAGGCAGGACTAAGACTTGAGTTAGCACTGCCTATAACTATAACTTTTCTAGGATTTCCAGATGCAGTAAATATTTCAATTGTATGCTTAAATCAAAGGATTTAATCAAAGGAAGCTATTTGATTTGAAAAGTAGCTAGTGTCAATGCAGGACTAGGATTCAATACGGCACTGCCAGACTCAAAGAGCCCTCTCTTCTCCTCGTGGATCTCTCAAAGAATAGAACTATATAAACTGTATACTGTAACAGGAATGTCACAAAATGGAAAAACACTCCAGGAATGCAGTACTTACCTGGTTCCCATGCAGGACTAGGACCTGAGTCAGCACTATCAGATTCAAAGAGCCTTCTCTTCTCCTTGTGGATCTCCCCATGGATGGGACTCCTCATCCTCCCTGGACTCATCATCCTGCTTGGGCTAGCACGGTGCAGCGGACTGGGGCTAGTCAGCTGGCTTGGGCTGATCAACGGCAGTGGGCTGGTGAGAGGACTCATCATGTGATGCGACGGGGAGAGCAGGAGAGGGCTGGTGACAGGACCAGGGCTGGTCAGAGGGCCTGGGCTGGTCAAGGGGCCGGGACTAGCCATGGGGCTGGTGGAGTGGGCACCAGAGCCTGATCCACCGCTGGAGGACTTCTTCCGTTCCCGGCTGCACCATTTCCAGTCCGGGTGTGCCTTGAAATGAGCTTCCTTCACCTATAACACATACAATAGAATACATTCAATAGAATACATACATCAGCCATGTACAGTTTTTAAGAGAAAACAATAAGGAAAGCTAAAAACCCAGAATAACAGTAGCAGTGAATGGTCCATTTCATCCACCTTATTCCTACGAGAACACTAGATGAGCACACCTGGTGCTATATCAAAGCCTGTCTACACGATTGAGGGGGTCAGTGCAATATAGTGTTAACCCACACTTTTGTGAAAAATGAGTTATATACATTTGCATAATCCCTTAGTAGTATTCTACATGCTATTAAAATTTCAAATCGAAAATCAAACATTAAATTGGTCTAATAAGGTGGGCATATTCTTGCCCCCCCCCCCAAAAGAAGCAACCCTTAAGCGACAAAAATGTGCTAACCCACACATTTTCACATGGCAATTTCAATGATTGGAAAAAGTATGATTTATAAAAAGTGCACAACTTTAAGCGTGATAGACTCCAATTTGCAAAGTACTTAATGAATCTGACAATTGAGATATGTGACTTTGTCAAACTTACCAAAAGATTGAATAAAATGCCAGAATATGACGGCAAAATTATTTCAAACAGGGAATTTTGATGCTTTTTTGTATGATGTGGGATAGCACTATATTCTTCCTATCTTCAGGAGCGATAAGTTTTTTGGCAATTTTTACAATTTGCATATGACATAAAGGTAGCTTGTAAAACAAGAAGATTCATCAGGTTTTAAAGTATTTATTTCAGTCATGTTTTTAAAAATTAAGTTAAATTCTGCATATTACAAGTTTTAAAACATCTTTTTACTTGTGGCTTAGCACTATTTTGATGTTGAAAAGAAAAAAAAAATATTTGTTGTTCTTTTGTGGAAATTCATGTTCAAAAGCATCCCAAATATCCAATACATTCGAAAAGGTAGCATTTGTATGATTAAAACTTAAAATTTGAAGAATGACGAAAAATGTCTATGGGATTTTGCATGTATTACATATGGGTGCATTATAGTGCTAACCCACAAATCAGAATCACTTGTCAGAAATTTCATAAAATTGGCAACTTTATCTACATGTTCGTTCTCTAAATTCGCAGAAGCTCATCTCGAGTATTTACTCTTTCAAATGACCAAATTTCAAGACACCTGACAAAAGACCGTGATTTATGGATTTTTTCAAACTTTCAAAAAGCGATTATCTCAAAATGACAAACATGTGGGTTAGCACTATACTGCACCGACCCCCTCGCTTAGGACCAAGGGAAGCATGCTGGACTTGCCCTATACCTTTGGACTTGCCCCAAATCATAAAGAAGAGATGTTGACTTTACCATCTTTCGCACAGGGGTTTGCACAATACAAGCCTGGCTTTTTAGCATTCCCCTCCATTTTCAACGTTTACTTATATGCTTAATTTGTAAAATTTCACTTTGACAATTTCTTATGTAATGATTATGTAATTATTTTGTATATGCAATTATGTATGCTGTACAACCATGTATGTTATTTTGAGTTGAAAATTATGTATGTTATATCCGAGTTGAAAATGGAAAAAATAAATGAAATGAAATGAAAAGAAATGTTTAAAACCACCTCGGAATTTGTGTATTTCAATAATTTGGAATGCATTCTTATGTCTCATTGAATCATTATATAAGATGTTTACTTCAGTGGTCAGTAGCACAAGAGTAATGGTATGAGCCCACATGAATGAGAATTTAAATGAATGCATGTTGGGAAAATAAATACATGTATATTTAATTTTGTTTTTCTTTGAGTTATAGCATTTTTGAAGGATGGTTTTAAAGTGATTACACAATGGTAATTTTTTTTTTGATATATGATTGAGAATAGAATTCTAAGAAGAATAACATTAAAAATTTGATGATTTTCAATCGAAATCAATGCATTTTGGCTTATTTTCTCATAAAAAGTCAAGAGTTAACCAAAAAATTTGAGTATGAGGTATGACGTAAAAGTGGGTACCCAGCTTCGCGCATTGCAGTTGTGCTGCACGCTAGACTGTACAATTTGTATTATACCTTGCACGCATTTGCTAGCATTGCGCGGCAAGGTACCCACTTTGACGTCATTTTGACATCAAAGTGGGTACCCAGTTGAAACTGGGTCACAGCTGAGGGTCAAAAATATCCTGAAATCTTACCACATTTTGGAGTTTCTACAGGACTCTAAAAAAAATTGAGGCGGATGATTTTCTGCTAATAAAATCATGCTCTTTTAAATGAACTTACATTGTTTCAGCATTGGGTACCCCCTTTAAACTTTTGCAAATGATAGTAGATGTAGTTTCCATACCTGGAATGCTAGTTCATGGTACTTCTGTTTCTCCTTTGGCTTGAGTGCATACCACCATTCCCCTAGGATCTTACTAACTGTCCTGTTGTCTTGGTTGGGATGCCTCTGGTGGACCAGCGCTCGATGACGCTTGCTGAAGATCATGAATGCGTTCATGGGACGCCTCACGTGGTCCTTATCTCGACTCTGGGGGACGGAGAATTCGGTTAATCATCAGCGTTAGTAATCTGCAGATTTGATGACTTTCACCATCTTCTAAAAAACATTCTGACAGTCTACACAAACATCTTGATTCCCCTCAGTCATAAGAGTTACCCATGGAGAGTGAAAAAGCTTTAAAAACTGATGCAGTGTTTGGTACCCTGAGGTACCGACTAGAAATTCACTGTTCACTACATTATTTCATTTTTTTTTCAGCACTGTGCCCTGGGTACCAAAAGCAAGTGAAAGTAATTGTTTTAGTGTTTTATTTAAGAAGATTATAATGGATTTAAGATATTGTCGTCATACATCATCATAGAAAGAAGAAAATAAGCTTTGGGATAGTTATCGCCAATCGTGACATAAAAGTCGCTAGACAGCATTGCATAGCTGTATTCTGATGACATGGGATTGCTCTACACAATGCCACACCCTAGGTTATGACAGTGCCCTGGGTTACGTTGTGCCCAAATTAAATATGAAATGGGGAAGTGACACTCTACAAACTAGCAATAGACTGAAAACTGGAACTCATAAATTATAAATATATTTCAAATAAGTTTTGAGGAAAAATTGATTTTTTTTTTGTTGAAAGACAATTACAAGTTAGAAGTAACAGTATTGCTTTATGGGCATCCAGATTCTTGAAACCATAGCAGAAGTTCATGCAAATCCCCTTCAAAATGTTTGCATTTAACAAGACACATTTCAATGCAATGTCCACAATGTAAGGCATACAAAGGCTTCAGGAAACTGGCCCCAGATTCTATTTCTTCTATCTTTGAGAGACAGGGATCAATCGATGGTAACTTTAAAAGAATGTGTTTCACTGACCTTCCTCGGACTACGCGGTTCCTTCTCGTCTTTGGGCAGTGAGCTGAGCGAGTGGGAGCGTCTTTTACCAGGAGATACACTACCAGCTGTGGGTGGGAATGTGAATGCACTGGGTCTACAGAAAAACAGAAATGTGAAAGTCATATCAAAGCAATGAATAATGATGATAATGATGATGATGATGATGACGATGACGATGACGATGACTATGATTGTGGTGATGATGATGACGACGACGATGATGATGATGATGGTAATGACGATGACGATGACTATCATGATGGTTATGATGATGATGATGATAATGATGAAGATGATGACTATGATAGTGAAGATGATGATAACAATGCTGATAATGAAAACGATGATAATAGCAATAATAATGATAATGCGGTTCCTCATCTTTCGGCAGTGCATTTAGAGACCATACACATCTCTTTCAATAAGATACTCTATCGGCCACAGGAAGGATTTCGAACACACTAATGGGGTGTTGCAAGAAACTTGCAATCAATTGCAGGCCTGTTTCTTGCAATACAAATTTGCAATTGATTGCTAGTTGCAATTGATCTATCAGTTGCAAATTTGCAATGGATATTTGCAATCGATTGAAACTCAAGTTTCTTGCAACACCCCCTAAGTCTACTATGAAAACGAGACAAGGTAGACAAGACCTACATCGATACAATGGCCAAAATTCACCAAGAGTTTCCATCTTGAAGTACACTTTATACCTTCATTCATCCAGCTAACCCTAAGAGGTGATATATCATTATATGTCTGAAGGGACCCATACCACCAAAAATACTTTGCTCTAATTGCTCTGGATTCGTGAAAGAATACTAAAATCAAAATATCAGCTTTTGATATCACTTCCATAAAGAGAAATTACAAGGCTAAATACTTCCCTAATACCGTTAAATGCAGATTAGTTAACACATGAACCCTTTAATAGTCAGTGTGCAAGGAATACAAGATCATTTTGGGTTCAGTATGCAGGGTTCTATTTTGTCCTCGATTCTTTTTTTATTTTCTCAATTGCTTACCCCAAGGGCTAAGGATAAATTAGTAAATTTACACATCAAACCTTTGCAAAAACATCTTCTTTGGCAATTTGTCCCTTTTAAAAGATATTAGCTTGACTTGTGAAGACATCTAACTCTTCTCCTTTCTTTGACATGAGGCCATCATGTTTGCCTAAGATACTGCCTAAGATGAGTCATCTCCTAGACCAACCCATCACTTCATTCTTTGTAATTTATTTAAAATCAATCTAAACAAAGTTCTCAAGGCACACTGGTGACAGATCTGAAAAGTCGATAACTGAAAATTTTGTCCTCTTTTCCTTTCTAGGTGTCCAATGGGTTAGGACAGTGCTTCTCAACCGAGGGGCCACAAACCTCTCTTAGGGGATGTGAGGTCACCCAAAATATTTGTAAAAACAGAATAAAATGAAAAATTGTCTGGTTTTACATGATGCAGGTAGAAACCAGCTATACTGTTACATGATAAAAATTGTTATCAATGATTTCCACGTAACATGGGGGTAGGGTGTGTAACAGTCCAAATAATTAACACTCAAGTTGAAGAAATACTTTCTGTGTCATGTTTTATCATCTGTTTTTCTTACTGAAGTTTTGTAAGGTGGATCTCGAAAAAAAATTCTAGAGCCAAAGAAGGCTTCGAAAAATTTCTAACAGCCCACGAGGGCCTCAAGTTTAAAAAAAAATGTTGAGGAGTTGTGGGTGTTAGGAAATGTTAGCATGACTTGTGATGACGCCTTACCCTTCTTCCCTCTTTGGCATGAGGCCATCATGTTTGCCTAGGATGGTGGGTCCCTGGACCGTTCTCACGCCAGACAACTTCACCGTTTCACCTGGGAGGGGGAAGAGAGAGAGAGAGGAAGGAAGAGAGAGGGAGATAGAGAGAAGAGTGAG
>CM057162.1:23262213-23338984 GCA_029962745.1 Echinometra lucunter
GAGAGAGAGGAGGAGAGGGATGAGAAAGAGTGGGATCAAGTGTTACCGCAAAAGAGAAAGTGAAAGAGAGATTGAGAAGGGTGGGATGATAAACAGTTGACACAGAGAACAAAGACAAAAAGCACAGCGGGAGAAAAAAGACAAAATGACATGAGATGCATATCAACACTTATTTCTAAATTCATCTTGCTTAATAAGATTTAATATATATAGAAATAAACTACTGTTGTAATACCAATAAATTGCAAGTACTCAATTTCCGTATACACGCCTTTTCTCTCCTAACTACAAAGCAGTGTATCATATCTTCACTAATATAATAATTGAATCTTCACAAATGTTAGGGCCTAAACACATCAAAAATAGTTGATCAAATATACTACACATTTCATCAAACACTTCTCAATGTGTTTCAAACATTACAGAAGGCACCATCAATCATGTTTCATTACAACTATTCCCCAGGCCATGTTGAGTACAAACAAGATGTCACTTAGAGTACTTATAGCCGTAGAAACTTTCACAAATTATGAATAACAGCCATTTCTTGAGACAAGAAATATTTGCTAATTGATTTTGTTGTTGTAATTCCATCACTTTGCCACATGAAACTTAACCATTCTGGTTGCCTGGTTTTACCTAGTTCACGCTCTTCCCGCTCATGACATCCTTAACTCACCCGGCAACTGATTGGCTACCGCTTGTTGACCGACTGGTAAAGTTTGGGCTTCATTGGGTGTCGGGGAGGAGGAGGCCGAGGGGTGACTGATGTTGAAGATAGGGACTAAAGAATGCCAGTAGAAGACAGGTACATGACCAGGTGGGACTACAACAGATGCTGTGCAAAGAAAACATAGTAAATATAATTTACCCCATTAACCCATTCGTGACAGAGGTCCACATTTTGTGGTTTGGCCTGATATCTTTTGATGCAAAGCCCTAGAAATTACACCAAATACATGAGCAGAAAGAGAAAAAAATTCTACACAATCTATGCCCATTTTGGTTGCGTCAGTATTCGTTGTTTGATGCTGAAATTTTTTAAAAGGAAAATAAGCATTAAAATCCTTAAATTGGCGATGTGATAGAAAGTTTAATATCACTGTTTTCCCCTGCAAATTGGCAACTTTTTGACTTCTCATAATTTCTGTCAATTTATATTCATTTCAGATACATGATGTTTTTAAGAAAAATGTAGCAATAAAAGAAAAATGTTGGTGTTGCCAATTTGAAGAATAAAAGCTGATCAAATTAGGCTTTAAATAATTCCTGTCACGAATGGGTTAATGCAGTGTCTCATCTCAAGAATCATACATGAGCAGAAAGAGAAAAAAAAAATCACTGAAAATTTTTGAGCCCATTCTCAATACAGTGTGTTGTGCCATTATCGAATAAGAGCATTGCAAATACAACAAATAATTACACTCTTCAAATTGGCAACACAATGAAAGTTATACACAATCACTATTTGGGGGTAATTTGGCAAGTTTTCAATTGAATTTCGCAGTTTCTTTCACTTTGGTTCATAGTGTACACATTTTCATTTTTTTCAAATGCAGTATAAGTGTAAAATAAAATCAACTACTGTCAATTGGAGGAAGGAAAACCGATTAACTGAAAGATTAAGAAAACTATGTACTGCTGTCGATAAAAACATTGAAGACTGGAACCAGAAAATGCCTGAGGAAGATAGAAAAATGACCAGGAGTAACTACACCTAGCACTAAGAAAAGAAAATATTTACATAATAAATCAATTGTTGAAGATCGGGACTAAAGAATACCAGTAAAAGATAGAGACATGCCCAGGAGGGAATAGAACTTGTGCAGTGGAAAGAAAACCAAGAGACAGTCAGTACTCCTGATTTCCCATGGGTGCAAAATACAGATAGGTGTGCCTATATATCTTCCTACATAATCTAGAGCAAAACGTGCATAGTGCCATAACAGTTGGATTGGTAGAGATCATTTCTGAAGAAAAAAACACACCAGAAATGAGCTCCTGTTTTGGTGCTAGATGCATTTCTGATGTACACAGACTATGTTATTATGCATCAGTAATTGATATATGTCACAAGTGTACAAGTTCTGTCACAAGCATGAGACTGGACTTACGAGTTCCATCTTTGTTTTCACCCTTGCTGGTGTCCTTGGCACTCTTTGAGACCAGTGGTATCAAAGCTGAAGGTGTCAGGGGGGCTTGACCCACTTGTTGCTCCCCCTGAGGTATGACCCGCCCTCCTTGAGTGGGTGCCTCTGGTCCGGGCTGCTCACGGCCTTTCTGCCTCCTGACATCCTGAACAAACACCTCATCTCCCGAATGTCCTTCCTTGGAGACTGTTCCCTTACTGGTTTTGCTGGGGCTTGTCTGGGTCTCCTGGACATGGACGCTTCCGGACATCGTCTGATGATTTGGTGGAGCCAAGAGTGCAGCCCGGAGTTTGTTCTCAGACGGAGGTGGAGGGAACTCAAAGTGGCTCTTCTCACCTTGAGAATGCCCCTGCTGTCCCTGCTGCTGCGGTTGAGTAGGTGCCGCTCTCGTCTGCTGCTTGGTAACGTTGACCGGTGATAAGATGTGCTGTCCAGACAACTGACTCGGTGTACCTGAAGTTGATCCCAGAGAGCTGGGCCGAGACAGGTGACTTGGGGGTGCTCCCGCTCAGCTCCACTCCAGAATCCTGGCTATCTGTTCTCCTGGAGTACTCCCGTTTGGCGTGTTCCATGCGAATCTGGAGCTTGTGAGGACTGACGGGGGTGGCAAAGTTAAGTCCCGTCTGGACAGTTGGAGTAGAGCTGGAGCTGTGACCAAGCTGAAGTCGAGGAGATGTGACCTCTGATGATCGTCCAGAGATTGGTGTGCTGCTTCCCCACCGGCTTGGAGTGCCAGAGTGAGAGCCGTGTTGCATCTAAAGTAAGAGAAAATTCATACAGAAAGATGTTCTACCTGATGAAATCTACAAGTAAAAATTTCTAATAGCTTAGGTCATAACAACAAGCAAGGTTTTACGGCAACTCCACTTTCATGAGTGCTGTACTCATTTTACACTTTATCTAGTTCAAGGTATGATAGGATGAATAATTTCTTCAAAATTGTTAATCAAGATCAAGTCTATGACATTCTTTCGAAAATAAGACATGACATATCAAGATACGTTCCAGCATAATCGCAGAACATAAGCCTAGTATGCTATGCTATGCAATGGATTACAAGTAATCAGTTTTTGTTTTAAACTAATATACGGTATGTTGTCCTTTAAGGCTCATTCCAACGTGCAGCAGAAAAAAAGCTTTTACAAAACGTGTGTGTGTGGGGGGGGGGGGGGGTTGAGCATATTGGACTTTACATTCCTATACCTTATAACATACAGATAAGCAGATAAATGTACGTGAGGACATGTATAACATCTTTGTGTGCCACTCACATTTGTTTGTACACAAACACTTCCAAGTTTTTTAAGTGATTTACTGTTGTACATATGGAATGGAATTCCTTTTTTGATACAAGATGACATAACAAAGCCATTATAAATGCCAGCATGAGTGAAATGGAAAATGGAGAGGACATCAATGTGCATGGACAGTGAAGAATATTGAAGAATGCTGATGTTGGTGAAGATGGTGTCTGGGGAGCATATAATTTGATACTAGGTTGGACAGTACTGCCTTGCAAATAACCAATTACTTTAGTTATAGCAGTCTGCTACATGCCGCTTTGGGTGAAACAGGGATATTCATTTCACCGATTGAGGCACATGACCGGCATACACAACTGACAATATCAGGCGTGTTTTCATTAGCCCCGCGGCATAGGTAGGGCTTCGGTCACATTTGACCAATAACGATAACATTAACGTATATGCGCATGTTCAACAAACCTATTACAATCAGGATAAAAGGGGGGGGGCACACCAGAACAATGAAATCGAAGGACTTCTATCGATCAGGTACAAAGGACCACTTCCCACATCATTTCTCAACTGATGACACATCGAAAGAGCAAAAAAGATTGGCTCACTGATTTTATTCACGATATCTGTCCTAAAAAATTAATAATAAAAATGGTGCCCTAACAAATCCACTGATACAATAAAATCCATGAGGGAGTCTCATTAGCATACATCGTTCAGGTCTGACCAACCTACCTACCTACCATGATGATTTCCTATTCATTTCCCAAATAGATAAAGCCTGACCAACTTGGCAACCATTTATAGGTTAGCAGTAGTTATCATTATCGTTATGGGTCAAATGTGATGAAGGCATAAAGACTAGAGAACACACTGCTGGAGCTTAGTAGGAAAGGTGAATCTTTCCTGGAGACTGTGTGCAGGACTCTAAACTAACTTTCTGGGAGGGGGGTCTGAATTCCATATTTTTTGGATCCAGATGTATAAGCCCAACATCAAACTTTCAAACTCTGGGGGTTGAGACTTAGATTTTGGGTGCCCACATATCCTGGGTGCCTGTTCATGTCAAGTCCTCCTCTGTAGCTTACAGTATTAACTGTAGCATTTTTGTTATACAATGTAAGATGATTTCAAATCAAACATCTTGTAAGCTTTAAACTTTGGGGGAGGATTGAACTATTACATGTATGTCAGATGTTCTTTCTTATTCACCGAGAAAACTGTTTTGAGTCTATTGCCTAATCTTGATTCTTTGATCTTTTCATAAAGTGTGTCCACAGGAGCACCTTTCACATTCTAGCATACCTAGCTAAGACAATGCAGTTCTTTCGCTATTTGGGTCAATAAAGCATTATGGGAACACAACAAATAGTACTAGAACAGCCAAGGGAGTGAAAACTTAGAACATCTTGAGCATACTGAGCATACTGATAACTTCTTCACAAATCATCTTTTAATTATTGGCAAACCTGGCCCTGAAAGGAAGAACTTAACTAAAAACCGTGCTTATAAGCACTACAAGAACTGCAGTACACGTACATGTACCTTGCTTGAAAGGGGATAATGAAAACACAGCACTCAGCAACCTAATTTCTCTTTTCAGGTGGCAGCAGTGGGATATGATTACATGTGAGGAGAGTGGACTGGCCAGCTTGGTCAAAGTGGACGGGAGAAGATGGCTTTCTCTTATCTCAATGGATTCACTGAAACACCACAAGACTGACTACAAACCAAACAATTCTTGGCCATTGGGGGTGTTGAAGTTTGGGTGGTTTTTTTTTAACCTGTTGACTTCTGAATTCTATTATTCTCATAAGCATTAATATCAGAATCACTTGGTTCCCAGAGACAATGGCTTTCGGAAGCATTCCTTATTAAGACATGCATTTTTCCCACATCAAATGATGAAAGACAAATTATACAGTGGACAGGATAGCTAGATCAAAGTGGAAAGCCAAGGAAAGAATAGGTCAGAAGTATTTGAATGGACAGGGTACCTGAGAGATGGGCATGAAAGTTGTCTGGCTGCGGTGGCCAAAGTGGGCTGGTGATGGGGTCTTGGAGGCTGATCGGGGAGAGTGGGGAGCCGAGTGGTGCTGTATCGGTGTGAAACAGGGATTACACGGCGTGCCCGATCGCGAGTTGCCCAACGATATCAGCATGTTGGCGGCCTCCGCCTCGTCCATGTCAAACTTTGACGGGTCAATCTGGGGTCGCGAGTCTGAAATAAAAAGACAAAAATACAGAAAATACCAATAACTAGAGTAACACCAACAACACCATTGATAATTATTTATCCCAGGTAGGCTCCTACAATATGATTTTCTTTCTGCAGAGGCACCTGCGACAATATTACCCCAGATTTAGCTTGGCAACCATGATAAGGATCATAAGGCATTCACACAAGTACATTCTAGGAATCTTCCCTACCGGGTACTCACTTTTCTTTCACCTGGGTGGAGAGGGGCAAGTGCAAATAAGTGTCTTGCCAAGGGGCATTGAAATACATTGGACACTTCCAGGATCGAAGATAAATAAGGACTTAAGACATAAATTGCCTTGCTTCATTTTCTTTTGATCTATGAAAGACTCTGTTTCACGCTTTTTAATGCTACAATAAAATCAATACCACATGTAATCCACTGTCTGATCTGCATTAATTTCCTTTATGATAACTGACGTTTTTGTATTTTCTCTTTTGCTGGACATCAAATACGAAGAGCACACCGCAGAACAGATGGCATTACAGAACACAATCTACAGTACCTTAAAATTTTCTGTATCTCTAACAATGCAAAGACATAAAAATATTCTGAAAGGCTCCAAGGAAGCTTCATGTACCCTTTCCTAAACTTAGATCCCCATCCAGAGGTACAAGACACTTTTTCCTTGAAAGCCACAAGGCTGCTGTAACAAAAAATAGATTGCAGCTTTGGTTACCCACATCATAGTTTGAGACATTTGGGGGAAAGCTGGAAGATGACAACAAAGGATTTTGTCAATAAACATGTCAAAGAGGAAGCCAGGAAGCCTCCAATTGAGAAAAAAAAGATGGGCGGCATTTCATTTTAAAGATACATGTATGGAATCTTGCATTCTGGTAAGGATGCAATACAAATTTTCTAAGAAGTCAACAAAACTAATGGCTGTCCAAACCAGGCTCCGCTGACAACTGACTAGCATCTATTTCGTACACTAATGAAATGCTAGAATTTAACCCTAGGCCAAACGCTACATTACACCCTAAACCTAACCCTAAACTAAACTCTGTTGAAAACCTGACCATGATTGTATAACCTTTATGAAATAATGCTCAGAGGAACCGTTCCTGGAGCATAAAGTGAGGTCATTAAACTCTCAGAACACATTTGTAAACATCAACATCCTCTAGTTGCCAAAAAACCCTTCAAGAAAATAAGTAATTGCCAAGCAAGAGACCTTTTTTTTATTCAAATCCAACCATAATATACTGTCCATGTACATCTTACAGTGGCGTATTTAGGGAAAATAACCCTGGTCAAGTGCTGAAATTGGCCCCCTTCCAACATCTGACACCAACGAATAAGCTTTTTTCTTCTTTTTCATTTTTGTTTTTGCTTTTGCTTTTTGCACCCCTAAAAGCGGTGCTGGGTGCTCATGCCCCCCTAACCGCTCCTAGATACACCACTGACATCTTAAGTTTCTTTGTGACAACTACGACAATAACGGCTTCACCCATTGTCAGAAAATACTCTAGAGGCCCGAACCTTATCTTACATCATGATCACTTACATCAATTTGCATAAACTATCTGAATTACCCTTCCTATTCACCAAATTACATGTATAACAATGAAAATACTTCAAATGTCTCAAATCTGTATAAATCATAATATCCAAAATATTCAAATAATCCCATTACCACCTTCTAGATAATCAATCAATAATATTACCTGTATAATTCCTTCACTGCATATAGTATTAATCTTTACTTGGTTTTCTAAACTAACGTGTTTAGATCTATGTACACTTACATCAGTTTTGGGAAGCAGCACCCAAATGCTCCAATTACAGCCATCCCTTTTAATGGCTTGTTCACACATGGTTAAAAGTACTGTGCTTAACCAGTAGCTTACGAGAACTGGGTGGACCGTGCACAAAATCTATGAGGATTTACCAAATCTCACAGTGAGAGGGTTAACATTTTTGCATTTTTGACACACCCGTAATGAGCAATACTCGTCAATCATCCCTACCTACCATTCATCAATAATAAACATAAAAAGGTTACTTTTTTTTACAGTTTGCGGCCACATATTTGAACAAGCCTTAAAGTATTCTAAAAGAAGTTCAAATACACACTTATGTACCTAAAATAGTTCATGACCCCAAAAATACATATGAAAAACAGCAAATGGTAACAAAGATCTTGGCTGGTATTCATGATTCACCTCCACTTATTAGTATTTCCTTACTACTATCTAAATGGAATACATGGCTTTGTTTCAGGTCACAAAAGAACTGGGTCAGTTCAGACTAAAAAAAAATGTGCAGTATATGAAATTCAAATAAAGAATTTTTGCATAGCTCAACTGGCAAATATGAATGTACATGGAAAAGTATCATTTAAAGAAATTATTTTGAGAAACTATTTTGATGAAGGTGAGCTGCAGTAATTGGTGCAAGGTTATGTTGTAATACTGTAGCTGTAGAACGAATTATGACAATGTATACGGTAGTATCATAGCTACACCATAAATTTCGCTTGTCTGAATGGGTTCCTTGTTTAAATTATACAGAAATGAGTCAGGTTTGGGAGTAAGTCAGGAACAAAGAAATGAATCAACTTCAACTTCTCACAGAGGGAGAGAGCTGTGGAAGCATGCAAATGTTTAGAAGAACAAATTATGATGCATTGAGAGAAATTATGATGCAATGACAATAGCTGAGGCATAAGGAATGGCAAGTTAGTCCTTGTTCTACCGTAAACTTTGCCTGTCCATTCTGTTAATCATATTCTGTTCACATTCTAACAGGGCTCCATAATAACATTTGTGGTGGGGGTCCGGATTGAAATTCCAAGCTGCACACATATTGAGTCCCTGTGAAATTTGCTCAGTTTTGGGGGGTTCCAACCTAATCGTGGGGGGCCGTCTGTCCCAGGCGCCTGTTGTTGTCAAGCCCTGCTCTATGAATAATGATGAACCTTTGTAGTGTGTATTTATGAGGTCTACATACATGTATTATACTGTCATCTGTTCAGAGTCAGAAGGGCGTTAACTCATGTCATTTTATACAGACTTAACTCCCTTTTGGCTCCAAACAATCAATATCTCTTCCTCATCAGCTTTTTTTCTGGTCCGTTTCTCGATCTCATTCCATCTTCTTCCATTGTTTTCTCTATATACATGTATCTTTTTTTTCCAACTTTCTTCTGGCCTCTCTTCCTCTTCCATTCCATATTCATATATTGGGCATGCTTGCTCTCTCTCTCTCTCTCTTCCATTCCATATCTTTATATATATTTGGCAAGCTTGCTCGCTCGCTCTCTCTCTCTGTCTCTTCTCCTCCTTCCTTTCTTCTTTCCCTCCCTCCTTCCCTCCATTCATCCCTTCCTATAGGGTGGATAGATAAATTCATAAATACAGGGTACTAGGGTAGATTTCGTCATAAATCTACAATCAGCTAAACAAGAAGACAGAAGGAAAGAATAAATTCATGAGCCTGAGAGGCAGGCTAGGCGACAGCTCTACACTCGTCAACGGAGCTTTGCAAAGTCATTGCGATGATTCTGACGCACCTCTTGGACAAGCCTATATATCCAAGATGCTCCAGCCAAATGACAAATGACGAATCACACTGATGAGAAAGAAAGGGGGAAATATTTGCTTTTTCTTTGAGCCATTACTGTAATTGCTTGATGAGTACATGCCTCATGCTTTGATTCGACTATTATACGCAGAATCAGAGCACTGTAGTAGAGGCAATTATTTCAGTTTCATGCGACAGATATATCGAGAGCATTATTTGTCATGCAAGGCACATGTGTTAACTGAGTTGATTGGTTGAAATTCGCTCTATTTTTAGGCGTGGGACCTTTTCTGCTTTGTCCTCGTTGAGGAGCAATATCGCCATCATGTCTGATTAAAATTGGGTAATTCAGGAATGGGATCCTCATGCTCTGTAAATGCGATATTACACAACATTCCACCTGGGGTAACTTGGAAAGGGAACTTGTTTTGAGAGGAGAAACCGATGGAGAGAGGAAAGGATGGAGACAGGAACAGATGGAGAGAAGGACAGATGAGGTGAGAAATAGATGGAGAAAGGGGGTCACCCCCCCTCCCAAAAAAAAGAGAGGGGGAGGGAAAAAGAAAGAGAGAGAGAGTAGAGATGATGAGAGACATATAAAAGTGTGAAAATGAAATAAGAGAGAGATATGACAAGAGTGTAACAGGGGAATAAAAAAAAAATCAAACTATGAACTTACATGACAATGATATTAGTTTTGACTTTAATATAATGATCACTTCAAAAAAATCATATGCTTCATAAGAATTATTTGTCTATTTTTAAAAAAATGCTCTCTTGTGTTTATCTCTATGAATATTAAGCTTTAAAAGATGTTCAGTGCATGTGAAATCTGGTGTAAATGGGACTAGTGACCAAAGGATGAGATAATCTGTAAGGAGGCTGACCAACAAACACATCAAATCTGTATCAAATGACGAGCGTATCTCTCCCATCTAACGGCAAAGGCACTTTAATTTTTACTCTAGAGTCTATCCATTGCCCGTAACACTAAACTAAACTGTAAAATAACTTTACAAAGACTCATCAGCTTAAACGAAGAGAGATAAAGCACGCTGATTTCATTAATCGTAAAAGGATCTGTTCGGAAAGTGAGGCAGTCGCCTCTCGAAAACTGCCTAAGCCCTCCCAGAGTGGCAAAATGTCGTTTCCACCAAGTTCGCATCAAGTTCAGACTTTCATCATCTAAAATTCAACTCCTTTATTGCATAATGTCAAAAACATATTGAGCAATCAGAGGGGACGGGGGGCTCGGATGCAGGTTCTGGAGAGAATGGATGAAATGCAGTGAAATCAACAGAAAGTTCATCATGCTGTCATGTAGCACATGAGCTAATGAGTGTCCCAATCTTTCTATATATCCATACAAGAATCTCAACTCTCCCCTCTTTCCGTTCGTGCTTTTTTTCATTCTCATTTAAATCTTGTCACTATCTCTTGCTCAAGTCCTATTCATCTTTCTTTCAATATTCCTCCTTTCCTTTTACCTTGGTCTTTTGCTGATCTGTCAGTAACTTTTTTATCTATTTTTCCATTTTCTTCCTTTTCTTTGTCTATCCCTGATCTTCCACTATTTGGCTCTCTCTTTCTCCCTTTCAATCTCTAACATGTGTCTCTCTCTCCTTTTATTTATTCTCTTAACTCTTTCTCCTCTTTCTCTTTCTCTCTGTCTACATCTCTGTCTATCAATTCATCTCCATTTCTGTTGCTCTTCCCTATCTCTCTCCTCTACTTCCTTTCTTCCACTCTTCATTCTCTTTCATTCTCTTTCCCATCCCTTCTTTCATACTTCATCACCATCCTCCCGAAGCAGAAAAGATAAATAAAACCCACTCCTAGTAAGTACTGCACATCTAAAATCCCCATCAAAACTGTTAACACAAAATGTCTCACAACAGCTAAAACCCCATTTCAATGTTGACTCCAAGTTTCGTAAAACAGAATTTATTCCGTTATCTCTACGGAGAATCGTGCGCATGCGCGGGGCGTGATCCGGGACAAACGGCCTTGATCCCTGTGATAACCTTACTGCTAGCATTCAATGCAGGTAATCAGAAACCGAGTAGATCGTGAAACTCCGAGATGCTTCTTCACTTAATAAAATTTGCTTATAGCCTGGGTATGGTGTACACAAAAATTGAGCAGTCTCTTTCTTCCTCCTTTTCTTCTTCTTCTGCTTCCTCTTCTTCTCCTCCCCTTCTTCTTTTCCTTCTCCTTCTTTTTCCCTTTCTCTTTCTTTACCTTTTTCTCCTCTTTGTCCTTTTCCTTATCCTTTTCCTTTCTTTCTCCTTTTATCTTCTCAACCTCCTCTTCCTATTCCTTCTTTTCTGATGTTTGCTGACTGGTACCATTTAGTTTGTTTGTTCCTTCTTTGTTTGTTTGTTTGTTTGTTCCGTTTTTATCTGTTCCTCTTTTTGTATGTATTTACTTTCTGAAAAGGCTTTGCAAGATGTTTCAAGCAAACAGTTGCTTGATCATGTCACCACTTGCTAATTTTAGGAACATATCATGCCAACAGATTAGCTAAACAAAGATTCAAGCCACTGCCACTGTGAACATTGATATTTTACAATATATATATATATATATATATGCATAATTGATTTGTCAGTGTTTAATTTGATTTATTAATGGTGCATGCCTCTCTACCTTTGGAATATCCTGAATTTTTTTTGCAGATTGCATCTCATTTTTTTCTTTCTCCATTTCTTTCACAAAGTGTCTCACTCTTTCTTTCTTCTCTCCCTCCTTCTTTGAGCTTCTCTTGCTCTTTCTCCATCTCTCCTCCTTTTTTTTTATGCTTCTTTCGTTTGCTTCTTACTACCTTTCTCCCTGTATATATTGCATCTTTTATCTCTTACTTTTTCTCTTTGCTCTTCCTCCCTCTCTCTCTCTCTCTCTTCATTTCTCTATCCATCCCTCTATCCAACTCACTTGTTAACTCATTCATCTTCTAAATTTCCTTTTCTCCTCCACTTGTTTTTCTCAATCTTTTGTTCTCTTTTGACCTTTCGGTCTCAGTCCGTCTCTCTATTTCTTTCTTTCTCTCTTCTTTCACACACTCTTTATCTCCCCCTCCATCTCTTTTTCTCCTTCACCCACTAACTCAAACACTCGCTCTCTCCTCATCTATGCATCTCACATCCAGGTCGGATGTGCGCTGCTGCTGCTGCGCAGACGTCGTCATCGTCTGTGAGATCTGGTAAAATCAACAGAAGCTAAATTATCATCTCACCCGAGTTTGAACTCGGCAGAATGCAAATGCACCGAGGTTTCCAGATTCACAACACCGCCAGCTCGGGAAAGACGTAAGGGAATCGTATTCTCAGGGAAACGGACGAACCACCTCCGGCGGCAAGTGCTCTGTCTCGATTTTCGTTCTTCTGCTGATATTGATGCGAGCGTGTTCGGCTCGTGGCAATGATCTCGTTTCCCCATCGGGCACAGAAACCCCCCTGGCCTTGGAGAAAAGGGCACTGGAATGCATTTCATATACTTGAAGATGTTCAAGCCCTACCCCTGTTTCCTCAAATCTCAACCCTCTGCTACCCATGGAGAAATGCTAACAGTTGTGGCTTTTTGCCTAATCTCAATTCTTCATAACTATTGTAAACACCTGCAATGGCTTAATATATTTGCAAATGACTGAATAAATTTTCTCTTCCTTTTTTCCCCTCCTTCCCTCCCTACCCTCCTCCTCTCATCATCCTCCTTTATTCTTCAGCTCCTTCTCCTTTTTTTCTTCTTCTTCTCTTACTTCTTCCTATTCTTCTTCCTCTTCTTCTTCTTCTTCTTCTTCTTCTTTTACTTTTTCTTCCTCTTCTTCTTCCTCTTCTTCTTCTTCTTTTACTTCTTCTTCCTCTTATTTTACTTCTTCTTCTTCTC
Organism: Echinometra lucunter; assembly: GCA_029962745.1. Lineage (NCBI taxonomy): Eukaryota > Metazoa > Echinodermata > Echinoidea > Camarodonta > Echinometridae > Echinometra > Echinometra lucunter. Next base: position 23,275,294 of record CM057162.1, read on the forward strand.
CATCCTTTCCTTCCCCTTTCTCTCCCCTCTCCGCCCCCCCCCCCAATCTTCCCTTGAAAGGTCAGTTATAAAAATTGTCAAACATGTACATATCCAGGCAGGCAATGTTCTAATCATACATTCCTTCCATCAGTAAGTCTTCAACCAACAGTTTACTGATCTTCTACTCATGTGTTCCTCCCCCTCTTCCCCCTCCTATCCTCTCCCTCCCTCCCTCCGTCTCCCTCTCTCTCTCTCTCCCTTCCTCCCTCTCCCTTCCTCCTTCGCCCAACTTTCGTTGAAATGACAAAGTTATGATGATTGTCATATACCAGGGCAAGCAATATTCTAATCAAATCCTTTCTATCCGCAAGTCTTTGACAAACAGTTTACAGATCTTCCATTCCTGTTTTCCTATTCTATGTACACTGCCTATCCCACTGAACTGATAACAGTGTAATGCTTTGAAAAAAAAAAAGAAATACTACTAATTGGGCTTTACATGTATTTACCCAGGGTAGCCACATTAGTGCTACTACTGCTCTCCCTGTGGGTGTGGGCCCTGCAATTATTATTACCCCAGCAATGCTAGGTACCCGTTTAATACACCTGGGTCAAGCGGGACAAATGTGAGCAAAAAACCTTGTCCAAGGACGGAAGCAAAGGGCAAGGATCAAACCCAGGACCTCTTGTATCAGAGGCAAGAGGCTTTACCACTATGCCACAGTAATGAAATTATAAAAGGACAGGACAAAACAATATACTCTCTCTCTAAAAAAAAGAGTGAACGCATTCACTCTGTTAGGGGTGAATTTCAGAAGAGAGTGCATTGAGAGTGAATTAAGAGTGAATTAAGAGTAAAAATTGTGATATTCTCTCTTTATTCACTCTTTTAGGGGTGGCCTCAGAGATCATTCAAAATCCTTGAGTGATCACTGAGGTCACCCCTCAAAGAGTGAATATCACAATTTTTACTCTTAATTCACTCTTAATTCACTCTCAATGCACTCTCTTCTGAAACTCACCCCTAACAGAGTGAACACTTTCACTCTTTTTTAGAAAGAGAGAGAGTTGGGTTCCTTTTGAGGACGAATGAAAAAGGCACTAGAAGCGTCTGTCTGTCCATCTCCCCCACCCTGCTCCCCCCCCCCCCCCCCCCCCCCAGTCATAAAGTAGCAAAGATAAGTATTGCAAAAACATTATCAAAGCTTCTACACTTGTGCCTTGGGAGTCATATATCAAGTGGTGTACTCTTTCACTACATGATTTCAGTAGGTACAAAAAGAATGTAAACATTGTTCTGCTTCCACTCCCCCCCCCCCCCCAAGAAAAAAGAAAATTATTCTGTTTGCAATAAAATTACACAAGGTTTCTGCAATTTAATCCCCTGGACATTTATCACTCTGCCAATTGGAAATCCCTACATGTATAGTGATCTCAATTTTCATTTTCCTTTCCCCGCTCTAATATTTGTTCAATCTTTTACTGACATTTCTAAAATTCTGTACTTTCGTAGTGTGACCTGCAATCAGAATGAATTTTAAATTAAAAACTCCACATCTTTTAAAACCACAAAATCTACTGACTAATTGTCTATTTCTAATTCTATTTCTATTTGATTTTCATCCAAAAAAAAAAACATTCTTGATAATTTAACATAAAAAGTCCCATTTAAAATCTTTCATTTTTCCTTTAACCAAACAAGACACTGCACTGCATGCAAGTGACAAGTACCCTAAATACCAAGGCCTCTCCTATTGTTAGATGGTGTCATTCAGTTGTGTTATGGCGCATCCTGTGTCAGAATTGTATGCTCTACTCTCACGTTTTCATCCTCCCACTCTCTCTCCCTCTCTCCCTGCTCTCTTGCCCTTTTTCCTCACTCTTCCTCCCACTCTCCCTTTCCTTTTCTCTCTCATCTCCCTTCCTCTCTCTCTTTCTCCCTCTGTGTATATATATTTATATAGTATCAATTCATATTCTGTTCCTCAACCTCTCACGCCTCTACGCCCCATCTCTCCTCATCTTTCCATCTGCCCCAAGCATCTCTCTCCCCCTACAATCTATCCTTCCCCTGCTCCTACTGCCCCAATGTGCCCCTCACTGCCCTGCTTTGCTCCTCTTTACATACAATCTCCCTCATTCTTTCTCTCTCTCTCTCTCTCTCCCTCTATCTACCTACTTTTCCCCCTCTCTTGCATTTTCTTGATCTCTTTCCCTCTAATTCTCTATTCCTTACATGCTCTTTCTATCCCCCAATCTCTGCCAGAAGCATTACTAACTCCTACCCCCCCCCTTACCTCTCTCTCCCTCTCTCTCTCTTTCTCTCGGTCTGTCTTTATCTCTCATTCTCTTTCACTCCTCTCCTTTTTCCCACGCAAGGAAAAGGCTAATAGATTCACAAGAGGAAGCAGACTAACCGACAGGCGAACTTTGACCTTTTCGCTAGTTTCCTGCCTGGGTGTTGCTACATAAATAAAATTCCCGGGCAGAACTAGGTCTGTGGCATGCGCAGCTGCTACCGAACCCATGTCCAACGAGCAAGCAAGCGTTTCGTCTGCTTCGGCTAAGCTACGCCTCCTAGTTCACAGTCACAACCATCGTGTTTCCATACCTCATCATCGTCGTCGACTAGAGTTGGGTGAATGTCTGCTGGGAACTTGATGGTACATAAACATAAACATTGCAGCCTGTGGCACGTATTCAGGAAGGTGGACCAACATTAACCTGGTGAACCCCACTGACTGCTCAATTTTCTCATCCCCACAGGTTTAATACAGGGACTACTTCATTCACAGGAGCAATGGGTTCATTAATGGTCCATTGATATCTGGAGCACCATGTGCAAGAGCTCTTAATTCTGTACAGATGGCTGTAATTCTGTCACAACTTACATTTTGATAAACTTATAGATCTACAGATATGCATGCATGAAATGGAAAGATGATTTCATATTAACATGACTTCTACTTATCATGACCTAACTACGCTTTTCACAGAACCGTGGTAATTTGTATGGAATGAAAAGGTCGACACAAATCGGATGACTTAGTTTTTACCATTTAAAGCTGGACTAAAGTTCATGAGCTATTTATGAATACCTACCTATCGCTTTACAATCTCTATTTCAAACACTATTCAGCATGTAAATGAAAATGAGTAGGACAAACGGACCCTGGTGGAATTAGGAATTTCTAGGGTTGTTTGACGGTACCTCGTCTATTTATAGCTCTCTTTGTCATATCACCTGATCTTTCTTCGTGCCTGTTGATCGAGGATCGCTATTGTCAACAAATATTGGAGAATAAACTCATCACCCATTGATGACGAGAATGTGTCATTGCCAGTAGCATGCTGATTCACTAATGGCTCTAACAAATGGTAGTTGAATTATTTAATTCTATTACAAGGTACGTCCAAAAAATGGAAAGAAATACTTTCCAGATGCTACACATGTACCATTTCTTCTACAATGTACATGTATACATCAAGACCTTACAAAAAAAAACTTTGTTCAGATCAGTTTTTTTCAGATCAAAGTAAAACATATCCATAAAATTTTAGAGAAACTCTCATGACTTTACATTAAACATCATTCTGTACTAAAAGGTGTATCACCAAATTATTTTTCAGAAGAAAAATATGCGATGAATGATGAATTACTTTATTCTCCAAAAAACATGTTTTAAAAAATCAGGAATAGTCTGATGATGTCATGTATCTGATTCTGCTACAAAGTGTATCAACAAATCTAGAGAAAGATTTGACTGTGCTTTTTTCCTGCTTTCAGAGGATCAAAAATTTTTTGTCTTTTTATACATTCTACTTCTTATTTTCACATAATGTAATGCTATGTTCTTGGAATTGAATGCAGTTTAATTTGATTACTTTAATGTAATGAGATGTAATTTAAGGTAGTGTATTCTTGTAGCAACTAATTCACAAAATGTAAATAATTTACTATGGTATTACCTACATTTTATAAATCAATTTATGGTGCAGTGTAGTATTTGGTCTTGGGTTAAATTCCAGTATTCCAGTAGCATACATGTATGAAATTGAAGCAAAGCAATTTTCGGCAGAGCATAGTTTTGTACAACAAATAGTTTTATTGGCTTTTGTGGAAATTCATTTTCGAGTAAGGACCATCCACTGCTTTGGAGTTAACTACCATGTTGGTCAAAAAAAAAAGGTTTACACTAAGAAATTGCTTTTTATTTTAAAAATTCAGTTTTGAATGGAAAATTATTATACACGATTTGGAAAAAAATATTTTATCCTGCATCATTTTTTGTGTGGAATATATGTTCACGCTTGGATGAACAGGAGGCATTGTTTGCATGAGTGTAAAAACCCATTTGCACCAGCCCCAAATATTGCTTATGTGATGCCTGCCATGTCGGGCAAGCTTCGGAAGCACAAGCTCACAAGAAGGGCAAGGGCTTATTGAAAGCTGCATATGCAATGCACCTCATTACATAATGTGGCACAAATTGATATTTACACTTTAGCATACAATGCCACCTGTTCATCCGAGCGTGAACATATACCACACAAAAACAATAACAAATGACGCAGGATAAAATACTTCTTCAAAACTTGTATGATAATTTTCCTGACAGAAAACTCTTTTTTTTTTTTTGACTCACGCAGTATAAGCTCACTTTAGATTTTTAAATCATGACTTCACTTTAAAATTCCAAAACTACAAGTAAGTCAACATGACCTGAAACTACAAGACAAGCTTAGGGTTAACCACAAGAAAACTTGTAAGTTTGGGGATGGTTGTGTGAACATAACTATTCCCTCTCAGAAAACAAGCCAGGAGAGTGTTTAATCTCTGAAAGATATATTGAGGGTGCACTTAATGCAAAGGTAGAGTGTTGATACATTAATGTTTTCCTCCATTGGCACTTTGTCTGAAGGATTATTGGCAGAGTCTTCTAAGTGGGAGAAGATTTCCCTTGGAGTGAAGGGAGAGAGGAAGATATCAGATACCAGGCTAGGAAGGGGGGAAGGAAAGGGCGGGGCTAGGAAAAGGGGAGATAATGAGGTGGTAGGGAGGAGGTATGGGATGGGGTGAGGGTTAGGGGAGACTGAAAGATGTCAGATAACAGCTAGAAAGGGGGAAGGAAAGGGCGGGGGTTAGGAAAGGGGGGGGATGATGGGGTGGTAGGATGGAGGTACGGGGAGGGGTGAGGGTTAGAGGAGACTGGAAGATATCAGATACCAGCTAGGAAGGGGGAAGGAGAGGGTGAGGTTAAGAAAAGGGGAGATGATAGGGTGGCAGGGTTAGGAGAGGGGGAGATGATTGGGTGGTAGGGTGGTGGTAAGGGGTGGGGTGTTGGTTTATAGGGGTAAGGTAGTGGATATGATGGGGAATACAAAGTAAAGAAACATATAAGCAGAGGGAAATTGATCATGAGGAAGAAGAGCAAGGAATGGAGAATAGGGGGATGCCACCAGCTAGGATGGGTGGGGCAAGGGAGATGAGGGCAATAATGGGGCGGAGGGGTGCAATTGAGGAGTGGAGGTAAGGGGGTCAGGTGCGCATTAAGAGTAAGGTAGTGGGTAGGATTATGAAGTAAAATACAAGAGAAAGACAAATACAACCAAATCAAAATTCAAGATGGATGGAAAGAAAGGAGAAAGGATATGAGAACATGGAGATTACAAACTAAACTAACAGCTAGGGAGGGAGCAGGAAAAGGTGGGTTAGGAAGAGAGAGATGAAAGGATATGGGCTACAGGAGAAGGATAGTGCATGGGGTGGGGTAAGACTATGCATAAAATAGGATATAAAATGAGAAATCACAGAAGCAAAATAAGAGATGAGAGAAGAGAGAGAGAGCGGAAAGAGGACGAAGGATGGAAAAGATATACATACGGAGGATGAAAAAGAAGAGTTAAAGAATTCTTGATAATAAAACTGCTTATCCAGCTGCAGAACCTCCATCATCATCATAACACAAAAGAGAGAAAAAAAAAACGTGCAAAATGCATGTTCACCCAACGCCTACAAGAAACGTGTGCAAAATATTGTCACCTTGAACATAGACAACATGCAGAAGCATCATCAAGGAGGGATGACCCCCCCCCCCCCCACCTTCCCACGTCCGCCCTCTTCCTCCCACCAACTCGTTGAAAATTTCATTGGCCTTGCTAATTTGAGGTTTTTATAAGCAGCTGGCAAATTTTTACAAATGATGATTTTTTTTTAAATCTTCTTCTTCTTTTTCTGTTTTTGTTTTAGTATCAGGTTTGTTTTTTGTGAGAAGGGATGCAACTTGTTGGCTAATTTTCAGCCATCTACTTTGCAATACTGGTCAGACACCCCCTACCCACAAAAAAAATGAATAAATCAATCAAAATGATTAGAAATGGTCTGACATCTACCTGTACATATGCTTTCAAATCCTGCTCTACAGTAGTTTTTGTTTTTTAATGTTTTTATATCAAATTTTCAAAACATGAAAAATATAAGAAGGGTATTTTGTGAAAAGGTCAACAACTTTTCTTTTTTTTTTCACAGCAACTTTTTTGGACTAATCCCATAAACAACCATGGGGGAAACATGGGGACATTTCAAGACACACATCGTATCAGATGACACATTACCTACAAAATTGATCAGCTTAATATCAATGTAGCAAAAGAGCAAGCTGAAAATTAGATTACTGGGGAAGGAGACTAACTGTCTCAGAAAATGACAGAAGAAATGAAACCTAATATAAATGTGATTACCTGCATGAACAACTGGAAAAAAAAAACAACAAAATACCCCTCAGTAGGCCTATAGATTCAAATAGGTTTTCATTTATCGAATGATGATTGGATAAATACTAAGGAAGGGCAAAAGTATATTTGATGTTTTGTGGAAAGGTAAGATATAGGGTAGGGTAGAGAAAAAAAGAATAAACACTAATGGAGATGGTATTAAAGGCATTGGTTAACATTGTTATGATTTTTAAAAATCTTGTTTTGTTACTTGAAAATGGGATAAACATAAGAGTTATAGTGTAAAAATACCAGTCTGAAAGTTTCAAAGTATAATATCCACAGGAAGTATTTTTAAATATCAAAAATGTGAACCAATATTTGAAAAATATACGAGGGTCGGTTGCACAGAATAGACATAAGGAGTGCGCATGCGCATATGACTCACCTTACCGTACTGTGTGTATTGGTGAATCACGCGGCGGGAGGCGCATAACGGCATTTTCAAATTCAAGCAAAGTGGTCCTCCTAGTGATTGTCTCGTGAGACGAAGGATAATAAAATCGCCGTTTGCGTCTAACTTACACTTTTCCATTCCAAATTATGGTTGGTTTCAGGGTTTTTGAGTACAAATACAAGTACTCATACACATGTTTCATCTTAGTTTGAGAATTTTTTAAATCAGCTACTCACAAAGTTAGTCAATGCCTTTAAGGGATGCAAAAAAGTTAGAAGAATATGAATAACTGATACAATAACAGATCATAATACCTGTTCATATTACCCAATAAAGCAATATTACCGATGCGCATCTGTAAGCGATTTACTGTGGACAATGTTCATATTATAGGCAAAATATGGTAATATTACTGTAATACTGCGGTATTCTCCCTTTCACCCCAGTTCATATTTGCATCCACAATATCATAGCATTCTATTCTATCAGCAAGTCCCACATTGCATCCTGGTTACCCAGCATACAATACGCATTCGGCTAAGGGTCAAACCCATCAAGACGCCACGCTCCATCGCACAAGCCATAAATGTTACGCCTATTTTGTGGATGCTGTTCATACACACCAGGCATCCACAATATTACGGTAATGTTACATGGTCTCAAAGCATAAAATAGGCGTCAAATAGTCGAAAAGTAAGCGCACAACGGAGGAAGCAAAATATTGTAATATTCGGTGGGAGCCATTCATACAACCAGCAATCAAAAGCACAGGCGTGACATTTGCGCCTTACAGATAGGTGGGTAGTATGAATGAGGCTATAGAAAAGGGAAGATAGAAGACAATAAAGGAAGACATATAGATGACTGAAATTGAAGAAAAGGTGAAAAAAAAAATAGTGAAGATGTAGGGAATTTTTTGCTGTTTTTACGAACCGGCGATTCAGTGCACAGTGCACAGAAACATGAACTTGAGGAAAACGCAATTACAGATTTGTGAAGAAAAGGAGACGTGAGAATCAATCTTGTCTGATCTAAACACAGAGAGAGTAGTAGTAAGTAATATCCAGCACTTTGAGATGAGCATATCCTTCCATTGATAATTCATGCAAGGGAAGTCATATGAAACTTTCACCAAGCTTTCCTAATTCTTTAAACAGATCAGTGAAATGAAATGATGGAAAATGAGAAAATAAAAGAGAGGAAGAAATAACAAAGGATTTTAACACAAATGAATTCCATCAAGATTTATCTAGTCTTTAATCACGGCAGCCTGCTACCTTACTCTTTCTCTTTTCCTCTGCTGCCCTCAGAATGCAAAGAATAAGTCTGTGATTGTTAGACTAGTCATATCCACTGGTATACATGTTTATTCACAGCCTTAAGTTTTTTTCCACAAAATATTTGGAGGATGTTTCGAGGCTATCAATAAAGTAAAATAACAACATGCTTAGGAGTGAGTAGAGGAACATACAATACGCTACCTGCTGGTCGACTGGTCGACTGGTCTTGAAATCATTTTGGACATTTCAAGGAGAGCTGAAAAGAGTATTATTCTAGTCACCATCTTTCCTGCATTTACAACATATTTTGAAACTGAAGTCAAACCAGTAAATGATTCGGTTAAACAGCAAAATCCCTTTACAACTGCTATGTATGTAAATGTAGTCTACAGCTTGGATAATTCAGACCCTGATTTATGTGTAATGACCAAGGAGTTGCTAGTAACTCCTTAGTAATGACCGAACAAGATGCCAATCGGCATTTGACCCTCTAACCACCCAGCAGGCCAGAAAGGCTGGCAAACTGGGTTGTTACATGTATGTTTATATCCAGGGTTCAAGCAAAAAACGCCACCACTGCCTTGGCTCAAGTCCAAGCTCAATTTATCTGCTTACCATCAGGCTAGCCTGTCTGTCAGGGTGCATTCCTACTAGCCCTAACAAACATTTCCTTAGCTACATGTGCATTAGTGAAATACTGAAGAAACACACTTGAGCCTGAGTCCCACCAGCCCGAACAAACTAGAGCTTGAGGGCCTGGTAGCTTAAACTTAAACATGAGCCTGTCCCAACTAGCCTTAAACAAACTGCAACTTGATCTCCACTAGCCCCAACAAACTTCACCTTGAACATAACTAGACCAAACAAACTTGAGTTTGAGCCCCACGAACCTAAACAAACTTTAGTTTGATCCCACTGGCCCAATCAAACATCAGTTTAATTCCCACTAGCCCAAACAAACTTCGCCTTGAACATAACTAGACCAAACAAACTTGAGTTTTAGCCCCGTAGCCCAAACCAACTTAAGCTTGAGCTCCACTAGCCCAAACAAACTGTAGCTTGAGCCCCACTAACCCAAACAAACTGCAGCTTGAGCCCCACTAGCCCAAACAAACTGTAGCCTGAGTCCCACTAGCCCAAACAAACTGCAGCTTGAGCCCCACTAGCCCAAACAAACTGTAGCTTGAGCCCCACTAGCCCAAACAAACTGCAGCTTGAGCCCCACTAGCCCAAACAAACTGTAGCTTGAGCCCCACTAGCCCAAACAAACTGTAGCTTGAGCCCCACTAGCCCAAACAAACTGCAGCTTGAGCCCCACTAGCCCAAACAAACTGTAGCTTGAGCTCCACTAGCCCAAACAAACTGTAGCTTGAGCCCCACTAGCCCAAACAAACTGCAGCTTGAGCCCCACTAGCCCAAACAAACTGTAGCCTGAGTCCCACTAGCCCAAACAAACTGTAGCCGTGTCCCACTAGCCCAGACAAACTGTAGCCGAGTCCCACTAGCCCAAACTTGAAATGAACCTCATGAGCCCAAAACAGACTTGTGATTGAGTCCCACTGGCTCTTTCATTGACTTTAAAGCAGGCCACTACAATGGAGCCATAGTTAGTTCAGGATGATAGCCTTATCTCGGGCTAATAAAAACAGGCATTTCCACCCCGTCCCTCTTGCAACCCCCAGGGCGGGGGTCAAGCTTAAAATCCAGGGTCTGCGCTTCAAGGTGAATAAATGGGTGGTGGATTAGTGCCAAGATTTTCCGAATTGAAGCCAGCGTGTATGATTCTTCATGCCAAACTCAGATTCCTGGAAAAAAGTCTCTAATTTCTTGGCAACAAAATGAATTATGCATGCAAACATTATTATTATTCAAGGGGCATGCGGTGAGTTCCTTCACTGTGACGATGCATCATACACTTACGGATGATTGAATAAATGATTAATTCAAACCTGTAAACTTCGTTTGACAACTCTTCCCACAGATAGAACTCGAAACATGAAATTGTAAAACTTGCAGTTTTGTGCTGTACCCCTGAAAAATAACTTGTGTACATAATCATACTGATAGATTTTTATCAAATTCTAATGAGTGAATGATGGCAAATCAAAAGTTTTTTGACTGTGACTTTTAAGGATATGCATACATGTACTTCTGGTTTTTTTCTTTCCTCCCCCTAATTTACCTCCCATAACTTCTCCCCCTTATGATTTCACTCTATGTCTTTCACTTTGTCTTTTTTTCAATCCTCTCTCTCTCTTTCCATCTATCTCTTCCCCTGTCTCTATATCTCCCCCCCTCTCTCCCCTCTCTCTCTCTCTCTCTCTCTCTCCTCTTTCCCCTTTTCTCCCTCTTTCTCCTACAGTATTTCATTTCTTCCAGCAAAGTTAGTAGAAATCAGGGTTGTGGGTCAATAACAAACTCATTGAATCAACTCACTCAATTGATCACTAAACATGGCGCGGCGCGATTGACAGACAATAGTTCCGGGTGCGAACTTGCCACCCTCATTCAAAGGTTCATACATCGGGCCCCCAGGGAAAATTTTCCATTGGGACTCAAAAACTAACTTTCAGAAGACTTTTTCCCAGTGCAAAGGGGATTCTAGTGACTTTTGGTATCCTATTACTAAACCCTCCCCCCCCCCTCTTCCTTCCATGTCATCGGGGCTCCCAATCCCCAATTCTGTGCAATGACATCACACTATCACCTTTGATAGCATGCCTTCTTCACATGAATCCAAAATATACAGAGGTCTGTTCACACCCGGTAAACACAGGAAATCTCACATGTCAATATGTACAAATATCAAAGAATTCAATTCAGACCCCCTGAAGTTGGTAGCACCCTGAAAAACTGAATGTAAGTGACAAACTAAAATTTACTGCAAGTTTCTGGAGTTACAACTACCAGTAAATTCTTGCAAAAAGGGGGGGGGGAATAGTAATCACCACTTGCTAAGAGTAAGAAGAATTTTCTTACAAATTCTCACAAAGGATCAACACTTTTCAGGCCCTAAGAAGACAATATCAATTATAATTTAACCCACTGACTACTTAATTCTCTAAATGGTGCGGCTCCATTCAGAAATTCTTTGGTTCACACCTAAAAGTAGCTCTAAAATAGTGTATACTGTTTTGAGCCATGCCATTCAGTAATTCAAAGTTTTACGACTTAGTGCGGACCCTGGTCCGCACCAGGGATTTCTTGAAAGGGGTATCAGTAACATTTTGCTGGTCTAAATATTTCCCAACCCCATCCCTTTCCTACCCTCCTACAGCCATGACCTCTGACCTACATGTAGATCCATTCCACACATTTGCTTCCTAAAGCCATTCAAAAAAAAAAGTGTGCTGCAGAAAATAAATTGTCCTTATTGTGCTTAAACGGCTTTAAATGCAAATGAATCAATGTGTTTTGAAATCATTCTCATACAGGCATATCTGATAACAGAAATTCCCTTGGCTGGTAGCCAACCAACAAGCACAACACTAGCCAGCCAGGCATCAATTCTCATAGAGCTTGCTACTACCTAATTAAATGGGTCAGACATATTGTTTGTTGTCAAGTGAAGATGTACAGCTCTATGAAAGGCAGCCAGACATGGGAAAAGCAAAACATATCTGATCTTTTCTCTGTCCACGTACATGCAATTCCTGATACTTTGGTGCTCTTCGTTCACCAGTTCTTGGAGGGCGTTATGCTCCATTTATTCATAGGCCATCATGTCCATTAAAGAGAAGCTTTTGAGTTTTTAGAGAGATGAAAAATGGCTCTGTGAGCTTTCTAATTACTTTTACATCAATCTATAAAAATATGATAATAGAAATATCCTTTCAAAAAGCTTGCTCTTCAAATGCCTCATAAATGGAAATACGGCATGAAAGAGCACTTGGTCCGAACACTTGTGTGTAGTTCAATATACCCATTCCTGTGTAAAGTTGATCGAGCTTATTTCTTGTCATTTTGACAAATTCTAAATTTTTCATAACTATTGCAAGAACATTACCAGATGGCCTTATATTTTAAGAATCATAGCCCGGAGCAATTGTCTTCGGATCATATGTTGGATCACCCAATCATTACTTCGAATAAAACCTGAAGCAAATATTACCAGAGCAAATCCACACCAAATGTTCTAGCGACAACTGCTTTGCGTTAATTTCATAAACTAACCGAAATACTGAACTTTGTCCGCAGATCAAACACTAAGGATAACCCTAACCCTGACCTAAAACCCGAATGAGACCCTGACCTTAACCGTGTATCTCTGACAAAAAAAAAGAGCAGAAGCAATTGTCGCTGGAGCAAATGTCGCTGGAGCAATTGTCACAGGAGCAAATGTCACCGGAGGAAATGTCGCCGGAGCAAATGTCGCTGGAGCAAATGTCGCTGGAGCAAGTGTCGCAGGAGTAAATGTCGCTGGAGCAATTGTCGGAGGAGCAAATGTCGCCAGAGCAATTGTCGCAGAAGCAAATTTTGCCAGAGCAAATGTCACAGGAGCAATTGTCACAGAAGCATATGTCGGGTCACCTACCGAAGTCTGTGTCCGATAATGTCACAAATGAAACAAAGCATTAAAGTTACCTTCAAACATAATGATATCAAAGCTAATGAATATTCTTATAAGTGCTCAATGAGCTTTACATTTATACCCTGCTCTGCTACGCTACCAATTTCGATGCATTCAAGAAATTCCTTCCTACCGGTACCCATTTAAACCTTGGTGGAGAGTGGCAAATGCAGATCAACGTCCCGCCAAAAAAAACACAGGTCGGAGTTTGAACCCAGGACCTTCCCATCTCCAGTTCGCATAATTTTTCATGCAAGCCTAGCCAATGGGACGTGTAAAGCCTCTGGCCGAAATGTTGAAAACATGTCTGAGAAGTAAGACTATGAATGAATGGCGGGTATAAATTTCTTAGAGCACTCTCTGCTGCGTCAACTTTACGTAGCGCAGTGGTTAAGGCAATTGGTAGAACTTTGTCTCTGCGAGTTATGGGTTCGAATCCTCATGCTGATATTTTTTGCCGTAATAAAATTGGTAGCAATTGGATTTATTTCATTGATAAAATACTTCACAGATATTCTCTGATACTAATAAAAACATAGGCTTGCATGAAAAAAAAAAGACAGCTTGAGTTTCAGCCACTCTCTTTTATTTTTAAAAATCACCTCTCATGCAAATGAAAGAACAATACTTGGACATCCCTGGTTGAAAGTACTGTCACTTGACCTGGATGTAACGTCATTTGTGTATGCGGTGGGGAGGAAGTCGGATATCTGGGAAAACATTCCCATTTTGAAAACTGAAACACCGGTCCAACTCTGGCAAACCTTGGCATATAAGGGTCTAAACTTTGCTCAACAGGATACATTACAAACTTCTTCAAACAAAAAATTGTTGCTTTAACTTGTTTTCACTACTGGATTGCAGTCATACATTGTATTCTACCTTGAAAAAAAAAGGAAACAAAACAAAAAATACAGACTATTTAAAGATAATTGACATCTCCATCAAAATGACCTGTTGACTGAGAATCAATCAAATTTTGAAAGATTTATTCACTTCTAACCTAATTAAAGTCTACTTTTAAAGAATATTTAATGGTATAATAATAGTTCATTTTGTTCTATTCATTATTTCTTTTTCAAGTTCTTCCTCCTTCCATTCATATCAATCAATTATTATCAATGAAAAACTAAACTGATAGTACAATATACTTCAGACACAAAGCATTGAAGGGAACTGGTAACGAACATTGTTTCTGGTCTAAAATGTTAGGGGCCTTCATTAGCCGTAATGTCATTGGTTATGAAAACAATGATGATTTAAAAGCAAAAAATTTACAATATCTATATCAGACATGTTTTTCGTCATTAATTTTTGTGCCAAAATTGCTTCAAAACGGCAATAGTTTTCTCCATTTTTGGCATGGTAAATCATATCCATTTCGATTCATACTTTCACACATCGATAATCATATATTCAACATTAATCTTATGCATAAATTAATTAGATACTAGTAATAACTCTTTTAAACATTACTCAAAGATACCAGTTCCCTTTCAACTTCCGGCCTTTTTCTCCATTTTTTTTCTACAACTAATTTCATCCCCTCCTTTATCAGATAGTCTGAATTCAATCGTACAGAAAAGAACCACCTTCAAGTTTTGTTTTTTTTTATCAAACTCACAACTCTAAACTTACCACTTGCAATCCGTTATCCCATCCCTTCTATAAACATAAAAACAAATTAATTCAAACTACAAATCATTTATCAAGCTTCCTTCATGTGTCAGCGCACCCCCCCCCCTTCATTTTCCCTTTTTCTAAATTTCTGACTTACATCTGTCTGAAAGACAAGAAAGAAAAAAAAGCAATGACCGTTTTCTTTTTCAAAGTCTATATCCCATCCTGCCTCGCTTATCTCTCTTCCGAATTCCTGAGATTCCATAAAAAAACTTAACTAAGAATACAAAAATCCATATTTTTTTTAACTTTGTCTTCCTCTCCCCTGCTCTCCCCCCCCCCCAAAAAAAAATTTAAATGCCTCACATTCCTCCCTTTATAAATTTCTGACTCACACCAACAGTGTAGAAAAAATTCTCTTTCTTTTCTGTGCCTACTCCCTCCCCCTTTCACTCTCTTCTGCTTTCTAAATTTCTGCCTTATATTCAATCACTCGAGCTGATGAGAGCTGCAAATTGATCAAAAAATAAAACAGACAAAAGTAATTTGATTCTACTTTAAGTCGGTTGCTTGGACATATTCTACCTCGGAACATAAATGTCACTTTATGTTCCAAGCGCAAGGATAACTTTGATTTTCAGCTCATTCATTTCTTGACTCTCTCCATCAAAGAATACTTCGACCAAGAGGAAGAGGATGGAGACAACATCATAACCAATGGCCAAGTTCAGGCTGCGGCCAAGTTCCACAGAATAAAGTTCTGGAACACTAATATCGTGATGACTAAAAGTTCTTGCAAACATAGCAATAATTCAATAACTAATCCAAGCTACATATACAGGAGATGACTTAAAAGACATACAGTACTGAAAGCATGAATCTGTTTAACAATAGGTGTGACAATATGTTTGTTTTCAATTATTCCGTATGGATAAGTTTCTAAAGCATTAATATGAACGAAAGCATCTTTCTGAGGGCTACCCTCTGATATCAAACTGTTGCACTCAGAGGTTTCAGTTAGTGCAATTCACTGGCACAATTTTTATTCACAGCAACTCTTTCCTTCTTCACTGTCATTCTGAAATTGTCCCCTACACACCAAATGTGGGGGTTTTTTCATGGATGTAAATCATTATTCCAAACAAAGTTTATCTTTCCAAAAGGACACTCTTTCCAAAAGAAGACTGAACAAGAATAAATTTTTTCAAGACTTCAGATACCGTAACTTTTCCAAGAGTACATTGTTCCTGAAGACAACCAATGAATGAGAGCATTTGTTTTTCCAAATATTTGTTAAGAAATTCATGGTACCAGAATATAATAATTTCAGAAAAGAATCATTCAAGACAATACATATAGTTCCAGTACATAACTGCTTCGGTAGTGTATGTTCTAGAAAATAAAGTTCCCAAAAAAGAGAATCTACATTTGTGAAAATACCCATTAAGGAGAAGTTAATTTTCCAGAAGTCAAAGTTCCAGAAGTTAAAGTTCCAGAAGACAGAGAATCTGTTATGTGAACACATCCATTAAGAAGAAGAGTAGGTTGAACTTAGTTCTATGTGGCAACCTTCACCAATGTAGGCATACTTATATGAATAATTCCACAAGAAAATAAGTCTGTCATTTTTCAAAAGGTTACTCTAAATTCCATTAAGGCTCCAAACCGACGGCATTTTCCTCTGCCTGGTCATCCCTCGGCCAGCGAGAGGGATAGGCAGGCTTCTCAAATTAAGGATTGGTAGGATAAACGGAGGAAAAAGAGAAGGAAAGGGTATATTCTGAGAAATGACTAAGATTTTTTTTGCATGTTACAGTATGAGCAAGTCCAAGTTAATTTGTCCAATACATCACCAATGAAATCTAAGATTTTAGCACATCTGATAAGTGATGATGGGGTGACACAGCATACACTCTAGTGACAATTGCTCTGCGCTTCATTTCGTCAAGAATAGGATTTTAATAGGAGTTTAGGTCAGGCTTAGGGTTAAAATTAGGGTTAGGGTTAGGGTTAGGGTTAGGGGTAGGGGTAGGCTTAGGGGTAGGGGTAGGCTTAGGCTTAGGCTTAGGCTTAGGGCTCAGATTAGGGTTAAATAGCAATTCGTCGTCGGTTTTATGAACTGGTGAATCTGTGCACACCGCGCAGAAACGTGGATTGGAGGAAAACACATTTATAGATTTAGGTGTTCTGAAATTACAGAATGTGATTTCTTTGCATAATTTAATGTCAATAATAATAATAAATGCCAATAATACAGAATAAGGAAGCACTTGCCATTCAAACACAATCCGACGGTTCGTAAAAACGTCCTTTCAAACGCGCATTTCTGCACACATGAGCGCATTAGTAAGTTCATAAAAAACGGTGACGAATTGATCCAGAGTTAAAGTTCAGCATTCAGTTAGTGCATCAACTTGATGCAGAGCAGTCGTTGCCGCAGCATGTATTAGTCGTCGCCGCAGCATGTATTAGATTTGCAAACCCTGCTAGAGCTTAGACGCTACAAATTATTAAGTAATATAATACTTTCCATGTTAATTTTACATTCCCAGCATCATAATGCTTGATAACTCATGAGACATCAAATGACCAAGTACCTTGGAATTGTATTGATAGTAATCTTACTCCCTGTTCAGACATAAAAAGTTTATACTGAACCTAGATTTTAAAAAAAAACGTCTTATAAAATTGTCATGGTATAGCCTACGAATCGTTCAGACACGCATTTTGACCTCTCAGAAGAAACATCGTATCATAGATGTGCAGTTTTCTACTGCGCATGTTGTAATGGAAAGGTCACGTCTCTTTTGACCACGCTCATATTAAGCCCCGCTCAGTTATACCGTTCTATGGTCGCCATACATCAGACACACACAGATCGTGATTCTTTATCAAGTTCTAGTTTCAAACGATGCTTAGACCCTAGTTTCATTATAGAACGTTTCTTTATTATGTTGTTTCGTTAGTCAGCAAACAAATTTTTTGTGTCTGGACACAGGTCTCCTGGAACTGACATGGTTCTTGTACGGACCTTACAGGAAAGAGATTATTTGGGAATGAAGAGGTTAAGAATACTGCAGAGAGCAGCTGATCGGTTTCAGTTTTTTTCCTGGACAAAGGAAAATCCTGAAAAATAGAAATATAAAATCGTTTGTTGCTTGACAGAAGAGAACGAGTGCCCTTGACCGGCAAACGGGAACAGAGAAACATGCGGTCAAATATTGAGATATTTAAAGAAATCTATGAATAATTCCTTCAAGAAATTTATACCAGATCTATTCGGGAATGTTCTTGAAATAATTATTCAATGATTTCTTGAAATATCTCAATATTTGACCCCATGTTTCTTTGTTCCCTTTTGCCAGTCAAGGGTGCTCATTCCCTTCTGCTGGGCAACCAACGAAATCTGGAACCAGCTACTGTCAGATTCAAAATTTATTTGTCAAAATAACCAAGAGCTTGTACACATTAAACTGGCTAACTTTGTGAGTAGCTGATTTAAAAAATTATCAAACTAAAATGAAACATGTGTATGAGTACTTGTATTTGTACTCAAAAACCCTGAAACCAACCATAATTTGGAATGAAAAAGTGTAAGTTAGACGCAAACGGCGATTTTATTATCCTTCGTCTCACGAGACAATCACTAAGAGAAACACTTTGCTTGAATTTGAAAATGCTGTTATGTTCCTCCCGCCGCGTGATACGCCAATACACACAGTAAAGTAAGGTGAGTCATACGCGCATGCGCACTCCTTATGTCTTTTCTGTGCAACCGACCATCGTATATTTTTCAAACATTGGTTCACATTATTGATATTTAGAAATACTTCCTGTGAATATTATACTTTGAAACTTTCAGACTGGTATCTTTACACTATATCCCTTATGTTTATTCCATTTTCAAGTAACAAAACAAGATTTTTTTTAAATCCTAACAATGTTAGCCAATGCCTTTAACCAATTTCTTACTGAGGGTCTATACTGTGTGGTTTGGCCCAATAACATTTGATGAAGAGCCCTATAACACATACCAAATATATAAGCAGAAATAGCAAAACAATCCCCCCACACTGTGCTCATTTTGGTTGTGTCAGTATTCACCGTTTGATGTTGAAATTAACTGAACATAGAGGCACTAAGTCCTTTGTTTGGCAATGCAATGGAAAGTTTTAAATCACGAATCACTGTATTTCCATGCTAATTGGAAACTTTTTGAACTTCTCAACATACTTTATGTCAATTTTGCAATTCATGACTCTTTATAAGAAAAATGAAGCAATAAAATAAAAATAGTAATGTTGCCAATTTGAAGAAGAATGACCGAATAAAGCTTCAAATAAATTCCTATCATGCGTGGGTTAAAGCAACTTTCATCCAAGTAATGCTTCTCCCAATTCGGAGAAATGAAGTATGTATAAGCCCAGTTTGGCCCATGTGAAACAATTTCTGCCGAGGAGAAATTATTTTATTCATGTCAGTTCTCTTTAGATTGTATTGTTTGTATCTTTGGGGGGTTTTTTTCAACCATTTTTTTTTTATTATTGATTTATTTCCAGGCTGTTGTTTTTTAATTTCCTGAAGGTGTTTAACAGCTTTCTAGAATGAAGGCACTCTCAACACTCAACTTTCTTCTTTTTTTTTTTTACTGATTTTTGCAGCATCCTGCATAAGCAGTTTCAAACTTGATGCTTTAATACTTTCAGATTTGCATGCATGTACCGGTATTTCAGATTTACAGATTTTATTTCATTTTCATCTCTTTTTTAATATCGATGATACAATCACAATTCTAATATAATACAACAAAGCATAAGAAAAAAATGAAAGAGGTAAGATCAAAAGTACTGTGTAAAAACAATTTTGAGAACAATAACTGGATGAAATTCGTGACAGAGGGTCCACATTTTGTGGTTTGGCCTAGTATCTTTTGATGCAAAGCCCTAAAAATCATACCAAATACATGAGTAGAAAGAGCAAAAAATTCTACACATACTGTCCCCATTTTGGTTGCATCAATATTCATTGCTTGATGCTGAAAATTTTTTAAAGGAAAATAAGCATTAAAATCCTTAAATTGGCAATGTGATAGAAAGTTTAAAATCACCGTTTTCCCCTGCAAATTGGCAAATTTTTGACTTCTCATCATAATTACTGTCAATTTATATTCATTCCAGATAAATAACATTTTATAAGAAAAATGTAGCAAAAAAATAAAACATTTGGTGTTGCCAATTTGAAGAATAAAAGCTGATAAAATTAGGCCTTAAATAATTCCTGTCACGAATGGGTTAAGAATGAAAATGAAAACACTTGTTTCCAAGTCTCCACAAACACTCTTTTTATTTTTCTTTCTTTCTTTCTTTCTTCATCTCCTTCTTTTCTTCTCAAGAGACTTTATTTTTTTCCTAACCTGCTGAAAAAAAGGGGAAACACCTTTCTATTGTCTACAGGATCTTGAAATGTAATTACAAAACAAAAGTCAAGAAATCCTGGAGGGAATGTGCTGCAAAAGAGTTGATAAAACAGTGAAAGGCAACATCCAAACAAAGCATCAAATAATCTATATTTAACCCATCGCCTGCAGGGGAAAACTAAATGGTCACGGCATTAAAGTTCACGTACAGTTTTGGCAGCAAAAAAAAAAAATTGCATTAAACATATCACAGTCTCATATTGTTCTCTGTGTACCAAAAGATCTGCCAGATCATTGGATAAAATGTCTGTTCAGAGCCACAAGGGCATTAAAAATCATATCATTTTATACAGACTTCATGCCCTTCTGGCTCAAAACAGATGAAATATTCTTTCATCCATGGTTTCCAGTCAATTTTAGTGTTATCTACAGAAGAATGTTAGATCACGGCTACACAATGCCAAATGCTAGGACTCTACAACGGCAGCTGCCCGTATCTCGGACATCGCATGCGCCGTCATCCCATTAGTGACAGAGGTCCACATTTTCTGGTTTGGCCTAATATCTTTTGATGCAAAGCCCTAAAAATCATACCATATACATGAGCAGAAAGAACAAAAAATTCTACACAAACTGTGCACATTTTGGTTGCGTCAATATTCGTTGTTTGATGTTGAAATTTTTTTAAAGGAAAATAAGCATTAAAATCCTTAAATTGGCAATGTGATAGAAGGTTTAAAATCATCGTTTTCCCCTGCAAATTGGCAACTTTTTGACTTCTTATCATAATTTCTGTGAACTTATATTCATTTCAGTTACATGACGTTTTACTAGAAAAAATATAGCCATAAAATAAAAATGTTGGTGTTGCCAATTTGAAGAATAAAAGCTGATCAATCAGGCTTTAAAATAATTCCTGTCATGAATGAGTTATATACCCCTTTCACGCTGCCCTCATCATTTTTCACCGGCGAACTTCACCGGCGAACTTCTCCGCCTCGCATTCCTCACTTCACCGGCGAAAAAAAAAAAAATGTACCTTTCGCACTGACATTTCTTCACCGGCGAAAGTCAATGGGCGATTGGCCCGGGCGGAAGTCCGGGGTCAATGAAGGCGCGCACTTTAATTTTCACAATCGTACTCGGTTGGCATTTCCACCGCACCACGATTATAACTATGAAAAGTGTCAAGATGACGGCAAGATCTAATGAACAATTATGAAAGTTGTCAAGATGAATTGACGGCAAGATCTGGTAGTAAACAGTGTCAGTATCAGTGCTCGGCACGTGCAGAACGAAACGAAAGAAAATTGTAAACATTACTTCTTATCTATTACAAAAAGGTAAAAAAAAATAATTACAACATATTTTGAAAGTATTACGAGAAAAAAAAACCCAAATTACTCTATTTGTATATTTTAAAAAAATTTATACATGTAAAAAAGTGCTTTTTAATAAATATTGTTGGTAAAAAAAAAAAAAAAATGTTCGAGGGTATCTACTTCGCCGCAGTATTCAGCTGAGCTTGCAAGTAGTTGCGCGCGGAATCTCGGTGCAGGGGACTTCGGGAGAGAAAAAAAATGACCTCTGACGTCATTAAAGAGGAGAAGTTCTCCGGTTTGCTTTCATACTGGCTGTTTCACCGGCGAAGTTCGCCGGTGAAAAGTTTCACCGGCGAAGTTCTCCACCTCTAGAGGTGGAGAAGTTCGCCGGCGAACTTCACCGGTGAAGTTCTCCTGTTTTCCTTTCATACTGGACACTTTCCCCTTCGCTGGCGAACTTCACCGGTGAAGTTCGCCGGTGAAAAGCGCAATATGAAAGGGGTAATAGAGTTTACATGTGCATAGTCAGTGTGTGTGGCACGCCAACAGTGTTGGAGATCACATCCTTATCTATCTAAATTATTTTTACATGAGGAGGAATACTCTTTACAGCATCCTAGTTTGGCTAAAGTTTGTTGTAAAGTAGAAATTCATAATCCAATGCTATTCCAATTATCAGTAGGTGCTGGTGAAGTTTTAGCGTTTTTCATTTCTAATTTTATCTATTTATCATCATTGCCCAACAATGAATATCAATTGCCCTACAATAATTTACTTTGTTTGAAAACATGCCAGGGAGGAGGGGAGTGTTTCCAATCTATTTGTGCAAAAAAGCATATCAGGAATTCAATTATAAAGGAGAAAGTAAAAAAGAAAATTGGGTAATTCATATTTACTTGCAATTTATCACCCGAAAGCACAGAAATCTGATGGAAAGTTCTTGGGCGGTTATATTGAAATGATTCTAAAGTTAAGACAAGAGATTAGTCCCTCCAATGAAACATTCATCACAAAGATACATACATAAATGTATATATGCATGGTAGTTCACTGTCAAATATCATAAACATCAAAGGAATATCTGTGAGCTGGGAAAAAGATTACTTGCAGAATTGGCCAACAAGATGAATCACTTCATTTTGTCAATACAGTTTCCACACAGTTTATTAAACGTAAGAATTCATACTTTCAAATTCCCTTTACGAGAGTCCTACAGAACTCCAGCAGGTGTTTTAATTTGTTTACAAATCTTTTAATGCTGTTTTATACAAATTCACATCAAATGAAAAATGAAAACATTTATCATTCTGAATAGTAAACTTTTGATCGCATTCCTACTCCTTAACTGATCAACAAATGCTAAAATTCTCTTTCTGTTTTAGTGTAGTACATTAAGGGTAAGTCTAGGCAAATTGGTCCTGCAAAATAGCCAAAAATACCTTAGATTTTAATAATATTAATATTGAATTTCCAAGCCCAACTACAAATTAGACATTACAAATTATGAAGTAACAATTTGATACCATTTATGTTCAATAAAATTTTTTATTAAACAATTTATGTTCACAGCACATGTTACTGTAATGGACATCAAAATGATCAAATACCCATGTACCTTGGACTTGGACTTTATCGATATCAAACAGACAGGAATATCAAATTATAAAAATCATGATTGGAGGGAAAGATTTCATGGTTCTCAATATCAGTGAAACAGATGGTCAAAATCAATAGAAACATGTAAATGTGTATTGAGGAACAGAAGGACCTTAACTTTGTATTCACGCATACAAGTTAAGATCCTTCTACTTCTCAACCAGCAATGCATGAACAAGCTTCATGTAAGAAAGCAGGGTTATTTCTTGTGTAAAGAAAAGAAAATACAATCGATATAGAAAGGAAATAGAGACATCAAAAGATTTTTTAACTACTATTTATGATAGGTCCTATCATTATTTCTGATTTCTTTCCCAAATCAAGTGAAAGTATGCCAATTTAACATTGGAAAAGAAGCAAGAATTCATGATAAGATGAGATCATCTTACTTTCATTTAAGCATAAAAAACAAGATGACCGTCCACAATGAATATTATTGTGAAATTTCAATATCATACAGAGCTATAACATGTATCAGGCCAAATCAAAATAAATCCTAGTTTCTCATCCCCTTCTCCTCCTTTTTTTTGTCAACCTCAACATTTTTTTGTTTCCATTTTGTTCTAAAATGAAATAAATGATAATCTGAGTACATCTGGTAAAACATAAATATCAAGCATGTTCTGCATTGTATTTAGCCTCTTAAGAGACTTAAGTGCTTATATAAATGGCAGTGAAGAATAAAAAAAACTGTGATAAAACTGAGCGAATAACATTCTTATGTCAAGGAAAAATATTTAAAAAAACATAACATGTATCCCCTTCTTCAATTTGAAAATATGCAGAGGAGAAACAAGGAATTAATTTTACTTGGCCTCAGAGTATTAAAGATGAAATAGACAAGAATGAAAGGACATTTTTTTTTAAATCACTCTCTCATTCTTTTTAATTTTCAATTAAAACAGAATTTCCTAGCAGATTTCCAAGCAAATCTACTAGCAATTATTAAAAAGTAGTCTGTGTATCAAAAGATACTAACAAATGGGTCAGGAAATAAATTATCTAAAAATAACAAAAAATAAATTAGAAACATACAGCACATGTTTCCCAAATACTAAATATTGATGCCTTTTAAAGCTCTATGAATAGCAATTCTATATTATGATGTAATAAAAAGTGAAAAAGAAAATCCTCAAACATGTGGGACACAGAAAAAAAAATAATTGAATTATTTTCCTTTGTGATAGAATTACAATTGACAAAATAGCAAAAAGTAAAAACCTTTGAACAGGTGAATACAAAAAAAAGACTGCTTTAGAATAGAATTTCTTTCATTTTTTTTTCTTTTCCCAAGTAACAATGAAAGACTTTAAACATGAGAACGAAAAGATAAAAATGACTGCTTCATTTTCTTCTTCTAAAAAAATACAATAGACCTTTCTGTGATGGCATCAATCTTACATGAGTCAACAAATGGATTAATTAAAGATGAGAGTGGTCAATTTTTCTGACCAGTAGGTCTTCCAATCAATTTGAAAGCCTTTTTTTTTGGCAAACCTCAGACAGCTAATAACAATAGCCTTGGCATATTTGAACATGATCGTGAAGACTATAGGGAGGTTGTGGGAGGGAAGAGAAAACCATCCGTCCAAAACAAAAACATTAATTCGCCTGCTTCTCGATGACGCACATGGAGAAATTTTGTGCCCATCGGAACGGCAGTGGATACAGATATGAATAAAACACATTGCTTATTAAGAAGACTTGAGGATGAACTCTCGTTGACACTGCCTGATCTAGCCTCAACCCCAGCCCAATCCCCGATTTTGTTTGCTAAGCCGGCTGTCCATTAGGCACTTAGCGGTCAGCCTTCAAGACGGACCACCTCCCATCACATGACCTCTATGCGGCTTCACCCTGCAACATTAGTTAATAGTCTCCTTCCCAGCCTGGCTAAAGCTTTCCCCATGCACCTGACACTGAGGCTGAACCAAGCCAAGTTCAGGGAGGCTGGGCAAAAGTCTACGAAGCTGATATCATCACATAGGCAGTGTGTATATAGATATACATGTATATATACATGCAGAGCGGTAATAGGACGAACCAGCTTTTCCGCGCCTGCATTTTCATATTTGTTCCCTTTACGATATAATTCATAATGTCAAAAGAGAAAGCATGTATGGCGCAGAGGATGGGAAGAGACGCTGAAGACACGCTACGTCGAGAAACATCCCTCTCATACAAACTAAGCCCTGGACAAATTCCAATGTATTACACAATGGGCAAGAGTCCAATGGCGCTGGCACATTCTGCGCATTGTTTTTTGGCCAAGAACTTGCAGTCTTCGCAATCAATTAGTGCATTATGTTTCACTGATTGAAAAACAAGTGCACTTCTGCAGGCATTAGTTTCCCTCCCTTTTTTTTTTTTTTTATTTGTCTCTTCCCTCCTAAATCTACTGTCCTTCTAATTGTTGTTTTGACAATTTGGGGGGATCGAGAGGAATGTCCACGATTAGAAGTAAATGTTTTGTTGTTTGGAAAGAGATTCAAGTTTGTTTTGAATTTTCATTCTCTGCAATATGTGCTTTCCGGAAATCTTTGAAGAAAGAAGAATACATTTTTAAGGGAACATTTTTTTTTAACTTAACACTAACACCCTTTAAAATAAACAATTTTTTTCTTTTTAGGGAGGAACTAATGATAAAATAGAGAAGTTGAAATATTTCTTGTTCTACATAATTATTATTCTCATTGACTGACAATGAGAAATAAACAGTATTCTTAGATTCATATGTGCACACTTTTTTTAATTACTGGTTGTATAGCAACTTTGCTGAATAACAGTTACAGTATCAAAATTCATTTACCTGAACGAAAATGCCACTTAGTTATTAAAAGCAACTAATTTTTCATTCAATCTATTTTTAAATAGCCTACATGAATATTTTACTCTAAAGATAGTAAACCTGAAGCCACTATTTAGAGAAATGTGATATACAGTTACTTTATTCTGACATCAATCGCATATTACATGTACATGTATATTTTGATTTTCACAATCTGTGTGATAACTTTAAGACTGAGAAGATTTTTGTTGTCTTTAAATTTCCATATAAAAACTCTGAATTGTCTAATTCCTTGTATATGACTCTATCTCAAACAAAAATTAGAGTTAGGGAAAGCATAAAATTGACTCAGCATTTAACCAGATATTTTTGCATGAATTTTATAATTCATTGCATGCATTTGAGTTGCTGCAATTTCAGGATATTTAAGCAGTGAAATATTCAAAATCTTTAATCCCCTGTTTCATTTTTAATTCAGGAAAAATCTTTCTAGGAGGAAAAAGAAAATGGCCATTATTATTCATGATTATTTTTCAAGCAGCAAAATGTTAAAAATTACAAATATTCTTATATTACTCAATCCACGATTTCTTTTGAAATTTCTCTAAGCTGATATAAGAAAACAATGAAGAATGATGATTTCTCATGATAGTGATCAGAAGAAAGCTTTTTTCTTAATCAGATGAAATTTATAGCATTGCTTCTTACAAAACTTGCTCAAAACAAAGATACATTGAATGTTAGTTTTTTTTTTGCCTAGGAATATCCTCATATTTGTGAAAATACAGTGTAGTACATTATTGAAGAAAGCAACTGCATCTTAATTTGCTACAAAAAGTAGAATGTTTCTAATTTGTGCTTTTCCCTTTTTGTCCCCCTCCTCCTCTAATTCTTCTTTTTGTTTTTCCCATTTCTTTTTCCATCGCTCATTTTTCTTCTCCTTCCTTTCTCTCTTTTCTATTTTATTGCTTTCTCTTCTTTTCTTCTTCTTTTCGTAATTTTCTTTATCTTCCACTTATTCTCCTTCTTTTTCTTCTTTCTTCTCCTTCTTCCTCTTCTTTTCTTTATCTTCCCTTATTTATTTTCATTTTTCTTAACCTTTCTTCTTCCTCTTTTTCCCCTTCTTCCTCTTCTTCTTCTTCTTCCTCTTTCTCTTCCTCTTTTTTTTTCTTCTTCTTCTTTTTCTTCTTCTTCTTCTTCCTCTTCTTCTACAAGAATTAAGCTACAGAGACATTCATTAACTTTGATGCCCTAAATGTAAATATTTTGCCACTCTCTTAAATATTTTAATCATTAATATTTTCCATATATAGGTCTCTAATGCTCTAAGAGGCATTTTTCTTTTTAAGTGTTCTATTATATTTGTTTGGGGTTTTTTCAAGGACCAATTATGTTCTCCTTATCTCTCCTACATATTGCATTGAGTAAAAACTATATAAATGTACAATTTTCCAAATTCTTTTGTTTTCTTGGGAGTATTCAATGAAAATTGATTCTTTAAAAAATACACTCTCTCTCTTCATCTCCCTCTACTTTCCTTCCATTCAAATTTACATTCTATTTCAATCCTATCTTTTATTCTCTGTTTATGTTTTTTCACATGTTTTTAAAAATAAAATCCTCTATTCTGGGAACATCACCAGAAACATTTTTTTCTCTTCTAGATATCTTATATGCTAATTTGTATTCTTATTCATTTATTTATCTATTGTTGTTGTTGCTAAAAAATGTGATGGACATGACAAGTTAGTGCCCAATCCTGCAAAACTATGACAGATAAACTCTGAATTTATACAGAATTTTTTATAAGAACTTCATCTTCATGTACATGAACCAATATCATCTTTTTTTTTAAGTGAACCCCCAAAAAAGTAGTATTATAATGAAAGAAAATCATTTCTATCTCTGCAAAAATCATTTTAGCAACATGGACAAACTTATTCGTTTTTTTTTTTTAATGAAAATCCTTTGCAAAATGAACTAAATTGACTGCCTGTTAACGATGCACATGACATGAAATCTCTATTATAGAGTATTGCCACTCTGTGAAAAACATCTTTGGCAATATATCTCGCCTTAATAAGGTATTTCATAAAATTTCATAGAATATGATATATATGCCTATACATATTTCATAAGGATTACTTTCTTCTGTATCATACAAACTTGTAAAGTGGGAAGAAAAAAAAACAAATAGAAAAAAAAAGAAGGAATCAAGTAAATGTCAGACATGTTTTTGACAGTATGATTTATATGTCGTCATAAATACATATTTTTCATTTCCTTTCCGACTGGAAATGTATACAAGGTATATGGATTCAGTTTTGTCATGTCATGGAGATTTATACTTTCTTTCTTAGGAAATGGAAAAAAAAGTTGAAAACAATTTCAAGCTTGACATGCAAAAGGATGTTATTTCCCCTATTTTCTTTTCCTTTTCCATATATTTCACCTTCTTACGGCATTACAGACTTTTATTATAATCGCATATTGAGTATCTTATGTTCTTCCAAATTAATATAAGTTCTAGTCAGGGAAAAAAATACACAAGGGCTCGGGGGGAATTCGCCCCCGAAACGCCACAAAGAGCCCTGGAAACTAAAAAAGGAGCCCCTGAAATTCTCATAGGGTCCAATGTAAACTGTAATACAATGCAGAAAATTTGGGCAGGTGGGCTCAAAAAGTAGCCCCGGAAAAAAAAAAGAATTATTTTTTCCCCTGGTTCTAGTTAACAAGAAAAGAAATTTATTTCATCTAACATGCATCCTACATATATATCCACTTCTCCCTCTTCCTTTCTCCCTTTCTCTCTTTCTTCCCTTTTCTTCCCTTTCTGAATTAATTTTGTCCTTTTTTTCTCAATTTCTCTGTACCTCTCATTCTCTATCCTTCTCTCTTTCTTTCTCTTTCTTTCTCTTTCCCTCCTCTTCCCCCACTGAAACAATCCCAAACTAGAAAATGACTATAACATGTATTTAGCAAGACAAAAACGTCCTCAAAACCATAAAGACATAAATAAAGGGCAATTCTTAATTCACTACACAAGATAATGAGACAACTGGAATTAACTTGATGACAATTACAAGAAAACAAATGGCAAAAGCAAATGGACAAGATGGCAAGGAAAATGAGTGTAACTAAAATACAGTTTGAATAGAAAACTGCTGCAATAAAAATCGCTGCAATTAAAAAAAATATACTGTGCAAAACATAACATAGGGCCCCTTTGAAAATTAGTTTTACAACTGATAGGGCTACCCTGTGGAAATTAAATGGAAATAAATTATAAATAAATAAAGAGAAAACACAGACAGGGAGAAAGATATATATAAAATGAAACTTCAGCAAAATGCAAAATTGTCACTTGTTGTTCGGACATCTGTTTAGACAAGCGTACTGGTTATATGGACCATGACCCCTAAATGGAAGTGACCTACTTTCCATTTTCATTAAATTTGGCAGGGTCAAGGTGTCATAAGGCTGGTAAATCTTTTGCACCATCATACTATTTTAATATGACTATAATTTAATAGTGATAACTAAGGATTAAAATCATTGAAAAATAGATGATTTTCCAGTCATTGAAACTTAAAAGTAGGAAATTGTAGGAAGGGGAATGCACTGTATTATGCTTTTAAATGTATACCCAGCATAGAACATAATTAGCAGAAGTCTTTCAATATCATACTATTTGTAATAAAATTACAAATGAATAGCCATGATTAAGGATTTAATCACTGATAAAATTACACCATAGTAACTGAATGTAAGAAACTACAGAAAGGAGAATGTGCATGTAGTGCATCGTGATTATTCAGCCTTGCCAATAATGTAGCACATTATCAATGAAGTTGATTAGGGTTATGTTGAAATTAAAGGGAAACAACAGCAACATAACATGACAGATCATAAATCACTAATTATAAACAAAAAATTTCACAAAAAATAACTAATTAGCACAAGCAGACAACAGAGAATATCTAGTTTTTGGACACTCTGAGAAAAAGAAGAATGAAAGTGAGCTTACAGGCGACATTATGCAGTCCTTGTTGTGGCAGTAAGTCTAAGGGCAAACAATTGATCACTGGAGTATCCCTGTGTTTTTTCTTTTTATCAACGACACAACAGTGTGCAGAGTTGGCGCAGTTAACTTTGCAGAGCAGAGAGCGGTTAAAGAGCGTAGCTAGTCCAGGCTAGAGCGAACGTTTACAATAGTGTAGTAGTCCCGTGACCTTGCTGTGGTGTTTCATAGGCTTTGCATAAGAGTAGAGAGAGCGACAGAGCAACGGAGGCAGACTTTACTCATGCACGAGAGTCCCAGTAATCCAGAGTGGAGGGCTTGTGAAGGGTGGGCGGGGCTTTCATTGACCCAGGGAAGTCTGATGACATCATCACCCAGCCAGCCAATCAGGGGGCGGTTGCCATAAGGGGCGTGTGGGGACCTGGGTTTACTTCTCCCTCATTGGTCAGGCATTGCTGATGTCACTGCCACTGGCTGGTAGGAGCCGACTAATCAGGTTTGCCGCTTGACTGATTTGCATGTCATTTGCATATGATTACCATGTGATTTGCATGCGTGTGTTGCCCTGGGAAGCTGGCAGTCATTCAGTATTGACACCCACGCATGTTAAGCAGCTCCTGCTCAGAGCTGGAGTAGCCACCCAGAGCTTAGTCTCTCCTCCAGTCTTTTTATGCTACTCAGCATTCTAACTGTCCAAGAATGCTTGGTTGAATTACAGAAATACCAGGGAAACTTCTCTTACAAAATTCCCTGGAAATTCTAACTGGAGGATCTATTGTTCTACTCATCCTTTTTTTGAATACATTCTGCATTAGGACATAGATGCCTAGTTTCTCATCCAGACATTTTCAAAGTAAGGATGGGATTCCTTGTTTATTTGAAATTTGATCATTTTCCTGTTCATAAAAAATGCCATTCGATCAATTTCAAAGCTCACTTACAGTTTGGGTAGTAAAAAGAAAATTGGTATTAAGCTGATTGAACATCATCTGGTTGGAGCAAGAAGGGCGTTAATTTCCCTGACATGATAAAAAAATTTCCCCATATTTTACAAGCTTGTATGATATATTGGAAGTAACACATAAGATAGCACTTGGTAAAATCTTGCAAAGCTCCTGGAATGAAATACTGCTCTCAAGTGATGATTGATGGGGAATGGAGTAGGGTGTGTGTGGAGGAAAGAGCTCTGCCTTGGCTTGGTGATAGGAGGACAGGGTCAAGGAGTGAAGCATGTTCGCATTCAGTCTCAAGCACGTTTCAGTGTAGGCATAAACTGAAAATAGAAGCTGCTGGAATGAACACGTATGATGCTGGCTGATAGAGAATACAGGAGGGGTGTGTGAAGGAAAGTGCTCTGCCTTGGCTAGCCTATTAGGAGAGCAGGGCCGAGGAATGAAGCAAGTTCACATTTACTAGCTAACACGTTTCCAGGTAGGCATAAAACGATACTATATGTAGATACTCCTGGATGAATACTGCTCTTGGGTAATAAATAGAATGGAGGAGGGATGTATGAATGAAAAAGCTCTGCCTTCACACTTCAGGAATCATTGAATTTTGAATATTTGCCTCAAATTCAGTAAGAGATGAAGTCATATGCTTGGCTTTTTCAATTTGTTGAGAGTCCTAATAGAGTCTGTATATGTAAACTAATCATACTACACATAATGGGTAATTGATAGCAATGGCATACTGTTGTGTTTCATGTAAGAAATCGGCAACAAAATAATAATAACCCTGACATTCGGTTCTTGGGTTACTCCCATTATGATACTGCTGTTACCAATAACAACTTCCAAATAATTCTAAATACACTGTACCTTTTGGAGACTGAAAGGCCTTCATTGTGACTTGACCCACTTATTTCTGCCCCTCTCTCTCTCTCTCTCTCTCTCTCTCTCTCTCTCTCTCTCTCTCTCTCTCCCCTCTCCTTCTCCCCCCCCCCCCCCCAACAAAAGTTACATGAATTGGTTTTCGTCACAGCCATGCTTACTCAATAATTTGCACAAATTGTTCCACATTACAGAGGGTGCCTTTTCACTAGCCTGCACAATCCCAAGGTATATAACAGATAATACATGAAGCTCAGCTCCAGATCAAATAGTCAGGTTTAAAAGAGAATGCAACCCAGGCATCAGTGTGCTTTTTCTAGTGAATAGAGATGAACAAGACAGATAAACAGTGAAAGTTTGAGCAAAATCGGACAATCTGTTCAAGAGTTATGAATTTTGAAAGTTTAAGCAAATCCCTATTATAGGGATCCTTGAGTTGGCAACTTTGCCAGTATCTGTGATGTCATCGTGAACAACTCTCCATTAATTTTATGCACAGAATTTAACATTTTCTTCATTTTCAAGAAAAATAGAAATTCTTTTGATTTACTGTATGACATGGCTATATCAATTCTCAAGCATTTTGGGAAGAATTATATTGATTCCCGACTCAAAATTGCTTTTAATTTTTTTTTTAAATCATACATAAAATGAATGGAGAGTTGTCCACGATGACACCACAGATGCTGGCAAAGTTGCCAACTCAAGGATCCCTATAATAGGGATTTGCTTAACTTTCAAAATTTATAACTCTTGAACAGATTGTTTGATTTTGCTCAAACTTTCACTGTTTATCTGCCTTGTTCATCTCTATTCACTAAAAGCACACTGATGCCTGGGTTCCATTCTCCTTTAACCATCCCCGTTTCCAGAAACCTGAAATAATCCATGCCTGCTCTCTACGGGCATTATCTTGAGCATCATATTCAACCCAAAATAGCATGTTACACACAACTATGCCCTAGTTTATAAGAGCCAACAGCTCCAGCTAAATCCCAGGTGCAACAGTACACAGTCCGCTATTTACCTCTTCAATGGTATTTACCTGCTAGCTTCAGATAGGCATAAACAGGCTGTTCAAAATTTGTAGGCTGTTTCTTCAACCTTGGGCTAATGATAACAAGCTAGATATTAAGACCACTGGAAGTGTTTTACAAATCTGTGCATAAAGCAAAGCTACACATGAATTTAAGAATGACTTAACTATGAACAACCCAATAGAATGCCCACAGTGAGTGTTTCCTTTTGCTTTAATAAAGTGTGACTGTATTTCCCATAATCTCAATTAAATTGGTGGCAGCAACTATACTTCATATCAAAAATGTTAATCTACACAGATATTTCAACTTAAGCTTATGCGATCATAATGATTGACAATCCCATTTGGCTTTCAATATAATTTCATTCTTCTCCAAACTACATGTAAATAGCCAAATTCACGATAGAGGTAACTTAACCACATATGGTCTAAACCTCCACAGTGCCATGGGCATATGGAACCGTATTAGTGTACATATGTATATTATTACGTCCACCCACTGGACAAGAGGATACATGCATACTATGCTTATGGAAGTTAATAAAGCATTGTTTAAATACAGA
Organism: Echinometra lucunter; assembly: GCA_029962745.1. Classification (NCBI taxonomy): domain Eukaryota; kingdom Metazoa; phylum Echinodermata; class Echinoidea; order Camarodonta; family Echinometridae; genus Echinometra; species Echinometra lucunter. Next base: position 23,308,554 of record CM057162.1, read on the forward strand.
CCTCTTCCATGAATTTGGGCCAGTGAATGCCTGGATGATCTAGACTATCCTACCTAATGCCCTATGTCAGAAGGGACCAAGTTGAATGCATATTTAGTATTAGGTCGGATTTCAATACACTAAAATTCACCGAAAACCACAACTGGAATATCACATGATCTCACCCATGTTTCTTTTTATGCAAGGCAGACAACATTTGATGGATGAAAAATAATATTGTGGGTGGAAGAACAGTATTTTTACCTTTCCTGCAATAGACATACATGACTATTAATGCAATTTTGGAGGAAAAAGTATATTCCATAAAAAGTACCAGTATTTTCGATTAAAAAAAACAGTATAACGTACTGCAAAAAAAAGGAACAGTTGGCATCTCTGCTATAATCACTTTCACAAAAAATTTCTTTATGCTACCAAAACTGTAGTTGAGCTTTGATCCCTGAGCCTTGCCAAATTCTTTCAGCCCCAGTGCTACACTACAGGGTTTAGAGAATCCTGTCAATAGTCTTCCAATTCATACCCAGTGCTATGCATGAGACCTGCTGGGCTAAGCGCCTGCAAAATACAGTGGGATGATAACACACAGCCTACAAAAATGTGTACTCATGTTCCTCCAGAAGTCTTGCAGTACAGAATATAGCCTTTAAGTCAAATATGGGTTGGGGCAAATTAAGGAATAGCACCTGGAAGGGAGAATAAATTACATTTTCGCTGTCAAGCCTGACCTTTGCTGGTAGATATGAATAGTCTCTACACACAGACCCTATCAATGTTTTACAAGAAAAGATGGCTTAATAGTCATTAATCACTGTTTTGAGAGAGACATTTTGTAAAAGAACAGAAGCAATAAAAAGGGTTTGTATTCGGGAGAGCGGTTTAAACCTGAAACCATTTTCCTGAAACCAATTAGCTTTAAATGGCTAAATAACCTTCAAATTAAGATGAAGCAATGCTTTTGATGAGGCATTAACCTACATTTTACACTCTCCACCCACGTGTTAAATTGGTAATGGTAGGATGGAATCATTCTTCGCAAGGTGCATTTAGAATACAGTAGGCTAGCTTAGCGAATCAGAATAAAGGCCCGACAGCAAAGCAAACATAATACAGAAATCAACATGCATTTTGCATGCATACTTGTTGAACAAAAGTTTCCCTTGACAACTACGAAGCTTGCCAGGGGGCTTGCCCAACATATCAACAACTATCAACGCAAACTAGATTCCATCTATGCAGAATTTTTCAGATGTTGTTATGCCTAGCACGTGAACTGAATAGTTGGTAACCAAGGGTTCCAGACAGACACATGCATACATTTGAATACATTTTAGTAAACAGGTCTATTGTACCTTCAAATCAACATGCCGGTTTTAGTCATATTTCTTTTCCCTCAAGATATGAGATCATTTCGATGCCAAAAAAAGCTGAATTCCAAAAAAAAAAAAAAATCTATGAATGAAATACAAGGACAGAAGCAGACAATACACACTTTGGTATTGCTTTTTATTTTAGAAGTGGATTTAAAATATGCATGGCGGTTAAAATAAGCTTAAAGACTATGAATAAATAATGTCACATCTTCATGGACCAGTACACCAAGAGTAATCGTTCAACTAATTATCTCTATTGGATTAGCTTTGCTGCAGGGCAGAATGAGTAGTTTCGTTCTTCAGCTGGTTTACAAATGTATCTCGACGTTGGTAGACGGCACTAGTTCATGGCCACATTTTTTTACTTTGCCTCCATCTGACACCGTCTAACATAATATTTACTCGGCGGCATACGGAATCGTTATTAGTATGGGACTGGGCCTTTACAAAACTGCAAAAGGATACTACTCCATGCACTTGGTTTCAATTCAGATTGAGTTCTCCCAGTGACAAGACTACTTTAGTCTACCAATTAGCCATTAGGCTTCATCAAAACAAATATAAAAAGCAGGAATATGTCCCTCCTTAATCGTATATGTTTCTTTATACAATTATTGCCACTGGGTGAAATGGCTACGATTTAAAACCAGCCAAGTTGGCAATTCAGAAAGCTGAAAGAGAAGATCACCTGTTGTATTGCAAAATGTAGCATGGGGATGTCCCTTTGACAGGAGCTGCAGGCACAGGATAGGGCCTGTAGTAGTCTTCCTGTCCAGACACTCTACTATGCATTTCAAGTGACCTCCTTCTCTCCCTAAAGTCTGTCTACATACAGTGTATGTATTTACATGTATCTCTCCTATAATCATGTGCTATCTGCCCAGTGTGCGAAAAAAAAAAAAAAATGTTAAGAAACTTGGATTCACTGAAGTTCTTGTTTCCTTTGCTACAGTGTGATTTTTCACAGCCTGTTTGTTTTTCTCATTATATATATATATATATATATATATATATATATATATATATATAATATATATATATATATATAATATATATATATATATATATATATATATATATATATATATATATATATATATTTTTTTTTTTAGAGCTCTTTTTTATCTGACCTGGGCCCTCTTGCATAAAAAGTTCTGATTAAACGCAAATGAAAAAATTAAACACAACTTGATTTTCAACCAATCAGAATTGAGTATATGGGACTTACGTTTAATTTTTTGAGTTGCGTTTAATCGCAACTTTTTATGCAAGAGGGCCCAGGACTCATCTGGAGCTTTCCACAGCTCAATCAATCATTGCTCCTGTATCTCTTTTTTTTCTCGCTCTATCCATCTTGCACGAAATTTTCCACTATTATTTTGAATGCTGTTGTTTGTCAAGTTAGTGGTAAGCTTGCCGTGTCCCCACCCACCTCTTATTGTTATGCAGTGTAGTGTTCAACTCTCTGATCCTACAGCTTAGTCTTATCATTCAAACTCTATGCAGAAAACTGCTTACAAGCAGATACATGTAATAATGATCCATGGGTATTCATTGTGACCATGCGATATTGCAGTGTTAAGTTTGTCTTGAACAAAAAACAAAAATATACAAACAAAAACAAAACACACACAAAAAAAAAACAATGGAAGATCATAGAATAATTTTACATGTACATGTATCTCTATTTTACTGAAATAATTTTTCCTAAACCCATGGGTCATTTTGTTAATGACTGGATATCAATGACTACATGTGATATTTGCACAATTATCAATGAGAAGTTGGACTATGAATCTTTCAGTGATAATTTGAGTCGGTTCATTGAAATAGAAATAAAACAAGTGTCAGAATTACCATATCAGGGTCCTTCAAATCGATTGCAAATGCATACCCACCGCAACCTAATAAGCGATATAAGTTTGGAAGTTCATCACTGGCTGGAAGACATGCTATCAATTTAGTTGCTATCGTTTATCAGTCAAGGCAGTAGGGTGTCTCCTTTTGGTGACACTTTTTCAGTAACGGGGCCGAATCCAGAATTTTTCAAAAGGGGGGGGGGCCGGCGGTCAACTTTTTCAAGTGCCCATTTTACCCGAAAAAGGGGGTCGTCTGCATTTTCATGTGTATTTTTACCCCAAAATTTTGCTTTTTCTGCTTTTCAAAAGGGAGACCGCAGCTGATTTGGCTCCCCTGGGTTTCCAAGGGGGGGGGGGGGGGGCAGCCGATTTGGCCACCCCCTTGGATCTGCCCCTGAGTAATCATGGAGTTGTGAGAGACTGCCAGGCATAATGTTGCCCCAGAACACTTGAAATTACATATGAGGAGAAAGAGAAAACTAGTGGAAACTTTTGAGCCTATTTTTAATGCAGTATTGTAAAGTTTCAAGGTAAGAGTAATTTGACTGCAGCTAATCATTACATTGTCTAAATTGGCAATGCAGTGTAAAATATAAAGTCACTGTTTTCATGTGCGAATAGGCAAAGCCGCAATTTTCCTGCTAAATTTTGCAATTTTCATTCACAACGGTTCAGGTTTATACATGTACATGTATAAGCAATTTTGTTCTAACTATATACGCGTATGAAATAGAAATAGTTGGTACCAATTTGAGGAGAAAGCTGATTAACTGAGAGCTTCAAAAAAATATGGGTAAAAATGTCATAGAAAGCTGGCAAATATTACAAGTACAATTCATTTTGGGGGGTCTGTAGAAGCTAGACTAGCTCACCAAGTACCTTACACTGTACATGACTGAAGTCCAAACAACACACCCATGCAGAACTACCCATACACAATGACAGATGTGGGGACTCGCCCATTATTGAAAATCCGTCAATGGATTTCAAGCCATTGTTATGGGATATCAAAAGCTACAGGTAGTCTACCCTATAAAGGACAAAGATAATTTTTTTCTTCTAATTACATGTATGCATAGATAAGGAGAAGGTCCATTCCCCTGGCCCACACTGCACAGTGTACTTCCACATCCAGCACGATCCACTGCAGTTTGGAACTGTACTCTGATACTTCGGCCCCTCTAGGCTGACAAACCCCCGCCGACTTCCCCGCTGACTTCCCCTCTGACTTCCCCGCCGGGCAGGGCATCTTAGGCAGCGAACCACCAAACAAGTCCCGGCCCCATACCACCGGAGAACTTTTCAATCGTGAACAAAGTCCCAGCCCCCATACCACAAGGGAATTTCTCAAATCGCGGACAAAGTCCCAGCCCCCATACCTCTAATGTCGGGAAAAAGTACCCTTATAACAGTTCTGGATTTCGAATGAAAATTGTCACGCTCTATGAATGAATTCTGGCTTCGGGGCTTCATATTTCATGGAGATGTCAAATAATTTGTTTTTCTATAGATCTAGAGTATGTTACGAATAAACGGATAGACCTCTGCAATATGTTTATTAAAGTACAATATGTTTATCAAAGTGTCTCTGTACATGTATGTCTTTGTGTGCACTTGGAGATGGATATTTGATGTTGATTTCAATTTCTAATGCATTTGTGGAGATTTTTCAAACTCACAAGAAATGTTGAAAGAATACAGTATTTCCGACATGCATCCGTTTTCTGGCTTCAGATGACTGAAAATTGCAAAATAAAGCAGGAAGGTTGCCAATATGTAAAGCAAATATACATTTTTCACTGTGTTGCTAATTCAGAGAGTTTGATGGTGAGCTTCTATCAAATCACTCTTGTTTGAGAATGGTACAGTATACTGCTTGAAAACTACCTCAATTTGTTCTTTGATTTTAGCTCTTTCCATTCATGTACATGTATAATGTATAATTCCTAGCATTCTGGATCAAAAGATACAGGAAAAGTGTCTCTAAGAGAAGACAATGTACTGATATGGGTTAACTCAAATAATCTCATACAGATTCAATGCCCTTCTTGTTTCAAACAAGCAACATGTTCTGTACATGGGACTACACAAGACTTGTAACATCTCAATAATATCCAAGATTGCAAGAACTGTCCACGAGTAAGTGTCAAACTAGAGTCTGCCCTTGTAGACTACTAACTCCTACCCTGTCACCCATGTGTACCCCAAACTAAGGATCAGAGAAGTGGGAGGGGCTCTTTTGTGAAATATGCACAGTTCAAAACTAAGCCCTGCTCTGAACAGAATGAAAGAGGTACTCATTGATTTTCAAGTTTAGCATGAAAAAAAAACCCCACAGAATTCGGCATTTACATGTACATGTATGTCTGAATATTCTGTAGAGCCGTACCATACCATGTGGAATCCCCGTCACTACAAGCATTGCTTTTTTGTGGATTTCTCTTTTCCAATATCATTTTATTCTTTTAATACACTATGTTAAGCAGACATTTAATTTGTTTTTGATGTTAATTAGAAGAAAAAATGTTGTATGTTTGTTTAGTTATTATATTTCTGCTTAAAAGAAGAAAAAAAAATTATGTCATGTGTTATATTGGAAATATTGGAAATAAAACCTGAACTTGAACTTGAACTTGAACAGCATTAAATCCAAATTTCTGTGACTTTACTGTGGACTTATTACACTGTACACCCCCCCCCCCCCTAAAAAAAAAAAATGAATGACTCAAAGTGACCAATGATCAGTGTAATAACAGTATGACTGACACTAGGGCTTTCTGACTGCTCCTCCCCACCCTTTCAACATACATGTAAATTGGTAGGCTTGAAAATTTGGTCAAAATATCTCTCTGATTTGCTCAACTGCAGATAGACATTGGCCCAAATTCACGAAAGAGATTTAAATTATGGTTTAAACCTCCATAGTGTAGTATGCGTATGTCCTCCTGTACAATGGGTGGATAGTCATGCGCTTGTATGTATAATTCATGTACATGCTTACACATGTATTTCAGTCTACTGCAGAGATTTAAACCATAATTCGGAACTGAATTTTGTGAATGTTGTATACACGTACACTGTAGCCTCTATCCATCCCAGACCATCAAATTTTCATGCTACTGCCATAAGCAATGGACTGTAGCTAATTTTGTTCTTCCTCCTCCGAACTCTTTGCTCACGTTTTATTTTGGACGAAAACATGATTTCTGGAATGTATGAAGGAGGGAAACAGCAACACATGAAGGAAACTCAAGTCCAGACATGTGGGCATATAATGTACGCTGTCGCCCAATGATAAAAGGTAGCAACTCGTGATTTTTTTTTTTTTTCAAAATTTACTTTTTCTTGCTTTGGGGTACCCGTTTGTATGCTCTCCATCAAAGAAATTAAGGTCAAATGATCCCAACTTTCCAAAATATAGAGAACTTGGAAGCAACTCCATAGATTTCTTCATTAAACAGTGACATGTTTTCTTCATTAATACTAAGAACTCATTCTACAGAGTTGCTTCCTTTATGTCACTGGAGCTGTATGAGCCAGACCACATGAAGACCCTAAACACAAAGCAGTCATTACAGTTCGTACTATTAATAGTTGTGGGCAGTTTACAATGATACACACACGATACCTCATCATACCATCATACTATACTCACACCATGTTTACTTGAACAGGGAATTTTCTGCCTTTTACTTCAGACAACAACTTCAAGGTACATGTACAATAGGATATCCCGTTTAAAGGCCTACAATATGAATTTTTAAAAACCAATAATACAAAATAAACAAATAAAAGTACAAAATATCTCTGAAGAACTCTCATCAAACTAAACATGTACATGTATGCAATTTTGGACAGTGACTTTTTGTGGAATAAGGAACCGCTAGATTTCAAAATATTCTTTGGCAAGGGATGTCATATATTGAACCATTCATGTTCCATCCACAATATTGCAATACCACTTCATATGCAAATATCAGGGTATAATAGACAAGACTAATGTAGATGTAGATCAAAGTTCCCTCCTCCTTTTAGTCTATTGGCACAGACTCTCTTTTGACATTTCAATATTATATTCACAGCCTTGAGCCAATGCTAACTATCAGTTTTTGGCAATGTCAGGAGCAGATACATGCACAGCTCTAATATGGAGCAGTACACCCTGCAGTCTCATAGAGTCTATGAATTCAGACACTTTGCTCAACATTACTACTGACAAGGGTTTGTGAACACAGACTAACTTCCATTCACTACTTTATTTGTCTCTCCATGCAGCCCTTGAACTCTTCAAAGTTTTCTGGAAACCAAAGAAATGTCAAATCCGGTTTGACAGGGACATGACAGTAGCCTCAACTCAAGGAGCAGACGGTCTTTTCCGAGAAGTGATATTTGAAATGTCAGATTGTAAAGTGTGTATTGTAAGGTGTTAAAGGGGGGGGGGGGGGGGGGCAAGGCGAGGGAACGAAGCAAATGAGAGGAGGGAGGGTGTGGGTGGGGGCAGCACGGTAGAGAGATTTTTGAAAATTCATGCATTAAAATGGCATTTTCTGAACACTAAAATTGAGTATTAGGGGTAACTTATGAGAAATGGCACATGGGGGCAGGGTTGGGCGGTAAATACCGGTAGCGGTAATTACCGGTGGTAAATACCGGTAAATACCGTCCGGTAAATAAGATGGGCGTCCGGTAAATATGTAAAAAACGGGAAATATGATTTCTAATTCTTTGTTTTTCAATAATTTTAGTTGTTTTTAACCTCAACAAATGAAAATAGTGTTCTGAAATAATTAGAATCACAAAACTCATAGTAGAAACACACAAACATATAAAATCCATACTGCATACATGTACATACCCAAACACACATAGGATCTAAGTCCACATGTACGTACAACACATACACAAACTCAAATTATGTTCCTGGAAATTGAATAATCATAAACATAAACAAACATTTCTCCCGGGGTTTAACTTTTTACATGCCATCGTATCTCATTACCATATGATTTTTGTTTTTAAGTGTGAATAAAGCTCAGAATTCTACTGTATGTAAGGAGTTTTTGTGTGTACATGTATCAGTGTGTACTAGTGGTTGCTGGTTTTGAACTTTTGATATTGCTTACAGAAAAAGATCTTTTTGTAGCCTAAATAATTACACAACTCACATTATGCTATTTTTAATGTTGCAATTATTTAATAACTTTTAAAGTTTATTCCAAACAGTTTAACAAACAAAGCAAACAAAAAAATAAAAGGCATAACTTATACAAATTTACACAAAAGTGAAAAGAGGTGTCAAAAGTTGTCTCCTTTAAGAAATATAAAATGAATACAATAATAACATAATTTAGCTACTGAATGTTTCATGGGAAATGTAAAATAAATAACTTGTACAGTTTGTCATATTCAGAGGTAACTTCCTGAATCACTTCCCTTCTTTGGTATTATTCTGGTTTACACCAATGATTTTTATGCCTCCGCCCACCGTAGGTGGTTGCCGGAGGCATTATGTTTTCGGGTCGTCCGTCCGTCCGTCCGTCCGTACGTCCGTCCGTCCGTCCGTCCCGTTTTCGTTCTCGCGATAACTTAAGAACCGTTTGACAGATCAACTTAAAACTTGGCTCGTGTATGCATATGGGAGGGACAATGATCTGATTAGATTTTGGAGTCTCAAGGTCAAAGGTCAAGGTCATAGAGGTAATAAAACTCATAAAAATGGACCGTTCTCGCGATAACTTAAGAACCATTTGACAGATCAACCTCAAACTTGGCACAGGTATGCATATGGGAGGGACAATGATCTGATTAGATTTTGGGGTCTCAAGGTCAAAGGTCAAAGGTCATAGAGGTAATAAAACACATAAAAATGGCTCGTTCTTGCGATAACTTAAGAACTATTTGACAGATCAACCTCAAACTTGGCACAGGTATGCATATGGGAGGGACAATTATCTGAGTAGATTTTGGGGTCACACGGTCAAAGGTCAAGGTCATAGAGTTAATAAAACACATAAAAATGGCTTGTTCTCGCGATAACTTAAGAACCATTTGACCGATCAACCTCGAACTTGGCACAGGTATGCATATGGGAGGGACAATGATCTGATTAGATTTTGGGGTCTCAAGGTCAAAGGTTAAAGGTCATAGAGGTCATTATGTTCATAGAAATGGTTCATTCTTGTGATAACTCAGTAATCATTTGACGGTTCAACAAACTTGGCTCATGTATGCATATGGAAAGGGCAATGCTCTCATTAGATTTGGGGGTCACAAGGTCAAAGGTCAAGGTCAAAGATGTCATTGTATAAATGAAAATAAATCAACATGAAGTGCCATTTATTTCTGATTTGGTAATGGCGGAGGCATAAAGTTCGACCACGCGTGGTCGAAGATTCATCTAGTTGTAATATACTTTGCTTATTAATCTTCATAAAAAAAACCTTGAAGCTAAACCTAAAGCTCCTGTGAGAAGCGTAGAAACTGCATTTAACTTGTTTAAATTGGTATTTATCTAAAGAGGAGGCATTTTGTTCATATATGCTAATACAAGTTTATGCTCATTAATACATGTAGGTATTCATGAATATGGTAATTATCAACTGACGTAATGAAGAACATCATATCTAAATTAGATGTATATTTGGGATCTTTTTAGTATTTTATTGTATTTTTTCCAGCATTCATAATCACAGACATAGATAACACCCAAACACAAACATAAACACACACACAAACAAACAAGCACACACACACACAGTGCACACACACACACACTCACACAAATTGGTACATACCAGAGCAACCATACTCACCACCTTTGTTTTTATGTTCAAAATTTGACAGTCCCTATGGACAAGTGAGTGGAAAATTATATTTCCCGGTATTTCCCGGTGAAAAGTGGTAAATACCAGTAAAAAGCGGTAAATACCGGTAAATACCGCTTATTTCCCGGCGTCCGGGAAATAAGCCTCCGAAGCGGGAAATATGCCAACCCTGCATTGGGGGGGGGCCAAGGTGACGGAGCGAAGCGACTAAGCAGTGTGGGAGACCCCCTCCAACGGTAGGGAGATTTTTTGATATTCGTGGATGAATATGGCATTTTCTACACACTAAAATTCAGTATTATGGACAATATATATGAGAAGTGGCATATTTACTTTTTACTTTCATTTCGCAGGGTAGGGGTAGGGTGGGGGCCATCGGCCATGGCCCCCTTGTGTCCTCCCCCGTAGCTACGCCAGTGTCTCTCTCTCTATCACCCCCCCCCCCTTCTAACTCTCACTCTCTCTCTTTCCCCTTTTCTCAGTTTTTTTTTTTTTCATTTTTCCACTTCATGTCATCTGCCTCAACTCTCCTTCCCCTCCCTATCCTCCATTCATTTCTTTTCAATAAAACCAAAACATGAATTTCCTGTTACTCAATCTTTGTTTGCCAAAAAGCAGAAAAATTTTAATTCTTGGCCTGAAGTGGATTGTTTGTTGTGAAATATCATTATAAAAATGATGGCATTAACGGCAGTGGAAGTGAATGAACCTGGCAATAAAATTTCTTTCCTTATATTGTATATACAATACACATGTGGGCCGATAAACACAAATAGTGCGATGGAATAGTTAGGAAACTACAATGAACTGCAAATGAAATGACAATGTACCTGTATAATCACTCTTGGCCCTACGCAGAAATTGTTTCCTGGGGGGGGGGGCAAGACACATAAAAATTTTCGAAGAAGCTCAAAAGCAAGGAAGCGAAGCGACCGAGCTGGTCATGAAGGCGCTTTTGCATATTTAAAAGTAAAATTGAAGGATTTGGTGAAACTTTTCGTGGATTTTGTGAAAATTTTCAGTGAAAAAATATAAGTTTTAAAAATTTCTGGGGAGGCAACTGCCCCCCCCCCCCCCCCCGCTGCGTACAGCCATGTAACCATTGTATGCTGTAAGTCTAGAATTATTCAACCCGTTGAGAACGATTCGATTTCAGTATAATACACATTTTCCATAGACCCTAGCCCGAGTTATCTCGGGCTTAGTGTTCAACGGGTTAAAATCATGTACACTGAAAAGGTATCATATTTCCTTTCTAATTGCCACCATTAAAAAAACATTAATGCCATGAAAGATGTTTTCCTTTACTTCTACTTTACAAGTCACTTTTCTCTGTGAAAATTTTTAACAGAATTTGATCATATATCCTAAAAAAATAATAATACTAATAATAATAACATCACATAAGTAAATAATACAATATAATATCCCTTTATTTAAGTAATTGCAAAAGAGAAATTAGTTCCATACTTCCACCTTTTGGCTGGCTTCAGAAGCCAGTGTATTCAACTTTGAAAAAAAAAAAAAAAACCAGAACATCATCCACATCCACAGCTCAATTTTCGTTTTCTAAAGCTTGATCACTCACTAAAGATGTACGTGTATTTTTCCCATTTGGAGTTCCATGTAGCCCAGACATGACTTGCAGAGTTATGAATGACTTGTTTTCATTGAAGTTTCTAGCAAAGCCAGCTAGCAGACAGCGATGTTGCAATCCAACAATCGACTGGGCTAGTTTGCAGGCACAAGCCCTCTGTTAGTTGTTATATGAAAGGGTAAGAAATGCAAGACTACATTACATACTGCAGTCCTTAGGCCTTGGACTAAAATGTAGCTATTCTTGATGTACAACTACATGCATCTACAGTGACAAAGTTAGGCAAGGCTCAATGCTTTATGAATTTCTGTTAAGTTAAATTGTCAACATAGAGAATAGGGTCTGTTACTGCAGACTAAGACAAGGCCCACAAAAATATCAAAATCATATTCCCTTTTCACCTACATGTACACATGTACATGTAACAAAGAACTTGAATAACATAGTTTATTTCATTCTTTTTTCCTTCCCAATTTCTAGTTACTTCATATTATATCCCTTCCATAAATATTCATGAGTATTCTGAATATACATGTACAACTGATCAATTGGTGCCCATGTGATAAAAGATAATTTCACTAAGAAAAACAAATCTCTGCCAGATCTCCGAATATCTTTAACTGTTTTTTCCTGGGCAGAAGTGCGCATGCTCTATTTACTATTCTGATCCGACGCACTACTGCACATGCTCACAGTTCATTGACAAACTTTGTTTCGAACACGCAGACTTGTACTTGCATGCAGAGTCCGGTTCGGGTCCGGTCCTTATACGGACTGCTCATAACCTTGACGCCTGCAGTATTGGCGCAAGTCACCGGTGCTTTGGCCCCGCACCCTAGCGCCCGATCCGGATCAGCTGCACTGGTTCGGATCGGATGCGTAAACAAACATGCTACCTCCTTAGACCTTACCTAGTTGGGCTTTTTCTTCGAAGATTTCATGGGAACTGGCGAGTCATGCGTAGGGCATGATCTACATGTATATTAGAATGCAGCAAAAAGTTGTAGACTTTCACTGTTCACTATGCATGATTCGTCCATTGAGGATCTTCGATCAAATAGCTAACATTAGTTAACGTAACGTTAGTATGGTCCTACGGAAAGTTCAGGTTAGTCGAACATGTCAAATTTTGTCTTACGTTGTGTGTTTTTCATTTATCAGTTGTACATGTAATTGTAAAGAAGAGATATAAAACAAATACTGTAAGCTAATATTTTAGCATACAGATATTTTAGCGATTTGAGACAAGTTTGACATATTAGCAAGTTATTATTTTCACATTTTGAAAGTATATAGGCATCTAACTGAGTGGAAATTTTGGCGAGGACATCGCGAAATTAGCGAAAATTAAACCACCGCGAAAATTTCAGCTTATACAGTACACCAAGCATTTAGTTCGAAACTATAGTGGAAATTATGTATCTTCGGAGGGACTGGCAATAATTGCTATTTTTTTCCTCAAGGCTTCGCCCCTTGGAAAAAACAGCGCTATGCCAGTCCCTCCTCAGATAAATAATTCCACTATACTTTCTCACAGCTTGGTATATTTGTATAATATTCATCTATCATCGCTGATGATAGATGAATATTATACAAATATACCAAGCTGTGAGAAAGTATAGTGGAAATTATGTATCTTCGGAGGGACTGGCAATAATTGCTATTTTTTTCCTCAAGGCTTCGCCCCTTGGAAAAAACAGCGCTATGCCAGTCCCTCCTCAGATAAATAATTCCACTATACTTTCTCACAGCTTGGTATATTTGTATAATATTCATCTATCATCAGCGACCATCCTGCTTTAACTTCCATATTTGTAGATACGAAGTTGATTAATTTCTTTCTTCTTTTTTTTTTTTGCAGGAACAGTAAATCTTGTCCCAGCATATTAGTCCTACATGTAATTCCTTGGCAAAACATACAATGTATGACAATTGGAATTCTCTGAGCTGGAAACGCCACTCAAGGCTTGTTGTAAGGGGTTACTATAAAGAAAACATGAGAAGTATAGTATATACATGTACAGCATGAAACTACATACTGTATGAAAGGAAAGCTAAAATTCGGAGGGGAGAGACAATTTGTGACAGTCGAGTTTTCTCTGTTTTTTAATGTCAGTTTGGAAGTGTATCACAGTATGTTTTCTTCAACTCCCCTCATATTCCATATGGCAAGATACATGTACAGCTTAAATGTATGACCCCAACTTTTTTGTGTAGTCCCATTCACCCAATTCTGTGTGCTTTTCAACAAGAATGAGTTGATTTATTGTCACTATAACGATTTCAAGACTAAACCCAATCTAATTTTCATTCGTCAACCTTTCCCAAATGCTTTGAAACAGTTTCTCTCACATTGTAATCACATGACCAGAACTCAAATCCTGTCAATCATGTAAATATGCGATTCTGTTGATTTACTTTAATAAAACATACAAAAAAAAAAGTTTATCTTTAACCCATTCGTGACAGAGGTCCACATTTTGTGGTTTGGCCTAATATTTTTTGATGCAAAGCCCTAAAAATCATACCAAATACATGAGCAGAAAGAGCAAAAAATTCTACACAAACTGGGCCCATTTTGGTTGCGTTGATATTCATTGTTTGATGCTGAAATTTTTTTAAAGGAAAATAAGCATTAAAATCCTTAAATTGGCAATGTGATAGAAAGTTTAAAATCACCGTTTTCCCCTGCAAATTGGCAACTTTTTGACTTCTCATCATAATTTCCATCAATTTATATTCATTTCAGATACATGATGTTTTATAAGAAAATGTAGCAATAAAATAAAAATGTTGGTGTTGCCAATTTGAAGAATAAAAGCTGATCAAATTAGGCTTTAAATAATTCCTGTCACGAATGGGTTAAAGGAGAATGCAACCCAGATATCAGTGTGCTTCCAGTGAATGAATAAGAACAAAAAGAATTAACTGTGAAAGTTTGAGGAAAATCGCAATCTGTTCAAGAGTTATGAACTTTGAAAGTTTAAGTAAATCCTTATTATGGAGATCCTTGAACTGGCAACTTTGCCAGCATCTGTGATGCCATCGTGGACAACTCTCCATTCATTTTCTACAGAGAATTTCACATACCGGTAATTTTTCTTTATTTTCAAGGAAAATAAAAATTCTTTGGATTTATTGTTTGAGTATGACATGGCTAATCAATTCTACAACCATTTCTGAAGAATTATGTTTATTCCTGACTTGATTAAATTTCATATAAATCAATTTTTTTGAAACTTTCAAAATTCATAACTCTCGAACAGATTGTCCGATTTTGCTCAAACTTTCACTGTTTACTCTTCTCGGTCATCTTTATTCACTAAGAGCACACTGATGCCTGGGTTGCCTTCTCCTTCAAAATCATACAATGTTGGTTGATTCTATTAGCTAGGATTTCACAAAGCAACGTCTCACAAACATGCACAGCTCCTACATGGGTATGTGAATGCTTGTACGAGAGGAAAACGCGGAACTAAGCCAGGAGTTTTGTTATCTAAAACCGTGAGTGGCGCAAATGAAACATGATCGCTTATGAATGAGTAACATAAGATGGAAATCCCCTATTTACATGTAATAAGTTTGCATGCTCATTACCACAAACATTTATCAAAAACAAAGAAAGCATGATACTCCATGCATGGAATGTGACAACTCTGATACATTCTAAGAAAAATCATGAGGCTGGTTAAAATATAAACTGACCACCTGTTGGTTAAAAAAAAAAAGGTTACCAAAAAAATTGTATGTACATGTAAAACATGGAGATTCTTTTTTTACTATTAAAAAAAATATTAAATATTTTTTTTTTAATAGTAAAAAAATTACTACATTTTTACAAAAAATAGGGACACAGGGCTGCGTTTCACGAAGCCGTCATAAGTCTAACTTCTCGAATACCCCATTGAAACGTGTGTTGTAGAATTAACACGCGTTTCAATGGGATGTCAATGAACTTAGACTTCATGACGGTTTCATGAAACGCAGCCCAGGTTGTAACGGGTGAAAACTGTTCTTTTCTTTTCCCCAAAATAGGGGCTGTCCCTAAATAGGGACAGTTGGCAGGTCTGCATTTCACCTTTCTCTATTTGTCATACATGTATGTGATTTAATCTTTTGCACAAGTTGTGCCTTGAGCATTTGATTATAAATCAAGGGCTTTGGCGGCTCACAAATCAGAGTATTCAACAAATCACATAAAGTATAACACTAGGAGAGCACCTCTGGCAGTATGTGATTCTCTGCACAGCACTGCTACAAATTCAAACTTTTTACACGGGAAAATCCCACTTGCTGGTAGTCCGAAACGTCACTGGTGACGACCTTTATTTTACAGCTGAACATTAAGCAAAAGCTTTTACCAAGAAAAAAAGAAGTTTTTAACCACAGTGTTTCAGCAAACAGGACATGTCCTTTGCATCCTTCTAATTGGAAGAATCTAATCCATTAACATCAAGTTTTCATTTCCAAACGTTTAATAGGGACAACTGGGTTTCAGCAGCCGTGGATCCAGGATTTGTAACTAGAGGGGGCGCAAACGGCAAATTTGAAAATAGCGGGGGTGCAGACAACAATTCTTTTAGATACATGTATGTACCTACATTAACATGTACCGTATGTTCAATGTGTGATTCTAAAAAAATATAGGGGACACTCGCCTCTTGCGCCCCCCTCCCCTGCATCCACTACTGTTCAGTAGACAAGAGCTTAAATAAGGACTGAATTAAATGCATGGGAACCAAAAGAGTGAATATAATTGTTTCAAAACAGAAAAGGAGAATGACATGTACATGTACCAGTATGTCACAAATGGCGGAATGGTACTGCCTTGTGATTGACATTGAATGACTAAATTTTACAAATTATACTCACAAGTCACTAATACATACAACAGCTTTTTCGTTCTTTTCTATTATTCTACAATGTACATGTATGCTTTTGTTTTGTTTGGGGGGTAGCAATGTGGACCTACATGTACATGACTTTTGACATTTTTTTCAAGTTTTGACTACTTAATGTAAGTGTAAATATCCATGTTTAGCAGTAAAAATAAGGCTGAAATTCACACACCGTACAGCTGACGATGGAATATTTCATGTTTATGTGACAAAACTGTATCAGTCGGCTACATCAAAAATGGGGTCTGGTAGTAAAGACTACCATACTATTCTCATCTGTGTGCATTGTACTGGTCAATTACATAATCAATGACATCCTGTCAATAATGGCAGAGAAGCTATCATTTACATGGTGAATATATACACGTACCTACATTGTGGCTCATTCATGGCAGTTCGCCCCCCCCCCCAACACACACTTCTGTTATCTTTCTTCTGTCGACTGCCCATTTTTCTTTTTTCTTTTTTCTTTTCTCTCTATAAAGTACAAGACTCTCTATACTGTGCACTTTCTCTTTCTCTCTCTCTCTCTCTCTCCCCCATCTCTCTCTCCCTTTTTTCCCATTTTTTTTTTAAATTCTTACTCACAAGTGCTATGGTTAATTGTTTCTGCTAAAATATATTTTGTGGACAGTGATGAAATCCTTTGTTATAAAACCAGTATATCATGAAATGTATTGCAGCTATACCCTAGTGCAGATCGACCTTTCAATGTAGTGCACAGAAAAGGGAAGTCTCGAGTCAGTAAGCTTCCTTTCTCAAACAAGAGCAGTCTTCCAGTTCAAGTTTTAAAAGTTACGACAATCTACAAAAATAGGGGTAGGCAAGTCTATAAAAGGCTGTAGGCAACATCCAGAAAGAAGCTGTTTGGGGATGAATGATACAGTACCTGTACATGATAGGTATACATGGTGTGAGACTTCACTATGCATGCACCCGGCATTATCTACTTCCTAATCCACCGCCCCCCCCCCCCAACCTCCTTTTCTCTCTCTCTCTCTCTCTCTCTCTCTCTCTCTCTCTTTGTCTCTCTCTCTCTTGTTCATTCACTCCCTAGGAAATCAAGTTTACCACATGTCTGCCAAGTTCAAGAAGAGCATTCATATACATGGAGATATCAACACAGCTCTGACCACTCTCCTTAAAACAGTTGAACCGTCATGATGTCAGAACTAATTTGGAATTGGAGTTTGATTTTGACAGAATTCTGAAAGAAAGCATGCAATCTCACCTGTGCGGACAGTCCTAGCACTGGAGCACCTTGAGTCACTGTCCCAATCCTGCTCCTGGCCAGAGGATGCTTCTCCGGTCATGTCCTTTCCCTGCATGGAGAGATGCCTTGAGCAATAGCCACGCCTCTGGGATTCCTTGTTGCACCCTTCCCGGGAGCAAAGACGTCGCCACTGCTTGCCATTGAACTTCTTGCGAACACCGTTGGCATTGCAGATGACTTCACCTTTCTTGTACTTCGGAGGCGGTGTCAGGGAATGGGTACTGCCAATGGAAATTGTAGAAGCATTGCTGGCACTGCTGATGTGCCTCTTGCGGTTGGAATAGCTGGTAGGTAACCGAGCCAGGCTGCTCTCGAAAGGAGAAGAGTACAGGGATCCAGGAGTGGATGTCCCAGTTGTACCTGGTGTGAGGGTTGGACGTCCACGAAACTCCAGAGGTCTGTCAAAGTTCTTGAGCTCATCATCTGAGCCGATGTCTTCTAGAGGCAACTGAACCCTGCGGTCACCGCTTAGGTGTCTGTCGCGGATAAAGACAGCCCTGTCTTGGACAAGCCGATCCGACAGTGTCTTCTGTTCTGGAGGCGTCACTTTCTGCAAGTCAGGATGCATGCTAGGCACTGGAATAGAATGTGTTTCATGTTTAGGTTCAATAGGACTATAAGTCAGCTGTCTGGCAGTAGCTCCGGGTGTCTGCACAGGAACGATCATGGGGTTCTGCCAAGGTGGCCGCAACATCCTAAGCTTCCACAAGGGAACAATTGTTTCTTCCATGCTGGTACCAGATCCCTCCCGTATCTGCGAAGCGAAGATGATCTGATATTGTGAATTTGGTCTCATCTCCCTGACAAAGGCCTCATAATACTGTCCTTTGCTATCTCTCTGGACGCACACCTTGGACCCTATGCTGAGAGTGTTCACAGGAGGCACTTTATCACTCACGATGCAAATCTGGTCTGACTCAATGGCATCATCAAACATTGTGATATTTGTGTCCCCTTCAAACAACACCCCGATACTCTTCTTTTTCACATGTTTGATTATTCCCGGAGAGAATGCCTCACCCCTTCGAGCCAACACTCTTTGATCTTTCAACTCTTTGGAATTGACAACTAACATCTTCTGGGGTGTGGCAGATTCCGGGAACTCTCCTGGTCTCTTTACACCAGTTCTAATTGGAGTCAAGGCAGATGCTGGCTCATTCATCGATTCGGCTTGCATGGCTTCATCGTCCCCCGAGAGTGCGCTATCTGTTTCTTCATCATCATCACTATCCTGGACCTCTGTTGCACTCTTCACTCCACCAATCGGAATTTCCTGAGTATCTGACTCTCTAGTCCTACCACTGCTTGTATCACTCAATACTAACTGTTTTGGCTCTGAATGTTCGCTCCTTTGCCGTAATTCTGTGGCACTTCCCACCGGTGATGATTCGGTACTCGTTTCTCTCGTCGGTGTTGGGGTCTCAAGTGACCCCGGCCTAGGCGTGCTTGCTCCAGAAGACGAAGGCTCACTTGTCCCTGAGTCACTAGACACTGCCATTTTGTTTCCATTCCTGTTTGCATTCCTTAATTTTTTGTGCCTTACTAAGTCATCTGTCGTGTCCTCCTCTTTTTGGAGTTTGGTTCTTCGTGTTCTTCCAGAGTTCGAGTCTGATGCGGCAGGTGACTCTGATTTCCCTCTGCGCCTGCTACGTTCCTTCTTGGTATTCATATTGTGACCTGGAAAATGAAATAAAAAGGAAAAGATATACAAGGAGTAAGAAGCATGAAAAAGCCATAACTGGGTTATCAGTACATTTTTCTTCAAACCATTCAATGAACACAGTTAACAGTTTACAGGTGCAAAGATCTGCACAATTCTCTGCCCTCCTCCCCTTCTGATCTGCTGTTTAAATATACATCAACGCCAATATTTCATTGGTTGTCAACTCCCCAGCAAGTTAACATCACGTTTGAATTTTACTCTCATAATTAGAACCCCAACCATGCTGCTACATGTACATCTTCATATTCAACTCATAGAAGACTGTAGTATAGAGTTTTCTTAGGATCTAAGTTAATCACTTTTTTCTCCTCAAATTGGCACCATTTGATTTTATCTTCCACTCCTACATAATTCGAAGAAAATAAAAATGTATACCAGTATAACACGAACCAAAGTGAATGAAAATTGCCACATCCAATAGCAAAAACTGCAAATTTGCACACAAAAATAGTGATTGTAACATAATTTTGACTACACTTCCAATTTACAGAGTTTAATGATTACATGTATACTCAAATTGCTCTCTATTTTCAATAATGGCACAACATGCTGTACTCAAAACTCATTCTGTGATTCCTAGGATTCTACAATATAGATCCAAGACACTGTACAACATCTAGGCTTCTAGACTTAAGTGCAAAAGTCTGTGGGAGTTGAATGCGCAGCATTCGTAACATTGCGCATGTACCATACAAAATGTACCATCGCTCGGCTAGTGTGACATTAAAGTAAGATTGCTGCACAGGGCAATGAGTTGCACTTGCTAATCACATGTGTACGCATTAAAATATACTTGCATTGAAAACAATCAAGAAAAATCGCACATTGAGAAATCAGAAATCCAGACTATACAGCTACATTTAAACAAAACGTTCGTACTTTGCTGCGCTGTATGGATTCTTAATATTTCGACAATAATGACTTGTGAAGACTGCCTCGCCGACAATTTCTCTGCTGAACTGATTCCAAAGACACACACTTGAACTGGTGACAATTGCTCCGTTGACACCATAAAATGAATTCTCTCCGACGTAGCCAAGAATTTTCAACAGGGGGGAGAGGCGAGGGAGCAAAGCGACCGAGCGGGGGGGGCAAGGCGAGGATGTTGGAAGGGGTATTCCCTTCCCACAGTAGAGAGATTCTTTGTAAATTCGTGCATAAAAATGGCACTTCCTGCACACTAAAAATCTGCATGAGGGGTACTAATAAGAGAAGTGGCGGTTCTAGGACAACTCCCCTCAGGACAAGCCCTCTGAGGACGACTCCGACGATGACAACTCCCCAGAGCAAAAACTCTACCGAAGACGACTTCCACAAGGACAACTCCCCCAGTGGACAACACCCCCTAAGGACAAAACCCACGGAGGATACCTCCTCCCAAGGACGGGTCCCCCAGAGGACATTTCCTTCGGAGGACGGCTCTCCACATATAGCAGCTCCCCCGGAGTATAATTCCCCCGAGGACAAGCTTCCAGGAGGAAAACTGATTTCAATCAACACTTCTATTTGAGTGACAAATCAATTTGCATTCCTTTTCTTTAGAACTTTCATCTTTTTGTTAATGTTGGCAGAGCAATTGTCGGCGAAGCAAATGTCGTCGTTTCGGAGTATATGTCGGCGGAGCAATTGTCGGCGGAGCAAATGTCGGTGGAGCAAATGTCGGCGGAGCAAATGTCCTGGAGCATTTGTCACGGAGCATTTGTCACGGAGCGCTTGTCGGAATTTTCGGAGCAGTTGTCGGCAGAGCAAATGTCGGCAGAGCAGATGTAATGGAACCAGTCATCTATATGTACTGTACATGTACATGGACTGACAAAGAGAACAGTACTGGTGATTTTTAATTATTCTCACAAATTACTCATTGTGTTTCTTATTCAATATCACAAAGCTTGTGCAGTATTGGGTATTCAATTGTTGAGACACTATCACAAGATACGCTCTACACAAACAGTGGCATTTTGCAGTCGGAACTTCTTTCCGTTTTTAAACCTTGATAATTTACCAAAATTTTACTATTTTCTCTTGATTTTCAAATTTCTCATTAAACTTCCTGGGTGTTTTACAATACAAATAGCGAACATTTTAATTCACACACTGACCAGAACGAGATTTTGCATTCAGTGAAATCTTGTACTAAGCATTCATGTCTATTCGCTATTACACGTATACTAGTACTACAAATCTATCACTAAAAGGAGACACTGGTCTGTATTCTGAACTCCAGTTTAACTTAAACTACGGTCTAAGTATGGTTTAAATCCAGTCTAAACCTACCCTATAAACTTGAGTTTTAGATAATCTCATTCTGAACTCTTGTTTAACTTAAACTAGAGTCTAGTGTGGTTTAACTTTGTACCGAAATTTAGATTGGACTTGTGGTTTAAGTCAGTTTTAATCAAAGCTCTGGTTTTTAACTTAGACTGGAGTTTAAGTTAAACTAGAGTTCAGAATACAGGCCCCTGTATTGCTATGGATTAACACTACCAGATCATAACTCACTCTCTCTCTCTCTCTCTCAATGATCAGAATTTGGTCAGCTGGTAGTGGGTGTGCGTGACTCACTTCCATAAGCTTAACAAGAACTCAGCATCATTATCAATTCAATATCGCTATATCCACACAACCACATAACTTTCACCACAATATACTTTTGGTTGGCACACAGTATGTGTGCCAGCCAGAAATACTACAAAATTTAAAACAAATATCGCCAAAATGGAGACTACAATCTCTTTTTGTAAAATATGGTTTTCATTTTCAATTTCCATCAAAATAAAAACAAGGAAGTGAGAAATACTGCTGGTACATAAAAACTACACAATTAAGTTTCAATCACTTGTTAAAACTTTTCAATCGAATGCCCTGCTCTGAATCATAATTGTCGTCATTAATAACTTCCCTTTTCTTATTAAATCAGATGTTGTTTGTAACTGGGAGCTTAGCTGATTAATGATATCATCATGTAACTTGTTGACCTATGTTCCAGCATTCATGTGGTGTTGTAGACATAACAATGGTACTACTGGTGGGCATAAGGAGTTCTCTGTATATTTGTAAACAAACTTTGTTATTGCTTTCAACACATTAGCTATGCACACAAAACAAGTTTGAATGCATATTTTCTTGATGGTGTCCCAAGTAAATTTTCTGGTAGAGAGAGCAATTCAATTTCACAGGAATTTCAAAACTCCTACATTCATATTCATTCCCTTGTCTTACAATTTTATTTCAGCATGAGAAGAGCTCCTATAGTACTAGACTATTTAAACATTATTTGCAGGTACATCTTTACCCCCACCCTTCAGTCTTTCTTTCTCTCTCTCTCTCTCTCTCTCTCTCTCTCTCTCCCTCTCTCTCTCTTTCCTCTTTATCTCTCATCTCTATCTCTTTCTCTCTCTCTCTCTCTATCATTCTCCCCCTCGACATGTACGAAGTACCTCTTCCTAATTATTTTTCCTCTTCCTCATCCCCCTATCTCTCGATCCCTCTCTCTATCTCCTTTCCTTTTTAATTTATCTATCCATCTCTCTCTTCCTTTCTCTCACTCTCTCCCCTAAACATCTTTCCAATTACCTCCCCTTCCTATTTTATCTCTGCTCCCTTCTCCCCCCCCCCCTTCTCTCTCCCTCCCTCTCTCTCTCTCTCTCTCTCTAATTTTAAACTGCACATACATGTACATGTAATAGCATTTCCACAATGTAGAGAAAGTGACCTTATGAGGACACATCCTTTGTTCGTCAATGAATTATCTCACTCAAAATCAGGGTTATGCTAAATCCAGGAGACCCCATTCACACAGGAGAGATGAGCTTGTCAACTCTACAACTCTAAAAGCACGCGCTTCACTGCAGAATTCCATACCATGCATTTCATGCTTAGGTTTAGTGGGTTTAGGGTCAGGGTAAGGGTTAGGGTTAATGTCGTCGCTAGGGTAATGTTCCTGGTTAGGGTAAGGGTTAGGCCCCAGGTCAAATTGGGGTCAGGTCAAAGGTCATAATACGTGTACATGTATGTGGTGGGCTAATGTGGAGAGCATTTCTTAAAATCCAAACAAGCTCTGGACAACTCAAAATACATGTAAGTTCTGAACAAAAATATTAGTCCATGAAAACTCTATAGAGGATATTGAACACTTAAAGCAAATTCAAATTAACTCCAAATAACAAAAAGAGGCATTTTTAGCCTTATGAGCTGTATGTTTGATTGGTGCTTTGTACATGTATGGTACGATACATGTACTTGCAACTGGAAAGGCACTACACAACTGACAGTTACATTACCGTATTGCTATTATTACCAACAGGAAAGTTTGTAACAAACTTTTTAATTCAATCTGCAGTTCCCAATTCCCAACAGAGGAAACGAATGCCTCCAACAGGAATTCAGTTACATTCATGTTCCTTCAATCTAAAAGAAAGTTACTTGACAGAAAACAAGCAGGAAAACAAATCAGGCAACTTCTGACATAGAAGTAATGCTGCTACTGGTCCACAAAACCACACGAGGAAGAACACAGCCAAGATTTATGAGATCAGTCAATGTGAATGGATCTCTATACTCAACATCCGTATCAAGCAAAGTTGCAATTCAAAATTCGGGCTGATTTTGGTCTCTGCCACTGACCAGTTAATATTGCAAGTGTCAAGTTCAAGTGAGAGCAAAAAACATAATAAAAAACACAACAAAACAAATCGAAAGGAAATTAATGTAAGATATTAATACACATTCCATTCAATGCAAATGACTCTTTCAAAAGAAATCTCAATTTTCCTGTGGGACGTATCATGTCCTCTCATTCTTGTTTACTTTTGTTTTATTGTACACTAAAGGGCAAATTAATCTTGGAACAACCATTAATGTTTGGATAACACATATACACTGTACACGTACATATCAGTAGCTCCCGAGAGTAGCAATGACTTCACACTCAAATTATTCTCTGTCTTTCTCTCTCTCTCACTCACACACACACACACACTCTTTCTAAGATGAACTTCACCAGTGTGAACGGGTCTCATAATGACCCAGCACTGACCCGAGCTGTCTTAATATTGGCAGATCCTCTTGGAGATGGTTGCCCAAAACAAAGAATAAAAACACTTCCCAAAATACAACCACTGGTGGCCATGGTTGTGCATGACAGGGCATTTCCACAATAGTCATGCTGAATATTGTTCAGAGGGAGCAAAGTACAGATTGATCAAGCATTATTTCATTCTTAAATGTTGGTGGGTGCAAAAACAAAAGAATCGTTACTTTTACTATAATTTGCAAGCACAAATCTCACAATGTGAATTTGTTAGGAAATGTTCAAACAAGGACACTTCTTTTTTCTGTTTATCTGATGGTTTGTTTGTTTGTTCTTGTTAGTATATTTGATGTTTTTGTTTTTTTCTTTTGCAAGTTCTCTTGCCATTTTACACCTACACTTACATACTATCAAATCAATTCAAACTCAAACTTTCCAAGGAACAGCAGCCTATTCGCATGAAACTTTTCCAAACTGATTTTCCCTTTAGCCAAGTTTCCTGACCTGCAAGTTCCAACATGTTTGTAAAGGAACTATAGGCCTAGTAAAGGACTAGCACAGTGATACCACAGACATTCTCAATGAGCAAACAGAGAAGCGTAGCCAGTGATATTGTTCAGGGATTCAATCTATTCTACTGTAGAGTGATTAAAAAATAGGACAAACTACTACAGTAGTATACCGGTAGTACTAGAGATTCAGAAGTTGTATGTACAGTGTACATGTAGATGTAGTTTGTAAGTACAATATTATGCCTAATCTGAAAGGTCTAGATCCCTTGAAAATTTGCATATTGGGTTTAGTACAACTGACCCATCCCCCCCCCCCCCTTCAAACTAACTCCAGAAATGCCCCCCCCCCCTTTGGTGTCTACCTTTTTTCTCTCCTTCTTTCTTTCCTTTTCTCCTTTTTCTCCTACTTCCATTATTTTTTTACTTTCTTTATATTTTTTCCCTTTACTCTACAGATGCAAATGCTCCGGAAAACATAATGCATACATACGTGTACATACATGTAATAAAGAGAAAGTCTGGTGACTGTTATTCCAATCTTTACAAATTTGAATTACGGCAACCCATTTCTGCCCCCTAACATAATCCTGGATATATTTAGACTAACTTGCATACACGTACAGTGTACCTTCTTTACCATTTTCTGCTATATCACTGATTAAGGCTTAGCTCAGGTCAACATTCACAGTGGAACTATTAAAGAAAATCTAAAGAACTGCAATAAAAGATTGTTGAAAAAATATACTGGTTTCTGTTCTTGGCTACTCAAACCAGAAAATTTAGTCCATATTTACCCCTCAAAAAAAGTTTGATAGATTGACCCTAAATACATGTATGTGCCATCATATTTCCAGGAAGTTTTATCAGGTTTGAAATTCCCAACAAAATAAAGAATTGTGTAATCTGAAAGTTAAGATGATTAATTCAGCTTTTGACCAAATTGTTTAATAACAATGTACAAGAATACCGGAAGTGCTTGAAAATCTTTACTGTGATGTAAACAAACAAGAATTGGTACACATTTTTCAGAAGGTTGTCAATGAATGTGAATTCTAGAGAGATTTTTTATGCAAATATTGTACAGGAGACATTGTAGGCAAATATCGTACAGGAGATACTATAATATTGTGTGGTACTGGACAGTGCTCATAAACATGTATTTCACATTTGCTTGCAGTATACATTGCCACTATTTATAAACAATCTTGATCTTTGATTTCATTGTAATGAAAATGAGTTTATTTTGAAATTCATAAAGTCAACTACAGCCTAACACAACATTTACATTATGTGTACATGTAACTAGGTCATATCAATATTAAGAAACATGACTAGAAATTAGAATGGATGATGGCACACCCATCCAATGAAATATCCATGTAATCTGTCAATAAAATTATATCTTTTATATTTGTAAATCAGAAAATTTGTAAATCTGATGAAGCTTTATTTTCTTTTACCCAAACATGTTGGAAGATTTATTTCTATCTAACATTAGTGGCGAATTTCATACAATATCCACCCCCCCCCAAAAAAAAAAGATACTTTGGGTTACATACGTACATGTACATGTACGTGTAGATGCCACAGAGTAACAATGTCAGGTACATGTATGTAGGTCTGTAAAGTTGTAAAGTTCTTCGTAACAGGGATTATAGTCAGATGGCATCCATGGGTTCATGTATCATCCTCAGTACCATGATCATGGTAATAAAAATGATGATGATGATGATGATGATGATGATGATGATGGTGGTGGTGGTGGCAATAATAACTACATTGATTTTTGCTTTTGATGATATTATTATAATGCTTTTTGTGAAATAATTGTTTCTGTTGTATTGATGTTTTAATGTTTCATGCCCTTCAAGCAGGACCGTGATGAAAAACAGCATCTGCTGATCATGTTTTTACCCTGTATAAATATGTTTAAATAAATAAATCCATTCATTCATTCATTCATTAATCAATAGTGGCTTCTTGTATAATACTTATAGCTCTCAGGTTAGTAACAGAGACGCTCATGGCCTTCCAACATACATGTACATGTACACAAAGTAATTTTAGCAAGTGAGTTACATTATGTACAAACATTTATCTTTGCAATTAATGGCACACAGAAATCTATAGTGCTTTCGATCTTCACCATCACAATCAAACAGTGAGCACTGTGCATGTTACGGGGCCATGGTCTTGCAAGATTTACAGTCATACATGTATGACTAGTATTGGTGTTAAAAATGCGCAGATCTGCCACTTTTGAAGTTCCGTAAGTGTGATTTACTACAAAAGGATATATGTAGGATAATCACAGCCCTATCCCCTTCCCCATGCAGGATTTTTTTAATACATGTATTCAGGTAATCCCCACCTATATTTTAGGCAACAGGATGCATGAGCATGGTTCCCAAATGGGTGGTTTTTGTAGTTTTCACTCAGAAATGTAGTGAAAATTTTGCATGCTTGCTTTAGCCTTTAGCTTTTGGTTGTGCGCAGAAAGAGTTGATATTCGGGCAAAAGGTCTTTAAAGCATCAACACCTTGAGAAAATGTGCCCGTATGCCCGAACGTGTCCAGCACTTTACTGACGATTTGTTACGTTCTGGTTAGCATTAAGGCATTCTTTAGCATTTCACATCAGAATTACACGACAATATTTAATAATGCAGAATCTGACATTACTTACTTCCCGATGAGCCAGCAAATTTGCACTTGATGTTGGTTGGTATACACAGCACAGCAGCCCGACACAAAACTGTGTGGAATCGTCATTAATTGTGACTACCAACATCAAGTGCGAATTTGTTACGTTGCTGGCTCATCGGGAAGTAAGTTACGTCGGATCTGCATGATCTACCCACGATTGAATGTGATTTATAATAGAAAAATAGTAGATCTAGGTCTACAAAAAATGGAAATTCAACTTGCTAATGTCATGTCATGACAATCAAACTTCAAAGTCACACACATAGTACAGTTGGACAGTGTAACACTAAATTTGTCATAGATCTACGTCGTGTGAAGTGATGGAAGTCGAAGACGCACTCACATGAAACGTCTCTAAATTCACAGCTTTACTTCCAGATGTAGCTGTAGGACCAGATAAACCATATAAAATCAACAGTCTCATATTGGTACTGCAAGACTTACAAGAAGCTCCATATAATTCTATAGACTATCTGCTTCAGTTGTTCACAATCGATTGGTAAACGACTTACGTACTGGCAATGCACGTAGTAACACAGGCACTGTGCAATAGATCGGCTCGCCGACCGACCTCGCATCAGCTGGGCGGCGAATTGTACTGTACATGCTAGCCCTACGTGTGTACGACAGCCCCGGCTCGGCGTAGTAACATTCGTACACTCTACTACACCGACATACTCCCAATCAAACAGCTAAAACTTCATCTTCATAACACAAACTTTTCATTCAGAGAACATTTTATGAACCTTGATATATTTTTCTTACAGTACGTTACCTTCTAAAAACAATACGGGCTTGGAAAATTAGGAAAATCCAACGTAATCTGTGATCCAATATTGTAGCCTCAACACAGATCCTCTCTCTAAAAATGGTGAATGAGACTTAAGGTTTCGTCGAACTGTGTTCTGATTGGTCAAAATATTCTCATGAATATTCATTAAGAATGCTATTGGACAAGATTTGATATATTGACTCATGATTATTCATTCTTAGTTGCGACACAAACATGATTTGCATAATTACTTATTATTGTGACCTTTAAATCCCAACGCCGTATGAATACATTACCCCCACGCTGTGTGTGCGATTTGTATTCGACACTCTCCCATTCACTGGCACTGCTACACTTTTCGTGTGGCAAATAATGTCCCATACTCCGACTTCATCGTTTTAAGCGTTTATATCTCGTATCATATATACATAGCCTCAAATACACTATTCAGTATTTTTCATACAGTGTTCTACGTCAGAAACCACCAAAAAAAAGATTAAGAAAAGATTTGTACACGTATAAACTACATGGAAAAGGTACATTGGCCGAGTAAAAATAGAATGTGTTGCCTAGTGTCTGCGCACGCCGATATCCTCGTAGGTAATTTTACTACAATGAGCAGACTGACCAATGACAGAGCCGGTATTCTGATTAGCCACGTCCAGTCTCCGCCTACTTCGCATACGAATAAGTTCAGTGCTCCAATCAGAGTGTGCCTGTGTGACATCACAAGCATCGTGCCATGTTGTTTTGCAATGGCAAGCGAAAGAGTTCATCCGGGGACCTTTGTGTTGTGGAACAATCTCTCTCTAATGAATGGTGATTATATACTGCCTATTTTTTTCTTTCTCTCTCTCTCTCTCTCTCGCAGATCCTGCTATACGTTGCGTGTACAGTGTCTGGGGATATTATAAAGGAAATAAGAATAAATAAAGAACGCGTTGAGGAAGCGGGTCGATTAATTTATCCATCAATTACCCACCGCTTTGCCGTGCAGGTGTGGTCATCCAGTTTTGCTGATCAGAAATCCAGGGTCGCTTATCTGTCTTTTGTGACGTAGCTCTCAGGTCATCTATGCAATTTTAATATCGACAAGGCCGCTTGAGTTCTAAAATAGGCATTTAATCTCGCCAAGGTGTCAAATATGAAACACAGTTCTGAGCTAATCATTTCAATAGCTTCAGGAGGAAAGATCAGCATGCCAACTCATATTGTAAGGGAAATGGCAAAATCCATGGAAAACGCGCTAATTTTGCTTCCATGGGTTTATTGCAATGGCTTACAAGGGTCTGCTGGGGAAAGACTAATCGTGGAGGGCAGATGTCTACTATTAGCAGCAGATTCGTTGATATTTTATGCGTCCCTGGATAAAAATAGTGCGACTGAAGCTGGTACTCCCTCCCTGTCTGTTATTCTCTCACGTGGTCTCTCTCTCTCTCTCTCTCTCTCTCTCTCCCTCCCCCCTCTCTCTCTCTCTCTCTCTCCCCCACACATCTCTCTCTGTCTCTTTCTCTCTTTCCCTGCTTTTATTGTTTTGCTTACTTTTTTTTAAAAGATGTTAATTCAATTCAATTTCAATTCAATTCCATTTTTCGTCCAAAAGTTACATGGAAATTCATTTGGGGATTTTACATACATGTATTACATAATCCATATTAAAATCGTGAATAAAAAGACATTTTAAAAAGGGTGAAATAGAAAATTACACATAATCACATTAAAAACTGGTGAAAGATTATAGAAAACATAACATAACATAAACACGATAAACAGATTTACATAGTAAAACGCCTTTGGAAATACAAAGTACCCCAATCCCCGCATCCCGGCCCCCGAACACAAATAATTTCATGACATATAATACTAGTG